>RJWH01000712.1:0-610123 GCA_004363575.1 Solenodon paradoxus | reverse complement strand
AGAAAGAAGGGACTGGGAAGGGAGGAGAGGGAATGGAGGGAGGAAGAGAGAGAGAAAGAAAGAAAGAAAGGAAAGAAGGAAGGAAGGAAGGAAGGAAGGAAGGAGGGAGGGAGGGAGAGAGGGAGGGAGGGAGGGAGGGAGGGAGGGAGGGAGGGAAGGAAGGAAGGAAGGAAGGAAGGAAAAAAGAAAACAACCTGACTTTAGCAGCTGTCCTTTAGATCATGCACAATATATTTGGACATTGCTAATGCCAGGATTTTGTTCTCTAATTTCACTAAATGGAAAAGGAGTCCTTGGAGAATAGTTTATTGAATGCATTAGGGAAGGGGAAAAAGCACCCTGAATCTGGAATATCTGGTTATTTCCGGAAGACAAAGATATTTTGAAAAACATATCTGCAGTAGAATAACTTTAGAGTGTGCTCCCACAGGCCAGGTAATGACAACTCAGCATCATCGTCTTCATACAGCAAACACCATTGGTTCTCAAGCTTGAGGATTAGGCACACCTCTTAATGTTAAAACACACAATGTTGCATTCACCCCAGATTTTTTCATTCAAATAGGTCTGGAATCAGGCCTAAGCATTTATGACAGGTTCCCAGGTAAAGCTACCTTATCTGCTGTTGGTCCAGAGATCATACTTGGAGAATTATGGGTATAAATTATTTAATTGTATTTGGTGAATTTGTAAGCATTTGTAAGTGTATTATGATACACAAAATGTATAAAAGGTCATTGTAAATAAATGGCAAGATTATTAATACATAGATGTCTGTATTTTCTTTAAATGCATGTTGATTTAGAAAGCAGTTTTTTAAAAATCTCTATAAATGATGAGTGAACACACACCAAAAAAATTCTCCAGTTAATAAAGCAACTCCAGGAAAAGTAGGAACTGAACCAAAAGCAGGAAAACTAGTTAGTACAGCTGATGATTATTCTGGGTGGTGATAATAAGGCAGAAAGGGGCGAGTCCTTAATCAACAGCAGTCATGCACATTAACAGTCAAACACTATGTTCCAAAGTGATGGGCTAGCTAAGTATCACAGAACAAGAGAATTAACTTGGTCCCTCTATTACCTAATTATTGCCAAATGATTGCTTACCAATTAAGGTTCTTTTCCCCACAGCCATTATGTAAAACCAAATAACAACAGAGAGCAACAAGCAAAACTTGATTTCATTGGTCAAGGCAGGAGGCTAGAGACAGTGCTCTAGAGGCCATCTTGCGGGCAAAGGAAGGAATCTGGGGTTTTAAAACTAGGTGGTGGGAGAAGGTAATTCAGGGCGGGGCTGCGGTAGGGATCTCTGACTTGGTCAGAATTCTGAGAATGAGTAGGGGGTTTTAGGAAGACTGGTTGACACTTTTTTTTTTTTTAATAGGTTGAATTCTTTTTATTTTCTATGTTCGCTTTTATGTTTTAGTATTTTATGGTGGTAACTTTGTTTTACAAATTAAAATAAACTCATATGTATAGGTTCCACATATAGGCAGTTATCCTATTCCTCAGAGATATGACAACACATGTTACCCTCCACCGATTCATTGGTCCAGAGGGCCCCGCCACCTTGTGCCCCCTGCTCTTCCAGCCCCCCGCCCTGTCCTGATCCCTGTGGGTGACTTCAGTTCTATTGCCAGTGTCGAAGTGTTGGTTTTGTTACATTTGTTCTTTTGTTTTGTCTATTCACAGTTCACCTGTGAATGAGGTCATCCGGTATCTATCTGTCTTCTTTTAATCTATTTCACTTAGCATCATCCCCTCTAGGTTCATCCAAATTGATTTAATGACATTATTCATCTTGTCTAAGGGCAATGCAGTGTTCGTTATTCCTTGGGCACTTAGTTTCCAATTCTTAGCTATCGTGACTAGCTATGCAATAAGCATGGGGATGCATAAATCTCTTTGAATTAGTGCTTTTGTAGCTTATGGGTAAATAATCCAAAGTGGGATGGCAGGATCATATGGGATTTCCATATTTAACTTTTTGAGGAATCTGCATTTGCATTCCTAGCAACAGTGTAAGTCTTCCCTTTTCTCAACATCTTCACCAACATTTGTTGTTTCCAAACTTTTGGATAATAGCCAAAGTCTCAGGTGTAAGGTGATATCTCATTGTTGTTTTGATTTGCATTTCCAATAGCCAGCAAGTAGGAACATCTTTTCAAGTGCCTATTGGCCATCTCTGTCTTCTTCAGAAAAATGTCTCTCCGGTTCCTCTTCCCAATTTTTGATTGCCTGTTTTTCTGTTATTTTGCTCTATAAATTCTTTGTATATTTTAACTATTAAGACCTTGTCAGAAATATGAACACAGATATCTTCTCCCAGTTACTAGGTTGTCTTTTTGTCTTGGTGATATTTTCTGTCACTGTGAAAAAGCTTTTTAGTTTAATATAGTGCCAGTTGTTTATTTTTCTTTTTATTTCCCTTAATGCTGGAGTTGAGTCCCCAAAGGCCTCTCTAAAGACTGATGTCATGGAATGTCTTTCCTATGCTGTCTTCCAAGATTTTTATGGTTTCCCATGTTGTGTCCAAGACTTGAGTCCATTTTGAGTTAGTGATCTAGTTTCATTCTTTTGCATGTGGCCGTTTGGTTATCCCAAAATCACTTATTGAAAGGACTTTTCTTTCTCCATCATATGCTTTTGGCTCCTTTTGTCATAGACTAACTGACTGTAGGTGAGTGGGTCAGTTTCTGGTGATTCAGATCTAGTCCATTGATCTGTGCCTCTGTTATTATTGCAGGACCATAATATTTTGATCACCATTGCTTTGCAGTATGACTCAAGTCTGGGAGTATAATTCTTCCAGATTCATTCTTTTTTTCTCATAAATATCTTTGGCTATTTGGGGTCTTTTGTTCCATTTCTTTGAAATAAGTGTGGAATTTTAATGGGGATTGCATTCAATCTGTATATTGTTTTAGGCAAGATGGCCATTTTAACAGTGTTTTTTCTTCCCAGTCACAAGCAGGAGATGTCTTTCCATCTCTTTGTATCCTTCTCTATTTATTTGTACAGGTTTTCATTGTACAGGTCTTTCACCTCCTTTGTTAAGTCTACTCCAAGATATATGATTCTTTTTACTTCTATTTTAAATAGTGTGGTTTTTATGATTTCATTTTTTTTCCTAGTATATTGTTTGTTTAAATAATGCAATGGATTTTTGTGCATTGATTTTGTAGTCTGCCACTTCATTGTATTCATTGGTAAGTTCCAGTAGTTTTTTGACAGAGTTTTTAGGGTTTTCAATATATATGATCATGCCATCTGCAAATTGTTATAGTTTTACTTCCTCCTTTCCAATTCTGATTCCTATTATTTTTTCTTTCATGTCTGATTGCTCTGGCAGTTTTGAGAGTGGACAGTCTTGCCTTGTTCCTGACTAGAAGAAATGCTTTCAATTTTTTACCATTGACTGTGGGTTCATCATATATGGCCTTTATTTTGTTGAGGTATGCTCCTTTTATCCCCATTTTATGAAGCTTTTTAATCATTAATGGGAGTTGGATTTTGTAAAAAGCTTTCCCTGCATCTAGTGATCATGTTTTTCTTGCTTTTGTTGATGTGGTGATTATTGATATGTAATTGTTTTTCTTCCATTTTGTAAATTGCCTCCTGGGTGTTGTTACAGATAATGCCTCTGTTCTTCTCTTTCTCTTCCTAGGTGGGATGAGTGTAGTTATATTTTGATCAATTCCCTTTTTTGTTTTCTTCTTTGCTTTTCCCCTGGATATATTTTGAGTTAACCCTGAGGTTAACATTAAGAATTTTATGTTTATTTCCCATGTTTATTTGAAAGCAGGTTAGTCTTGCACTTACTCTAACCATCTACATTTTCATTCACCTCTCTTCTCCTCCTCAGTTTGTATTTTGCTCTCTTACTGTTTTTAAGTTGGGTTTCTTTATACTTCATAGAGCTTTCTTAGTACTTTTTTGTACAGCTAGTTTTGTGGTGATGAATTCTTTTAACTTTTGCTTATTTCAAAAGTTGTTTTTTTTTTTTAATCATTCTTTCAGTTCTAAATGATAATCCTACATGGTATAGTACACTAAGTTGAAAATCCTTTTCTTTCAGCACTTTGAATACATCATGTCATTCCTTTCTGTCCTGTAGAGTTTCAGTTGAGAAATCTACTGTGCATTTTATTAGAATTCTTTTGTATGTGGCTTTTTTTTCTCTAGCTGCCCTTAAGATTCTTTCCTTACCTTCTATTTTTGACATTTTTATGTCAATGTGTCTCTGCATATATCTTTTTAGGTTTCTTTTGTTTGAAACTCTTTGAGCTTCCTGGGTCTGGAGGCTTGCTTCATGCCCAAGCTATTATTTCTTCAAATGCAGTTTCAGCTCTCCTTTCTCTCTCTTCTCCTGGGATCTCTATGATGTGAATGATTTTCCCTTTTGATGAGATCCCACAGTCTCAGATGCTGTCTTCACTTTTTTCTTTCTTTTTTCTCTTTGGTTTGCTTAAGTACATTCCTTTGCCATATCTTCTAGTTCACTGATTCTGTTGGAAAATTAATCCTTCCTACTCTTGAGTCCCTCTATTGAGTTCTATAGTTCAGGTATTGTGTTCTTTATTTCTTAGATATCTCTCTCTTTTTTGCTCTCTATTTCTTCCTCTTGTTTCTTTGATTTCCATGTGTGTTTATCACTGTTTCTCTAAATTCATCCCCAGGTAGTTTGCATATGTCTGTTGCATTCAGATTTTTCCTGGGGTTTTAATTGAATTCATCATTTCACATATATTTCTCTGTGTCTTCACTCTGCCTGGCATTTTTTTATTTTTGTGAGTTAGATTTCCCTGAAGTGATGGCCTTTTGTAGGGTATTGACTTGCACTGAATAAGTCTGAATTTTTGTTTGAACAGTGGAGGTTTTTAACATGTATGATGCCACATCTGGTTGGATTTGTTGAAGTTCTTAGCTGGACCCTGTGTTGAGGCCTGAGAGTTCATCCTGTGGGCTTGGATTTGTGTGGGGACGCAGAGCCTTCCCCACTATCACAGGTCTGAAAGGTAAAGACCACTTTATTGTTGGCCCACAATCAGCCATAGGCTGAAGTTCTGTCTATACCCACAATGCGACACTAATAGGTGGCTCTTAAATGTTCCTCCATTCCTCTTTTCTTCCAGAGATGCTGTTTCCGGCACTATTAAGCCTGGGGGGCAGGAGTTCCACTGGGTGGGTCCTCTGGCTCTGGCATGTGGGAGAATTTAGGGATGGGGGACTCCCCTAACTGCTTTCTGGTCATGGCAGTATCCTATGCATATTCTCATCTGGGGCTCCCACTCAGTCCACCAGGGTGCTGGTCCTCCTTCTGCCCTGTGCCAAGAAACTCTCCCCTGGCTCAGTGGCCCCGGTCCCATTCCACAAGCTTTCTGTGACTCTCCCAAGGAACTATCCCTTTTGCTTTTGTCTTCTTCCCCTGAGACTGGGAATCTCGAATATGTGATGTAACTCTGAACTCTGACATTTTGCCTAACCTTTATGATGGTAAATGCTGCTGCTGTTGTCTCAGTAGCTTCTGGTCCTGCATTTCCACAGTGTTTGTGTCTGCAAAATAGGTTATTCTTAGTTCTGTGGAGAGAAGGTGAGACTGCTCCGACCAGGTCACCATCCTGGACTCTCTCTCCTCCATTTTTTCCCTTACATGGTTTTGTACTAGATTTGTCATGGTGTGAGTAGGTGTTGTTTTTGCTTGTTCATATGGACAAGTTGGTTAAAGGTAGGGAATTACGTATTCTCATATGCTTGGCTACCGGACAGCCCCGTAGTGCTCTATTTTACTTCTTATGGTGAAGTTAATTCCTATTCTTGGTTCTCATAAAATGTTTAATAACACTGGTGCCCATAGGATGTTTAATAAGGCAACATATTGTGGTTTTTGCATCTGGAAGCAGAAACAACTAGAAAAAAGGTGTTTGTCACAGAAGAGGGTTGCTGTTGTGATTGGGTGACAGCTTTTCTCCTAGAAAAACAAAACAAAAAACTTTAACCACTTAATTGTAATGAGATATTCATAGGACAGTGATATACATAATGCAGTGATATGTTTTCATTTAATATCATATAATGGCAGAGAAATGAATTTATCAACACCAGCCACTGGAACTTAAATCAACATCATTTCTGGGGATGAAATTAATCTTCAATAAACTGAAATCTATGAAAAGGTAATAGACTTACATTTTCATTGATAAAACAAGGTGCAACTTAAGTATAAAATGCCAGTGATTCCTGTTTGCATTATTCTGATTTATAAAACTAAACCGAAGTCTCAACAAGAGCCAAAATACTGACAATACATAAGTTCTAATATTTTGTCTTTACTTTCAAAATCTGGTCAACTTACTACAACCTTAGGAAAAAGCAGATGTAAACTTGGATCAAGTTACTGTCACTCCAAGTGAAAGGTATAAGAATAAGTTTAAGAATAAAAGCCTGGACTGCCCTGGTGGGCTAGTGGATAAGTCCTCTGCCTCTGGCTGGCACAGTTCACATGTATCCCAAGGACCTAGGTTCACAGCCTAGGCTTGGGGGAAACAATCAAGATGAGCAAATAAATAAAATAAATAAAATTATTCTTCCTCCTCTGTCTTCCTGCCTGCCTACTTGCTTCATTCCTCCTTGTGCCGTTCCTTAAAAAAAGAAAGAAAATAAAAGCCTAATACTGAGCAAAAGCTTGTACATGAATGCTAATAGCAGTTTTAACCACACTAGTCTCAACTGGAAACTACCCAAATGTCTACTAATAAGTGAATAGAAAAGTAAATTGTGGTATATCCATGATGCAACATAGATAAACCTCAAAAATATTATACACAAAGACACTAGACATGAAAGAGTACCATGGTATGATCTTTGTTTTATTTTCTGTCTGTTGAGTAATTCTTTAAGTGTCGAAAACATTTATGAGAAGTTGGTCTATTGAACTGATGACTAAGATGTTTAAGAAAACTTTATAGAACAGTTTTTAATCGATGTTGAAATGCAGGGATAAATTGAAAATTATCAAAATTAAGTGTTTTTATTTATTAGTTGTGGAATTTATGAATAAATATTTATGATAATGTAAATTTATTGATTAAATGAATACTAATTGTTTGAAATATTTTTAAGAGTACATTGTTAAATAAAATAAGCCAAAAGAGTGGCTCTCACTTGCCCATAGCCTCTTCTTACACATTCAATAATGCATCAGTGAGCTTTCTTTCTTTCTTTTCTTTCTCTCTCTCTCTCTTCTTTCCTTTCTTTCTCTCTCCTTTTTCTCTCTCTCTCTTTCTTGAAAATCTGCAGGCAGTAATGAAGACAAGTAGACAGGCAGGAAGAGAGCAGAGGAAGAAGCACTTTATTTATTTTACTGAGATGTTCATCCTGGCTGTTCCCCAGGTCCTGGGGATGTATATGGACTGTGTCTGTGGACTTCACCACTAAATCACCAGGGCACTCCAGCAACCATTTCTTTCTTGCCCTGGGCAAGAAACAATATCCAGACCAGGATCAGAATCCCAGCTCCACCTTTGTATAGCCTTGTGACATTGAGTGCCAATGTCACCCAATCTTTCCTGGGATTATGGAGAGAATTAAACCGGGTGCACCCACAGTACTTGTCATAGTAGGTACTGAGAAGTGCTGAACCCTAGATCTAACACGTCATTCTCCAATGTTATTTACTCTCATGGTATGTGTTCTTTAGAACATCTGAGTCTTGACTTTGGTGTAATAGCAGCAGATTAACTGCTTTGGACCTGCAGTTTTCATATTCTGGACTTAATCTTCACTACCTTTCATCTAGAGTTGATTTCAAGATTTTGATTCCTTTAAACCAATACTTTGCTGTATTTTTGTTTGTTTTTTTCTTTGTGTTTTTGTTTCTATGTTTTCTATCTACTACTCTCTCTGCCATCCATGGCCTTGCTGTGGCCCTGTAATCATTCATGCTGCCTTTCTCTCTTGGTTCATATACACGTTTTCAGTCTGTCTACTTTAGGCATACATGGGTGTACATATTTTATATAGGAGCATACCTTATACACTATTTGTAACCTATATGTAATCAAATTCCATGTCTTCAGATATCATTTCTCATCGTTTTAATAGCTGTGTGGGTTAACTGCAATTTAATAAACTCCCTATTTTTAACATTCAGATTGTTGTTACCTTTTTGTTACAATAAATAATACTCTGATGAATATTCTAGGTGCTGTTTTTAGGCTCATTTGTGATTGTTTCCTTAGACTAAATTCATTGATGTTAAATTGTTGGGTGAAAGCAAATATAAAAATATAATTTTTAGTATATACTTTCACATTTCCTACACAAAAATTATACACACAAAGCAACATTATCACATCAATCAATTTCCTTGATTGTTACTTTTCTACAGATTTTCAAAAATAATGATATTTTGAGTTATTTTCCAGAATAAAATACTATAAACAAAGTACCATAAGCTCAGCAATCAGATTTAAAGAACTAAGTGTTCTGTGGAATGTCACCTTTATTAAACCAGTGCTCTCTGAGGGCACCTTAGAACATAGTGCCAGTTTGACAGAAACACATTCATTTGATTTGGAGAGCAGTGTGTGTGGTGGCCGGGGTTATTGCTATGCTCTTTTGTGCTCTGATTCACCCTCATAGTGCCAACTAAGCACTTTGTTTTCATGCACAGAGTCTAATCTCTGCATAGCTACACCATTTCTTTTAGATTAAATCTAATTTCTTCTTTCAGTAGATGCTTTATTCTTACCAACACGGCACAAAGTTCAGAGAAAGAAGATCATATTTTATGACGTTTATTAATGTCTTAAAACTATGTGCCCATCTGTTCCAAGTCCAAAAGAAATCAAAGTTAGGCTTACAGAAAATCAGGCACAGTGGAACAATCAATTAATTAGTAATTGTTGAATGTCAACTATGTGCAAGGCAGCAGGAATGAAAAACAGAGTAAACTCAAAATGCATCGGTAAATATTCTTTCCTTTAGTTCTAGTTGCTTTCCCTGGAATATTGGACACATGTTTAAGTCTGCAATTTGTTTTCCTAGATGCTTATCTTTTCTTAGTCTAGCAGATCATCTATGCTTTTAAAACAGCCTATTTTTCTCAAAAGATGTTTTTGAGTGTCTTGCTATATGGGTGTTCATTGTTTTGTCTTCTGTGAAATGTCCACTTATGTCTTTTGCCTGTTTTTCTGAAGGTTTTTGTCTTTCCTTATTGACTTATAGGAGTTCTTAAAATGTTCTTGATACAGATTTTTGGGTTTTTGTATGTAATACATCTTATCTCAGTTTTTAGCTTATCTTTTCATCTTCTCTAACTTTTGATGGACACATGTTTTTATTCTAATATAGTCAACTCTATCACAAATCTGTTTTATAGTGAGCTTTTTTGGTGACTAGTGTTTAAGGAATTCTTCTCTACCCTCCATTGTAAAGATTCACCCATATTTTCTTCTAAAATATTTAAAGTTTTGCTTTTGACATTTGAGTCTTTATCTAGAGTTGATTTGCATATCTGATGTAAGATATGAATCTGATTTATTTTTACATGGATAATCATTTTTTCCTCTTCCATTTATTGAATTCTTCACAAGTAGTCTACAAATACAAATCTAGATCATAAAGAGGTATTAACTTGCATCCATTCAACTAGCAAAAATTAAGAAGTCTGATAATAACCAGTTCTGAAGAGGATAGATTAATGGGATATCTTACATATTGTTGGCAAGAGAGTATATGTTACTCTGAACGCTTTGGAAAATGATCTGGCATTATCTTTCAAAGTTAAACACTCACACACACTCCACAGCTGAGTCATATTCCATTCCTAGGTATGAATTGAGTCCATTTCCAGCAGGAGTGCCCCAGTAGAGAGAACCATGTATGAGAAAGTCCACTGGAGTACTGTTTATTTCAGAAAAAAATTGTGGAAGCCTAAAATCTGGTATCCAAAAGGCCAGATATTAAATGCTGGTGTCTTCACATCATGAAATACTATACAGCTATGAAGTTGAAGGAATTGCTGTAGCCCAAAGCAACATGAGTGACTCTTAGTAACAGAAAACTAAATGGGAAAAATGTCTAAGAAGATTATATACAGCATGACATTCACATTATAAAATTCAAAACAACTGAGAGTAATCACTATATTGTTTGCGTGCGTATGTGTGATAAAGTATTTTAAATTAAGAATGAATAAAAACACAATTGAGAATTATGGCTACATCAGGTGGGAATAGGCAGGGGACAGGAGCTAGAGTAGTACACATAGGAGATGAAATTACTGTCAATGTGTTTGTTCTCTAATTGAGTGCATGGGTGTTCACTATATTATTAACATGTAACACAATGTAACATAAGTAGATAAAAGAAAGAAGGTCAAGCAGGGACCAGTGCTGAGAGCATGAGGTGAACTGAGCATGGATTCAACTTACTGTACTTGAGGTCCACCGAAAAGAAAGTTGGGGGAGACAACCAGCACAGACACTTTGAGGAATGAGCTGATCTATGGTGTGAAGTGACGATGCTTAAAAAGAAAGATCACAATGATATTAGTATATGCAACACCTGGGTATTAAGAAATCAATCTCCTCACCTTATAATTTTTCACCAGATCCTAGTTAAGTGTTGTGACATTTTTCCCATTTAGTTTTCTATTACTAAGAGTCATTCATGTTGCTGTGGTACTGTGATTTCTTCATCTTCACTACTGTATAGTATTTCATCATAGGAATATGTGGCCTGCCTAAATTCCATGTTCTTTCAGGTCTGTTTAGACCAGTGGAAAAAATTTTCTCTAGGGAAGGATTGGACAAAGAGAGAAACAAGCTAAGAACAGTCCGGCTTCCTTTAAGGACTTCCTTTATCTCACAAGAATAAGGTAAAGACAATAACATTTCCAAAGTTTTTATTCATTTTAAGGGTATTATAGTTTGTACAGTGCTCTCATATAAATGCCTCATTTGATAAGACAAAGAGCCTGAGAGCTTACAAAATGAAGGCAACTATCAGATGTTTATGACAAAAAAAAACCTGAAACAAACAGTAACAATATCAAGGACTCTGAGTTCTGTTGTTATTTCAAAACTAAGTCTTTGTAAGTAAGAGTTAATTAAAGACATATGAAAAAATGAGACATAAATTTATCAACATGATCTTTTTTGTGCTTTAACTTTAAATCTTAGTCTAAACAGGTTACCGTACTGTTTTTCCAAAGCTCGAATTCAACAAATATTTCTCAGTTCCTAAAATATACAGGTATTATGATCTAGAAATAAAATAATGAATAAGAAAGACAATAACATTGGAGCAATGATAAACAATGTTTAGTAAAATAAATATACTTCTATTTTAATTTTTTTTTAAATGCACTCTTTTGTGCATGACATCTTTATGAAGCTACACTTGACTTTCCCTGGAATTGATGAATCCTTCCCTGTCCCTGCTGCCTTGGTGGACTTTGCAGTACTCACCACGCTGATCTGTAGTCATTTGTAGTCATGTCTACAGCAGACACCTGTTATTTTTGTTCTGGCCAGGATCTCCTCTTCTCAGGAACCTCATTCCCACCTTCTAAGGCTGCCAGTGAGATGGCCCCAACCCCTGGGGAGGGACAGATTTCACTGGCTACACAGAAGAGGTAGGGCTTCGACGCGAGTTGAACCTTTTATGGAAGCTTGATTCCCATCCTGGAAAAGAAAGAAATGTCTCACCTGGAACTTTGCCTCCATGGAAAAAACCTTTAGAACCTGGAGGGGAATCAAGTTGTAAGATGGAGAGAGAAATGGAATCCTGATGATATATATGTCATATATATATCATATTGTAATGTGTGTGTGTATATATATATAGATAGATAGATAGATAGATAGATAGATAGATAGATAGATAGGACAAGTATAGGCAGGAATGAAGGTACGCAGAGGCATGCTGGAAGAGAGAGAAGAAGCATTTATTTATTTTTTTAGTGGTTCACATCAGTTGCTCCCTCCAGACCTGGGTTGCTAACCCAGAGCCTTGATATATATGAGGACTGCGCCAGTCGAAGGCAGCTGACCAAACCACTACTCCACCTGGGTGCCCTGATGAAGCTCTTTAAGCCTGAATGTAGCAGTGCTTGAAATCCACATTCTTGGAATTCCCAGTTAGAAGAAACAATTTATGAGCTTTTTATTTAAACTTGTTAGTGTTTGGTTTTGAGATTTCTGCTTTTCATCAGTTATGCCTGGGGATATCCCCACAATGCTGTGTGTGTCTCCTCTGTGACTGTGAGCCACTATGAGCACTTAAGAGCACCAGTTTAGGTAGCAGGCAGGCATCTGGTCTAAGCCTAGATTCACAAACTCCTAGGAGGAGCCAGGAATGGACGCATGTATGCAGATTTTTTTCAGGTGAGAAAGTTAATACTTGCCATCATGTGCTCAAAAGAATCCTAAACCAAGTAAGTTCAAGAATTCTCACTGGTTTTAAAGGCTGTGCCTAGCAGACTCAGCTAGGTTTCAGCGAGAGAAGTCATCATGTCTGGAGACATGAGATCAAGGGAGAAAGAGCTTCGCTAGAGCTTTCCAAATCAAGAGAATGAAAAAGCTTGCTGTGTTCTAGCAAAAAACTGTGCCCATGCCATGCTTGCTTTAGAGTATGAGGAAGCCTTGTGGTTCGTTCCTCTAAGTCCATGGAGGCACACAACAATCAGCCAAGAGGAGAAAGCAAACTCACGTAAGTGTCCCGCGCTCCTCCTGGATCCCCCAAACCTGATATTGAACTCTAGGTTCCAGTCTTTTTTTTTTTTTTTTTTTTTTGTCATACTAAAACACACGTAATATGAAATTTACTGTCTTCACCGTTTACTGTCTTCACTATTTTCAGGTGTGTGGCTCAGCGGCATTAAGTACATTCACGTTGCTGTGTGACCGCCGCCACCGTCCCGCTCCAGAGCTTAGTTTCCCCTGGTTGAAGTAACAAGCATCGCCACAAAGCTTGTGGTTTACAGTTGCAGAATTGTTTTCCCTCACAGCTCTGAAGACCAGAAGTTCAAACTCGAAGTGTCAGCAGGGACATGCTTTCTCTGAAGGCTCCCGGGAGAATCCCCTCCTTTCCTTTTCCAGCTCTTGAGGCTGCTTCACTCCAGTCTGTCTCCACCTTCTCACAGCCAACTCTGTGTCTTCTCGTCTTTCCCTTATTAAGATACTTGTCTTTACATTTAGGGTCCCTCCCCTGGGGTAATCCAGGATGACCTCATCTTGAGATTCTTCATTACATTTGCAAAACCTTTTTCCAAATTGGGTCACATTTATAGATTCTGGGGGCGCACAATTCAATCCTCTGCAGCTGGGTTACCCGGGAGGCATTGCCAAGATCCAAACTAGAGAGCAAATGCTACTTTAGGGGGGTAATCCCAGGAAGCACCCTGGGGGGTAGTGGGCAGAGAGAGGGAAGACTGGAAGCTAATTTAGAGTGCTTAGCAAGTCACCACTGTGGGAAAACAAGTCATTTTCATGGAGAACCCTGCTCAAAATCTCATTTGTCTTTGACGGCAGGCTTCCCCCAGAGGCATCAACTCCCTGATTCTTGTCTCCCTCAAGCGAACAAAGTTCTTAAAGGGAAAGTCATATTTGTTGTAGGGCATTTGTGAGTCCTGAAAAGCTTAGTGCCTTGGGATGTGGGTGATAAATTGACAGCATCTTCCACTGGACAAGTCAGGTATTTTCCACTTCATTGCTTATATAAAAATTAACAAAGGAGTTGTCTACTGACAGATCATAAAAATAATATTTGATAGATTACAAAATGATTTAGGACATAAAACTGAGAATTCCAAAGAATTCTGTGACATTAGCATCCAAATACTTCCTTTGCACAATTATTTGAAAAAAGTTAATCATTGCACATAGTAATTGCAGATGAATTTATATCTGACAAAAATAATGATAATAGGAATAAGTGATATTCACAATATATAATACGTATTACTTTCTGTTAGCTACTTATGAAAATATGCAGCATATTTAAATTTTTACACACTTTGGCCCTTATGGGCACTGAAAATTTTTAAATTTCAGCTTTTATTTACATAGACAATTTTGTTCTGGAGAATTAAGATACCATGGTCAATAAACAATGAAGAATTTAGAATGGAAATATCAGTTTAAAGAGAAAAAATGATGTAAAATGTCCTATTGTTAACAAGATGCCTGTTCTTTTCTTATTAATGAATGATGAGTGCATTTGGATTTCACTGGATAAGGGTAAAAGGGTAATGTAATTATTTCATTTTAAAATGCAAGTATTTAAGAAACCCAGGAAATAACATCCTTTTGCAATTCCATATGTTTACAATAAAAATTTTTAGAAGTCACTCTAAAATTCTTTTAGGAAGCATAGCAACTAAGCTCTAAATGGGAATCCCAGATTTCCAGGAGAGGGTTTGATTGGCTCAATGTGAATTGTGGAATTGCTACTGAGGTTGCAGCTTGGTGTCAGGGATCATGTCTCGCATTGTTGGAAGAATGAAGTCCGGATGAAAGAGGCTAGCGAAAGCGAGGAAAGTTTATTGGAGAAGTTTATTGGGCTTCCCGGATTGGCACAATTCCAAGACTAGTCTGTAAATGAAGCATCAGGAGTCCCATTGGTCCTTTCTTAAGCTAATAAGGGATCTGGAATTGCACTTGGGATTGACTGTTCTTACCTTTGTCCTGTCTCAGGGTCTTTATCTCTAGGGTGTGGGCCTGCTTTAGGAACAGAGGCAGTCCTCAGACTTTGTCACGTACTTCCTCATTCCCTGCCATTGTCCTCACTGCCTTAGCTCCCTTCAAACTCATCTCAGAACCAGTTGTGGCCTATGAGGTAGGGGTCACCTCCTAGGACTTGCTGTCTGCTTTACAAAGGTTAGGGTCGTTTGTGAGCAATAGTTCTCAGAGAGGTGTGGCCCCAAGAAAGCCTGACCACTCAGTAAGTTTCTATGTACCATTCAACTGCTTCTTGCAGACAAGAGCCCAATACAATTAATTTTATGCTGAATCTATTCTTTTAAAATATATATTTTTGAGGGAATGGACTGTAGCTACTCGAAAATACGTTGGCATCTGTTCTCAAAAAAAAATCTCTGAAGCACACTGATTTTCAGAGACTCTTGAGGGCATGTGGTCAGCCCCCACCACCTGTTTATTTCTACGTAGGACAAGAAGCAGATCAGGTTCTTTCTTCACGGATGGAAATATTCAGATCATGAAGTATCACATAAACCTCCCTCATGACATAAGTTTCCTTCCTCTTTCCAGGCAGAGGTCCAATATGTATTTTGGATTCCTTCTTTAGCATCTGTCAGCGTCTGTACTTCTTATTTCATAAGCCAACCTATATTTTGCTCTTATATTTTTAATCAGATTGAGTAATACAGTTACCAGTCAGGCCAAAAGTGGATTGATTTGCTTGTGACTATGAATAACACACCGGGGAATAAAAAGGAAACGTGTGCAGACTCTATGTCTCCAGAGAGGTCCACAAGATTCTCTGAGGAATGTCAGGTTCCCATTCTGTGTTTCCAGTCTTCCAAACATTTCCATACTCTCTTTGTAAACTTTGTTATGTCCACTTACTACCTGTACTTAAAAAATAAACAAAACAATACAACTGTATTGAGATAACTTGGCCATTTAAAGTGTACAATTCAATGCATTCTGTATATCCAGGGAATTGTGAAATCATCAAAATCTAAGTCTAGAACATTGCGTTCCCCACAGAAAAAAAGTCCATACCCGTTAGCAATCACTCACCATTTCCTCCATATATGTCAGTCATAAGGAGTAGGATATGTTCTGAAAAATTCATTGTTAGGTGATTTCATTGTCTGAACTTCATAGATTGTACTCACACAAACCTAGATGGTGTAACCTATTACATATCTATGCTATACAGGGGCCACCTTCGTATATGTGGTCTGTTGGTGACTGAAACATAGTTATGCAGTGATGAATATGTATGTATGCATATATATCCATATATATGTATATATGTTATGCAGTGCATGCCTGTGTGTGTATATACACATAAATGCTACTCAAATATCTATATACATTTACATATATACATGTATATATACATACATACACACATACATACAGAGAGAGAGAGATGATTTTAAGGAATTGGCTCATGTGACTAGTGATGCTTGGCAAGTCCAAATTTTGATGGAGTAGGTCTACAGGCTGGAAAGCCATTCTTGTGTTCTAGTCTAGTCAAGCCTTCAACTTGTTAGATGAGGCCCACCCAAATTAAGAAAGTACCTACTTTACTTAAAAGTCCACCGATAAATCTGTCAATCTCATTTTTAAAAATACCTACATAGAAATATATAGAATAGTTGAGTACTATGGCCCATTCATGCTGACAGATCAAATTACATTCACATGCACACATCACATTGCAATTGCACATTTGTTGTTCATTCACTAAGTGATGAAATTTTGAGTTGTTTTGGGTTATTATGATGCTGCTATCAACATTCATGTGCAAAGTCTTATGTGAAGATGTTTTCATTCATCTAGGAGTGAAATTAAATGGCAAAATGTTGAGGAATTGCCAGACTTTTCAAAAGCAACTACACCATTAACATTCCCACCAGCAATACATGAGTGTTTCAACTTCTCCATAACTTTGCCGGTATTTGTTATTATGTTTTTTAAATTATATTCATCACACTAGATATGAAATGGTATCTAATTTCCATATGTCTGATGACTAGTGCTATTAAGCCTCTTTTCATATGGTTATTGACTGGGTTTTTTTTTGTCTACCCTCTTCGGAGAAAGAATGTTTAGATCTTTTGTCTATTTGTAATTTGGATTATTTTTCCTCTTATTATTAATTGTAAGAGTTCTTTACATATTTGGAATTCAGTTCTCATATTTGATATGGGAACAAATACTCCTATTCTGTGGGATGTTCTTTCATTTCCACGATGATGTTATTTACAGCATAAACATTTTTACCTTTGATGAATTAGAATTTATTCATTTTGTTGTGTTTTACTTGTCCTTTTTGACTTTATATTTAAAAAACCATTGTTTCACCCAGAGTCTCAAAATGCATTTTTCCATTTTCTTCTAAGAGTTTCATAGTTTTAGCTCATATATGTGTGTTCTGGGTGTGGCGTGACAACAGGATCTGTTTTTTGCATCTGCCTACCTAGTTGAACTGTCACTTGAACTTGTACTCCTATTTGCCTAATTTTTACTTAAATCAATTAATCTTTTTCCTGTAAAGGAATTATTTTAAAAGAAAATGTTATAGAACTACCATAAAAGTAAAACAAGAATACTTTATCATACAAAGAAGAAAAGATAGATATATAAATATTAAGTAAATGAAACAGCACTACAACATTTTAGAGCTACAACGATGGTGAAGACTTCCTTTCTTGGTAAAAAAAGATCAAGCGAGGGTGATTGGGAGATAGCAGGATATACTAGCACGGAAGTGAGATGTTCCCAATTAGAAGAATTAAAAAGGGAATTAAAAAGAAAACACTGTCTCACTGAGTGATTTGAGGGAATTAGGGCCCCCTTATTATTGAGTGGTGGCAAACACTTCTCTGTGTCTATAGCATCAAGAGTAATAGAAAGAACCTGGGCTAAGGAGGGAGCCGGTGGGTTTCATCCCATGCTATTTCAGAGCAAGTTACTGGCCTTCACTGAATGTTGTTTTTCGGCTGGAGATCATCTCTTCCTAGTGTGTGTGTGGTACAGGACTGATGATTGCAGTCAGTGGAAGGCAGGCACAGGGCAGGCATACAGAGGAGTGAGTGCCCTCTGGGTATCTCGCCACTTCAGGAACACAGACAATATAATACCCAGGGACATCAGAATCCCCTGGGAAGGAGCCTCCTCAACCCACCACCCCAAGCAATGACTCCATTGCACAGAGTTTGAGGGCTGCTCTCATGCTCATCAACCTGCTTTGGGTCTCTATGACTTCTGTCCCTCCTGTCACAGACTGACCTTGGTAGATTTTCCCAGTTGAATCTGAGTCCACTCCATTCCTGAAGACAAAACCTCTGACAGTCACTCCCAAGATTCTCTCAAGATTTGAGCAATTTGGTTTTCTGAATAACAGGGTAAAAAAGAAAAATCACAGGGATTCCAAACACACTGCCCAAAGCCCAACCTTTAAAAGGGCGGTAGCAGGGGCCAGGGTGTAGCCCACTAGCTTCAGTTCCCCAACCCCTGGTGTGAGACACAAAGAAACAGAATTGAGTTGTCATGGCCACTATGGGCTGCAGAAACAAGGGGCTTGGAATCCTAGCTGAGAATAATCAACCCCTAAAAGCCACAAGCTCATTCAGGCTGTGAAGAACTATGAAACCCCTAGCCTCCGAGCCCTTAAAACTGTGCTGGGCAATGTGCAGTACAGAAATGAGGGGGGAGAAAATGAGGGGGGTACAGGAATAAGGGGGTGCAGGAACCCATATTTAATACCCCATCCAGATGGAAGATGAACCACAGTTCACATTAAATATCTACACAGGAGGGTTCCCAAGATATGATATTTAGTACGAGGTCAGGGGAAAGAAGCAGCTGGTGCATTAATGAAGGAGAGGGAATATAATTTTCAGAAGAGGGAGAGCTAAACTACATGGTGGGGTGGATGGAGGGTGGATATGAAGAGGGAGAAGACAGCATGGAAACAGAATATTATAAACTTGGTGTGTTCTTTCTTTAAAAAATCAGTTAATTCTTCCCACTCCCTTTATGTCCCGTGTTTCCAATTCAGGTTGGCAGATGGTCTCCTGACCTGAGCCTACATACTCTCCAAGTTGGCAGTTGGTAATTAGGAAATAATTGTGGACAGAAACGAGAAGCTGCTGATAGGGGTGCAAGAAGTTGATGAAACACAAGTTACAGCTGTTTAAAAACTGGTAGTTGCTTCTGGGGGCCGGATATATTCAGAAGAAAAACTCCTATCTACTTGATTTTCTGTGGTGACTTGCCCAGAAAATGTATACTTGTCACTATCTTGTAGTATTTTTTGCCTCAGTGAAGATAGCCTTGCAAGAGTGCCTATAACAAATTTCCTTGAAAGAATGTAGCCATTTTTAAACTTATATAATTTCATGTACACATACATGCACTTATATATATATATAATTTTTGTTGCAGCAATTTTAATTTTACACATTAAAATAAACTTATATGCATAGATTCCCCATAAGTGCAGTTTCCCTAATCCTAACATATATGTCAACACACACTGCCCTCCACAAAATCACCAAGTGTTCTTCACCAGTGTCCAGTGGGCTCCGCCACACGTGCTCCCCCATCCCATTCCCTATGGTAACCTCAGTTCTTCGGCAAGTGTCCAAGCATTGGTTTTGTTCATTTGTTTTTTATATTCATTTTCCACCTGTGAGTGAGATCATCTGGTACCTATTTTTTTTTTCTTTTGACTTAGTTCACTTAGTATAATCCTCTCTGGTTTTATCCATGTTGATTTAAATGACAAGATTTCATCTCTTCTAAGGCCTGTGTAGCATTCCACTTATATATGCACCACATCTTCTTTATCCATTCATCTGATGTTGGGCACTTAGGTAATTTCCATTCTTAGCTAATGTGAACAGGTCTGCAATAAACATGGGGGTGAATACATCTCTGCAAATTAGTGGTTTTGTATCTTTTGGGCAAACACCCAGAAGGGATTTCTATACTCAACTTTTTTAAGGAAACTCCATACTGTTTTCCATAGGGGTTGTACCAATTTGCACTCCCACCAACAGTGTAAAAGTGTTCCATTTTCTCCACATCTTCACCAACATTCATTGACTCCAGATAATAGCTTTTGGATAACAGCCAGTGTTTCAGGGGTAAGGTAATATCTCATGGGTGTTTTGATTTGCAGTTCTTTAATAGCAACAAGTAGGAACATCTTTTAATGTCATGTTTGTTGGCCATCTATATTTCCTCTTCAGAAAAAAGTTTTTCTAATTCCTCTTCCCATTTTTTGATCAAATTGCCTGTTTTTCTATTATTGAATTTTATGAATTGTTTGCATATTTTTGATATTAAGAATACAAATATTTCTCCCAATTATTAGGTTGTCCTTTTGTGTTGGTGCTGTTTTCTTTGTGAAAAAGGCTTTCAGTTTGATGTAGTCCCAGTTGTTTATTTTTCTTTTTGTTTTCCTTGAAGCTGGAGCTGAGTCCACAAAGCCCTCTCTAAGGTTGACGTCATGAAATGTCTTTCCTATGCTGTCTTCAAGATTTTGCGGTTTTCTGTGTTATGTCCAAGTCTCTGGTCCAGTTTGAGTTAATTTTTGTGAATTTTGTGAATAGAGTGGTCTAGCTTCAATCTCTCACATGTGACTGTCAAGTCTTCCCAACACCATTTATTGAAGAAGACTTTCCTTAATCCATTGTGTGTATTTTCTTCTCCTCCTCTCCACTTTTTATATTTTCTGTCTTACTGTTTTTAAGTGGGATTTCTTTACACTCTACAGAGCATTCTTTAGTATTTTTTGTAGAGCTGATTTTGTGGTGATGAATTCTTCTCACTTTTACTTGTCTCAAAAGCTCTTTTCCATTTCTTCAGTTCTGAATGATAATCTCACAGGGTATTGCACCCAAGGGTGAAAATCCTTTTCTTTCAGCACTTTGAACATATCATGCCATTCCCTCTGGCCTGCAGAGTTTCAGTTGAGAAATCCCCTGATAATCTTGTGGGAACTCCTTTGTGTGTGACTCCTTTTTCTCTGACTGCTCTAAGATTTGTTCTTTATCTTGTATTTTTGATATTTTAATGACAATGTATACAGATATAAGTTTGTTTGGGTTTCTCTTATTACAACTCTTTGAACCTACTGAGTCTGGAGGCTTTCTTCGTTCTTCAGGTTAGGGAAATTCCCAGCCTTATTTCCTTTTTTAAATTTATTTTTTATTGCAGTAATTTTTCTACACATTAAAATAATTTCCTATGTATAGGTTCCCCATTTCTTAGATATATTTTCAACACACCATGCCCTCCACCAAATCACCAAGTGTTCTTCCCCATTGTCCAGTGGGCTTCACCACCATTTACCCACACCTACCCTATTCCCTTTTGGTAGCTTCAGTTCTGCTGCAAATGTTTCAGTGTTGGTTATGTTTCATCTGTTCCTTTGTTTTGTCTCTTCACATTCTACCTGTGAGTGAGGTCATCTGGTATCTATCCTTCTTCTTCTGACTTTTTTCACTTAGCAAAATCCCCTCTACTTCCATCCATGTTAATTCAAATAACAGGGTTTCATCTCTTCTAAGCTTCTAAGTATTCCATTGTGTATATGTACCACATTTTCTCTATACATTCACCTGATGTTGGGCACTTAGGTAATTTCCAGTTCTTAACTATTGTGTATAGGGTCGCAGTAAACATGGGGATACTTACATCTCTGTGGATGGGTGCTTTTTTTGTATCTTTTGGGTAGAAGCCCAGAAGTGGAATGATGGGATCATTTGAGATTTCCATCTTTAGTTTCTTGAGGAATCTCCGAACTGTTCTCCATAGGGGTTGTACCAATTTGCACTCCCACAAACAGCACAAAAGTGTTTTCTTTCACCATATCCTGGTCAGCATTTGTTGTTTCCAGACTTTTGGATAATAGTCAGTCTTTCAGATGTAAGGTGATATCTTACTGTTGTTTTAATTTGCATTTCCCTGATAGCAATCCAGTAGGAACATAACTTCTTGTGCCTGTTGGCCACCTGTATATGCTCTTCAGAAAAAGTCTCTCTACAATTCCTCCTCCCAATTTTTGATTGAATTGCCTCTTCTTCTGTAGTTGAGTTTTATGAGTTCTTCATATATTTTAGATATCTAGCCTTTGTAGAAATATTGAATGCAAATATCTTCTTCCAGTTAGTATGTTTCCTTTTGGTTTTGGTCATGTTTTCTTTTGCTGTGAAGAAGCTCCTTCGTTTGATATAGTCCCAGTTATTTATTTTTCTTTTTGTTTCCCTTGATGGTAGAGTTGAGTTCCCAAAAGCTTCTCTATGTCTGATGTCACAGCAAGTCTTTCCTATGTTGTCTTCTAAGAGCTTTATGGTTTCTGGGCTTCTGTCCAAGTCTCTAATCTATTTTGAGTTATTTTTTGTGAATGGTGTTAGAGAGTGGTCTAACTTTATTCTTTTGCATGTGACTATCCAGTTTTCCCAACACCATTTGTTGAAGAGAGTTACCTTTTTCCATTGAATGCTTTTGGCTACTTTGTCATTGATTAACTGACTGTAATGTGTGTGGGTCAGTTTCTGGTGATTCAGTTCTATTTCACTGATCTATGCCTCTGTTATTATTCTAGTACCATACCATTTTGATTATTATTGTTTTGTAATATAGTTCCAAGTCTGGAAGCATAATCCCTCCAGATTTTCTTTTTTAATGATTGCTTTGGCTATTGGAGTCTTTTGTTGTTCCACATAAATTTTAAGATGTTTTGTTCTATTTCCTGGAAATAAGCCCCTGGAATTTTAATGGGAATTGCATTAAACTTATATATTGCTTTGGGTAAGATGGCCATTTTAATGATTTTGATTCTTCCCAGCCATGAGCAGAGAGATATCTTTCCATTTCTTCATGTCCTCCTCAATTTCTTTTAAGAAGGACTTGTAGTTTTCACTGTATAGATCTTTTATTTCCTCTGGTAGGTATATGCCCAGATATTTCATTCATTTAACTTCTATTTTAAATGATGTCATTTTAGTGATGTTGTTTCCTTCTAGCATGTGGTTTGCATATAAAAAATGCAACAGATTTTTGTGCATTGATTTTGTAGGCTGCCACTTTACTGTATTCATTGATGAGTTCTAGAAGTTTTTTGATAGATTTTTTGGGTTTTTCAACGTACATAATCATGTCATCTGAAAATAATGAGAGTTTTACTTCCTCCTTTCCAATTTGGATTCCTTTTATTTCCTTTTCTTGCCTAATTCTCTGGGTAAGACCTTCAGTACAATATTAAATAGCAGTGGTGAGAGTGGACAACCTGCCTTGTTCCAGACCTAAGAGAAAATGTTTTCAATTTTTCGCCATTGACTGATGTTGGCTGTGGGTTTATCATATCTGGCTTCTATTATGTTGAGGTATGAACCTTGTATTCCCATTTTACGGAGGGTTTTTTTTTTTATCATAAGTGGGTTTTGGATCTTGTCAAAAGCCTTCTCTGCATCTATTGATATGATCATGTGGTTTTCCTCTTTTCTCTTGTTGATAGGGTGTATGACATTAATAGGTTTACATATGTTGAGCCAACCTTGCAATCCTGTGATGAATCCCACTTGATCATGATGGATGATCTTTTTGATGTATTGTTGTATTTGGTTTAGTAATATTTTGTTCAGAATTTTTGCATCTATGGTCATTAGGAACATTGATTTGCAATTTTCTTTCTTGGTGATGCCTCTCACTTTTGGTATAAGTGTGTTGTTAGCCTCATAGAAAGTATTTGGGAGTGTTGCCTATTCTTCAACACTTTGGAAGAGATTGAGAAGAATAGCTATTATTTCTTCTTGGAAGGTTTGATAGAACTCATTGAAGAAGCCATCTGGGCTTTTATTTTGGGTTGATTACTTCTTCAATTTCTTTGCTTGCGATTGTTCTGTTCAGGTTTTCCAATTGTTCTGGTAGACTATACTTTTCTAGAAATCTGTCCATGTCCTCAAGATTGTCAATTTTGGTGGCATAAAGCTGTCCATACTAGTCCCTTATGATGCTTTGAATTTCTTTGGTACCTGTCATAGTTTCTCCCCATTCCTTTATGATTCTAGTTATGAGAGTTTTCTCCCTTTTTTCTTTATGAGTCTAGCCAATGGCTTGCCAATTTTGTTTAATTTTTCAAAGAACCAACTTTTGGTTTCATTAATCTTCTGGATATTCTTTTAGTTTTCTGTTTTGTTTATTTCTGCTCAAATTTTGATTATTTCTTCTGCTGATTTTTGGCTCTAATTGTTCTTCTTTCTCTAGTTGTTTTAAATGTAGAGATAAGTTGTTTATTTGTGATTTTTCTTGTTTCTTGAGATAAGCCTGGATGTGATGAACTTTCCCCTTAGTTGTGCTTTTGCTGCATCCCATAGATTCTGATAGCTCGTGTCCTCATTCTCATTTGTCTCTAATTATTTTTTAAGTTCCTCTTTAATTTCCTCTTTTACCCAAGAGTCCTTCAGGAGCATATTGTTGAGTTTCCAATTGGCTTGGAGTCTAAGGCTTTCTTTTAGTGGCTGATTTCCAAGTTTAGGCCATTGCGGTCAGAGAAGATGCTTGCTATGACTTCAATCTTTGTAAATTTGTTGAGAGATATTTTGTGATCCAGCATTTTATCTATCCTTGAGAATGTTCCGTGAGTGCTTGAGAAGAAAGTGAAGTCTGCAGTAGTTGAGTTGAAGTGATGGGTGTATGTCTATTAGACCTGTCTGTTCCAGATGATCATTTAAAGCTGCTGTTTCCCTGTAAATTTTCTGCCTGGTTGATGTGTCCATTGCTGTAAATGGGGTGTTGCAATCTCCCACTATTACTGTGTTGCTGTCAATGTCTCTGTTCAGATCTAGTAATACTTGCTTGATATATTTTGATGCTCCGTCATTTGGTGCATATATGTTAATAAGCATCATGTCTTTCTGCTGGATTGATCCTTTAATCACTCAATCCATCTCTGTCTTTTGCTATGCTTTTTGGATGGAAATCTGTTTTATCTGATATGAGTATAGCTTTTACTGCTTTTTCATGGTTGCCATTGACTTTGGGATTTTCTCCCATCCTTGTCTTTGAGTCTTTGTTTGTTTTTTGGAAGAAGGTGGGTTTCCTGTATGCAGCAGTAGGTTGGTTTATGCTTTTTAATCCATTCAGTCACTCTGTGATGTTTGACTGGTGAGTTCAGTCCATTAACATTTAGGGTGATTATTTATATATTGCTGCTTAATGTCATTAAATAATTTGTCTTTGTGTGTTGCTCCAGATGATAACTTTGTTCTCTTTCTCTTTTTAAGTTCGATGGATGCAGTTAGGTTTTGATTGATTTCACCTTTTGTTTTCTTCTTCGTTTTCTCCCCAGGGATGTATTTTGAGGTCACCCTGAAGTTAGTATTCACAATTCTGTTTATTACTTAATTTTATTTGAAAGAATATTAGTCTTCCACTCATTCTAACTAACCACATTTTTTTCTCTTCTCTTCCTCCCTACTTTTAATATTTGCTGTCTTACTGTTTTTCTGTGTGGTTTCTTTATGCCTTATAGAGCATCCTTTAATTTCTTTTGGAAAGCTGGTTTATGGTGATGAACTCCTTTAACTTTTGCTTCTCAGAAAAGGTTTTTGTCATTTCTTCAGTTCTGAATGATAATATCACCAGATATAGTACCCTAGGTTGAAAATTCTTTTCTTTCAGCATTTTGAATATATTATGCCATTCCCTTCTGGCCCGTAGAGTTTCGTTTGAGAAGTTCACTCATAATCTTATGGGGTCTTCTCTGTATGTGACATGTTTTTCTCTGTCTGTTTTTAATAGTCTTTCTTTATTTTGAATTTTTGACATTTTGATGATGATGTGTCTAGGTGTATTGCTGGGTTTATTTTATTAGGAACACTTTGAGTTTCCTGGATATAGAGGCTTGCTTCATTCTTCAAATTGAGAAAGTTCTTATCTATTATTTATTCAAATATGGTTTCTGCCCCCTTTTCTCTCTCTTCCTCTGGGACCCCTATGATGCAAATGTTGTTCCTTTTGATGTAATCTCAGAGGTCTTGAGCATTGTCTTAGATTCTTAGAATTTTTTTATCTCTTTGCTGGTTTTCTTGATTGAGTTTCTCTGTCTTATCTTCCAGATCACTGATTCTATTGGAAGCTTCATTCAGCCTATTGTTGAGTCCCTCTATTGAGTTCTTAAATTCAGTCATTGTGTCTCTTACCTGTTTGATGTCTTGTTTTAATTCTTCTCTTTGCTTCCTAACATTCTCATTTGCTACCTCTACTGATTTCTGGATTTCCATGAGTATGTTAATCACTGTTACACTAAATTCCTCTTTAGGTAATTTACTTATGTCTGCTGTATTCAGATTTTCCCCTGGGTTTTTGATTGGATCCATCATTTCACGTATATTTTTCTGTGCCTTTTATCTATTTGGCATTCTGTTTCTGTTTCTAAGGGTTTAGTTTCCCTGGTGTTACCTAGATTTGACTTGCCTAGGATTGGCAATCAGGCTGCGGTTTTTCCTCTACCCACAAGGTGGCGCTATCAGGTAGCTTTGTGGTTTGGGACTGCCTTCTCACTATAATCCAGGGGGTAGAGCATCTGATGGGCAGGATTTCTGGTTTACAGATACGCGGTGGGTGGGATTTCTGCTCTTTGGACCCCAGGCTCTGGTGTGAAATGATTGCGGGAGGGGTTTAATTTGACTGATTTCTGGTTATAGCTGCGCCCAGTGCAATTTCACCACACAGGCTTCAGCTCAGCTCCTGGTGCACTGGCTCACCTTTCACCCCCTCCCAAGTCGGCCCCCATGGTTCCGCATCTCAGCCCCACAGGGCCCGCATTTTGCTGTCTCCACAGCTGATCCCGAAATCCCTAGCCTCCACCATACCGCACAGTCAGAGACCCATGAGCTCGGTCCCAAATCCAAATCTGCGGCTTAGATGAGAACCGCACTGGGTGTCCTCACCTAGCATTAGTCTTCAGCTCTTCTGTCTCCAGCTGAAATGCCAATCATTTCTAGGTGTTTGTCTCAGGAAAAATATGTGATTTGAGGGGAGGAGGTTGGTGTCTGTGGTGAGCGACCTGAAAATGTGTTTTATCGAGTCACTGTCTGGAAGTTGATCTCTCAGCTTTATTTCTTTAAATACAGTTTATGCCCCCTTTTCTCTTTTATCTCCTTCTGGGACCCCTATAGTGCAAGTGTTCCTTTTGATGTTATCTCATAGGTCTTTATCTTATAGGTTTTTATCTCATAGGTTTTTATCTCTTTGCTGGTTTTGATTGAGTTCTTCTGTCCTAGCTTCTAGATCGCTGATTCTATTGGAAGCTTCATTCATCCTATTTTAGAATCCTATTGCATTCTTTAGTTCCGCTTTCATATTCTTCATTTCCTCAACATTTTGCTTCATTTCTTCTCTCTTTTTTATTATTGTCTTTTTCTTTCTCAATTGTTTTCTTGATTTCCATGATTATGTTTATCACTGTTGGCCTAAATTCATCCTCAGGTAGTTTGCACATATCTGTTGCGTTCAGATTTTCCCCTGGGTTTTTGATTGTATCCATCTTTTCGTATATATTTCTCTGTGTCTTTGCTCTGTTTGGCATTGTTTATATTTCTGTGGGTTTGGTTCTGCTTCAGTTTTGGCAATCTGTTGGGTTTTGACTTGCACCAGAGATGCCTGGCACTTTGTTAGAACACTCAGAATTCTTGAGTTTCATGGCATCACCACTCTTTGTATTTGTTTAAGTTCTTAGGTGAACCTATGTAGGGACCGAGAAATCAACCTGTGGGGTTGGAGTTTTGGTGGGGGATGCAGAGACTTTCCTCATTGTCCCAGGTCTAAACAGAATGATTACCTTGTTGTTGGCTCACAATTGTCAATCAGGCTACAGTTCACAGGGTGTTGCTAATGGGTAACATTGAGGGTTTGTCTTTCTGGGAGACTGCTTTCTTCCTTTAATCCTGGGGGTTGGACATTTGGTGGGTGAATCCTGAGACTCCTGTCCAATATAGTGGTGGGAGGGAGTGGGGGAATTTCCTTAGCTGCTTTCCAGTTCTGGTGGTGCCCAGTGTAATTTCACTGCACAAGCTCCACCTCAGACCACCAGGGCACTGGTCCTCTTTCCACCCTGTGCCAAGAATGTCTCCCCTGACTCTATATCTCAGTCCTGCTCAGTGAGCTTTTTGCTGCTTTTCAAGTGGCTCTCCAGAAGGCCCATTTCTTCCCAATTCTATTCCCTATGCCAGGGCTCAAATCTGAATCTGTGTTGTAGCTCTGAACCCTGATGTTTTGCCTACCCTTCGTTGTCATAATTGCTGTCGTATCTCTATAGCCTCTGCGCCTGCTTTTTCTCAATGTTTGTTTCTGTAGAATAGGTAAATTCCTAGTTGCTCCACGGGGAGAATCTGAATCTATTTCTCTTTTTCATCTTGGAAGGAAAGATGCAGGCAGAATGAAGGCAAGTAGGTAGGCAGGAAGGGAGAGAGAAAAGGAAGCAACATTTTATTTTATTGGTCACCCTGGTTGTTCTTCCTGGGCCCAGAACATGAACCCGGGTCCTTGGGATGTATGTGGACTGCACTTGGCTGGAGGCGTTCGACATAACTGCGACTCCACCCGGGCATGCCTCAGTTTTATACATTTATACATATCTTTGCTGCTGATCATAATAAATTAGGATTGACAGGGCAGATCATTTTAGAATCATAAATACAAGAGTGAAAATAGGAGCACCCTAGTGAAGCAGCAATTTGGTAAATTGCCTCTGAAGGAGCACAGGCCACAGATCCCTGGGTTTGAGTTCTGGATCTGGGGGTGAAAACAAGTTGTTTGAACAACTAAATGGAAATAGAGTAAAATGCTTCCTCCTCCTCTCTTTTTTTGCTGGCCTGCCCACTTGTCTTCATTTCTGACTATACCTTTCCTTAAAAAAAAAAAAAAAAAAAAGAGTAAAAATAACTGTTTTAAAGGCACAGAGAGAGTAAAACAAGTTCTATTCATTCTGGAGATCTCAAGTCAGAAACATACCCCCAACACCTGTTACACACACACACACACACGCACATACACACAATATAGGCCAGAAGAAAGGCATCCTGCCTTCAGGTACTGGACTCACATAATTAACGAGGACCTTCACAAACTAGTCTTGAGAATTTCATGATATTCATGTTATAATTTCATAATAGTATTGAAAGTGGTGGATTTCAGCAGTGGTAATGTCAACTCTAAAGGCCAGTAGGAAGTCAGAAGTGCAAAAAAGTTAATAGATTATTTATATTTCAAATAATAAAGACAGAACTGATAAACGAGATCAATAGACCAGAATCTCAGAGACTTGAGATTGTTACCTGTCTCCATGGATCTCTGAATTTGGTTTGTCTGTTTTTTTTTTTTTTCATTTTCTGAACACCTAGGTGCTGTGAGAAATAAAAAGATGCAAGGTTACAATCCTTGATCTGAATTTTCCAGACTGGCTCCAACTTTTAAGAATGAATTTTTTTTGAAATCTGTAATCCTTGAAATCAAGTGAAAGTTTTGAATATAACCTAAAGTTAATGAAATTTTTTCCTTTTAGAATTCTTTTGTATAAAAATTTGCAAGTTTTCATAGTGCTTTATGAAATGTATCTTTGTTCTTTGGTTCAGGAAATGCTGTCACTGTACCAGGGAGAGTCCTGATCCAGAGCACTGGGGACTGTCATAGCTGCAGGTTTTAATTAGCAACTCCACCTCATAAGCAAAGAACTTTGAAGAAACAATTGTTCTTTTGGGATTCAAAGTTTCCAACCAGCTACCTTGTAGAGGAAAATAAGAGATTCAAATTTTTCCTAAATGGAAGATACCAGTTTCCACTTACAGAGAATTCTGGGCAGACTGCACCCAGAGGGGACTCTCACTCCAACACCCATGAGACATGGATTAATGACTTACCCAGTGTCACCCGACTTAAAGGTTATCACACATCTGTCTTACTCAAAAATCTTGTTTTTTCCTCAATACACTAATCTCCAATAATGTGCTGGGAAGAGATTCGTGAAGAACTAAGATGCTGCTCTCAGATAAAGCAGCGAGTGGTCCCCCATGACCTTGTTGTACATCCTTCCAGCACAGTCACCTCACATTCTGCATGCTCTTCATCTTCTATCTTTTCCTCTCAGAGTCTCATTGTGCAAATTAAAATTCTTTAATTTTTAAGAGTTTTTTCTGTTTGCTTGCTTGCTTGTTTGTTTTTGTAATGCCAGCACCCAGGCCTCACCAGATCACTTGAATCATAATCTCTGGGGGAAAGGTATTGAGTGCATTTTTTTTCCAATTCTCTTCAAGTAATTTGAATGTGAAGCAGAGGGGAGAATCATTTTCCCACAGCCAAACATAGTAGTTCTCTCAGATGCATGTTTTTCTTTTAAAGGAAAGATATAAGCAATAATGAAGGTGAGTGGGCGGGTGAGCAAAAAGAGAGAGAAGGAAGAAGCATTTTTCTTTATTTTATTTAGTTGTTCATCTTGGTTGTCCACACCCCCACACCCCCACCCCCAGCCCTGGAATGCGAACCTGGGTCCTGGGGATGTATCTGGGCTGCGCCAGCCAGAGACTATAGACCCAACAGTTATTCCACTAGTGTACACGTGCCCTGGTTTTAAAAAGATTATTCCCCAGCTTCCATCCCAGGTCAGTCACATGTGAATACCTGAGTGTAACCTTTTAGATGATGTCACTCTGTGGTTTAACATAGTACCCTATAGTCCACATTGTTAAAATTGCTATGCCCTGAGCATGTGTTTTCAGTAATTGACTTATGGAATGTATTTAGATGATTATTATACTGATTATTATATTATATAATATATTGATAATCAAGAAAAAAAGATTTGTTTCATTTTTCTCTATGTATTGAATCATGATGTACCTGAAACGAATATTTTATGTTAATTCTATCTCAACAAAAATATCTCTGTGAAGGGCCCAGTTGAGGTTTCTTACAGACCCCACTGGTGGCCATGGGCCTTCTGATGGGGAGACAATGCAGGGCTGTTTCCATCAGGGTAGTAGAGCACGGAGGCTTCAGAGGCCCCAGGAGAGGTGCTGGCCACAAAATTTCTGTTGTCTACAAGAAATTCCTCAAGGCACCATGAAGGCATCTTGCTCTGTAGAACTCGTCAGGAGTCCAAGTCATGGTAGGAAGTCCTGGCAAGGTGCTGCAGGAGATGCAGAGATAGTAACAATAACTGCAAATATTGAACCAGCATTGACTGTGTTCAGGCACTGTTCTCAGTGCTCCACCTTTGAACTCATTTAAGGCTCACTGAGGCCATGAAGACTATTCTAGAAGAGGAAGCAGAAGCATAGAGAGACAACACTGCTGCTAAGTGGCAGAACAGAGATTCAAACCCAGCGCTGATACTCATTTCTTTCTCAAGGATCTTTTATCCAGCAGTGATGATGAGAAAAGCATCCAGATATTGCCCCAGGAAAGTGATAAACACGGTGTGATATGTAAGAAGGCTTGGGGTGAGTCCTTGTGGCTCAGGAGACTGAGAGGCTGGCATGCAGACCATGTAATAAAGCCCAAGGACTCAGGTTCAAGACCCAGGATGGGGTGAAAAAATGAAAAATGAACAACTGAATAAGGCTATTTCGTCTTCTTCCTCCCTTAAATGCTTCCTCCTCCCTTTCACCATGCTTCCTCTCAAAAAAAAAAAAAAAATGTATATTCGGGACAAATTAACTTCATCAGGGGAATTGGGAAGCATTGTGGGAGAAATGGTGTCTCCACAGAAAAGGTCTGAGAGGTTAGTTCAGGGGTCCTGAGGCTTGAATCTCAGGCCTTCAGATGGATACGACTGTTTCACAACTAAAATGGAATAGTGACAAACTTAGTCCATTGTTGAGAAAATTAAACAACCAATGGTGATTTTGTCTAGTTCAAGTTTTTCTGTCACAAATTTTCCTGAAGCATCCAAGCTTCATGCATATTTTTCAGAGTATATAACAAATGAATATTAATGGAAATCACAATCTTATTTAGCCCTCCAAATTGTCAATGGTTGCCATTTTACATTTATGAAGATAGTTATTATTTCTGCTAATAAACAATTCCTTTTGTTGAATTAAATCTATCAAAGTTTTATAAGGCTCTCAAAGTATTCTGACTCCAGGTGCATCTCTCTGGCTTCACTGAGAACATCCACTAATGGAGGGCAGCAGTTGTGATTACACTTCCCCTCCCACAGAGATAGATGAAGCAGAGAGGGGGCATCTAAGAAACTGCTGAAACAAGTTATTCTTGTTTCCCTTGGTGATAGTGCTAATGGCTGGCATGCTTGGAAGAAGCCATTAGGACACAGACTCACACCCCCCTGGTGACATGGGAGGAGTGCAGTTGTGCTGGAACAATTCTTTAGGGCCAAGACTGAGGTCTTGCAGAGAAGCTCAAAGACAGACCAGAAGGTATAAGAAAGGAAGCTGGAATCCTCATATGCACAAGGACAGCTAAACTTGTATATATGAAGTTGCTTTATTATCCTTATGTATGAAGCAAGTTGAACTAGTGCATTAATAGGGTTGGCTTACTTTTATTCCACGTTCAAAACTCCTGCTGTGTAGACTACTGAGTACAGACAGAGGGCTGAGTCAACGGGTGTGCACAATCGTGACTGCGTCTTCCCCTTTCTTAGGAGAGGGCTGCTGAGGCATAACTGACCTTTGGCTCTTAGGGACTCATTCTGTGCCAAATGGGTAACCAAATGGGTCTGACACAGTCTTTTGAGTCATAGAATCAGTATGAGACTAAAGAAGCAAGTGATACTGGTCACCTAGAAAACCCTCCTCACTCTGCAAACAAGAAGGGCCCAGGGAAGCTGCGACCTGCCTGAGATCAGGGCCCTCAACCACACGCAACTGTCCCGCTCCAACACACCACTGGGCAATGGGCTTTAGTCAACAAAAGCTGAATCTGGGAAGTTTTTTTTCAATTTATTTTTTATTGTAGTAACTATTCTACACATTAAAATAATTTCCTATGTATTGGTTCCCCATTTCTTAGATACATTTCAACACATCCTGCCCACCACCAAATCACCAGGTGTTCTTCCCCCATCATCCAGTGGGCTCCACCATTTGCCCCGTCCACCCTATTCCCTTTTGGTATTCAGTTCTGTTGCAAATGCTTCAGTGTTGGTTTTGTTTCATCTGTTCCTTTGTTTTGTCTATTCACATTCTACCTGTAAGTGAGGTCATCTGGTATCTATCTTTCTTCTTTTGACTTGTTTCATTTAGCATAATCCCCTCTAGTTCCATCCATGCTGATTCAAAGGACAGGGTTTCATCTCTTCTAAGGGCTGTGTAGTATTCCATTGTATGTATGTACCACATCTTCTCTATCCATTCATCTGATGTTGGGCACTTAGATAATTTCCAGTTCTTAGCTATTGTGAATAGGGTCATGATAAACACGGGGATATACATGTCTGTGGATGGGTGCTTTTTTATCTTTTGGGTAGATGCCTAGAAGTGGAATGATGGCACCATATGGGATTTCCATCTTCAGTTTTTTGAGGAATCTCCAAACTATTCTCCATAGGGGTTACACCAATTTGCACAGAATCTGGGAGTTTTAACAACTGACAGAAGTTCAGGACATACTCAATCAGAAACTCACACACTGCACAACTTCCAGAACATGGAAACAATCTAATTTCCCTAAAACATTAAAATGCAGAAAACAACTCAGGCCCATAAAGAGGTTCTTTTCATTCTTAAGAATCAGAAAGTAAACAAAGTTGGCAAGCTTGCCCTCTAGTGGGGAAACAATGAACCACACACTCAAAAGTTTTAGAAAATCATTACTCCACTGAACTAGTTAAATGGGAAATCTGTTAGCAAATGAATTAGTACTGCTAAGGGCTTAGAGTGGGTTCTGACCTCAGGGAAATGATCTTGTTGAGATAAGACTTTAAACATACACAAGGACAGATCAAAGAATAATGAACATAACAGAAAGGGAACAGTGCATAGTGGGAAAGATTTGCTTTCTACTCAGATACTAAAAATTGTGTGGTTCTGGAAAAAATAAAAAGACCTGTATTCATATTAACTTAATGTCATGTAAAATGAGGATATTGCCTCTTCCAAAGGGCAACTGTGAGGGTCAAGTGAGATCAAAGCATTCTTCAATACTATGGATACTTACTTGATGCTAAACTCTGTTTATACTCAACAGACCAGGCTGGTGGCCTAACGGAGTTTACACTCAAGCTAAATACATGGAGTGCCCAAGTACGGACTGCTGACACACAGAGCTGCCTTGAAGGTTTGAAAAAAAGCATTTCTGTGGGTGACGAAGTGCAAAAAGATTCCCATTTTGGGAAGAACTATTTGATGTCATTCATTAAAGTGATTGCCACTAACACCTGTGGTATTTACCTAGTAGGATGTAACAGAGTAGACAGGCACATGAGAGGGAGAAAGAAGAGGAGAGGAGAGGGGAGAAGAGGGGAGGCAGGAGAGGAAGGACTGTTTTTAACCCATTCCTCTCTTTTTCTGCTATCTCTGGTTTTCAAAGAACATTTACGATTTCATTTTCTCATTTCTTAGCATAGTAACTATATTTCTTATGAAAAGTTTTAGTAGCAGCCTAGTGTTTGCAATATACACTTACAGCTTCTCTAAGTGAACTTTCAAGTTTCAGTGTCCCACTTCACAGGTAGTGCGGGTAACTTCTAACATAGCCCCAATTCTCTTACCGCTTATGAATTTGTCATTCACCTCACTTAGCCACAAACTATAATCATCTATTGTTATTATTCTGGAAAGCTGTTGCTACATCAATTAAAATAAAAACTGTAAGGTTTTTCTGGGCTCCGCGAGGAGAAAGTCAATTAGACAAAAAGTCGAATAGCCAGGGCTTTATTGGGGTTTGCACACCCGGACGAGGTTCCCAAGTCCGCAGAATGGGGCTGGGGAAGTCGCGCTTGAACAAAGGGGAGCGCGCTCTTTAAGCAAAGGAATTTCGCAGGCTTCCTGTCGCGATTGGGGATTGGCCCTGTGAATCCAGGTGTGGGGGTTGCATCCCTTATTCTGATGTCATCCACCTTTTTCCCGGGCTTGGCTGCTGGGCATGCCCGCCGTCCCGTCTTTCTGAGCCAACCTAACAAAAACTAATTAAGAATATCTTACATCCATTTATCCCATTGGTAACTTAAAGTTATACTGGTGACAAATTTCTTAATTATTTGTCTGACAAAGTCCTTATCCTTCAGTTTTTTTGTTTTTTTACTAAAGGAAAGGTACAGGAAAGAATGCAGGTGAGTAGGGGCAGGCAGACAGGAAGAGGAAGCAGCACTTTAGTTTTCTTCTTGTTTGCTTCCCTCCCAGGCCCGCCTTGTTCATTAATTTTGGAAAATTCTCAAAACAAAACCAAGGGCAGTGAATAAAAAGGTTACAGATACAGTAATAGAATCGGTTAAAGTGACAATCCTTGTTAGAAACCTTAGGATAGCAAAGAACAAACTGAACTCAACCAAAGTTGGGATTTTTTTCCCTTGGCACATGGGATGGAAAGATGATGGAACAAGTTGTTGATAACAGTTGTTGACCTGAGAGGACTATGAAACCAGAGAGAGGATTAAAGACTGATAGTAAAAAGCTAATTGGGAGAAATTCACAAAAGGTTGTAATGAAGTCAAACAGTTATGGAAGGAATAAGCACATGAGAGGGTTGAAAGGAACAAGAAATCAAGGTCAGAGTGGTTTGAGTTCATAATTTCAGAAGTAAAAGTCTGTACTGATAACAAGTTGATGTGGCCACGAGATTGGTTAGTTTGATCAGCATGAAGATGAACATCACTGAAGCTAGGGAGATCAAGGAAGCAAAGCCAGCTTCAATGGGTGCATCAAATAGATGCTAAAAGCACCCTGAATTCAGCATGATTAGAGAGAAGAGTAAGTCAGAAGCATATGAAAGACAGCAATAAACATGGGTCTAGGACAGAACAGCCCAGAGGTACTAATTTCAAAGACACATGGGTTTTTGTACAAGAGTGGAAGAGTAATGGGTTGGAAGCAGTGAATGGGAGTGAAGACACTATGAACCCTCTTCTCCAAAGAGATGGTGAGAAAATAAACCGCCTCTATTGAAAGGACCACAATGGGTGGGTATCTCAGTTAAGGTTTTGCCTTAAAGTCAAAAGATGAAGGAAACACCGAGACTGACAATGCACAGAACAGTGATAATCATGGAGTGAGCTATTTTCAGAAGGGAATGGAGTCTGAAACATAAAAGGTGCTCAACGTAGATCTGATTCTTTCCTCCTTTCTTCCATCATGTTCCCCATTAACTTCAACTTTGTTTAACAAAATATGAGCAATTTCAGGGATTTTGACTGATATTTCAGTTATACTAAATACATAGTAATTAGAAATTTAAAAAGCACTTAAAAATCCTGTCTTCTTATCTAAAAAAAGATCTATGTCCATATTCCAGGTTTACAATGTTTATACTCAAAGTGCAATGGGAATAGAGAACAGATATCACTTCTACACACTGAACAATTCATGAACAGATTTCAATAGTCCTGCACTGTTACCCTTTTGTCCTGTCTTTCATACCTTGAACCTCACTGCTCATCTCTCAACTATATCCACCCCAGAACTCAGAATTCTGAATGATTCCAATGGAATTCTTTTTAAGATTACCAATAAAAGCACAATTTCCACATCAAAGATAACTAATTGGCATCTTCTATCAAAATGGCATTTTCTATGGGTAACATCATAAACTGCATACTTGACAGCATATTTGGTAAAAAAGATGGACTAGTTCCAAAATATTAAAACGTTAAAAATAATAAGCTACTGTGGCAACAGAATATATTTTTAGCTGTTATGAGAACTGGATTTCTGATAAACTTCAAAATAAGGCCATTAAGTTTTTCCTTGAAGAACAAAACATGTATATAATGTGAAGTGAAAACAAAACACAAATACAAATAAGCAACTGTACAAAATAATTTATTACAGCATTATATAGGGGTTATTATTTTACAGTTGAGTTTTTTCCTCCCAATTATGAATCTAAATAGCTTAGAGTAAAGGAAAAGCTTTAATTAGAATGATCTGTGTAAATAAAATCTCCCTTTTAAAATTTCTATTTGCCTTAAAGGGAAGATTAATATTATAGACATATTTACAGCCCTGAAAAAAAACATACTGAATGATTCCAAAACTGTCTTTTGTACAAGACAGAAATAGCTATCCCCTCTCCCCAAAACTACTCAATGATACTATGTTTTATTAATTTTAATTTTCACCTTGCTGATACATATATGCATTTAATAGGCAATGCATGGCTTTAAGAGTAAGAATGTTGCATTATTTGTATTGTGCTCTACACTAGCTTCCCATGAGGCACACCTGTCAGATATAAACTACTTGTTAACAGAGAAAGCAACTTAGTCAAGGAAGCATAATTCCTGCCTGTAGGTCTTTAAGACTGATCTGTAATACGCAACAATTTTAGTAGTGAATTTCCATGATTAACAGGCAAACCAATCCACACATTCTGAATCATCTGCATGAAACTGGCATACTCTTCTTTAACAAGAAAGCATCATTTTCATAAGTATTAAAAAGGAAATGGTAAAATCATGAAAAAATTATGGTGGAAATAAAGCAAACTGAATTTTAAAATAAATCTCATTATCTGCCAAGATGACTTCCATATTGTTTTTAACAGAATTAACACTTGAAGATTGATGCACTTTAAATTAAAAAGCAAACAAACAAACAATAAAACCAACCAAAAAGAGATCAAAATCTAGATCTTGAAGCCAGAATTTGAAAGAATAGTGGGGCTGTATAAATTAGGTTGATAAGAAATTCTATTAGTTATGACAGAAGTGACAGCACCTCTTATAACGCTGATTTGAGAGCTTATGAAACTGTACAAGTATAAACAAGTAATTTTAACAGACGTTTATGTAAATTGGCAGTCAGATAAAGAATAAAATAAGCTTACAGAATACTCCATTTAAAAATTCTATCAGATTATTTCATTTTATAACTAGGTTAAAATACACCTTGGAAAAGAAATTCTGATCTGAATTCAGCTTAGTCTAGAGGAGTCAATATTTGATGGGATTTCAAATTTCATTTGCCAAGACGTCATAGTTAGCTGCATTATGGCCATCAACTTCATTCACAGAAGGCAGGAAAGCAGATGTAAAAGGAAGCAAGTTATGACAGGCCATCCTGTATTCTTCAGATTGGGAATTACAGTTCCCAAAGCTGCCATCAAGCAGCGCGTCAGAAACCTTTATTAAAGTCTATTGAAACAAGGGGAAAATAATTAAAAAAAAAAAAAAAAAAGCTTGGTTAATAATCACTTTAATCAAAAGATGCAATTTGTTAATTAATCAATAGAAAGTTGATAAGGCCTCTGTGTAATGTCTTGCTACCTATAGTAATATTTCAAAAAGGAGCATTTTAAAAATCAGCTGTTAAGACTTAATTTTGGGGGGGTTCAGGAGGTTCATTTCTACTTTGATATTCTGAGTTAACATTGGTTGATACATTTTATATGCTTCAATTGTGCACTGTTATGTGACATCTGTATACTCTCTGTCATCTCACCACCCATTCTAGCTTCCGTCCATCATTATACAGCTGATCTCCTTCACCTATTCCACCCATCCCCAAACCCACTTCCCTCCGATCTGCTCTCTGTATGTTTCTTCACTTGCTTTGTTTCTTTATCTTCCACATGTTAGAGACATCATGTTTTTTGTCTTTTTTCTTTTAACTTATTTCACTTAGTATATATACCCTTGAAGATCCATCTAAGATGCAAATTGCAAGGTTTAATCTGTCTAAATAGTTGAGTAATATTCCATTGGTATATATATCTTTTTAATTCACTCATTGGTCAACAGACACTTAGGTTGTATCCATATCTTAGTGACTATAAATAATGCTGCAATAAATGTGGTGTGAGTATATTTTTGAATATTCTTCTGATACCTTCTCAGAAATGGAATAGCTGAGTAAGTCATAACACTCTAATACTTGAAAAGGTAAACCTCTAAAAATGTGATCACTAAGATGAAATTATCTCTTATTAACAAAAATAACTCCTAATTACTGAGCGCTTACTCTTGACAGGCCTTTCCTAACATTTCATAACTTATTAATCAGTTACTCTACTTCTAACACCAAACCTGAGATAGCATTTCCAACCTCATCTTAAAAATGAGGAAAAATAAGCAAAGAGGTAAATTTGCCTAATGTAACACAGCTTATAACTGATGGAACTAGAATCAAAGTTATAACTCTGAGGGCTCACTCAAGAACTGTGTTGTAAAAACATGTTGTAAGACTCAGTATCTATAAATTTGTAGAAATCAGTTATGAAAACCTTACCTTTACATTTTTATCTTTTATAGTTTCATCCAGTCTAGTGGCAATAGCAATTGCTTTCTCTTGCCTTGACTTGTCCAAAAAATACATCATTTTAGCACCTGAAATATCAAGACATTTCAAAATTAATAAACTCCTATATTTTGTATTTGATCTGATTTACAATGACCAGTGACCGAAAATATGGTTCCAGGTGTCTAATCAGTGATGGAGCTGGGCTGGCACCTAACAGTTCTTAGGAGCCAACTGAAACATGTCGTCTCAACTCCTTATGTAATGACATCCCGTTAGCTTGGAGCCACAAAGGGGATATTTCTATTACAGCACAACAAAACGTATCGGAGGTTTTCTCATCACAGAGAAACAGTAAAGAAGCCAGAAGACTTGCTTTAATACTCCCAATAAATTGTTTAGCTTAACATGCAAATATCATCTATCAATTAATATTTCAGCCAAAATCATAAAAAGATACTATAAAACAAAACATCTAAGGAACAAATTACTGTCACATGAGTGTGTGGTGGTAGAACAGGGAGATGTCTGCAAACACACAAAGAAAACAATTCTTAAAGCTGTATTTTAATGAAATTCAGCTTATATTTTCTCCTTATAAATTATATGGTTCATATTCTATACTCATTCTTCTATTGGATTCTAATATATATTGTTTGATAATTTATAATAGTCCTATGTATATTAGCTTTTTATCATTTCATATCTGAATTTTTTTTCAATTGATCTTTTTTGATTTTATGTTATTTTTATGAGGTAAAAATAGCTTTCCTTATAATTTCATACAATATAAAGGCATTTCCCATTATTATAATAAAGAAATGTTTTCTTCCATTATCTTCTGCTCATGAAGAGAAAATGTTATCTGTCTACTAAGAAGCGCCTGGAACCCTCCTGCAGTCAGTGGGAATGTAAATGAGCACAGCCACTATGGAAAACAGCACGGAGAGTCCTCAAAAAACTAAAAGGAGAGATATCTGATTCAGCAATTCATCTTCTAAGTTTTTATCCAAAGAATATGAAAACACTTATGACCAGAGAAAAATGATCATTACTCAGTTGCAAGAAAAGATGAAATCTTACCATTTGCAACAACATGGATGGAAATTAAGGTGATTATGCAAAGTGATATAAGTCAGAAAGAGAAAGACAAACACCATTAAGGTTTCACTCATATGTACAGTATTAAGAAAGAAATCCTTAGACTGACAAGAGTGGTGGCTACCGGAAGAGAGAGGTTACGGGGTTGGGGAGTGAGGGGTCGAGGGGCTCAACTGGCTGGTGGTCAGCGGCTCTCGGTGGTGGATGTGGTGGGGCACACGCCGCTGTTGAGGTATGAAGCTGCACATGTGAAACATACAGTGCTGTAACCAGTATCTCAATTTCAAAAAGTTGTCATTTTTCACAAGGATTATTTTTTCCCCAGGATTATTTTTTCCCCTAGGTAATCAGGACTGGTGAGTCCTCCCCTTACAACAAGAAAGCTTAGGTTAAAATATTTAAACATAAGACTTAAAATAAGAGCACATTTAATTCCAATATGTACTTTCTTTTGTTTCCAGTTTTTTTCTACAATTTCTTGTCTATGCATTTATGCCATCTTGTCATTTTATGAATTTGTATAAATTGCTTAATCTTTCCTTTAATAATGCAAGAAAAAAGATACAAAATAGTTATAAAAATACACAAAAATCACTTATAACTACAATGCCCAAAGGAAACCATTAAAACTATGGTATGTACTTCCTTCAGCCTTTATCCCATGTAATATACATAGTTGAGATCAGTAACACATTAATTCTGTATACTTGAAATTTTTTTAAAGACGAAGGCAGGCAGGCAAGAACGAAGGCAGGCAGGAAGAAGCAATTTATTAATTTAGTTGTTTCCCCGAGTCCCTGGTCATAAATCCAGGTCCTTTGGGCTGTATGTGAATGGGTCCCAGGTGTGAGCTAACACCTGAGCTAGCAGGGCATGCTCCTGCATCCTCACTATTAAAGTACTCTCCCTGCTATCACAACTGCTTTGAACATCTCTTTATATTTTTAACTGTTATTCCATCCCACAAAACTACCACTGTTTCCCCTATTATGGGGAAAATTTTCCCCCTTCTTTTCCTCATACTCACAGAGAGAACTTCAGTTAACACCTATGCACTTAAAGCTCTCTCTTTGCTTTGGATTCTTTAAAATTATTTACAAAAACACAACTAAAGCAAAATACACAGGTAATGTGAAACTACTGACAAGACTAACAAACAGCTTTACTGTCAGAAATCAAAATGCCAGACTGCTTATTTTATTTCGAAATGCCAGACTGCTTATTTGTCATCTTTAGCTTATTTTATTTCCTTTTACCAAACAAAGGCAACCACAACAAAATTTTTACTAATGTGAAAGATCAAAAACAGTACTGTATTTATTCTTTTTCTGATAGTGAGGTTGATAAATAACTTTCCAATTTTTTAAATCACATTTTAACTACTTTCCATTAACATTTCGATCCTAGGAGCTAAATACCAACCTGAAAGTAAGTGCTGAAGAGAGGTAGAATTATGTTTCAGAAAGTCCTCATTAAAGCTTTCCAAATCCTTGTTGACAAATATTTTCTGCATTTCTTGAGCCAGAACTTTGCTTACAATGTCTGGAAGATTACTATGATTAGACACTATAAAAACAAAATATCTGGATTAAAAATTATTTTGGTCTGGCCCCAAAACCAATCAGAATACATTTACATTTAGTATATAAATATATTTTACATAATAAAATTATTGCTCCCTTAGAACATAAACACACTGTAGTCTAAAAATGCATTAACTTCTAGCACATCTTTGCTAGGATGTTTAATTTATAGATAGCTCTTCATTTAAATACCACAAACATTATTGTCACTATTTTTGCTTTACATTTCCAGAAATCTCTTTAATTTCTAGTTTATGGAAAAGAGTTAATTTCTCACATTTGTTTCTACATAAACACTATCTTTTTTATACTTACCAGATTTAGAAAATCTAATTAAACATTCATGTAACCATGGGTTACTACTATTGATGGCAAAAGCTCGCTTGACAGACTGCAGCATTAACAGAAACTTTCCTGTGTCAGAAAAAATATAGAAGTAACAGCATCAATATTTATGCTTTTTTCTTCACTTTAGTTTCACTAACATTCAATAATAAAATGTTACCCTTACTGTAACATTCATAAGCAAAATTCAAAGCTAACTGGTTATCAAAGATAACTTCTGTTTTCTAAAGAAAAGCTTGAAAAATTAAGAACTGCTTCAGGTAAACAATTTGTATGGTTGTTCACACCACTCATAAAAAGGATTTGGTCTTAACATTCTAATTCACTACCAAGTAGTTTTGATTAACAAAGAATAACGGGATTAGGAGCCTTTTGTAGAAGGCTGAAATGGAAATTAAAAAGATCTAAGTGACAAAGATTATACTGAATATGGCCACCAATATAATTAAGGATTCAACACTGAAATCAAACTATTACCTTTTCTAAAATATATTTCAAATGCTAATAGATGAGTCTCAATGTTATCAGCAACAAGGTTCTTAAGAGGTATGAGGAACTTAATAGCTTCTTCTAATGGATTTTCTACCTATTTTGAAACAAAAAAGCAAAATTATTATACTTATAATAAAAGTTACACAAGTCTAATTTCCCTTAAAATTTTATATTTACATCTGAAATAATTTAGACAGTTCTCTTTATATAACCAAATAAGCAACAAAAGAAAATTATAACTGTCATCTATAAAAATGCAAGGAAATAGTCAATTTTCAAAATGGAAACAATTCTATTGTGTTTTTTCTGGTTGTAGAATCAATATAACTTTCAAACAGTGCTGACTGTCCATATAGTATAAATATCTAGAGAAAAATGTACTTACAACACATTACTGAAAAAAAGTAATGATACACTTAAAATATTTATAATAGATTCACACGAATAAATTAGAAAGCTAAGTATCCCCCTAAATCTTGTCCCTCAATAACTATTAACACTTTGTAAAAATCCTGGTGCTGAGTGACCCTTTTGTAGCTAACCATATGTATAGCAAGATATATAAAATGCTTTTATATTTAATGGATAATTATATTGCTGTTGTAACAAATTACTAAAAAGTTTGTCTCGAAATTAACATCAATTCATTATCATGCAGTTCTACAGCTCAACAAGGATCTGAGGGGGGTTAAAATGAAATTCTCAGCAGGAATGCATTCTATTTTGGAGGCATTAAAAAGAAATATGTCTCAATGTCTTTTTTTTTTTTTTTTTAAAGGAAAGGTGTAGGCAGGAATGAGGGAGAGCAGAGGCAGGCAGGAAGAGAGGAGGAAGAAGCATTTATTTTACTTATCTCATTGTATCAATTCCCACCCCCCAGTCCCCGGCTGAGCACTAGGATCTTTGGGATGTATATGGACCATTGATGCCTAAGGTTATGAACTTAACCACTAAGCCACCAGGGCATGCCTTGATGCCTTTTTCAGCTTCTCAAGACTGCCCATATTCTGTGGCTTGTGGCTCCTCAACTTCTCCATATGGCCAGGAATAAAGGTTTGATTCCTTCTTACCAATCCAACTTTCCTATCTCACTCCTTCACTTCTGAGCCTCTTTGTTATTACACTGGGTACACCTACATAATCTAGGCTAATCTCCCTATTACAAGGGCATCAATTACAACAATAAATTCCATCTGCTATCTTAACTCTTCTTTGCCATGTAATATAACATTCATAGGTTCCAGGGATTACAACATGGACAGCTTTGGAGGGCCATTATTCTACCTACCACAACCACACTTCTATGTATGTACAAAATGTACATATTATCACTCATTAATAACTGATGGCTATTAAACTGTCCTCAAATACAAAGGTTTCTGATTCATAAATTCATTAAATAGAGTAAATTTCTCTCACCCTTTCTAATTTTTCAGGTATAAGTTCTTCTTTGAGACCACTGATTTCTTCTTCTTCATCATCTCTTTTTTTCTTTTGATTTTTTTGTTGACGCTCCCTTTCTGCATGCTTTCTCTCTTCTTCTAGTTTAGCCTTTTTCTGAGCTCTTCTCTGTTTACTAAGTATTTTCTTCAAATCTTTGGCTGACAGGTTTTCTATAAACAACCAAACGAAGTAAAATTTCCATTTTTCATCACATTCCTCTGCAATCCACACTATTATCACAGCTTGAAGCAGGGGCGCAGGGGGGATGCAGAAGCAACTATATGAACGTGTTAAGATGGTTCATCCCTAATAATGAGCACAGAACCTGGCATACGAAAAACAGCCAGCAAATGGTTTACTGGCGAAAATTTACCAGTTTTGCCCAGTTCTGTCTCCTATACAATAGGTGACTTTATGTAAATAATTGCATCTCTCTTAATTTCAAGTCCCAAAGTGCACAAAGAGAGGTTGATAACATTGACTATCCTCTTGGGAGTATTTCAAAGCATATAAACACACCTTTCATCTCTAAACACTACATATTAGCAATGAAAGATCAAAATTTGGAGTCTGTGCTGTTTTAAAAGTATTCCTAGATATTAACATTTCAGTGAGTAACAAAGTTATATAGACATTCTCATTGGCATTATTTTCAATAAAACAGGTACTAGAACTTGCAAGAATATATATTTTTCTTTAAGGAGATCAAAGCTATTTGCAGCTAAAAACACCCAAAAATCTCCAGCCTACACACATTTCTATTTCCTCTGAAGATAAAAATAAGAAAAGGTTGTTAAGTCCTTTTCTTAGGTAGGTTCAGAAGCATCAGCTACAGATCATTATCTGGTTAACTTTTTCTAAGTCCTCCTCCAACCCCAAGATTTTTTTATGCCATATCAGTTATCTAATATCTTCACATTCATCTGACATTTACTTTTCTATGTACTGTTTGTGATTACATTCTGAAATTTAGTGTTCTCAAATCTTTTAAAGCAAGTTCCTTTTCAGTTACCTGAATTTATTTCTTGTTGTTTGCTTTCATTGGTTAAAGGATTATCATGCAATTCCAAGTATATTTCAATTGCTGATCTAGCAGCCTTGAAATAGAAGTCGTGTCTTCTGAGTGTATCTTCCAATCTCAAAAGGTCAACATAGGCACGGAGTGTCATCTTTCTCATGCAGTATGTATGGAAGTCAAATTGGTCATCGGTTATCTCAAAAAAATGCTTAAAAACAAAGTCACAAAATTATCCTTTACATTTATGTCATTAATATCTACTTTTTAAAAGAAAATCATACAAAACTCCCAAACAATACAAGAGTCATGCTTTCACTTAATTGCCCTTTCTAGGATTTAACACTATGAAGGGTATCAAGTTCTTCTTTGTATTCTATATAAGTATCTTTTCTTACAATCCATAATCATTCTCTATAAATCTTGTTTCATAAAAATACTCAATTTCGATGCAGTAGGTCAGAGGATCAGGATTTTTTTTTATAGAGGATCAGGATTTTTTTTTTATAACCCTGGAAATTAGCACATATTGACATTTTCATTTTAATGAAATAATTCTCCTCAGTATTCCCCCCAAAATAAGGATGATAGAGTTAAACAGAGCTCTGAATGGAGACTAAATATACACAAGTTCGCACAAAATATTTACAAATAAGACTGCTCTACTCTCAACTATGAGCTCTTCAAGGGCAAGCCCTGAATTTCTATATCCACTGCCTGGCACAGGGCCTAACAGAGCAGACATTCAATAGGCACAATATTTGCCCACTCAAGAGATAATTTGTTTATGAGGCATGTGACCTCCTAATGCTAGGTAGGTTAGCTTAGGGAGGGACTAGAAACAGTGAAAGGGGGAACGCCTTGGCAGACAATACCCTGCAACGGTCAGAGAGAACTGTGGGCAAGCGGCACATACATTCTTGTGGTCAAGACACAGAATCAAGAATCAAGCCTGCTCAAAGCAATTGGCTGCGCAGGTGTACTAACCAGCCTGATCAACCCAAAGTAACTGCTACCTCATTATAACAGACTTAACATGAAATTGCATATAGGCCCATACATCATTATAAAAGAGTGAATTATGGGTAACAAGCATGCACAGTTGAGAAAATGCCTATTCCTGGAAAAGACAGCCTCCTTTCCTGTAAATCTCCACCCTAAAATGCCCACTGGGCAGAAAAAGGGAAAAACTACAGAATAGACCCCTCATAAATGTGTGTGCCCTATGTGAGTCAGGGGTTAGTGTTCTCTTGAACCTGGCCAGCTTCTTGTCACCTTGAGGCATGTACTTTCTCTCCTTGTAATAAACCTTCTGCTAGCTTTCAATTCTCTGTGTCTGGTGTGATAATCTTGCAGGCTGGATACAACAATGGGGCTTTGGGCATTTTTCCCGAAGCCCATACACTAGCACTAATTTCCTAGAACCTTAATTATTTCATCAAAGTTAGGAATAAAGAAAATTACAGTCAATTTTATAAAGCTGTTAAGATAACAAACTAGAATACACACGCACACTTTTTTTTTTTTTTTTTTAAGGAAAGGTACAGGCAGGAATGAAGGTGCGAAGGCAGGCAGTAAGAGAGAGAAGGAAGAAGGATTTATTTAGTTGTTCCTCTTTGTTGTTCCCCTGGCCCCAGGTCACAAATCTGGGTCTTGGGAAGTATGTGGACTGAGCCTGATGGATTTATCCACTAGGCTACCAAGGCATGCCAAATTAGAATATATTTTGAAGTTCATTACAGATAGCAAAGTGCTATATCAATGCAGAACATGATGGGCTTCTCTCACTCAACAAGTTCCATTAATCTACCCACATTCCATTACAGCAGAAGTTCTTAAGGTATAAATGTAGAGATAAGTATATTATTTCCTTAAGGCAAAAGCTCAAGGCTTTCATCCAATTCTCAAAGTATCCATGACCCCAAAAGGTTAAGAACCCTTATATTGAAAGAAGACTAAGTAATGCTCCTACAAAAAAAAAAAGTCTTATTTTCTTCCCTACATACATTTCTACTTGTATTTTTCTCTACTTTAGTTTCTCTAAAAAACATATAGAAAAAATGAATGAATCAATACCAATTAGATAAGTTCTTCTTCTACTTCATCTTCCCTTTTCTAGGGGCCTGGTACTCACTGTGCAGAGAACGCATTAGTAAATGTTCATACCATTTCATAATTTCAGTTGTTCTGGGAATCAGAAACATACTATACCTAGGGTTACATCAAATACCTGAAATTTTGAGACCAATTCTAAGAAGATGAAAGTACATATTATGGAAGGAGACAAATAGAAAAAAGCAAACATTTCACATTATATTTGTTACTTTAATATTATATTTGAAAATTGCATTCCCCCTATCAATAAGACAAATCAACTCATAAATAACAATATAAACTTGATTTGTATTTTTTCAGAAAGCTGTTCATGTTTTCCTTGTTGTAGATCAAGTTAGGTCTAGCACCATAAGAATGTCTTAAAATCCAATACAACATAAAGGAAACTGGCAGTGCCCCAAACCATGGAACACATAATGATATGAAAGCATCTAGGAGGTTATAAGACTTTCTTTATGGTGAGAAGCAAGTTATGTGTAAAAAGACAGACACAAGTTTCAAGTGATATTCCTAGCAGTACTAGTACACACAGGTTTTAAGTCAAGAGGGTCATATGGAACCACAAACATTTAAGCCACCTCTTTATCAGGAACAGCCCACAGGCTGCCTCTCTCCAGTTAATGTCTTCCATAAATAGGGTAATCAACTTATCTTAAGTTGCCTGAGGTTTTCTCAGTTTTTCCACTGTAAGTCCTGTTTTGGCAACTTGCTTAGCCCCAGGCAAACCTAGATGTTGATCACTCTATAATAATCTTATTATTAGTGATGGACAGGATGTGGCTAGATTAAACAAGGTAGGATACTACAAAATATTTTTGCTTTTGAAAGAAATACATCGCAGAATCCTTCTTAGAAACAACTAAATAATCTTAGGTTGTTTTTTTCTCTTTTTAAGACTTTTTATTTTGGAATAATTAGAGATACAGAATAAGTTATAAAGGTAGTACAGAGGGATCCTGATACTCTTCTCTGTTTCCTCCAAGAGGTTACATCCTACTTAACTATGATACAATATCGAAACCAAAAAACTGACAATGATACATGTATGAGTCTAGTTCAATGCGACTTGATCATGACAGATCTGCGTAACCACTATTACAATTAAGATAAAGAACTATTCCACCACCACAAACTTCTCCCCTGTACTTACTGTGGGTGATTTTTACAAGTCTCCACATTTATAAAACATAAAATGTACTAAAGTTAGTTTCCCTGCATGTTAATCAAACATTAACACAATAAGGTGATATGGTCTCAGGCACCTAAGTCTTAACATACAGTTCATAACTTCAACTCGGTTTTTCTCTCATCATAAACACTAGCTCTTTTTTGGGGGAGACAGTGGCATGAAGTGCTCAACCAATCAAAAATAGGCTTGAATCAAAGCAAGACAAGTCAGCGAAGAATCAAATTCACAGCTTAATAGTGCACTCCGTTAGGCCGTTTCTTTTGACCCAGATTTTTCTATTCATTACTTCTCAGAGTGCCTGAAAGAGACTAAGAGTTTATATACAGAGACTAATAAGAGCTCTTGTTTTAAGTCGAGAAACTTCTGCACTTTAAAAACAAATTTTAGCTAGGGTTATAGTTATAAGGTCTATTTCTGTTACAGAGAATCTGTCACAATAAAGTATGCCATTCTGATAATGATTAAGGTGTACTCGAAAAGTCTTGAACCTATAATAATTTTGACCTATCAGAAATCCTAGATCTTTTATCAAAATGCTTTAGAAACATGTATTGTTTTAGATGAAAATCAGATAATAAAATAATGAAAAACTAATCACTTGAAAAAAAGGAGAAGAAATTAAATTCCTGAAATATAAAATAGGTCAAAATATCCTAAAAATAAAGTTTTTATCTAACATTTCGAAGACAGTTGTTTTGTTTTTAATATAACTCAGGGTCTAAAGAGCAGATTGGGTTGAACTACATAACCTTTACACGTGATCCTAAAATACTTAAAGAGGAGAAAGAGGAGCTGTTTTAGAATCCTAACATTTCAAATTCAATTAGCAACAGTTTACAAGAAATATGTATCCAAGCTGAAACTGCCTTCAAAGAATTCTTGAATGAATTCTTAAAGGCACTAGGTAAATTGCCGTTTTATTTTTGAAAGGTGTTTCTTTCTTTCTTTTTTTGCTTTTTAGAACTCTGAGGCAGGACCTTTACGGAAAATGTTTACTGACCACAGCTCTAGAACATCTCCAGAAGTTAGCAAGGTTACTAGCTTGGTGTACATTCTTTCAGCTTCTAATAGGTGGTCATTTCTTACTAAAATATTTAAGACTCAGGCACAAAAGTATCTCATACATATATTTAATATATCTTTGAAGTATGTAACTATCCTAAATCCTTACATCACTAAAAATTTTTATATTACTTTTATCAGAAATTCATCTATCAATACTTATCCATCGTAGTTGTACTAAGCACTCACATTTCTAAACCACTAGAAGACTAAGTCTTAGTTACTTTTAGTATGAATGAGTCACTGTAAAATTACAAGTGACATAAGAGTAGGCTCTTATTTATCTGCTTCTAGTTCTTTCCATCCTCAAGCACCAAGAGCAAACTCAAAATATAAAGCTTCTATCAATTAATCAGTTACGTAACATGACCAGAGGGTGACTTCTGCTATGCTTTCATCTCTGGTAACAAATTATTTCCTATAATTCTTTCCCTTCAAAAATTTTTTCTATCAGTCAAATTAGTTTTTGAACTAACAAGTTTATCTGATATTGTAAAATTTTATTTTACATTATTCATTCAAAATCATTAAAAATTTAAGGGGAAGCATTGTCTAAATGAAATTTAGAATATGATTAGTAGCTGTCCCATTACTAACAGTCCTCCAAAATATTAAAAAAAGAATAATGCAGCATATTAATATTAGGAAGAATGAAACTGAGGCTAGGAAAGTTCACAATTATGATCCTAAGGATGTTCAAATTTCATTTTCATAGAAAATTTAATAAATTTCTAGTTCTGGTTTTGCTGGAATTATTGATAAATAAGTGCTTAGCAGCCAAACAGCCCATGGCTCACTGAGAATGTCCTGGTTAATAAAAATATGTCTTCCTTAGTAACAGCAGAATGCTTTTACAGTGCTGGTGATCTTGGTGCGGTCAAAACAAGCAGGTGACCAAATACCTTTTATCACAGCAGAACCTGATTTAAACTGGAATGCTTGGCTATAGCCTGAAGGTTACATACATCACCAAGAGCTTTATATTTTTTTAAGAATAAGGAGGATTTCCCCCCAGCTATAAAGGGAGAGGAAAAGAAACAAAAAAATAAGCCCTCCCCGCGAAAAAAAACCAAAGAAATTAAAAACAACAGAAACCCACCAAACGCACAAAGCAAAAACTAGGTTATTTCTAGACAGGCTCAGATATAATCCTACTTCCAATTCCCATCAAATGCCACCCCTTAATCTTCAACCTTTCTTTTGGGTAACCTCAGAAATTTCACCTGGGAAAAAGGCCAAAGTGACTGCCGGAGTACAGACATCAGGCTCACCTGACTACGATGCCTGTGGTTTTATACTGCGTCAACATGGGAGCAGTGGTGCCGACTGGCCCCACAACTGAGGACTGCTGAGCACGGCCTCAGGGGTGCATTTGTGGCTCTTTTCCTCCTGTTGTCCATTTGGAAGGAGAGTGCTTCAGAGATGACAAAGAACAGGAAAACAAAAATTCATACAAAGGAAAAGAAAAGTCCCCTTACTAAGGCACATCACACATAATCCTAAAGCAAGTAATAAAATAAGCCAGCAAACCAGCCATAGATTGCTATATAGAGTACTGTGTATGAGGACAAATATCCTGGGAAGACAACTGGAGAGAGGCCGACTATGGAGCAGATCCTGATAGAAAGGGGAAAGAGGTGGCCATCAGCTTGTGCATTCTAAGCTAAAGGTGAAAATCAAATAATGTAGGGAATAGGATATTTGAATTTATTTTAATAATAGTAATAATGACTTCCTTATTTTTTCTTCTTTCTTCAAATAAAAATATGTAAACACGCTGAAATCAAAATAACCTTTTTGAAGATCAAAAAAAGCAATTATTTATTCACAAATTCAGAAAGCTCGAAAGGCTAAAAATTAAGAATGTTTTTTTACAATGAAGTTTCCAAAGTAGAAGTGGATGATCCCATGTAGAAATCTACCTGCTTTGTTTTGTTACCTTGCAGGAGAAAAATAAGGTCCAAATTCTATCAACTTACCCTTTCTACTTCATGGCATTTTTTCAAAGCATCCCCGTATCTCCCCAAACGCTGATAAGCTGAAATACATTCTGTTTGAAACCACATACACTGCATTTCATTCAGGTTTTCCATGGCAGATGTTCCTTCCTGAAATGGAAGCATTCATAACTATAGGAAGCAAATAATAAGAGATTCTAAATATTCTATTTTGTTACAACTATAGCTAAATACGACAATAGCAATTAACAAATATCAATGTCCAAAAAGGATCCCAGTAATTTAAAATTACATACTTCATTTACCAAGCTCTGTTGTAGGTATCCAACACTGCACAGAAAAGATTCCAGATTACTAAAGTTTTTAAGCACCAAGGCTTTTATTTAAACTATTTAAGACAGATATCCTATGAAGCATTGCCTATCTTCTACCTTTTAATGAAGAAAAGTTACTTAATCTTTCCTTGCTGATTCAGTTACAATTATGCACGTTAATTATTGCTGATTTGTTAGTTCCAAGGCCGCTTTTTCAATTTTCTAGCCTCCCCGTCCGTGTTAGGCTATCAGGCGTCACTTTGTGCCCATGTCAGCTTCTAATGGCATCTCCTACCCCACGCCAATTCTGTCACTTTGCACTAGGTTGAAAAACCAAATATCTGAATTTGTCAAGAATATTAGTTAATTTAGGCTCAATGAGAATTCTAAGAATGTGAAAAAGGAAGTACTCAGTTGTGGTGTAGTTGTACTAGAGTTTTGTCAGCTTAGAAGTTACTTCAAATGTATTCTAGATGATCCCAGGAAAAATGACAATGACAGGCTTACATAATTTCATTCTTTAGTTCTTCACATTTTGTTTTTTCAATTCAATTTTCAGAATTTTCATCATGAGTCTACAAACTAGTTATTTCTGGGTAAATAGAACTGTGACTTTTATTTCTACTTTATGATAGTCTATTTTCAAGTTTTGATGGCTACATATTTTAATAAATCTACAATATTTTTTAATTAAAGTTTATCAACTAGAACTATCCCGCCTGCTTCAGGCAACTGCATGAAAACTCAAAACTATGAAAAATCTTCAGTAAGGAAACAAGAGCCCCCCCTCAGGTTTTCCTCCCCCAGCCCAGTCTGACAGCCACATGAACGCGCCTGGCCAGCGAGCCAGTGAGGATACATGGAACAGCACAAGCACTCCATAAGGCGTGGTAAGCTGTCAAAAGTGGATGACCGCAGGCAACTATGATGAATTAAAATGAGCCAGATATTGATGACTATTTTCCTTAAACAGCCTTTCTTTACACTTCTGACTCACTACCTTTTCAGACACATTCCTATCAGAAGGAATACACAAATGTAACCACAATAAACAACCATACTTAAGAATATGCTGCTTCCTACCCTGGTGAACTTGGAGCACATTTCTTCTGCTTCTTTTATCATGTTTGCTCGGAGCATGTATTTGGCACACTTGGAATTGATGAATCTATCAGCTGTGTCCAAAGACTGTGCTTCATCCATCCACTTTGCAGCTTCTTTGAGATTACCTATATGCTTTAAGAAATTAAATTATTAAAGAAATCACAATGTGTAAATAAGAGAATAGGGTTGTAATATAAATGGACAAAGTTTCTAAATTATAAACTTGGTACCATTTCTATAAAATTTATCTAGAAATTTTTATATAACTTACAATTCACATTTACTATTAGATGAATCAAATTATTAAAACTGACTACATAACTAAGTAACATAAAACACCTCAGGATCATAGGAACATTAGAAATAGATTATTAGTGTGTCCAAGAGGTTGCTTCTACACAGAAAAAACTCCAAAGGTTCTTAAGGTGGCTAGATTCTTCAACTATTCAAAAAACATGATTAAGATTTTACCTTGTAAATTTTTGCTTTCATATAGAATAGCTCTATCAGCGTTGGAGTACTAGTGATTGCAGCATTAATGTAATCTAAAGCCAGAGAATACTGCCCAAGTTTATCAAAGTGCTGTGCCAAGAAATACTGAACCCAGAGTAATGTTGTTGGGGGTTCCTTCTCCCCATTCTCTACAATCAAATAAGAAAACAATTATCAGGAAGATAAAGCAAAACAAGTAACATATTTTTTCTCCCCCAATGTATAATGAAATTAATAATTGTAACAAACAGCAAAAATGACCAACTTCAACAGAAAAGGTACGACATCGTGACAGAAAATACAAAAAGTAGTAGCTAAGGCACGCTGTGGTGGAGTAGAGGTTTAGTCACGTGCTTTCAGTCAAGAACAGAAGTCACACATCCCAGGGACCCAAGTTCAAGACCCGGGGCTGGGGTGAAAACTGGGATGAACAACTAAACTAAAATAAAGTACTTCTTCCTCCTCTCTCTTCTTGTCTGTCTCTGTTTACCTTCATTCCTGCCTGCACCTTAAAAAAATAAAATAGTAGTAGCCAAGCAGACAAACAAGGTAATAGTTTTAGATTTCTAACCACAACCTCACCCCAAAGAATTAGTGCTGGGGAAAAGAGGCGAATCAACCTAATTGAATTCTCACGCAATCCATGTAAAAGACACATGAAGAACCCAAATTGAAGATACTGCATGACTGAAAACATTCCAGCATTTTCTGAATTAAATTGCCTTGATTCACATATACCCCTATAAAGAACCAAATTAAATATTTAAAAGAACAAGCAAAGAAATAGGGATTCAGTTCAATAGAAAATAACTGCATGATCTCTTATCTGAGATAAGTCATACAACCTCTCAAGTCTGTTTACTCCTGCTAATACAGGGCATTCTGTGATTAAAAACTGATTAAAATGAGTAATCGAATTCCAATTCAATTGAATTTAAACTTACCATAAGGGCTAAAAAAGTCACATGTTTTAAGAGAGGATTCATAATTAGTAACAAGCTCCTGGATTATAGAAATCTGTTAAAGAAACATAAAAATTTTAAATTTAAAAAGTATTTTGTTATGGTATTTTATCTTGGATGAAATTACTTGGCAATAATAAACAGTATATTTCAGAACTATACAATAACAGATTTAGTAGGATGTGTACTTCCACCCCTCACTGTGTTGGGGGGGCGGACCAACACAGAAATTGTACAGCTCTCTTTATTAATAGTAAAACATAATCTCATAAATTTCTCGTCCCAGCAAGTAGTTTGAGATTTTGAAGGACATATACAAAACCTTATTTTTTTCCCAGTGAACCTATCTATAGAGTCTATTAACAATTCATTTGCCTTTTGCTTCCTGGTGCTATAGGGTGAAATTCTATGGTGAAAATATTCAAATTTTTGAAAATGTTACAAAAAGTCAAGTAAAATGATCAAAATTATATAGTGAGTTGGTAGGCGACATGATCAAGTAAACTAACCAGATGGTTAAACTACCTATGTTCTTTGGTAACCATTTTGACAAATGGATTTGCATTTTCTAGCTACATTCCAGTCGGAGTGAAATATTATAAACCATACTGTAAAGGTGCTATGTCCAGAAAGTTCCAAAGGAAAGTGACTTGAGTTAGAAGTGGCAAGAGGAAATAAAAGCAGCTTATGTATATCATTGGTTTTAAATATCCACTGATGTTAATCTGTTCAGAATGAGTGGGAAAATTAATCTTATTTGTGAACATCAAAAAAACAACAAAAAAAAACCCCCAAGGGTCCAGGGTGAAGGAAAAACCATTAAAACTGTTAATATCTGAACAATATGGTATTTCAATGGTGGTAATTTTGAAAGTAGTCTAGTTTAGAAAATGGAGTACTAATACCAAAGACGAAAGGAATGTACGAGATAGGAACAGGTACTTTATATGTATTATCTAGCAGTAACTGTGGTTAACAGTCAATCCTACACGACACTATGTGTTAGACACTATTTTAAGTACTTTTATGAACACATTTAGCCTCAAACAACTCTATGAAGCATGTTATTATCAACATTATTTTACTAGCAAAGAGAAAAATAAGGTGAACATACACAATGGTGGAGATAGAATATAACCCAGGCAACAAGGTTCCAGAGTCTAGCTTTTAACTGCTCCACTATATAGGTCAGTGGATGGGACAGAAACATTTATTACTAAATTAATAATCAAGGGTACTTTCTGATTCATAGCGGTACACTAAGATTAGGGTAGGATCCTTTCCTCAATCAGTTTTAATATATAAAACACCAAGTAGTGCACAGTAAATCAGCCAGATCACAGAAATATACTACGTACATCAAAACTGATAAGTAAACTTTAAAAACAAACATAAAGACAAAATATTGATGGGGGAGGGGATGGGGAAGGGAAAGTGTAAAAAAGAGAAAAAAAGATTTATTATATTCTTACGTGGCAGTAACATATTTACAAATTTACAAATTGAGTTCCCATTCACAAAGAGTTCTTAGAAGTTAAAAAAATTTTTTTTGTTGGTTTTAAGGTGGGCATGGGAGTGTGGTATGTTACAGAGGACAAACTAGCCAGTCAATCAAGTCTCTCTTTTGGAAGTCCTACTTTCTATATTCCAAGGCTCTGCATGCATTATCTCTAATATCAAATGTTATAAAATAAACATCATTAAACTATAATCTCCCTTATAAACTGTTAAGATTTATTACAACAATTTAAAAATAAGTAAATATAAATTAACAAAAGACATAATCTGTATAAAACATGCGAAGATGTGAAAAGTTTAATCAAATTTTCAAATGATCTGCTTATTATTGCTAACAGCTCTGGTAAATTACAGTTAGAAACTGTACTTCATACAATTTTAAGTTTTCCTACCCAAATTCACTTATCTACCTACTACAAAAAGGTCTAGAACATTGCTTACTATTTTATAAAAACTGGAAATTTAGACATTTTTATATTCAGAAAAACAATTGTATGTCTTTTCTTCCCCTAGGCCTCTGACAAACTCACCAAAACTCACTATAGTTTCAGTCACTGAAGAATAGACTATGTATCAGAATGTCTTAAACAGATTTTGATGCATACAGCTATGAGAGAAACCTCTTGACATATTCCATGTAATGAAAGATCATAATATTTGATTACCTAATTCTAAATCCAAGTCAGAACTCTGCTTCAGAAAGTCAAAGGGTACAGTGTCCATGAAGTCACTATCTCACTGATCCCAGTCAAAACAATGAAAAAGATCAAATAAAAATATCTCTCAGATCTAAATATGTTTCTAACATGATGCTGCATTAAATAGCATAATTCTCTAAGACAGAAAGGCAATGGGGAAATAGTGGAACTAGACATAAATGGTGGGAAAATATGTAACATGAAAACTAGGACATTAAGACGTCACTAAAACAAGTATCAATAAAAATATAATCAAATGGATTAGGATGGTAGACCATGGGTACCTTCTTTTCAGATCTCAAAACACAACAATGCTCTACTTTTTTTTTAATAAATAGAACTCTTAAAACAAAGATTGCTTTAAAGAAGTGGTTCTTATACGCTACGACCAAATGAGATTTATTCCTGAAATGCAGGATGGTTCAACATATGAAACTGATCCATACGATGGCACATCAACAGCATGAAGGGGGAAAATAACCCCATGGACCATCATATTTGATTACTGATGCAGAAAAAGCATTTGACAAAATTCAATAGGCTTTAAAAAAAAAACAAACACTCAACAAACTAGGAATAGAAGGAAAATACCTCAACATAATAAATGTCATATAGAAAACACTTGCAATGAACATCATACTGAATAGTGAAATGATTGAAGACATCTCCTGTAAGATCAAGAACAAAGCAAGGATGACTGCTTTCAGCGCTTTCAGCACTTTTATTCAGCACAGTACTAGAAATTCTAGGCAGAGCAGTTAAGACAAGAAAAATAAAATAAAGGCATCAAATTGGAAAAGAAATAAAATTATCTTGGCAGAAAATATGATCTTACTTATAGAAAATGCTGGCGAGTCCATACAAGAATTTAGCAAAAGTAGCAGGATATAAAATCAACACACAAAAATGAGATACATTTCATATACTAAGAATAAACAATCCGAAAAGAAAATTACAAAAACAATTTCATTCATAATAGCATCAGAAAGAATAAAATATTTAGGAACTAATCTAGTCAACCAAAGTAAAAGACTTGTATAATAAAAATTATAAAGCACTGCTTAAAGACATGAAAGATACAAGCAAAAACATTTTCCGGACTGTTCATCGACTGAAAGGCCTAACTACTGTTAAAAAGTCCATACCGTCCAAGACGATCTACAAATTCAATGCATTCATTATCAAAATCCCAGTAACACTTTTTTTTTTTTGTAGAAATAGAAAAGCTCCTTCTTAAAATACATGTGGAATCCGAAGGAACTCTAAAAATCCAAAATAATCTTGAAAAAGAATAAAACCAGAGAACTCACACTTCCTAACTTTAAAACTTAACTACAGAGCTACAGCAATTAAAAGTGTGGTACCAGGATAAAGGCTGTTAGAGATACTAACAGAATAGAGCCCAGAAATAAATCCTCACGTATACGGTCAAATGATGTTTGACAAGGGTGCCATGAGTATCAAACGGGGAATGGACAGTCTACTTAAAAAATGCTGCTAGGGAACTGGGTATCTATATATAAAAGAATGAGTTTGGACTCTTGCCTGGTACCATATACAAATACGAACTCAAAAGAGATCAAGGATCTAAATGTAAAATCTAAAACAATAACACTCTTAGAAGAAACTAAGACAAAATCTTTGTGACATTAAACTCAGCAATGATTTATTGCATATGACAGTGAATGCATAGGTAACAAAAGAAAAGCCAGACCAACTGGATTAAAAAATTTGTATAAAAAAATCCACATAGAAAAACGTAACTCACAGAAATGAAAATAATTGCAAATCACATATCTGACAAGGGATTAATATCCAGGATAAAGAACTCCAAAATATCAACAACAAAAACAACCCAATTCAGAAATGGACAAAGTACTTGAATAAAGAACTTTTTCCAAAGTGGATGTAAGAAAAATAAGAAAAAACGCTCACTATCACTAATCAGTACAGAAACACAAAACTACAATAAGAAATGCAAAACTACAACCTCACACCCACAAGGATGGCTACTATCAAAAACGAAAAGAAAACAAGTGTGGAGCATGTGAAGAAATTGGAACTATAAGTTACTTTTTGGAAATAAAGAGTGGAAACCTTGTACACTGATGGTGAGATTGTAAAATGGTAGTTTTATGAGGAACAGTATGATAGTTCTTCAGAACAATTTAAATTGTAACTGCCTCATGATCCAGCAATTCTACTTCTGGGTATATACTCAAAAGAACTGTCTCAAAGAGATTTTCTAATTCATGTTCATAGAAGCATTACTCACAATAGCCAATACATGGAAGCAACCAAAGTGTTCACTGATGAATGGATATGCAAAATGTGGTACATACATATGACAGAATATTATTTAGTCTTAAAAAGGAAATTCTGTAATATGCTATGTCACAGATGAATATTGAGAACATTATGGCAAATCAGTCACAAACAAAAATCCTGCATGAATACATTATATGAGGTGTTTAAGAGGTCAAAACGTAAAGACAGAAAGTGGTGATTGTCAGTAGTGGGGGGAGGCGTGGTGTGGCAAGGGGAGAATGGGTAGTTACTGTCTAATTAGTGCAGAGTTTCCATGATACAAGATGAAAAAGGTATAGGAATAGATGGTGGTGATGGCTACACAAGAATGTCAATGTGTAATGTCGCTGAATTGTACATTTAAAATTGGGTAAGTTGGCAAATTTATATTAAGTATATTTTACCACGATTACAAATGTGGTCAACAACAGAAACTGTGGTATCAGAGTGTGATCCTCAAATCATTATCATCATCATTAGCATTAGCAGCACCTGATAATTTGTTAGTGATGCAAATTTTTGGACCAAACCCCAAGCCTACAGAATCAGAAACTGGGTCCGATTATCTGTTTTTAGCAAAGCCTCTAGTTAACTCTGGTACACACTGGGATTTGAGAAGTGATTAAAAAAACATTGCAAAAACCCTATTAAAAAGCAAAATGAAAGGTAGCGGGCATTTTAACCCACCATAACCAGTAACACCTTACAGTAGTTTAAAAACTTTTTGCAGGCCTGAAAATTTAGTATAGCAATTCTTAACATTCTTAAGATTCTTGTAAACTGACTAAATTTAAGCAAAATTATAGAAAGCAAAAACCAGGTGTTTGAATAATATCATTTTACTTAACATATGCCAGGATTTCTTTCTACTTGCTAAGGTTACAAGAAAATGGCACTGAACAAAATGACATTATCAAAGGACTTACTGCACTACAGTTGTTCCATGTATGAAGGAAAGTTATTTTTTCCATGAAATAATAATGCCATCTACTGATAGTTGCAAGAAGCGCTGCAGCAGAGCTGGTTTTAAATAAAGATGTACCTTTGCCAATCTGTGGTCAGATATTTTGTTTTTGTTTTTTAATTTAAAAAATACAATAATATATATCAAAGTTACACACAGGATCATGAAGGAATATAATTACTACTAAATAAAATGATCTCCAGCTTCAAAACAATAATTCAGGAAAAATCAAGATAATGGAAAGTCTGCCTGAAATCTCTTAAACTTTCAAACTGGTTCTATTGGTTCATTATGCATATATCTTGAACTCCCAAAATTTACATTATATTAATCAACTCAGTAATCAAGTAAACTGTGCAAATCTGTCTCTGGAAGCTAATTTAAGAAGATTTATTCAGGCATACAGTCTCATTTCACTTCTAGTTTCTTTATCATTTATTATATTTTGATTAGGAAGTATATTCAAAACCATTTTTAAAAACTTAACATGTAATGACTATTTGTTTTTATTGTGCTCCCAGATACCTAATTTAAATGGATTAACTTTCTTGATTTTTAAACGGTAGTAGCCAATTATTTCAAGACAAAGTCTCATAATGGACAGCCTAAAGTATATGGCCTGATTTTTCTTTGAAGTGAAAAACTGCCCAAGTTTGATCTTTTCCTGATTTAAGTATTTTCTTCTAATAGTTATATTTAATGAGGATCGAAGCAGCTTTATTTCTGCTAATAAAACATGACCTAGGCAAAAACTGTGACTAGTATAATTTCCTAAAGTATGGTCTTCATCAGTTTTTTACACGTTAACAGTTAAAATATAATTCTTTATTAGCCTTAAAGATAAAACCTAAAATACCATTGCTGATACACAATTCTTCATAACATAGATACAAATCACATGTTTAAAATGTCTCTGCAACTTAAAAGCTACTGAAATCATTTTTTTAACCCAACTTAAAAAACTAAACACCATAGTTTATCAACAGGGCTTAAAATTGTTGGGTTAATTTCTAATAACTATACAATTAATGGTGATAATTTTGGCTTTGAAGGAGATAGCTAGAGACAAGCTATCCAAGAATTACGACACTAAAACAAAAAGTAATTTTTTGCAGAGCTGAAGTGTGAGGGGTGGGGGGAAGTGACAGAATGGCCAATTCTTGACATTGTCTCTGAACCAAGCACTCACTAAAATTTATTATTTAATTAAAATACATTTCAACTCTCTAAGTATTTTCCTCATTCAATGATCCAGAAACAGATTCACATAATTGCTCAAGCAAATAAGTGATGGAGTCAGGATTCCAAACCAGGTCTGATTCTAAGTAATGCTTGCTTTCCCTATACTAGTAATATATCCCAAAGTGTAGTGCATATGTAGAACAAGATGATTATAGTTCATACACCAAATGGAATTTTTTAAGTTTTATCTTATGTGTTTTATAAAAAACATACTAGCACAAACCTGTGGTTTAAAAAAAAATTAAGTCATGAAATTGGTGAAAAGTATTAAGTAAATATTATTTTGAATAAAATAGTACTAGGTAAATATGAATATGAATATAAAAACATTAAGTAAATAACACCATCGGTGTTACCCAAATTTGATAAAAATCACAAAGAAACTTAATAAAAGTCAGCAGGTATCATATTATACTTTCCTTGTTAGGAAAAGCACTTACTTTCCTCTCTCCAAATTTAAAATTGTTTTTTAAACAAAATAAAATAGTAATTTATGCACATCACGATAATTATCATTAATTGATCAGGAAAGAATGTCTCAAAAATACTGCCTGGGAGAGTTCCCCAACAGTAAATAATCCTTTTGAAATTTTTAAAGTTAGGATTACTAACCCATTTTTTTTCTTAGTGAGAAATTCAGGATTCTCATAAGGAAATAATTTTTAATGTGCCCTTTCTCAATCTTATAACATCTAAGGCATACTATTCCTTTATATTTTCTGAAATACAAATCAAACTCTCGATTTCCTTGGTATTTAAACCCCTATATCATATTCTGAAACATGCAATTTTTCCAAGGTAAATACAAAATGAAGCATTTTAAATTAGAATCATTTTAATTTCATCACAACTGTAAAGTTATTATAATGACATAATATTTTTGCATTCTTGTTCAGCTTTTCCTAATTTATCTTTACAACTGAAGCTAGGAAGCAAGCAGTTGTTAACTCAATTTTATACCTGGCCTGAGGTTATAAAAATGAAAAGCCAAAAACATCTTTCAGGTAATAGATTCCAGGATCAAAATCCAGCTTTAATCCCAACACCCTAAATCATAGTTTTCCTGCAATAACAGCAAAATAATTCCATACTTGATATAGAAAGATTCCAACAAAGGTAATGATTTTCTCTTTCTTAACTAAACAAGAAGCCAAGTGTTTTTGGTACATGTTTGTGTCTACTAAGTAGTCACCAATTTCCTAAGGGGCACACATAACTTGCAATAAAAGAATCTTGGAATTAAAGGCATCTTTAATACAGAAAAAAGGTCTTCTGGGAAACAGTCTATTGTGTATGAATAGGCATATTTGTTTTTTGAGGCATCTGACACTTCATCCAGTCACAATCTCTTCAAGTACATATTTTCCATATTCTTTTAAGTTACTCATATTCAGTATAACTGTGCACTGATGTCTAGCATCAATGGAAGCAAATGAATCTGACAAAACTCATGCGACACTTAATGTCGATTCATTGAAGAATTCACTAAAACTTCTAACATTTACAGCAAATGACTACATAAGAAAACTGGAAAGCATATTGCAGCTGAAAATGGAAGTTCAAAATTAATTTCTTACAGTCATTTTGGTTTCTTTTACAACACAAAAAATGGTATATACTGTAGTCCTGACAACTGAACTAAAATAAAAACTGTTTTTAGCAATTCTTTCTATGTAAATATAAATTATGATTCACAGAAAAACTTCATATTTTTCATTCATCTAATAAGCAAAGACAAAGTATAAAAATACTAAGAACATGTTAGAAAAAAAGGTAAGTAAATTAAATGTAAAACAAGGAGAACATAATAATATTCCTTCAAGTGGTAAATTTGCAAAATTCTGTCTTCATTTTCTGCAATAAAATTCATTTGTTTTTAAAATTAAAAAGTTTTCAGACATTGCAAAATATCCCCTGGGGAACAAAAATGACAAAACAGTTAAACATAGATCTTTGATGACAATGTGAAATTTAAAATTCAATGAAAAAGCATTAAAAAAAACATTAAAAAAATCACCTTTATTAACAGTGTACTTTTCACTAGCCTTAGTGCTTTTATCTTCTCCCCATTCAGCATTGAGAAATAGTGCTAGAGAAAGAGGAATTTCTAAACTGTTTCTAAAACAGATGAACTTCCACAATAGAAACAAAGATCAAGAAAATCTGGTTAAAATTTTAACCTCTATGTTAAAAAACAAAACAAAACAAAACAAACATAACTCTACAGAAAGGGGAAAATAACACTACCTAATGTATGTGATGGTACAGGAGCCTTTCAAGTACATTCACAGTGACAATTCAAATTTGAGCTTGCTTTGTTATAGAAATAAACTTATCAGTATTTATTAAGAACCATAAAATGTTCATAAAGCGTACCTATTAACTTATTTTAAGAATTTAGAAAAAATCATCCTAAGAAAGCAATGTATACAAAAATAATTATTTTTTATAGTGAAATCTAGAAAACCAAAGTTCAACAATGGATGCATGATTTTGATAAAACACTATGCAGTCATTTAAAGGAAAATAATGAAGACTACGCAATAATACATTTTATGCTCATGAAATTACTGGGGGTAAAGGAAAAACAAAATTATAAGGTCAAAATTACTATATGTGTGTATATATATCACAAATAAAATAAGAAGGAAAATGCCAAACGAATTTAAAAATGCTTTAATCTTTAAAATGTTAGAAACATTTTAAAAGTACTATTTTACAATTGTACTATATTCTGAGCTAACTTCAATAAATTACTTTTCATGCTACCTGACACAGGTTATTAAAGTTAGAAGGTCAAAAACTATAACTGGTTATTAGATTTAAGCTTGTTGAAATGTTTCCTCAAGAGTTAAAATGCAGTCAGCTAAAAACAAGACTTACTACTAGTTAGAAATAGAAAAACTTTAAAACAGCCTCATGAGCAAGCACAAATGTGGACAAAATTAGCTGAGAAGCATTTCCCATACTTATTTTTCCTCACAATACTAAGCTTCAATAATTTGAACTCAACTTTCTGCAGTTTAATTCATTTTTCAAAAGCACCTGCTAAACATTACTGTTGCTTGCTTAAAATTTAACACTAAAGAGCTGTCAATGGTTTCTATATAAATCACTGCATTAAATGCATATAAATGCCTTCATTAAAAATGTAATTTCAATGATCTATAAAAAACCAACAAATGCTTAACACCTTTATGGTGGTAATTCTGGAGGAATTTTAATTTTTCTTTAAAGTTTATGCACCTTGTGAAAACTGAGAAAGTGAAAGTTCAGTGATGCCTGAAGGAACAATTATTTAATGACCACTGTATTTAATAGTTGCTGCAAGACAGTGTCACAAAAGTAGTATCAGTCACTATTGCCATAAAGAACAAGAAAGAAATTACGGCAAATATTCCTTTAAATAATCCCTGGAAATGAATGGTAGTCACTCCTACATGTTTTCATATAAGGCAGTCCATATTATTGTTCAGAAACATGAAGAGCAGTCAAATGAAGCATACTATAGACATTAAAGAATTGTAAGATTTTTACAAAATGTAAATGATACTCTTTACTAATCAGGTCCTAGATGTTATCAGTTCTTCCTTGTAATTTATGCAACCTGCTCCTAAGAGAGTAGGGTGCCAGTTATGCCTACCATTCACGTGCTTTTTTATAAGTCACAGTCATTGTTAATTTATATATTACGGCTCAAAGCCAAGCAAACGAAGTGAGGTTTAACTAAAAATATTTCCACAAAAATCTTTTTCTTATCTGCTAGTAACTTTCTAAAACTCTGATAACAGAGAGGAACACAAGATTTTAGACCTTAATAAATAAACAATGGTGATTTCTTGGGAACAGAAGTATAACTTGTTTTTCATTAATTTTTAAATATATAACTATCTTTCTAAGTTAATACCAGTGACTATTTTCTAGTTGTAAAAAGCAGAAAAGGATTATTCTATTTAAGAACTAGCTAAAACTAGATATAGTCTATTACTTAAAATAAATAATCGTATTGACCAAATGGCATTGCACTAAATTATCCATGCTCTTTTAAAAGCTGTATAACAAACTTAAAAGTCTATAATGATACCATAAAATAACAGATACTTACATAGTTAACTACAGACCTCTGGTGACAATATGTCAAATTTACAATCCTACTAGAAAAGCATCTCCATTAAAAAAAAACCTAAAAAACCTCTATAATCTTAGCACTTTTATAAAGGCTTTATAAATCTCAGACTGACATTTCCTTGATAGTACTTACCCTATACACACATAATTTCAGTTCTTTTATTTTATACTTAGGTGACAAACATTACTAGAATATAATGCTTAAATCATTAACGTATGATTTGCATGGAATATTTTCTGTAATAATTACATTAGTATAAAAGATCACACAACAAAACTGAATAAAGACCAAACTTTACCTTTTCTGTACTGCAATATAAAGATTTCAAAGTGGTAAACAAAGGTGGGCAGCCTTTACTGAAGTGAACCCTCAGGAACTTATCCATTAGTTGTCTAAACTTTTCACCTAGAAACAAAAGTGTACTTTGTTATACTTCAATTGACCCAGTCTTAAAAATTATTTTATAAATAGCAAACTTCCTAATCAACAATTATCCCCACCATCCAATTTTCAAACCCCCTCCAAGCCAGCATCATTTATTTGTTACCACCAAAAAGCAGAATACCAAATATCTAAGCTGGCACTCTGTATTTCTCAAGATCTCAAGTTCAAAATATCTTCAAGGAACACTTCAACAGATAGTAAACAAAATGTGTTACTTGAAGGAGAGCGTAGCAGTAGCATACTATCTATCTGACTGCTCCCTGTATCAAGTATCTTTCCTAAACCTACCCACCAGCATAGACTCAGTCCTATTACCTATAGACAATTCATACAGTACTCTGCAGACTAGAAAATGATTCCACTGTAACCAGCACTACTTTCAAGCAGCAGTCCAAACATCGTTTAAACACTGGTGTTATTTATAAAAATTTTCCGCATCAACTAGTGATTTCTTTAGACATTCATTCATTCCACAGTCATGTACTCAACAGCTACCATCCATGTACCAGGCACTATGGCAGGTACTGGGGATAGTAGAGTGATGAAAACAATTTTTTAAAATTCTGCTCATGGAACTTCACAGTTTATTGGGGAAAAAGAATAATAAACAGATGCTAGAGAGTAGACTGAGCACTAGGTAGTCTATCATTAGAATTAAAATAAATATGCTATTTGCAGCATCAATTAAATGATTCTTCTATTAGTAAACCTTACAAAAAATTTTGGCATCGCTTTTTGAAAATAAAATACTGAAAAAACAGAACAAAACAAAGGCTTCAACTCATATATATGAACTTGCTGACAGTAAGGCTCAATATATAAAGACAACAATTTAGCCATTAATTAAAAAAAAAGACATGTCATGAATCATTAACCTAAAATAGGACTATTGAAATGATCTCTTAAGTTTATGAATTACAACATTTCACAAAAGATCACAATACAAAGCTTTTGATTTGCTGTAATCATATTGAACAAAATAGGCATAATCAATATAACTTGTTATAAAAATTTTTTAATTTAAATTATACTGAGGGAAAATTTATAAAATATAAAGTCTCAACATTTGCTAACTCAATTAACTATAAAAACTACTTTTAGATAATTCCTAATCTTTTAGAAGATCATATACAAAGGTCTTTCAAAAATCACAGATTATGAAGATAACACAAAATTTCACTCTGGGTTACATATTCATCAATATAAATCAAAAGTAGTTTCAGAAATAAAATTTTTCTAATATTTTGATACAAAGCAAAGCAGCAACACTGTGTCAGGCAGTAAGACAGTCCATTGCCTAGAGGAATGTGTGCTGCTCCACTTTGCCACCCTGTGCAAAGAAGTTGTCTACAACCACTCTCCTTCCACCGCAAGATCAGGACATTGCCACCGTCAGCCCCGAGAAGATTCTGGTATAGCTCAAACAAGATGCTAAGTAGAAAGCAGTCAACAGTGTTTCGCACACAGTAACCACTTAATGTTATCATATGTCTTCACAGCCATCAACTATTCTATTTCTAGTTAAGACTTTTCCATATTTGCTATCATCCACTGATAAAACTGCATTTTAACTCAACCTGCAATTATTTGTACTACTGAAAGTATCTTCTCCCAATAATCTGTCAGACTATGAAGTTATGAGAATGAGGAAGCTTTTTCTGTGCTGATACAAGACTGAATTTCAGACACAGTAAGTGAAAAGAAACACCAGGTGCAAAGTAAGCTGTGCTGCCACTTTTGTACAAAAGGGGAAGAAAAAAGAAAAGTGACATAGAAACTCCTCACATAAACAATCAGTTGCATATGCACAATTTATTTATCAAAGACTAATCATGTACCGATTTTAAAAAAAAGGCGGTCTCAAGGAAAGTAAACCTGTTGGTCGGGGCACAGAGATAGGAAAAAACTTTCACTTTACAAAAACACTTGTACCCTTTTATTTGGAACCTGATGGAGGTTTAGCTAACAGTATGGTGGCGGTAATATTGAAACACATAAATACATCAAATTAACACAGGATAAAGCTGAAACTTACACTATATGCTAATTATCTCTCAAAAATACAGAGAAAATAAAATTAACGGTCAAAAAAATTTAATGGAGCAAAATTTGATTAAGTAGTCTATATATAATACTCTGGATTAGCACTTCTCTCCCTACCTCTCTTGACCAGTGAAGACTGAACTATTCTGAAAAAATTTTGAAAAGTAGCATTATTTTCAAAGCAGTTAATATTTTCTGAAAAATATTTAGAAAACTAACATTATTTTCAAAGCAGGTAATATTTTAAGCTGTTGAAAACTCTTCTCAGGATTTCAGCTGTGTTCACTACTATGTAGCTATTAAAAGCCTTCTAAAAATGAGAAAAATATTTTCAAAACTTTCACCTCACATTCTCAGTTCTATCATGTTTGTTTTCTTTTTTTTTTTTCTCCTTACAGGAAAGGTACAGGCAGGTATAAAGCGAGTAGGCAGGCAGACAGGAAGAGAGAGGAGGAAGAAGCAGCTTTATTTTTATTTAGTTGTTCACAGCTGCTTCCCTCTAGGCCCAGGACTCGAATCCAGGGGTAATATGGCTGACTCCTTTGGAGGCGACTGACCCAACCTCTGCTCCACCAGGGCACACACCTCTGTCATGTTTCTTGAAAATGATCTTATTGCTTTTGATAATACTGAGATGTCTTTCTTCCTATATGTAAAAGTATTTCCAGACAGGCAAAAAGACTTTATGAAGCATTCAGCTTTTGCACAGGTACAATTACATATTTGTACAAGTTTATATGTGGTCACTGAAGCTTTGAAAACATATGCACATTAGAACCTACAATGTTAGTGCTTTAAGTCTATGTCACTAGACCCCTCAACTGAGACCTATTCTGTAAAAAGATCCTACTACCATTTTAAAGACATTCTGGCTCAAAGGATTCAGGATGATTTCACTTTAACCTAAACCATACTTAACAATCAACAACTGGTTACAGACATTTCCTATTACATACTGAGAGCTTTTAGAAAGCTTTATTTACCATGAAAAAAAATCCAGGCAGTGTAAATATGGAGTCCTACGTTCCACAAAGGAATAATAAAAACAGTCCTGGTAACCTTAAAGTTAAAACAAGTTGCTTGCTTTCCTAAGAGTCACACGAACATATTCGAAAGCGCCAAACTAAGAGAACATTCCCATTCACACTGAAATACAGACATACTTTACGAATGATTGTTTTAAAAAGTCAGACACCAAAGGTCAACTATAGTATGATTTCATTTGAATGAAATGTCCCAAACAAGCAAATCTATAAATATAGAAAGTCGATTACTTGTTGCCTGGTGCTGGGAGAATGGAGTGAGGTTGGGGAGTAACTGCAAATGGATACCAGGGTTTTTATTTAGGAGTGATAACAATTTTTGGAAACCAGGTAATAATGATGGCTGCAAAATTCCATGAATATACTAGAAACTGAGTTGCACACCTTAAAAAGTGAATTTTATGGTATGTGTTTTATATTTTAAACAGCTGTTATTACAAAAATCAAGCAAAATGTGAGCCCAAGCATCTTTCATAAAACACTTTTTCCTAGGGATACACTCCTCCCTGAGAACATATCCATCTTGAAAATTCATAATGCATACATTCAAAGTTCTAAGAAGCCCTGCAGAAGCCTAGGTTTAACCCAATGTTTCTTAAACTCACTGGACTAAAGAACATCTCAGTACACCAGCATGCTCCCCACCAAGTCTAATAATATCACTTGGATTTAATGTCTGTCCTCAGTATTTCATAAAGCTAAAACAGAGAGGATCAGAAGAAAACTGTTCATTCTTTGTACAGCTGAAATTCACTAGTAGAAAATGAAATAAAAACAAAATTAGTTGTGGGCCTTGGTGGCCTAGCAGACAAATATGACACCTAAAACTGAGCACAGTCCACATCCCTTTCAAGGTTTGGGGCAGGGGAAAACCACAAAAATGAACAACTAAATAAAGAGCTGCTTCCTCCTCTCTTCTTGCCTGTTTACCTACATGCCTTCATTCCTGCAGCTTTCCTTTAAAAAAAATTAGTATCTACTATCTAATCCATCTGTAAATACTTCACATCTTTAAAGTCAACTAAAAATTAAATTTCCATTATATTTTGATAAACATTTTCACACATTTAAACAAATATTTCTAATGTAAATTAGCATTCATTAAAAAAAATACCCCCCATCTTACCCACACACAGTTTTTTAAGTTATATATTAGCTTTCCATGACCTGATATCTATTAGAAAACATGAGAGAAGGCCCAATAAATTCATGAACTACACAGTACTTTCAGCTAAAAATCAAGACACATTTTAGTTTTAAAAAAGGCACTTTTCTATAAAATTATCAACAAAGATGTATTAACTATCTGAAGAGCAAATATGTCCTATACAAAAAGCGAATGAGTTTGGCTACATGTAACAATGTGAATCAAAGGCATGAATACACTGTTCAATAAAAAGAAGTCACAGAATATATATCATACTCCAATTTACATAAAGTAAAAAAGGTTTTGTTTTTTTTTGAAGGGCGGTTGTTTCTAGGCATACAAAATGTATGGAGTTCTTAAAAATAAAAACCAGTGGTATGATAAAAAGCAAATTTCAAAATACTGGTGAAATCTGAGGAGAGAGGGCTTTCAAAGGGAACAGAAATTTCTTAAACACTGGTGGGCACAAAGAACTCAACTTTTTTCTTTAAAACTTCTACCACTCAAATGACACTACCTCACATGACATGTCTTCTGTTCTAGGGAATTTAATTTACCTTTTAAACATGGTATTTAATTTTTCAAGTCATGCAAGAAAAACAATTTTATCTAACTCCTGACACTTAAAACCAACCTGTAACTATATATCAAAGAATCTTACTAACACATGCATAATAAATCCGTAACATCATTCCCAACCCCAAGACTGGTATAGACATAAACTCTATACCAGAAATGTTTTTAAAATCGAATGGTGTTGAGTAATTTGAACAATTATTAGTGACACAAAAGGTAGCCTAATATTACCTGGGACAAGATTCAAAGGTATTCTTCTAGGTGAAATTGCTCTGGGGTGCTGTTTACTAATTTCTTCATAAATCTGAAGCCTCTCTTCTAAAGTGCCTATTATCAGTAAATATGTATGAGATTCAAAGCATCAAAACTTGTATCTATGATAAAATGCTAATAAACTTTAAAACAACAAACAAAAATTGCATTATCAATATTAAAACTGCTCTTAATTTTGGTAAGAATGGTATTAACTGTGGCAGTGAAATAACATAAGCAGTGTATCATCTTTATTAACCCAACTCCTAAGAAATTCCAAACAACTTTCATCTATATAATAGATTCCATATACAACTCAAATCATATACAAGACACACCCAAGACAGGCTGAGCTTCTCTTAAATTCTTTAATGTGCCACTCATGAAAACGAAAATGCTCCTTTATAACATATCTTACATAAACACTCTAACCCAGTGAAACTTACCCACAAAAGTCTATAATGCCTATTGAGTATGTTTAAAGAAGCAGTAGTTTTAGAAGCATAAATCCAAGTGCTTTATATTACAAAAAGATGAACTAAATTTATAACATAGCTTTGACACTTAAAATCTTCAATGAAAAAACTCCATTATAATGAACCCCATTGTACAGATTAAAGTGGCAATCATTTCTCCCAAATGACATAAATATACTCTAACAGGAAGTTATCTCTTTTCTCAAGACCAACTTAATTTTGTAGTATGAAATTGAGGATTTATGTATAAAAATGTTACTCTGCAATAATTATCTGCACAGTGGATTTGGCTCTAGTTCATTATTACAAAATAACATTCTTTATAATTTGGAGATTACACACATTATTTTATATAAGCAATAAAACAATTTACAGCAGATTAAGAAAAATCAACAAACCTGCTTTTGAACTATAAGGTTTTACATGGACTTTTAATTCAGAGCACAGAAATATAATTATTCAGTGCTAGCAATTAAGGTATCTCCATAGTAAATGTAGTGTTCTAATCAAGATTATAAACACACCACTTAGAAAGATAAAGTGTGATTTTGCTTAAACTCCTTATTTCCCCCAACAGTATGTTTTGGAGCTCCAATGTGGCTGGATTTTAAAAACTGAGCATTATAAAAAACAATTTTCACATTCTGTTAACAATTTGGAGACTTCAAGAAAGATCAAGGACTCCCATACTAAAATTTACATGAAAGCTACCTAATATTTAAAAAAAATACTCCTCATAATTATGTGGAGTCTAAGAGAATAAGATATAAGCATAAAAATATTATCCCATGTCTTACAAATGCAGTTAAATTTAACATTAAGACAAAATCAAATAGTGTCAATGCCCTAATTGAAGTCACAAGCTGGAGCTCCAGAACTTACCATGGGGGAAGAAAAGATCCTAAGAAACCTGAAAAGATAAATATAATTAGTTTGGTAATTAATACATTTTATGGTAAGCATGGATCCTGATACATGGAATATATTACATTTCTTTTAGTAAAATATTTATATAAATTTATTAACTGCATATCAGTAACTGGTAGTTTAAAGTGTAGTTACCTAATATTTTCAACCTTCAAATATGACTTCTGTCCTGTTTAAAAAATTACTGAACTAATCAATATTTTCTTTTCATAATGTCTTAAAAACTTTCAAGGATATGAAAATTTTAGTAATTTTGAGATATTTAGTTTTAAATGCAAATAAAGCCTAGATTAATTTAGAACAATCAGTAGACAACAAGTAGTTTCTAGTAGCAGATAATATTATAAATTAAGATAAGTAGCTACCTATTTACCAAACTTGTTACATTTTTAATTATTTTTGGTCCTCTCCACACCACAGGTTATGACCCCAGAACTTGGGCCCCCTGATCTGCACCCCAGTCACCTCAGTCAGCTAAGCCTCTAGGTAACAGAACCCCTACTTACCATATTTTTTAAATTAAAACATTCTGTTGTTTCAACACCCTTCAGCCTGTCGCGTAATTATTTCAGCCATATATTTATCTGTCAGTAAATTTGATTTTAATAATATTAACTGTTCCTAACAATAATTATGAAAATAGGGAAAATCTGGAATCCTATTGTAGATATCTGAAAGGTCAAAGCTATCTAATTTTCAAAGATGTGTAACATTTGCTCTACACAATTCAGTCTAGTCTAAAATCAAGAGAATTATTTTTAATGCTGATGCTTTGTACTACTGACCCTCAGCAAAATTTCTTTGGCCTAATTTTCATGTTTAGAGGCTGAGGGTAAGACATCTAATTTTTTTAAAAAAATATTAATTTCCCAGAAAAGGAAAGCTCAGCTTTTCCCATTTCTCTAGTCTAAATTGTCAACATTTTAATGGGTCAAGAAACCTAAAATTATCAAAATCACTTATCGCACTTAAGTATAAATATATGAATCCATATTCACTCCCATGTTTACTTATAATTTTCCTATTATGGAAAAATGAATGTTAACACTGAAACTATTTGTTCATTTTATTACACTTAAAAAACTAGTTAAGAGAAGGTAGAGAAGAAAAGTTATTACATACTAAGTTGTAGGGCTTTTTCCAAACCATCATAATAACACCAATTTTCAGCATTCCGATCAATCAAGTTTTTGAATACTGCTCTGGCTTCTTTTAATCTTCCCAATTTCAACAGCATTTCCCCTAAAATTAAGTTTAAAGTCAAATTCATTTTACTTAAACATTAAATACTTTTCTAATCCCAGAGATTTCACTAAGCATTATTGTAACAGATGTTTAGGAAAGAACTGTGCTTCCCCTTGGGGTAGGGTATATTGCAGTTTATGTAACTCAACAGTTTCATTCACAGTTTGCCTGCAAAAATGAACCTGATGTACAACTTCTACTGTATTAACAATTACTGATTCACTTCCATATCCCAAATATGCATATAGGATATGAATTTGTTAGTAAAAGTCTTTGTATTATGTACTTTACGTATCCTTTAACTAAAGACTCTAAATACAGACTGACAATTAATTCCAATTAAAGATCCCTACCTCCTTAAAGATTTTAAGGTACTTTACCTAGCCGATTAATGTATTAAACAATTCTCTTAGATTCCTTTCCAAGTCACTAAAATGAGAGATGTTTAATTCAGTAAAACAACACTAAAACCTCACTTGATAGCAAGAAGCCAGACAAACCATGTTCACCTCTAAGGTTCAAGTTCTTTTACTAAAGCCACACAAAGTCAAAGTGGATACAGGAACTGAGAACTTAAATCCTTCAGATGTAATGAAAAGCACATCCAATCCAAGATAAAAGGGAAAATCTCAGAGTATATATCTCATATCCCAAGGAATGTATTTTAAACAACTCTTTGAAATGTTTTTAGTCATATTATTTTAGCTTTCATTATCTTAGAAGAGGCAGCAGTAAAGTGGATATTATACAGCATTATTTTACTATTTATATATATTACATATTACTCAAGCGCTAGATTAAGACTAATTAGGTATAATTAACCTAATTTTACCACTTTCTAGTTTTGTGACCCTGAACAAGTTACAAACTTAAATTAAAATACCATAAACCTGTTCTCTATAAGCAATATAGAAGACTGGAATTATATTCAAAATGATAGCCCCATAAGTAACCCTTATCTGTAACATATGGATGAATACGACTACGTTACAACTTGCAGAATTTGTTAACTAGAGTTAAACTCACTATACCATACCTACTCTTTAGCCACTGTATTTTCCCTATCGATGCTAGAATACAAAGACAGAGAAAAAAATAACCTGAGTCAAAAATTAATCAGGAAAGAATATAGATTAGAACGCAAAAATAATTGCCAATACCGAACCAGACCAAGAAAGAACTTAGAATATTAAATGATTTATTCACATTGTTACCCATAATCATGAAATAGTGTTCAAATTAATGTATTACTCACAATAAAAACGAAATCAGTAATTATATATTAACAACTAAGAATAGAGTATAATAATCAAAGGTAAGGGATCATAAAAGGATATGACAAAGCATTAAAAGCGAAAAAGTTGATCCGAAAGGCTAAATACTGCCTGATGTCGACTACATGACATTCCGGAAAACGCACAATATGGAAAGAGTGAAAGTATCAGTGGCTGCCACCGAGCAGGGAGGAACGGACAGGCAGATCACAGAGGACTTTTTAGGGCAGTGAAATTAATTCTGATGTTACAATAATGTAACATGTAATAATATCATCATACATTTGTTAAAACCTAGAGAGTGTATAACACCAAGAGTAGTAATGATGTGTCAATACAGAGGCGTTCCAACAAATGTACTACTCTAGTGGGAGATGCTGACAATAGGGGACAGAGGGTATATAAAGGAAATTTCTGTAACTACCCCTCAATTTTGCTAGAAATTTAAAATTCTTCTAAAAATAAAGTCTATTCATATAATATTTTTAAATAACAACTTCGAAGTCAGAAATATGTGTTTAACAATTATCTCTACCACCTAAAAGGCAGGGTGATTTGGGGCAAGTTCTTAATCTCTCTAAACCTTAGTTTTTTCAACTATAAAATGGCAATAATAATACCCATCCTAGAAGTGGTAAAAAATTTAAATGAAATAAAGAATTTTAAGCAATTACTAACTCTGAAACACAGTGAGAGTAAAACAAATGCTAGCTATTATTTTTATTAAGCTTTAGAAGTCCAACTAAATTTAAATTTAAACTACTATTTTAAAATATTCTAGTTTCATGGAATGGGTAATGATGAGTAAAAATTTGGGGAAAACTACTTAACACTTTGCTGATGAACATTTAACAAACTATCAGGATCCTGCCTTCATAACTAGCTCATAATAAATAAATAGATCAATCTTGCTTTCACAATGACCCCAGTATAAATTAAACTACTCCCATGCATTTTACTATGAAGATAAATATATACATTTGAGGGGCAAAAGGAAAGGGTCTGAAAGCAATACAGCATACTGCTTAAGAAAATAGAATCTGGAGTCAAAATCCCTGGATTCAAATTCAGTACTATCCAGTTTACCTAGCTGCTTGACTTTGAACAGGTCACTTAACCTCTTTGTTCCCACTACCATCACTAAATGGATGTAACTACACATAGGGATGTTATGAGGATATAATTAATTCACAATGGCTTAATAACAAAAGGGTTTACAACAATGCCTGATACACAACAAAATTAGGACAGAATGCATACTTTGTTTTTTTTCTTTGAGGTCACTGAAAAAGAAAAAGCAAGTTAATGTACCTTTAATTTCTTCCACCAAAAGTTTATCACATACTTGTTTCTCATATGTTTCTATATGTTCCAAAGATTCCTGAAATAGATCTGCCTCTCTCATTACTTGATTCTGGTATAATATCAGTTCACTATATTCATAGTCTATTTTGTTGGGAGGAACCTGAAAAAAAAATGACCAAATTATCTTATTTATATAGTTATATAAGGTATAAATCATAGTTTTTTCTCAGGAAGCCATACTTAAAAAATCAACTCACTAACAGTTAGAAAGAGAAGAGTGATTAACAGCAAAGAAGATTAATATATTCTTTGAAATAAATGAAGAACTCTGGCCTATGGCAAAGTGAAGACGTCAGCAAATCCTATAGCCCACAAACATAAAAATGATTAAAGTCTTAAGAATCTACCAAAAAAGTTCTACTAGAACAAAAGGGTCTAGCTAGATGATAGACTATAAGATAAATATAAAAATTCAATTGTAATTCTATATACAAAACTAATCTAAAAACTAAAAATAATTTAATTTACAATATATATATATAAAAAAATATTTTAGGAGTAAAATTTAAGAAACATCATCTACATCCTGAACTATAAAACATGTTAGTAGAAATTAAAGATCTAAATCAATAGGGAAACATTCCATTTCATGAATCAAAATACTCAACTTTCTTTTGATGGTAATTTTGCCCAAACTGATATATAAATTCAATAATCTCTCTAATCCAAGTCTTAATGAACTTTTTTGCAGAAATAAATAAGCTGATCCTAAAATTCAAATAGAAATAAAAAACCGGCAAAGCTAAGCTAAACAAAATCTTTAGAAAGAGCAAAGTAGGAAGAAAAGCATTTCAAATTTTAAACTTACTATAATGCTATAGTAAAAGACAATAAAAAAAAAAAGTGGCAGGTATACACCATGAATTGAATACTACTCAGCTATTAAAAAAAGATGACATTTGAGGGATTTATGCTAAGTGAACTCAGTGAGAAGGAGAAAGACAAAGAGCAGATGATTTCACTCAGAGGTGAACTATAAATAAAGCAAACAAAGAGACAAAACAAAATATAACCAACCCTTAGACTGACAATAGAACTGGGGTTTCCAGAGGAGAAGAGGGTGAGGAGGGATCCAACAGAATGTGAAGAATTACTAGAGATTTAGTGGTAGTTACGGTATGGTTCTATACACTTGAAGTGAAGCTGGGCTCCTAAAACAATACAGTGTTGACAGTCAAGGTTATTATTGATATTTGAGGGCTTGCTACGGCTATTCTGACTTTTGTTTTCTGGCCTGTCTATTTATTGCCTTGAGTTTTTTGTAAACTTTTTGATTTACAAAGAAGAACATCTTTCAACATTTTCTGTAAGGAGGTCTCATGGTAGCAAATTCCATGAGCTTTGTCAGAAAAAAAGACCTTTTATTTCTTTCTCCTATGTGAGAGAGAGTTCTCTAAGGTATTGCATTCTTGACTAGCTGGCACTTTTATCTTAGAATATTTTGAATATTTTATTTCATCCTCTCTTCACCTGTAGATTGCTGAGAAGCCTGACAATTGCCTGATGGGAGAACCTTTATATGTTACTTAGGTTGTTTCGTGTTTTTCTGGGTTTTTTGGGGGGCTATCTTTAATATTCTTTCTTTGTCTTGAACGTGAATGTCAATGGACTGAAATCACTAATTAAAAGATGCAGAGTGGTTGCATGAATTTAAAAAAACAAAAACAAATCCCACCAAATACATCTGTTTGAGTCACTTAAGACGGAGACAAACACAGACTTAAAGCGAAAGGATGGAAAACAGTACTCCAACTCAATGGTAAATCTAAAATAGCAGGAACCGCTATACTCATATCTGATAAAATAGACTTCTGGTAAAAAAAGGTAACGAGATAAAGATGGTTATTACATAATGAAAGGGATTAAAATAACAGGAGACGTAACAGTTGTTAATAGATTTGTACCCAATATAAGAGAACTAAAATATATCAAGCAACTAACAATAGGCCTACAGGGAGGGAGACACTGACAGCAACACAATATAACAGTAGGGGACTTTAACACTCCACTCCCAGTAATGGATAAATCATCCAGAGAAAACCAATGAAGAAATAATAGCTTTAAATGACAAATTAGATAAGATGAAGTAAATATATATTTAAAGAATATTTCACCCCCAAACAATAGACTATACATTCTTTTTAAGTGTTCATGGAACATTTTCAAGGACAGACCATATATTAGGATACATTTTCATATATTACATATATTAGGAACATTTTCAAGGACAAACCATATATTAGGATACAAATCAAGTCTCAATAAATTTATAAAGACCAAAAATCCTATCCAGCATTTTTCAGATAATGGCATCAAATTAGAAATCAACCGAAAGAGGAGTACTATAAAGGAGTGAAAAATAAACATGTTATTGAACAACTATTGAGTCAATGAGGAAATAAAAGACGCAATTTTTAAAAACCTGGAATCAAATGAAAATGAAGACACAACTTATCAGACCCTATGAGATACAGCAAAGCAGTACTAAGGAAATTTGTTGCATACAATCCCACCACAGGGTACAAGAAGAATCACAAATAAAAACCCTAAGCCTTCAGCTAAGGGAAGTAGGAAAAAAGAAAAAGAAAAAAGAAACCAGGAGCTAGTATAGGGAAGGAAAAATAAAACTTAGAGCCAAAATAAACAAAATCACGAGCTGTTTCTTTGAAAGGATAAACAAAATAGACACACCACAAGCTAGACTCATAAAAGGGAAAGAAAACACAGTCAGAAAGCAATGGGAGGCATCACAACTCATACTGCATAAACACAAATAAAAGAACAACGAGAACAATTTTATGGTAACAAATTGGGTAATTCTGAAGAAATGAACAAATTTTTTAAAATACATTCTGAGATTAAATCAAAATGAATAGAAAGTTTAAAACAAGTTAATCACAAGCAAGAAAATTGAAACAGTGACCAAAAATCTCCTAAAGCAAAAGTCCCTGACCAGGTAGGTTCACTGGTGAATTCTACCAAATGTTCAAAGAAGAATATCAATCTGTCTCAAAAACACTCTCAAAAATTTAAAAAGGAAAACTCCCGAACACTTTTTATGGTGCTAACATTACTGATTCCAAATCCTACAAAGACATCACCAAATAGAAAATTATAGACCAGTATCACTGGTGTATATTGATTCAAAAATTTGATTCAAATCAAATTTAACAACTCATTAAATAAATCATATATTACGATATTACAAGTGGGATTCACTACAGGGATGCAAGGATTTTTCAATACACGCAAATCAATAAATATGATAAACTATTGACAAAAGGACAAAAACCAAGTAATCATCTCAACAGTTACAGAAAAAGAATTTAAAATTCGATGTATGTTTAAAAGCTCTCCAAAAATAGGTATAGCTAGAACGTATCTCAACATAAGGTTACCATATTTTGCCGCATGAACATCTGTTTTTGGCCCAAACTTTCAGGAAAAAAAATCTTTCATTTTATTATTTTAATTCAAATTATTTGTTTATATTTAGCCACTTGTCTTTTGTATTATAAAGGAATTTCAGCATTTATTTTTAACATATTATGGTACAAAAAATTTCATAATAAATTTCATAATAAATAATTACAAAACACAAGGACAGATAGAAGGTATAAGAAGCTTTTCTTTCCGTTGCCTCCACAATCTAATGACTCTCTGTGGGAAGAGGGCCAAAGGGTCTCTCAGCAGCTCTGTTGCCATGGTCTTTAGCATACTTAATAACTTAGCTTAAGTATGCAGTGTCTGTATTTTCGTAAAACTATCTGCTAGACTGCTAGCTCCCGCCTAAAGTGTATGAAGAGAAATGCTGCACTGTTCATTCTATGATAATAAAGTTGGCATCACCTATCTTATCAAGTCAGTCACTTATTCTGAGGACAACAATATGTCACTCTTGATTTCATGTCGTTGAATTGGCTTAAATTGCTTTCTTTGCAAGTTAAGTTCAACAAAACTGATTATTGTATTCCAGGATATTATATTTTGCATATGGATAGTTACTGATTTCTAGAATTATATTTAACTCATAAGCATAAATAAAAGAATTAAAAACACTTATAAAAATATGGAATGAGTACCACCGATGTATAATGCATATCCTTATTTTTCCCTCACAAATTTGGGCAAAAAAAAGGACACATTATATGGCAAAATAAGTAGATATGACAAACCCAGAGTCAACATTATACTGAAAGGGGATAAACTGAAAGCTTTCTCTTTAATACAGGATTATTTAATATAATGTTGCAAGTCCTAATCAGTACAAATAGATGAAAAAAGGATATAATAGGTATCCAAATGGAAAAGAAATGAAACTATCATTATTTGCAGATGACAGGATAATAGAGAAAACACCAAGGACCACAGTAAAAAGCTGCTAGAAACAAAGGAATAAATTGGCAGGCTACAAAATTACTATTCAAAAATTCTATATACAAGAAATGAACTTGCAGAAAGAGAAGTCAGGAAAACAATACCATTTATAACTGCATCAAAAAGAATGAAATACCATGGAATAAATTTGAGTAAAGAAGCAGAAGACCTAAACTGAAAACTGCAAGACACTGTTAAAAGTAATAAAAGATGACACAAGAAGAAGGAAGGATACTCCATGCTCATGCACTGAAAAAATTACCATAGTTAAAAGTCATATTACCTGAAGCAGTAATATACAAATTTAATGCAATCCCCATCAAAATCCCAATGACTTTTACAGAAAAAGAAGAAAAAAATCATGAAATTTATTTGGAACTACTAAAGATCATAAATAGCAAACAATAAATCTGAGAAAACAAGAACAAAAATGAAGGTGTCATGACCCCTGACTTCAAGCTTCTATAAAGCAGTATTAATCAAGTCAGCATGGTATTCAAATAGAAACAGACATACAGATCAACAGAAAAGAACTGAGAGTCTGGAAATAAATCCACCCATATATGGACAATTTATGACACAGGAGCCAAAGGCATAACATGGGGCAAGAACGGTCTCTTCAACAGATGGCAGTTGAAAAAATGGACATTCGCATGTAACAGAATAAAACTTAACACCAAACACAAAATCAAAAGTGGATTAACAATTTAGATATGACTTGAAATCATAAAATACACAGATGAAAGCATAGGCAAAACACTCAGACACTGATCTAAGCAATGTCTTTGGGAACTCACTTGCAATGTTAAAGGAGATCAAATCCAAATAAACAAATGGGATTAAATCAAACTAAAAAGCTTCTGGAACAGGGAAGGGAAAGAAACTTTCATCAAAACAAAAAGACATCCTACTGAATGGGAGAACATAAATGTACATCATTTACCATATAAGGGATTAATATCCAAAATATACAAAGAACTCATAAAACTCAACAGAAATACAAGACAGAGACAGCCAACAGGGACATGAAAAGATGTTCTGCCTCTTCAGTTACTAGGGAAAATCAAGTCAAAACGAGATATCATCTTATATCTGTGAGAAGGCTATTATCCAAAAGACTGTCAACAACACATATTGGTGAGAATGTAGAGAAAAGGGAATGCTTAAATATTGTTGATAAAAGTGCAAGATGGTCAACCATTATGGAAAACAGTAAGGAGATTGCTCCACAAAAAAAAAAAAAAAAGAAATTGAGGATGGAAATCCTTTATGATTCACTTGGTCCTCTGCTGAGTATTTACCCTAAAATACAAAAATACTACTTCACAGAAATGTATGTTCCCCCATGCTCATTGCAGTATTCTTCATTATTGCCAAGAGCCAGCAACAACTTAAGTACCTACTGATGGATTAAGATGATGTGGTATATGCATACAAACTAGTACTCTGATATCAAAAAAGATGAAATCCTGCCATTCGCAGCAACATGGATGAGCCTAGAGGAAATTACGCTTAGTGAGACAAACCAGGAAAAACGGAGACATCAGATGATAACATTCATATGTGGTATATAAGAGAAACCAAGCAATAAACTAAATCGAACAAAAAAAGAGGTTAATAAGAACTTGATAAAATATTCTATCATTAGTTGTTAGGAAAATGCAGAAAGAGCGTCTAAGATGACTACATAAAAAAAAAGACAATAATTGGATGGGTAAAATGTTTGTCACTTAGGAAAACAACTAGGCGATTAAAAAGTTAAATGTACACTGACCACATAACCAAGTAATATCATTGCTAGATATCTACCAAAGAGAAATAAAAACATATGCATACACAAAAACTTGTATGCAAATGTTCATAGCAGCATTATTTATAATAGCTAAAACTAAAAAACAATCTATACTGTCTTTTGATGCTATATGAGATAATCAATCCTATTGCCTATCAATTGATGAATGGATATACAAAGCATGGTATTATATAGTGACATAGTATTCAGTATTAAAAACAAATGGACTACTAACACATGCATTGATATGGCTGAATCTCAAGAATATGCTGCATGAAAGAATCTAGAGACAACTCACTACATTATGAATGCCTTTCCAAGAAAGGTAAATCTACAGAGAAAGAAAGCAGATCAGTGGTTTCCAGCAGATCAGTGGTTTCCTGCAGCTAGGGATAAAAGTGGAAAGTGACTCTAAATATGGATGAGACATATGGGTGTTCCAGGGTAATGAAACATTCTAAAACTGGACTGTGGTAATGGATACATGTCAATAAATTTACTTAAAGAAATCTTTGTTACATACACTTAAAATGAATGATTATGGCATGTAAATTATACCTCATAAAATCCTTTTATACTTAATTATAGCTCTTGCCATCACAAAAAAATAAGAAAATTTTAACCATCATACTCTAGTTAATAATTGTGTTTAAAAGAAGCCTTTATGAAGCCCAATAAATATGCTACAGTACTGCTTTCTGGTGAGGTCTTAGATAACTGGAGAAAGACAAACTGAGAATTCTCTAGTTAGAGGTGAAAAACTAAGACTCTACTGTAAACATGGTAGACTTACCATAAAGTTTATTAACTCTCAAGGGAATAAACAAAAATAGCAAAGTAAAAAATATATAAATCTATAAAACATAGAACACAATATTTCAATAAGCTTCTGGGAGATGGAAAGCAAAAGAAGAATATGTGAAGCAAACCAGAAGTTCAAGCTTAGAGTAGCTTAAGAGGAAATCTTTAGGAAGGGTAGCTATCTGCCTTGGGAAACCCCAGACAGGATCAGGATTCTGGTAAAACAAGTAAACAAAAGCAGTAACAAGACAATGCGCTCCAGATTCAAGAACTAACTGAAGGGTGACCCTACATATTTCTATTAACTCTGAATCCAAAGCCACATCTAAAATACCCTGTAATCAAGCATCCATTCACTCAGAGTTAAGAGCTCTTCTCCAAAGAAAATACATAGCCCCAGAGAACTATATGTTAAGGGAGAAAAAGAAAGCTGTCTGCTCATTCATGTTCATTATAGTATTATTCACAATAGCCAAGATATGAAAACAACTGACTCACCCATTAACAAATGAATGGATACAGAAGATCTGATACATACAGAAACAAAATGGATTATTTTCAGTTGTAAGAAAGAAAGAAATTCTACCATTTTTGATAACACGGATGGGCCTTGTGGTTATTATAAGACAAATATTGTATGATCTCACTCATGTGGAATCCAAAAATATGGAACATCAGAAAACAAGAGAGTAGAATAGTGACGAGCAGGAACTAGAATGTGGGAGGAGACTAGGGAGATGGTGTTTAAGGGTACAGACTTCCAAACAGCAGATAAGTTCTGAAGATCTAATGTGTAACTTCTTGACTATATTATAAACAATACTGTATTAAAACAATACTGTACTATAAACTTTAAAGGTGCTAAGATTAGATCTTAACTGATAACTATGACATGGTAGATGATTTTACCTAACACTATTAGTCATATAGCATTACATAAAAGTATCAAACTTACATAACGCTATATGTCAATTATATCTCAACTTAAAAACTTTTAATAAAATGTTTCTAAAACTAAAATTTTTGAGATAAAAAAATCTTAAAAAATTAAAAACATGATTACTAAATTAAAATTTCAGTGAATGGAATAAAGCAAACTTGTGGATGTGGGGTTTTCGGGTCACTCAGAGAGCCCACGGAGGAGATAGGTGAGTGAGCTCAACTCAAGCCTTAACTGTAGTTCTCTGAGTGATGAAGCAGTTCGCTTATCTTTGGGTTGGTCCAGGGGCTCTCAGAGGGAGCCCCAAGTGTGGGGCCTGTACCCCAATATCCGAGTCATGGCACCAGAGTGTGGGGGTTCTGTCAGTGGTGGTGGTAATTACATAAATCAATGTAAATACTGAAATTCATAGAACTATATATACACCACAAAATGAATCATTAATATATAACTTCGAAAAAAAAAAAATGTTAGATGTACAGAAAGTAGAATAAAAAGACAAAGACTGACGAAAGTCAAGGGAAGGCAAAAGGGATAATCTTGGAAAGTACTATCAAACTAAGTGTTCTAAACAGAACAAAAAAAGAAAATAAGAAATGATCAAAGGAAAAATCTACGATAAAGTATAAGAACTCAAGAATCAATTTCTCTGGCTAACTAGAATCTGCAAGTGCCTAACACAATAATTTTATTAAGACAACATCTAGACACAGTCTGGTAAAATTTCAGTAAACTGAAAATAAAGATTTTTCTGGATAAACCCATCCCCCCACAACAGATCACTAAAAGAACCACCAGGCACTAGACTCCTTACAGGCAACAAGCCTTCAGGTTCTACAGGAATATTATTTTCTACCTAGAATTCTTTAACAACTAAACTAACAAAGAAGACAATAAAGACACTTACATACATCTAAAAGGGCTCAAAAAAATGAATGTTCCATAACCTTTCATTAGTTTATCAAATTTATCGAAAGATAAAATTTCAGCAAAATAAAATAAAAAAGATGGGAATATCAGAAATGATTAAGACTTTTTATGGTTTTCCTGAGTTCAGGAAAAACAATTCGATAAAATACCTAATGAAAAGATAGAAAATTCTGGGGCTATGATAAAGGCACAAATTGAAAAAAAGAAAATAATTAAAATGCCAAGAAAATCTGAAAGCTGAATAAAGAAAATTAATAAAAGTACATCAAAATTAGATCAGTGAATATTTGCAGTTGTAGTAAATATAACCAACATCTGTTGATTTTTAACTGTGTAAGTCAACCTACAGAAGAAATAACTGATAAACACAAGAACCTGCATAGATTTAAAGGCACTATAAATGAAAAAGTCAATCTCAAAAGGTTACATCCTTTTGATACATAATTATACAATAAAGTCAAAGTGGGAGTTATAGTGTTGGGTAACAGATCAGTGGTTGGGGTTGGGGGTTAGGTACAACTAAGGAGGGATAACAGAAATCTCTTGTGATGGAACAGTTCTGTATCCCGATTGTGAAGTTGGGTACTCAAATCTAACATACCTGATGAAATTACATAGACTTATATACCATATTAAAACTGGTTAAATCCAAATAAAGTTTGTACCTGAATTAAAATACATTAGTACCAACATCATTCTCCTGGTTCTGGCGATGTGCTATGATTATACATTATTATTTGGGAAAATTAGACAACTATACTATTTTTTGCAAAATATTCTGAAAAGCAAACTATTTTAAAGTTAAAAAAACACAATAACACAATCTATAGACAAAGAACTTAAGACTTTACTGTTACAAACAAATTCTAAATGTTTTCAACTTTGACAATATAAAGTAAATAAGAGGTGACAGAAGTTGGGAGACAGAAAGGAAAGGAGCACAAATGAAAGATAGAGTTCTCAATATCTTCATTTTACAAAGTAGAAAGCATAGAAAATAGTGCACTATGGTTGCTGCCGTAAGACAAAGGTGCAAATATAGCTGATCCTTGAATGACTTAGAAGTTAGGAAAAAACACTCGTACAAGTAGGCCTGTACAGTTCAAACCCATATTCTTCTATGATCAACTGTATATTCTCTACGTCATAAAGATAACACAAAGAACCACAAGAAAGAGAAAGAAAAGAGATGGTGAGGGAATATAAAAGCCATAATCTAACTCTTTAATAGAAAAAATTAGTATACAATGTCTAAAATAGATACAAAAAAGGTGCAAACATATTATTCATATATATGAAGAACTATATTCTTTCACACATCTTCTCTGAACTAAACTCTGGAGAGGGAAGAAGGGCTATAGAGGTAGAAGACACAATATTTTTTTCATATGTACTAAGTATTGATAAATGTAAAAAAAAATAAAGTATCACTCTAGCAGTTTGAGTATCATTAGAAACACCTTTTTTCAAAAGAAAGTTTTCATCAAGGAAACAGATGACATGAGCAAAAAATGGCAAAGACCTCTAAAAATTTGTCTTTCTGTAAAAGCAATGAAAAAACTGACAAAAACTATCAGATCACTTTTTTCAGAACTCTGAAAATGATCCAAAGGCTGTCACAATCTGGGAACAACTGAAGAAAAATAGCTGTGTCTTAGAAAAATGAATGAGCTTTGAGGCATCATTTTAACTTGTCCGAGTACCAAAGAAAACAGAATGAAGCTGGAGCTCTTTCAAACATATTCTCAAGGGACTGTAATTAACTGACCTATCTGGAGTCTCTACAAGACCCCAGATACAAAGCTAACTCAGAGCTTACCCAGAGAAAAAAGCCTTGGGGGTAAGGGGAGTGGCAAAGGTATCTGTCAAAAACAATTACAAGCAAGTCTTACCTTTACAGTGCCCAAAGTGATAGATAATAGTTGGGGTAAACATTGGGCAAATCTAAAAGGAAAACTGAGAAACATGATGTCCACAGGGTCTTTGAAAAGCCACACAAATGCATGGGGCAATGAACATGTTCAGGAGACACCTAGAATGCACTAAGCTCTCACCTCTTGCTGACCAGAGACTCTGCAAAAAATAAAAGCTATGGCAGAGTTATGAACTTCCAGGCTAAATACTGACAGAACACCTCAATACATCCACAAAGAAAAGTAACAAAACTACAAGTTGGTTCTTTGAAAAGTCCAACAAAATTGACAATCTTTAGCTATTTAGAATAACAAAGAAAGATTATAAAAGTCAGGAATAAAAGGAACGACATTACCACAGACCCTTATAAAAATAAAAAGGATTATAAAGAACTATTACGAAAAGTTGTATGCCAATAGATACTGAAGATAAAATAGACTAAGCCCTAAATAAACAAACCACAAGCTAATGAAATTGATTGAATAGAAAATCTAAATAAACCATTAAATATCAAGTAGAGAATGAGTAATAAACTTCCCAAAAGAAAAATCCAAATCCAGGTGCATCACAGGTGAATGTTAGCAATGTTTACAGAATTATAACACCATGAGTTAAACTTCACATGTGAATATTGAAAAAAATGGTAAAGTTGACAGCAAGTGTCAGCAAAGATGTGGGAAAGAGGAACGGTAAAACCTTGCCAGTGGGCCACGTAACTTAGTACAGCTACTTCAGAGAGTGATGCTGTACCACTTAATAGTAAAGCTGAAGACAGACACACAGACACGCACAACTCCGCAATTCAGTTTTAGGTATACAATAAAGACAAACTCCGAAATGTGACTAATGAACAGCAGACAAATGAACAGCAGACAAATGACTCATTGCAAAACTTTTTTAACAGAAGAAACACATAATGGATTTTTATCCCAACAGCTAAAAATGGACTACATATACTGACGGAGATATACCTCAAAAAAAATTGCATATCATTCATGTAAGTTTTTAAATACACAAAACACATTTAGAACTTTTATGGATTTATGCATAATGTAAACATGACTAGAAATGATGTTGATTTCAAAATAGGGGTTACCTCTAATAAGGAGGAATGTGAGAGGTCAGCTATTTCTGTAACATTTTATTTCTTTAAAAAATAAAATCTGGCACATCCTGGTGGCACAGCATTAGGTCAATCATCTCTAAAGGAAAGCAAGGCCACAAACTCCTGGGGTGGAGTCCTGGCTAAGGAGGTGAGGGGGCAGGACAAGCAATGTGAAAAGGAAAATTAAAAAAAAATGTTTCTTACTCCTTTCTCTTCCTGCCAGCTAGGTCTACTTGCCTTGATTCCTCCCTGTACCTTCACTTAAAAAAAAAAAATCTGGAGCAATTATGGCAAAATGTTAACATCTACTTAAGCTCTCTTATGATACAGTGTATATTTTTACATAAAACATTAAATTTATTAACATATTCCTATAAAGTAGAGCAATATATTAAAATAATTTATATATATTCATTTTATGTATTATTTTCTTCCTTTATTCATCTGAATATTGTTGAAATATAGCATTTTTTTAACATTTTATTGTGTATCAAGAATTCTGCTTTGGCACACCCTGGTGGAAAAAAGGCTAGGTCAATGGCCACTAAAGGAGCAAGCGACATACCTGGGTCTGAGGGGAAACAACCAGTATAAACTAAATAAAAATAAAATAAAATGCTTCTTCCTCCTCTCTCTTTCTGCCTGCCTGCCTGCCTAATCACCTTCATTCCTGCCTGTACCTTTCGTTTAAAAAAAAAAAATTTTTTTTAATTCTCTTTGAATTTTTTCTAATCATTTCAATGTTTTTTTCAAGTTTTTCACAGGTCAACACTATTAGTTTGTGAAGGTAGGAGAAAATGTTAAAAAGTTCTTACCTGCTGAGTTTGTCTAAACTCTTCTAATAGTTTTAATGCCATATCATAATCTTTCAGCAGATGGTATGCAATAGCATACCCAATCCAGGAAGCACGCTGCGTTGGGCGCAACTGAAGAAGCTGATACCTTGTTTCCTTTAAAATAAAAAAAAAAAAAAAAAGCAAAAAAAAATTTTCATCAGTTTTAAGAAAACGGTTCCTTTCAAATGGATTCCATAAACAAACATCAGTTCCAGAATAAAACAGAAATAACTCTAGGTTCCTTATATAAATTACTTAAATTTTAGAACACCCTGTAATACTTATAAGACTGTCACTGAAAAGCTGTCATTGGGTTTTGGGGCTGCCTTTATGAAATTACTTTATATATTGAGGATATCTTCTGGTAACTAAGTAGCCTGAAAGAGAGACTAAGACAGCTTTTTATGAAACAAAATCTGGTGTTTATAAGCTATCTTAAATTACAATGCATTTTCATGACTCTAACTGGCCCCAGTGGCAAGTGCACACAGTCAAGGCAAACACTGAAACACCTAACTGGACTTTTGTAGCCGAGACTCCATTGCTGCCACTTTATAGAGAGCTCAACATCTATGCCATGTGGGAACAAACACCAGAATTTTCACCACGGCTGGCTCAGAAGAATAGAGATTATTTTCAGTAGCAGTAAAATCCAACATCCCAACACAGTCTCCACTTCTTCATAGTACAAGGCTGACTCTAAATTTTAGGCAAGGACAAATTCTTGGGAGAACAGGGTCTCATGAAGGCAAATGCAATGAAGTTTTGAAAATGTAGTGTTTAGGTTCCATGACTGTTGCTGGAATGGCTACTGAGTGATTTCATCCAAACTATATGCCACAAGGAGTAATATGATCAGATCTTTGAAAAAACAACATACTATCACTCCTCTACACAAGAACTGTGCCATTACTGAGCTCAAAAGAACGCTTGAAATTTCTACAAAAATCTAGGTACAAGGTATGAGGACTTAAATGATAGTATAAGGGCAAACGTAAAAAGTAAATGAAAGATTTAAAAAGTACTGAAGAGTTGGTGGCCTTCTTTTCATAAACTAGGGAATTCCATTATGGACAGACACCTTGAATTTAGGATACCAAGTGGAGTAAGCACCTGGTGATGCCCAGTTTGAAGAGGTCTACATGACAGAAAGACTACTTATGCTTATCTTCACATTATTTTGTATTTGTAAATTCATAATAAAGAAAACGAATCAGTCTCATTCAGATTTTAATTATAAAAGCCTTTTTGCCAAATTTGTAAATGTTAAATCCATAAAAAACTTAATAGAGTATTTACACATAGCCAATATTCAAATTTTTAAAAAAGTATTAAATAAATAAAGTTATCCTTTTTTGATGATCAAGTATGCAGTTCTACAACTAATACTGAACGGGCCGTCTCACAACTGACTTCAATTATAGACTATAATGAACAATGAAATCTATACACACTTGGCATACGTTCAACTCACTCTTAATTCACATGCTTTTAAATTATGTTATAAAAAAATACATTTAAGACTGAAGTACTTACTCGGTAACCTTCAAGGTCTCTCATTTGGATCTGCAACAGAGAGAGATCCCTCAAAATTTGCAGATTATCTTTATCTAATTTGAGAGCATTACGGTAACACTTGATAGCTTCATCATATTTCTTATCAGAACGCTGCAAGAGTCCATATACATGCCAGCCTATTAAGTTAAGGAAATAGAGACATTCACAGATTCTATACTCTACTACATATCTAACACAAAGCTTACCATAATGAAATGGCATTTTGTCTAGGATTTTTTCAGAATGATCTGGAGTCAAAGGGAGGGGACAGCGAGCAGATGATAAAAGATGAAACCAGATCAGCCTTGATAAGTGCTAAATTGCTGGAGCTGAGTGATGTGCACATGGGGCTCATTATTCTATGCTCTCTACTTTTGTACATGTTGGAAATTTTCCATAATATTTTAAGTAACCTTAGAAAATTATTGCTGAAAATTCCTGAGATTCCCAACTCTATATCCCCTTACATTCCTACCCCAGCATCTCAACATCTACTTATTCTTCATCATTACATATAGAAATAGTATATAAAATTTGGAATTTTAAAACAAATTCATATTCAATTCTAAAATATGTAACCAGTTCACTGGTGATGATACAGAACACAAAAATTAAGTTTTTGTCATAAATTAAAGTTCTATCATATTTTGGAGCCAAAAGAACTATCATACTTACATGCCCTCTCTTCACTCTGGGGTAAGCACTGAGATAAAGAAATAAGAATTTAGTATTGAGAGAACCTTAAGCTGAATATATGAAACACTACTAAGACTAGTGATGTTTTACACTGGCCAATAGTTGGATGAATATAAAAAAATTAAAGATACAAGGGAAATATGTGAAAAGATTGTGAACAGAGAGAGGCAAAACAGAAGTGAAAATCAATTACTGTGATCTATCCTTGAAGCACTGTTTTTTCATGGACTAGGATACTAACCAGGAATAAATGCTATTTTAAGTACCTAGTGAAGTAATAGCTATGTCCCTGTGCAACAGAAACCAAGCTGAAAAGACCAATATCATACTTAAAACAAATAAGATGTTTTTAAATAAGTTTCTTCTGAATTTTTCTTCTAAATCTTCTAAAAGAAAGTTTAAGGAACACAAATTTTACTACACAATTAAGTCATATTTGAAATAATAGGAAAAGTATCACTCACGAATATTTACAAAAAAATAACAGGTTTGAAATCACAGAATCTGTCAGTTTTCTCTTACACTAAGCACAGCTGAAATAAATATATACTATATAGGAATTCTCTTTAATAGTCCAATAAACAAACAAAACTGGTAGGGTACTGATGAACTAGTACAACAAAATGTTGACAATTAGTGAAGCTGAATAATGGGTACATGGAGTTCATTAAATTCTCTCTTCCATGTAGGTTTGAAATATTTTCTAATTTGAAGAGGCGAAACTATAAACAGAAAATACATGAATGAAATTCAACTACTGCAAAAGGATACACACATGGCTCTTGACATCATTACGAAGTCCTTTACGAACAAATTCATATGCTTCTTCTTTTTTTCCTAAACAGTTCAATGTTAATCCTTTCATAGCCAAGGTCTCTGAAAAATATTTTAACTTATATTTACACATGATAGATTCAACTTATTCTTTTAGCACCATTTTAATATTTGAGAACTGCCAATGCTTCTGATTCATTTTTTTTAATCCAATAGTTAAAACCTCTCAAATATAAAAGACAAAAAATGATATTCGAGTATCTGGTTAAAGTTAGTCCAAGTCCTTCTCTGGAATGCCTGAGGCTGGGACTGGGTTGTTAAAATGCTTTCTGGCCTTTAGAAGACTCTATAAATGGGACTGAGATTCTGCTGAAAAAAGGTAACACAGCAGGCCCCTGGGGATCTTGTTGAGTTAAATCTACTAAAGAAGTTTCACAGCTTTCGCTTGAGATCAATCCTAATCAAATAATCATCTAATTTACACTCCATGAAAATACTCTATCTTAAGGAGACATGTACAATTTTAAAAAATTTAAAAATAGAGATTTCCTGTGCTCTTCAAAATTATAATGTTCCTATTTAGTATGATTTGATGATTTAATTTTGGGGTCTGAAAAGGTTTTTTTCCTTTAAATTAATGGTAATGGCATTCTCAGACCTCCAAAATAATCTACCAAATCATACCAAATAAGAATGTTCTACTTTTGGACAGTGGAGGAAACCTGTACTATAACAGACTTCAAGAATGATGAGCTTATTCACAACTAATTCCAGTTAGGCTTATTAACATCAAGTTGCCTGTCAGAGTATAACTATGGATTACAGGAGTGGCAACCCAAGAATATGTTCAAGTAGTTAATGAAAAATGGTTTAGGATGAAATAATTCTCTGAATCCACAAGAAGGGAATTAAACAAGAACAATGATTTTCAATCTGATCTTTGTGGACCTGGTTTGCAAAATACAGTGTCCAGTGGTTCAAACCCTATTAAGTGACTGTCTGCTCTTATGTAAGGAAGATTCCATACACATTTCCATTTGGATATGGGTTCCATAGCTAAAAAGCTTACAAACAAAGCTTTCAAGGTCTAAAATTCTATGAAGACATCTCCATTTCCTCTAAAGCATGTTTTAAATGTTATTAGAAAGCTGAGTAAGCTCAGCTTATTTTTTCCCAGTATAATGGGTCTCAAGAATAATGCAAATTTAATATTCAGAGACCCCAATGAACTGCGCTATGCTATGGGACCATGCTTTGCCAAGTCCAACCTGGTCTATCCTTTTAACAAATACTGGGCACAGATGAAAATGGATGAGATAAGCAAATATAGATTTAATAACACCAGTGCTACAAAAACAATTCAAAATAATCTGATTTAAATCAGTAGTATCATTTTAAAAAGATCAACATATTAAAATGCACATCTACTAAAGAGCAAAATGTGTATTTTCATACTGCTTCTATATTGCAAATACTCCTAATTTTATACATAGGATATCAGAGGATAAACTTAAGGTCTATTCAAATACATGAATTCAGTTCTACAAAAGTACTGACATATACCTCATCCAATTGTTCTCCAAGAGATGAACCATTTCTCATCTAAAAGTAAAGACTGTACATATACCTAAGCATAACACAATGGTAAGAGACAATGAAACATAACTAAAAATATTGAACATTTATAATAAAGCGCTACAAGGCCACGGAATCTGGAGAAAATTCTTTTTTCATTGTTAGGAATACTATGTTTCACATTTTGGAACCTGATTTCCCCAAAGTAATTCCACAGATGAAACAATACCTCCATGTTCAACAAATTTTGGGTTTGAAAGAATCATCTTGCAAAACTTGAGGCCATTTTTGTATTGCTTCTGTTCATAGCATTTCTGTAAAGAAATATAAACAAAAATTATCTTATAGAATATACATGAACCAACTTTTCATTGCATCATAAAAATTCTAAATTCAAGATCCAAAATTAAATCTAAAACATATGTGATGGAAAGGGCTTGTTATCAATTTATATCATGTGTAAGACACAGTCACCCACTAACTTTGCCAAATTATTCTATATCTTGACGACTTATACTTTTATAGAAGACACAATTATCAACCAACACTTCTAGTGATTTTTTTAAATTCAAAAGCAAAACTGTTGGTGGTAACACAGAAAAATACTAGAAACTGAATAAAAGCCTCCGCTACTTTAAGTGAAATCAAGATATAACAAAACCAACAAAAAAATCTGTCATTATTGGGCAACTACTATGTATCTGATTAAAGCTGTTATATCTAATTATCATAACAATTCCTTCAGGTCCATTTCATTGTCTCTATCACAGATGTGGAGACTGAAACTTGGGAGTTCCTAACACTTATTTATAAGTAGTTAGCTTAGTTGCAAATTCTGGTCTGATTCCAAAGCCATGATCTTTTCATCACTAGTGTAATCCCAAGTATAAACAACATCTTTATTTCTAAATGCTACTGGCTAGGCTAAGTAATCAATGTCTGTCCTCTGAAATCATTGATAACAAGAACATCTCATCTTCCACTCACCCTACTCTCTCAAGTTGTTACGTGGATTCTTATTCCCACTTCAAGGTTTCTGTGATTGTGTTTCTTCTACCTAAAATACTCTTCCCATGGCTGCTGACTCCTTGTCATTCACGTTACCTCAACACTCTAATATTGTCAGCTTCCTATTCTCATTTAGATCTCCATCCTGTCATAATACTCTATTTTCTACACACATTATCATATCCTAAAATTCTTATCTACTTGATTACTTATCTACCTCCATGAGAACAGAGATCTTGCTATTTTAAACACTGCTGCAACCCAGGTCTAGAGAGAAAAAGCTGCTCAACAAATACAGGCTACTAAGTTCACAGGATAACAATACCAGAAAGGGAGCAGGAAATGATTAATCTTTGCAGGAGGGGTATGATGTGGAAGGAAGAATTAGTTCATAAAAAATGTTTAAATTTAGTTTTGAGGTATAATTGACATTAGTTTCAGGCGTACAACATAATGATTTGATATTTACATATACTGCAAATGGTCACCGCAGCAAGTCTTCATCCATCATCATACATAGTTATAACCCCCTAACTGGAAGTTAATCATACTACTAATAAAATAGTTAACACTCACTGGAAGCATTTACTATGTGTTAGGCTCTGTGTTTATTTAATACTTACTTAAATCCCAGGAAAGTCTGAGATACACATTATCTCCATTTTAGATGGCGATATGAGGCACAGTTATTGAGTTTACAAAGTCAGAGCTAAAGTCAGTCTTTACCCTAGAAGTACTCAGGTCAAAGTCTTAAATTAAGGAATATATATATATATGTACGTATGTGTGTGTGTATATATATATATATATATACACATATATACACACATATAAATGTACTTAGTAGAAAAGATGGATTCTAGTTTCAACTTTGCTACTAATCAGAGAACTTTAGACTCTTAAGACATTTATCATTCCTGGGTCAGATCATCTCATCCAAAAAGGAAGGTTCCAAAAGTCAAGAAAATGTAATGAAATGTTAGCGTGTTGGGGAATAAGACAGGCAGTTAGAAAACGTGAAATACATGATAAGCTAGCTGGTGATGATGATGTGTTTATACTTATCAAAAAAAAAAAAAATACTGTTGGTGTGGCAAAGCACTTTGTATACTAAATGTAAAATTATTTTATTACAGAAATCTGTTTTCCATGGGCTTTGCTGTAGTAAAATTGTATCCAAATTTATGGCAATTGTGAGACCATAAAATCACTTTTCTACATCCTTCTATATTGATCTAACCTTATAATAAACATTACACACCCAGATGTTTAGCATTCCCCCAATTTATTTGGGGATACAAGTTAACTCAACAGCATTTCCAGCTTTTTCTGTTACGCTACATGGTTTCAGCTAGAAAATATCAACACAAAGAAAAAAATAAGTGTCATCTTTTAGATAACACCAGATGTCCTTAAGTATAGCAATTTATTGATGATTAAAGGAGTAGAAACGGGGGAGGGGGGGCACCTGAAAGGAGCAAAACAAGTTGAGTTCTCCAATTCCAGACTGAAAAAGGAAAACAAAAAAAGATATACAAAGCTCATTGAAGCTATCTACAGCTTGCTTTAATTAAAAATTATTTTACATGTCTCATTATTTGCTGAAAGCACCATATACAATTAAGTTTTAAAATTTTCATCTTTGTGTATCATTTTTAACATACTGAAGGCTAAATGTGAAGTTTCTACTGGCTTGAGAGATCAGCTACTATGAATTTTTATCTACTCTTGAATATATAAAACTACTCTAAACTTATTTATAATGAAGGTAAGCAACAGCTAATAGTAATACTTAACGAACATAGGCTCTAAATAATAAATTCACCCTTAAAATCTAAACGCCAGTTTTCAAATGAAAAGACTACAAGAGACAGCTATCTATACTTAAAAAGAATGGTGAGTAGAAACCATAAAGAACAAGTGCTAAGCTAGCTGGTGAAATTTGTATGGATGAACACTGATACTAAAAAAAGAAAGCTGTAGGTGCCAAAGCAAACTTTTTAAAAAAGCTATTATAGAAATTTCTTTTTGCCATGGAATTTGTTGCAGCAAAATTTTACCCAAGCTATTGCAACTGAGATAAAAATCATTCACTTTTGTAGTACCCTCCTAAATTAAAATTTTAGTTTTGCAATTACTGGTATGAACCTACGACTCCTGGAATATACTGAAAAAAGCAAAGGCATGTTCTCTCTCCTCTGAAAGAACGAACTAGGGAAAGCCTGAAAGCACCAAGAATGCTGGCTCACGACCTAGTAGAGACAACCCACTCGCGCAGTCAACGGGTATCAGTCCGTGCCCTCTGAGACCCCGGGTCACCAGACTCGCGATCTCCTCCCTCCTTGTAGACTTTGAGAAAGCTCTCTTATTGCAGACCAAAGAAACATTCATAACGTCTGTGAGGCTTGGGTAGGCCTTAACATAGGCTAATGGAAAACACGTTTGAAATGTCAGAAAACAATATTCTCAGCAGGTTCTAATAGCTAACATTGTCACTACTACTCGGCCATTGTTAAGTTTTCTGCTCCGAAACAAAGTATTGCTCCCCTTGGTGGCAAAACCTGCCAATCCACGCGACTTTCATGGCAAACTCAACGAGGAGCTTGCGCGAATTAATCAAAGGCGTGCGTTCCACTGTGTAACTTCGAAAAGCAGTTCAAGTCGCTCCTTCACGAAGAGAGTAAGCACCGGGTATCAGAAAAAGAAAAACTCAAACGCAGCTCGGAGGCCCGCAGTCCCCTTCCCGTAGGCACCGTGGAGTGGAGTTCCGCCCACCACCGGCTCGCACGCTTTAATCCCTGGCGGAGGGCGCCGCAAGGCGGCTTCACACCGCGAACAAAGCTACCTGGCCAAAGGGGGCGGGTCAAAGAAGCAAAACGCGGAGGCCGGAGGGAGGAGGTCGCGAGTTTGGTGGCAAGGCGTCGCAGAGGGCACGGGACCACGACCCAGTCCTCCCCGGCGCCCCGGCCCAGACTGACAGCGAAGGGCGGCGTGAAGTTTCTGGAAAGCGTGTGCGGCGGAGGCGAGGGGAACGGCTCCGTTGGACGCGTGCTAAGGCCCGGGCGCCCGCGACCCGCGGAGGCGGGGAGGCAGGTCCGGCGGGCTCCGGATAAACAAAAGAGAGGAGCAGGGCCGAGCCTGGCAGGCGCCGCCCGGCCCGGGGCGCTGCGGGGGCGGCGGCGCAGCCTCTCGCCACTCACCAAGATGCGTTTGAAAAGGTTGCTCTCCTTGGGCGGCAGCTGCACGTTGGGCATCGCGGCCGACAGGGAGTGGGGGGTGGGTTGCCTGAGCGCTCCGCTTCGCGAGTTTGGGCACCAGGACGAGCTGCTGCTAAGCGTCGGGCCGCAGGCGATGGGTTAGTTTATTGGCCTAGAACTGGGATTACACAGGGCTGTAGGGCAAGGGTTGCAAAAGAAATAGAAGGCGGCCTGAGCCAGAAGTCCGCCGCTCACGCACCACCAGTGGGCGAGCAGCCGCAGCTCCCGCGCGCAGCAAGATGGCACCTAGCGCCGCTCCTCCCCCGCGCTCCAGTCGGCTGCAGGCGCATGCGCGGAGCTCCCCGCGGCGAGGGACGGAAGGGGGGCCGCGGCAGCAGCGCGTGTTCCGCCTGCGCAGGTGTCACCAGTGGAGCTCAAGCCTAAAACCCTCCTAAGGACGCTACTTTGCATTGTGCACTCTTAGACTTACGCCCAAGATAATGTGAGTTCGGAGTCAAACTTCTTGCACGAAGTAGTCGCGAACTTGTTTTCCTTCTTTCGCTGCTCCTTGTAGACTTTAAGTATTCACAACATAGGTGAGGCTAAAGCAGGCCTTGAAATAGGCTAATGTGAAAGCACGTTTGAATTGTCAGAAAACAATATTCTCAGCTGGTTAGAATAGCTAACATTGTCCATGTGAATTATAGTGGTATTATATGGGCCACTGATTCTCCGTCTACTTTCTTTATATTACAATGTAATAACTAGGTAAACAAACCTGAAGCCCAGGATTGTCCAACTCTGGGACACTTTCTACTATACCTTAAAGAGGTAAGACTACATCAATGGCAGGGATAGCTAAATGTAAAACAGGTCTAATGTTAAGGAATATGTAAACGTCGGTACATGTACATACGTATTCTGGCTTTGTGCATTGGTGACATTACAGTGTAATTGATGCATAATTGCACTGAATGGGCTGTGAGCAGAACTGGGTAGACTTCTGAGTTTTGGGTCTCCCCCTCCCCCAAGTCTGCGTTGCTTGGAGATGGAAGAGAGTGTCACAGGAGTCTTAAAATAGGGAAGAGATTATTATGAAAAGGAGATAGGTACAGAAGGAATATGTGTTTTGAACAGAAACTAGACTCCTCAAGCATTAAGAGTGGCAGTAGGTGAGAAGGACTTGGAGAGAAGCTTGACAGAGTTGCAACTGAGCTAGTGATGGCCACAACGGATCAGGGGCAGAGAATACCTGCTCACAGCACTCTCATACACAACCACTGCTTCCTCACTGGCATTGCTGGTTCCTGAAAATTCTTTGGCTCCAAATTTGGCTACATCCTTGGAGAACAGGGTTAATCATGGGAAGAGCTTGAGACTCCAGTAGTGCTCCATCAGGTCATCCCTTGACACAGAGAACGAGAGTGCAAGTTCCTCAGCCAGCTCAAGCCTCTCTGCCTCACCTCAAAGTCAATTTCAAAATGACAAATTGAAAAAAAGAAAGTAAAAGAGAATAGTGGGGAAAAAGCATGGTGCCAACTGTAAGTACTTTGGAGGTGAGTCATTTTATTTTTTATGAAAGTTTCCTATGGGCTTAATCCAACTTAATTTATTACATTAACTGCCCCCACTCTCTGTAGTAGCTTCCAGATTTTCACCATGGCTCTCCTCCACTCCTAAATCAGGCCGCTCATGCTGCTTCTTCATTGTACTCCACAGCTTCCCACTCACTTTTACCTTCTCCCTCTTCCCCAAACCTCCCCTGTACTCCCTGCAGGGCAAAGGGAGCCTACAGTCTCCAACACAGAGAAGTGGGTAGTTATAAATACTGTTATACTTAACATTTTTTCTCATCTGTCTTTCACACACCATTACACCCAATGTGCCTACACCAGGGTGATGGTGAGGAGAGAATTGGAGAATTGAAAAGAATGCCAGTTGTGTTGCTGGTGGTTGTCATCTTGAACTACAGAGTGTAAAAGAGATAGCATGTTTGATCAGAAAACCTGGATTGGCTAGTAGTTCTAATTTTATTGCTGACTTGCTATTTAGATTGGAGTAAATCTTATTTCCACCTTTCAACAGAAAATAGAGTTTTATTAACATTGTTGTCGTCTGTTTCACAGCAGAGTTATGTGAATGTATTGCTTAGTCAGTTCAAAGCCCATAGGAAAAAACAAAAACTTTATGTCTCAGAAAAAGTGCTGAAGCCCCTCTCAGGGCATGGTGGATCTCTACCCAGAAGTTCCTTCCTGGGTTTCATTCCTAGTGTACTGTGTACCTGATATGGTTCAGTGATGCTCTTTTTAAGCCTGGAAGAGCCAAGGAAAATCTGGAAAGAGACCTTCTCTACCACATATACACAGCATATTTTGCAGAGCCAGCTGGCAGGATAAAATCAAGTACCTTACTGCTATTCCCACAACCAATTTAATCTTGCAATTAAAGTCTGATGGGGAAATTCATCAGATTGCATAATGCATGACACTTCAGATTTTCTAATGTTTCTGCTCTCTTCTACTTTCCTTGCTCTCATTTTAGAAAAAGAAGAAAGGGTACTTTATTTCTCCCTTTGAGCTCTCGACCCCATGTCTTTTTGCTTTTCCTGAACTTTTTTCGTTAGTAATTCCACCCACTCTTTGCATCATCTCCCTTCTTCTATAGGCTATTTCTAATGGGAGAAGTCAGGCAATAAACACATAAGCAAGAATATTCTGGACTCTGGAATGTCTTGTGATGGAAATAAAACAAGGTCATGAGAGGGCAATGGGAGATGAAGAAAGGATTACTTTAAAACAAGAACTAACAAATGATCGAGAAAGGGCTCTGGGGAGATGGTCACATGAGAACAGAGACCTAAAGGATCAGAAAGGAGTTAATAGGTGAAATCTGGGACAACATTGTCTAGTCAGAGGGAACCATGTACAGATGCTCTAATTCAGGAATAAGATTGGTACGGTCAAGGAATAAAAGGAACAGGTGAGAACTTCAGGTTCCAGGAGGTGACTGGGGGCTAATGAACCAGAGGAAGGTGGTCTGCAGTTCAGGTGAAAATATAGCCAATTGTGCAGGGTTTGTCACCATAGGCTATGTGATTTGGTTTGGTTATACCCTAAGCTCAGTGGGAGGCCATAAACATTTTAAGCAGCAAAGTGACATGATCTGATTTTTTTTTAAGGGTTTCTTTGATTAGCTATGGAAAATAGACAAGTTGATAATGGAATTTCTTCTAGGAAAGTGACGATTCTCTTTGTTTCTTACGACATGGCTTCAGCCTCCAATAGGCTTTGAAAGTGTTCACAGAAATGTCATAATTCATTTCCTTAGTATTTAAAAGTATTGAGCACACTGTGACAGGAAATAGTTCAATAAGCAAAAATACTTGCCCCCCTGAAGATTACCTAAAGACCAAAAAAAACCATGGATCACTTCAAATTGCGTTCTTCAAGCATCTGCTGGACTCTTGGTCAATGGATCCCACCCCTAACCCCAGAGGCCTTCAGGGCAGGCAGCATATGTCCTCTTCTCTTTTTTGCAGAGGAGTCATAAGGTCTAGAAAAAGGTAGAACTACGAGGAGCCCCTCCTAGATGCACCCTGAGCCTTCTCCTCCCCAGGGCACCAGTACTTCTCAGGACACTGAGCACTTGGGATGATTGTACTCACATGAAGGCCTTGTCCTGAGATCCAGGAGACAGGAGAATATTACCCATCCGTTTCCATGGCCACTTCCTTTCCCTAGCAGCTGTCCGGAGTCTTTTCCCTACTTCTCCAAATGCAGTTTACAACCCTAGGCCCACTAATGAGCAGGGAGACAGATTTGAGCAGAAATTTCTCCTGCCTCTGTGTTTGTAATCCACACAGATAAAACCTCCCTTTTGTAAAAGCAAGTGGCACAATTTTTGATTATTCGTGAGTGTCCATCAGCATGAACCTACATTCAGCCACAAATATCAGCACAAATCAGTCCTTGCACCTGTTAGGTTGGCTCAGAAAGACGGGATGGCGGGCATGCCGGGCGGCCAAGCCCGGAAAAAGGTGGATGACAGCAGAATAAGGGATGCAACCGCTGCACCTAGGTTCCCAGGGCCAATCCCCAATCACGACATAGGAAGCCTGCGAAATTCCTTTGCTTAAAAGAGTGAACTCCCCTTTGTTCAAGCCCGCAACTTCCCCAGCCCGCGACTTCCCCAGCCCCATTCTGCAGACTTGGGAACTTCGCCCGGGTGTGCAGAATCCAATAAAGCCCTGACTATTCGACTTTTCTGTCTAACTGACTTTTTCTCCTCGTGGAGCCCAGAAAAACCTTACAGCACCAGTCAGCACAGTCCCTCTTCATGTATCCTTGCTGACTCATCACCAATGCCACCTCTTCCTTCCTGCTCAAACCCTTGTGAAGAATACAGGCTGAGTTCCAGGACACACCTGTGGCGTCTAAATCTGTCCCTAACAGGAACGTTGATGTACGTGTGGTCAGGACCAGTCCTAGGTCTGGTTGTTGTAATGCCAGCAACACATACAAATTAAGAGGCTTAATGCCTCATTGAAAATGAGATGAGATGTCCTTCTCCTGTTTTCTTGGAACATTCATCTGAGCAACTTATAGTTTTATTACCGTTTCCATATGTATGAAATATATGTGAATCCTTTTACAAGCTAAAGAAAGCTCTTATTAACTTTCAGTACCCAGGAATGTCTTTCTCAAAGTCATTGGGACAGCTATTTGAAATGCGGACATCAAGGGAGAGAAGCACCCCTACTCTTTGTGTCTGCATTAGGTTAGAAACTAATCTCTAGATGGTGCCCCGTTCCATGTTACAAATGTATTCTTCCTGTCCTAAAAATGAGAGAAATTTATATTAACTATTAAAGCCAATTTGAAAAATACAAACCAAGTTACCTATCAGGTGAATTTATAATGAACTATGTGAGACTGTCAAATGATACTATCAAAGTCTCTGGCTTGAGGCCTAGTTAGTATTTATCTTCAGAACATGGATGATGTAATGGGTGATGTCTGCAGGGCTATATCAGTGAGTGAGATTTCTTTCTGCTATAATGACTTAGTAGATAGATGGCCTGTACTTTGCATCACTTGCTGGCTTAATACTCATTTCATTTTCGAAAAGTGGTTTTTTTGGTTGTCAGTTTTTCCCTATTACTTTTGTAGAGAGTTTTTCTGGGTTGGGAGAAAATTTTATTTTAAATTATATTTTCTCAATTTACCTATCTGGAATAACAGACCCCACTTAAACATATAGGTGCCCATCACCTTCTCTGAAAGGTCTTCTGCACAAAGCCCCAGATTCTGGCTGAGGTTTCCAAACCTAACCCACAATTATGCAGCACAAGCTCACATGCCCCCAAATCTGCCTGCAGGGGTTCTTTCTATCTATGTGAGTCCTGCGTTCTCTGCTAGAGTGAAATTAGACCAGATTCCCACTGAAGTAACCTCCTAGGTGACAGCAAAGATTTCTAGCTGTCTTTCAACTGAAAGACCTAATACTATTTAAGACCCTGGGGCTTGAGAATTCTAAGCAGCAAAGTGCATGTGCTTTGCTTTGACCTGAGAATGTGGGTTCCTGACTCCATCAGTTGCCCGAATGTTCCTTCTTGTGCTGGTGACTGCCACTCCTGCGCTTCTCCAGGGACCTAATGCAGTAGCATCAAACCCTAATACGGGCCCTAGGGATATTCATTAAAGCTTTGTCCTTTTCCTTATCACTCCTCCAGGTATCCTCCTCTCCCCATGACACCCACTCACACACAGAGTGTGGTTCTGCCCAGAATCTGCACAAAGAATCTGTTCTCTACTTGGGATTCAGGAGAGAGGGATGAATTTGGTCTGAGGATGTACAAGTGACCCAGGGGAGGTATATTCCAGCGTTTGAGAGTTCAACAAGAACTTAAAGTCACAGAACCTCCCTGCAGTTCTTCAGATCATGACTAGGACCTGCTGCAGCTCTGTGAGGCTTTCTTGGTGTTTATTGTAGGATCTCTTAGTGGAAACAAACTTGGGCAGTAAAACCTGTCTTTCCAGATACACAGGGCATGCTTTAATGCAGTATCAAGAGGAGAAAAGTTTCTTCAACAGTACAAAATCAAGACCTATAAAATATCCAGTCAGGACCATAATGAAACCTACCTGTTAACTCCGTTAACTACAGTAGAGGCTTTGGATACAAGAAAGCCCCATTCAGAGATAGGGAATCTCACATACAAATCCACAGATGACTGTTTCTTCTGGACAGGGCCATGCATATACTGATGTCAAAAATCAGCTCGAGATCTTTCTGTTTATTCATGCTCACCTCAGGTCACCTCACTAAGAACTGTTGCTCTAACACCAGGGGGCCTTTGGGATCCTGTGAAACTGGTGTCAGACTGGTACCAGAATCCATTCCTGATTCCATCTTAGTGGAAGAGGGGTGAGACATCCAGCATCCTCTCCTCATCTCATAGAAGGAATTGCCTTCCTGGTACCCAGATGGGAATCATCCCAGTATCCTGCTTCTGTGGCAAAGGACACTGAAGAGGTACAGAGATGCAACCTGAGAGATAATCAGTGACTGTTATGGGTAGTCATTAAAAAGCATGAGAAGCAGTCACAGACTCACCATCCAGGCACTTCCAGTCTAGAGCAAATGGTTTAATGGTAGAATTCAGGTCAGTGCAATGAGGTGGTGTATGGAGAAATTTGACTTCCTTTGGACCAGCTCCCTCTCTCTCTTTTCTGGGAGTTCAGATGGACCATCCATGGACAAAACACTTGTAGAATGTCAAGAATAAAATAGTTTTTAATATTATTGCTCCAGAAAATATGTGTTTATTTTAAATTGCCTTCTCTTAAAATGAGCTCAGCAGGAAAATCACTAAATAGATTAAAATAATGTGAACTCTAAGGTAAGGTCTGTTGGGCAGCTTTAGGGAAGCCGGAGCTAGAAACACTCAGAGGAAGGGAGATCGGAAGCCTTGAGTCAGGTCCCTCCCATCCCTGCTCAGATGAGCTCTCTGAATCAGCTCCCAGGTCTGGCTCCACTCCAAGATCTCCCCTTACTGACCAGAGCAGAGGAGATCCGACCTGAAGGTACTGCCTCTCCTGTTTGTTCAGGGCTGGGGTTCACAATTCCCAAATACAACGGCAGGCAAATAAAGTTAGAGCAAATGTTTATTGTTTGGATATCTTAATTTCTGCCTTTGTTCACTGTGTTGAGTCTCCACTCACCATCCTGTCTTCTGTTCTTACAGATCTAATATCTACTAAACTTACAAAAATAAGTGTTCTCTGTCTATATTCTATCTATCTACATGTATCTACATTTAGTGAAATGATTCAAGAATCTAGTTAATTAGCATGTCCATCCCCTCACGTAGTTACATTTTTGGTGATGAGAACATAAATGACATCCTCTCTTAGTACACCAAGTATAATACAAACTATAACTAGAGCCATATTATAAATTCGATCTGCATAATTTATCCTGCATAACTGAATCTTCGTGCCATTGGACCAACATGTCCTATTTTCCTCAAAACCAATTCCTGGCAGTCACATTTCTACTCTGTTTCTACGAGTTTGACCCTGTTAGGGTCCATATATGTTGAGTATTTGCCTTTCTGTTTTGGTTTATTCCACTGTGCTCCAGTTTCATCTATGTTGTCTCAAAGGGAAGGAGTTCCTTTTTTAAAATAGCTGAATAATATTCACTTAGATCTCTCTAATTTATATCCCTTTTTATCAAAAAATAGGGAAGCAACAGTGAGATGGCACTTCATATTTCTTGAGTGGCTAATTTGAAAAAAAACACCAAATTTTAATGAGAATATGAAGGAATTTTAAATGATCAATATTGGTGATGGGAATGTAAAAATTGCATCCAGTTGGGAAATCATTTTTTCTTATAAACATTTATCCACCCTATTATAAAATATAAAATATAAATATAAATGCAACAATGAAAACTTTCTGAAGCTCCAAACTACCCTTCCTTTTTGTGTCCTCCAGCCATCTGTTTATCTCTAATTACGTACAAACATTTGCTTTTTAATCAATGAAAGGGAAACAGAAGAAGAGACATACATGGACAGGGGCATAGTATCTGCACCCCATGGTTATTAGGGGCCTCCTAGTAGCCAACCCCCAGAGCGTGATGAGGATTAACTGACAGCATATATGTGAGGATCCCAGTACAGTGTGAAGGTACCGTGATGCCCCATAAATTCTGCACCAATGAATGTCTGCATCCAGCTGCCAAATGAAGGTTTGCTGCCCTCTCTAGCCTCCTATACCCCATAGAGTGCCAGCAAAGCATTCAATTCATCAGGGTGAGAGTGTTGACCTTTCTGGGAGCCAAGAGTGCTTGCACTGAGAGAAGACTGGTATAAGGGGTTCAGGCTAGCTGTGTCTTCTTTCTCTACTCCCGTGCTATTAAAGTGGGTCTGAGCAGCAATGTCTGCACTCATGGGCAACTTGCTAAAGATACTAATTGAGGCAGCAGTGGAGCAGGCGGCTGGGGAGACAGGAAAGACAGGCATACCCAGTGTAATATTTCCAGGCCCTACAGGTTGTCTGTAAAATTTGCCAAATTGTCACCAATTTCAAAACATTTTTGAGTATATTTATTGATAAAATTCATGTAAAAGTGAGCCTGTGCAGCACAAATGCACGTTGTTCAAGAGCAGTGTATATGCAAGTCACTTGAGGATACTGATCAAAACAGATTCAAGGACTCTATGCTCAGATATCAAGACTCCCTAGGTCTATGATGAGGACCGTTATTTTGCATTTTTAACAGCCACTGAGGTTGCTACTGCAAGATTTTATTTTCAATAGAACTAATCTATAAAAGCAAGAACAATACAGTCATATCCCTTATACTAAGCTATCCTGTCTGAATTCAGTTATTGCTGGTTCCTAGTAAAGACCACTATAGGCTTCTGCAATGATGAGTCACTGCTCACCTTTTGCAAATTGAAAAGGCACTAGAGAAGATGGTGGTGTCTGAACAATGTTGTTTCAAGAAAAGCACATATTAAATCACAAAACCGTTATTAATTGATCATCTACTATGTGTTCATAAGTACGTGAAGATGCTCCATGTCCTGGAACTGTGCTGAGATCATCGCAGGCATTGTGAGTTAATCCCCCCTAGAATGGGGATTTCTTTGTTTATCTCTCCCAGGGGGGTTAGATGCTGAACTTAATCTTCTTGGGAATAGAGATTCTCTTTGTCTTTTGTCTTTTATTATCAGTGACCGTAAAAATACTGTGCACATGATGGCACTATAAATAAAAGAGTTGGAAACAAAAGGGAAGGGTAAATTGGGGCTTATAAGGATCTTTTGATGAGTTGTCCCTAGTATGCATTCATTTTATTCATTTTCAACCCGTGGACCCCCTGGGAGTGGAAGACATGGTGCTATGTCTTACTTTGGAAGCACTGCTTCAAGAGATGCACTTACCACATTTTAGTTTCTTTTCTCTTTCTATGTGAGTGTCAGAAAATTGTAGATGTCAGCTCTGGATTCCTTGGAACTGCCAGAATGTTGTTCTCTGAGCTGTTTGGAGGTGAGTAGAGGATTGGGAAGAAGCCAGGCCAGGACCGTTTCTAGTCTAAGAGTTCCTTTCAGATAGAAACTGAACTGAAGATTCCCTGTTAGGTTCTGAAAGCCCTATTTTGGCAGAGGACCTCATTCTGGATGCAAATTGTGGGGCAATTGAATTGTGTATCCACAGTTCAGCCTACCATCTGAAAGCGGGCTCCTTATGCACTTGTATTACACAGGATGATTCTGGGTGGCCAGTCCAGGCCCTCCTATGCTCTCAAGTCGTCTGCATTGTAGTTGGTGCTGGGTTTAGTTCTATGATCCCTTTGTACACATGTGAAAGTTTGGACGGAAGGAAAAGGCTGAAATGAGAGAAAGCATTGAAGGCCCTTGGGTGATAATGCTGGTAGGTGGGAGGACTTGTCCCAGCCTCAGTTTCTGCTTCCACCTTTTCTGAACTCTGTGGTCAGGTGTTTGGTGCTTATTGCAATTTGAGGCTGGTGGTTTAGGAACCTGGCTGCCGAACCCGAGTTCCACAGTGCAGGTTTGACCCTGGGAAGGGTCATGTGTGTCAAAATCCTCTTTGCTTGTGTGAAGCATGGAGACTCAAGCTATTCAGGTGCCCTGTGAGCATTGTCTAGGGCAATATGTCAGGAACGGATGAATGCAGTATCTTGGTATGATCAAAGGGCAGTAGAGGTGGGGAGTCATCACTCCGAGTCTCGGCCAGGAGTCACCTAGCACATTTGTGTTGGATGAGAAACGAATGAGAATGCAGTGCACTGTGTGCTGTTAGAGATAAACCGATGCACATGTTCTCCTCTCATGTTCACTTGTTCAAAGTCTGTCCAAACAGACTTTGACCACACAAACCAGAGGTGGTCAGGGGCTTCCTGCAGGAGTTCTGGAGGCGCACACAGGAGACAGTGCTGTTAGACTGGAGTAGTCTAGTAGTAGCCTTGTCTTTGGAAGCCTTGAATATGTTTGGGACAGTGTTCTTGGTCTCAGTACTGACTCGGGGCACTGTGCTGCTTCGTGGGTACTAAGATCTTAGCCTTTCATCCCAGGAGCACCTGGTTTTGTTACTGGAACTCTGAAAATGTAGTCAGTGGTGTTAACGTTTCCACCATCTGCAAGATCAGATAGCAATTGCCCTTCTAAGGTAAAAATGTACAGTCATGAGGAACATCACGTTCCTGACTCAGAGCCACTGAGATAATGGGCATGTGTACAAAGCGCAGATCCATGTCTCATGATGTGTGTGGCAGCAGCAGAAAGACACCTTCATCTTTCTAAGGTATGAACAGAGAATGGTTCCATAAAGGTGACATACTCATGTTTCTAGGGCACAGCACATCTGTTGCTATTCCTGTAAAATCATCACTTACACAAATCACTAGTGATGGAAAACAATTCAATTGACAGTAAGTTTGATATGACTATATTTATGTGAATATTGAACAAAGTACGTAATATTTTAGTGTTTGTATGTTATGCAATTTCAGATGCACTTTGAAATTGCATATGAAGGAGAATATGCAAATCCAACTAAAGAAAAGTTTTAAGTGTGGAGCTCAAACTATTATTGATTGGAGGTTGCTAGTGGGAATTTTGTTATTGTTTAAATATTATATACTTTTCTATTTTATACTTATTATTTTCAAATTAATTCTTCTTTGTGTAGTAGCTTTCTATCTATCTGCCATAAAAATTTCCACACATATAGCAACTTTAAAAAACATTCAACTGTTCATAAATCAAAATTTCTATGGATTTGCTGAGCTTTCTGTTTTGAGTCAAACAAGGTCAAAATCAAGTTTCAGAAAAGCATAAGCTCTTATATGCAGCCTTTAGGAGAAGAATCTTCTTCAAAGTTTCAGGTTATTTACACAATTTTCTCATTGTGGTTTTCATATCACCCCTTCCATGATCATAGTTTATCTCCCTGAAAGAGATATTGCCTCAAAAATTTTACCTCTGATCCATTAGTATGTAATTCAATTTAAGGTGTATCAGAATTTTACATACATGAATAAGTTTTGTCTCTTTTGTTTTGGTTCAAGTTAGACGCTACTCAAAATTAAAGTGTGAATTGTACACAATTAAGGGAATTAATAATTGGAAAATGAGTTAGTGACTCCCCTAATCCATATCCTTCAGCTTTCAAGTCCCATTGTGACTGCATTCTCCCACCCATGTGACTGCTGGACATTCATAAGACTTAAGTCTCTCCCTCTCAATGATTCTTCTCTACCTCGTTAGTGCTCTCCTGTGTACGTTGCGTGCATTTTAATCCTCCATCCCCATGAAATCCCTATGTTCTTGATTCCTGTGCTCGCAGATAAATCATCCTCCCCTTTTACAACCTTAAGCCCTCCATCCTCCCTACCCTTGTTCTCCCTTGCCCTTTATTTTCTTTCCATCATAATGACTTCAGGTCATTTCTCTGTGTGTCATGAATGTTGACTGCCCTCAAATGTCCCAACCATTAACTACCAGCTGTCCTCAGTTTCTGCTTGAGCCTATACCCATCCTCCTGCAATCCCTGACCCTTTCTCTTGGGCCATTTAGCACACTGATGCCCACTATCATCCCAGATTCCCTCATTCCCCATCCAACTACTGTAACTCCCTCTGCCTGTTGTGTTCCCTGACTGCACCTTCACTTTTTACCCTTTAGGTCTAATTAAACCAATAAATACCCCCAAGATTTCATTCACAACCTTGTATGCCCCTTTTATCTCGATGTTCTTGAACTCTTCATAGACATCATGATTCCTGTGTCTTATATTCAATTTGCCTTTCACTTCCTTTAGCTAATTTGCACAGCATCTGTACTAACTTCTTAATTCCCTTATTTCCTTTACATCCTTATTCCCTTGTCATAAAAGTTCCTTCATATCTTTATTCTCCCAATATACCATTTTCCCTGAAGTATACATAGTACATGGTAATTGCTCAGTGATAATTATCTTTATCGCTGTTGCGTATTAACTTGGACACTTCAAATTCTATCATCCAGTGTCTGCATATTTGACCTTATAGCCCAATATGATTCTACAAATGTAATCAACTTAAAATAAGATCTTAATTCATTTGGATCAGCCTTAATCTAATGATTATCCTTATGAGAACAGGTAAATCTGGATACAAAAAATGGTATGTGATGATGGAGGCAAAGACTAGAGTGAAGGCCAAATGTTGTCAACAACTAGAAATTAGCAAGAGGTAAGGAAAGACTTCACCCGTAGTGTCTTAAGATAAAAGCATGATCTACCAACAAATTGATTTTAGACCGATAGCCTCCAGAACTGTAAGAAAATACATTTCTTCTTGTTTAGCCACCTAGTTTGTGATAATTTGTTACAGCAAGTCTAGGAAACTGATGCTACAGATCCTGTCCTCTCTCTCTTCTGTACTCTGTCAATATTTGAGTGTGTGACTTTGTCCCCTGACTCTCAGAACTTCATCTTACATTCACTCATCTTTTCCTGTACTCTCTTTCTTACTCTCACCATATCAGTGACTCATTATCACTTTTTCTAACTCTCAAGTCTCCCTGCCATGCTCTCTGAACTAAGGGGCCATGCTAACCATACTTTTTAAATGTTGCACATAGTGGGAGTAGTGCTTATAGAGTTTTACAGTGTTGAATGTAATGGAAAGGGCTCCAGTTTATCAGGCATCTGGAAGACTACAATTGTTAGTGTTTTTCCATTTATGAACACTTTATGGAGATACATTCCCCCACGTAACTGATGTATTATGAACCTGAATGTGACTAAGTTTTTTTCATTGTGTTTTATTATGAATATTATGAATATGTATGTGAGGTATATGCATGCACACTTGTACTTGTGAATGTGTGACTGTGTGTAGTAGTGTATGTGTTAGTGCCAATGCATGATTTTATTTGCAAATATAAGTGTATAGATGGTGTATTTGTGTGTGTGTATGTGTGTATAATAAGTTTCCTTGAGTATAGCTCCTATCTATGATCTGGAAAATGCAGTGTGACCATTCTTGGTAGAATTTGTCAGAAATTCCCATGCCTATCGAACATGTGGCAAGTTTTGTTTTTATAATTTTGAAAGCTATGCACTCAAATATTTGTCTATAAACTCCAGTTCAATAGGGCCTAATTTTTTAGTAATTCATATACTTTGAAATCTGTGAACATTAATAAAATTTCATTTATTAAGTAACTACATAAAATATATGCATTTAATTTTAATGGCAATATAGTTTACTTTTAATAAATTTTAATAATTACCTTTCATAAATCTTTTCATAATTTGGGCAAAGTTCAGTCTGTCTTGATCACTGCTTGATTGTAATAGTGCTTAGGACTCTGGGGAAAATGAGTGAATAAAAAACACATGAATTACATTTTCTGATTATGTAAAGGATATTTGTAGACCTCATACAGTCACAACAGAACCATGAGAAGAAAGGGGTAGACAACAGGGAGTCTTGAAGCAAAGAGGGCACAGATGTTCACTATCAACAATTGGGATGATTTGGAAGAGCAATTAAGACATGATAAATGACAAAATGACAGAGGATATAAATGATACAGAGGTGGTCAACAGGACAATGATGTTCTGGATGGCTTTGAGCTCAAGAGAGGATCTTGGGTGGCATTCGTTCTGTGGATATGTTGGGCTTGCTTCTCATATCTATACAGCATGGAGATCCTGGAGCCACTGGCTTTGAACTTGAATCACAGAGAAAGTGAGTAGAAATAACAGCAATGCCCTAAATAGTGAGACTGTGACTTTACCTCAAAATGTAGAAAAACTTAGGAAATATCTTTTTTTCTTGTGGTAGTTTGTTGCTAGACTCAGATCATAGCAAAACTGAGGTGGAGCTACATGTCCAGCATCCAGTTAAGGAACATGTAGGACACAATGTAATTGGAAGCTTTCTTTTAAGCATTTCCTACCTGTATTTCCAGAGACAGATCATGATCATCCTTTTAACACCCAGGAGTCAGATGGTACCAGTGGAAACTCCTCTGCCAACTTGTTAAACATACAAGTTTGCATCCAAAATCATTGAGGAAATAAATATTTCAACTCTAAATTTGCCATGGTTTGTTTAAACCCTTTAGAAACAATAACCAAGAAGTTGGCTATGATCAGGTGTTTGAGAATTAAGTCTATGTATGCTAACCTTCACCCAGTGAAAGAAAGGGAGACATAATGGTAAAGAAGAGATAAATTTCCCAGGATCCCTACCAAAATCTGAAATAAAAATATATTCCTGTGCCAAATGACTGGAGACGAGTGTATTATTTTCCAGATGACTGATATCATCTTCATGATCTGAGCTTCCTGTGTGGAAAGGTGAGGCAAGAGTTACATGTATCATAGAACTGAAATACAGCATTTTGTATTTATTGCTGATTAGTTTCTTAAAATATTAACTAAAATTTAGCTTTTTGATAAGAGACTTTTAATACTTGACTGTGGTTACCTTTATATAACAGTTTCTGTGAATCACTGGACATATGGAAAGCTTTTAAATGTGACAGGCACTCATGCAACTTTTATTTTGCAGAGAAAAAATATATAAAATACAGAATGGTTAGTCAACTTGTCAGAATGCACAACTGTTTAGGAGCAGAGTGGTCGATCTTGTAGTAAAGATGGTATTTTTAACCACATTTCTACTCTAATAAATCAAGGCAGTTTTCAAATTATTCAGTTTTATATCAGGTTTTGTTTTTATGCCTGACATTTTATATTAGGTTGATCATTTTTATTTATAGTTTTGTCTGTTAAAAGTAATTTTTATCTGTAAAATACATTATATAGGTTAATGTAAATCATGAATAAATATTGGGAGTTCCTAGTAACATTTCTAGGTGAGCTATTGCAGCTTAATATGAAAAGAACCTGCCCACTTAGATTTGATGAACAGATGATTGCCTTGATATCAGAAATGGTACATTTTCTTCTATGCCTGGATGCAAAGTGTGATGTCACATACCACAAGTAATTGAAAAACATCACATTATGATGCATCTTATGTGATATCCTGACTATCAGACATGAAACTTTAACCTTTGATAAGATATTGTAGAACTGAAATGATTACTATTTTCACATCACATAATTATCTACTCATTCCAGAGTTAAGTGAAATGAGTAGCAATGTGACAATATTTGTGAAATCTTGTGCAAGGTATAAAATGTAGTTGTAGAGAAGTTTAAGTTGATGATGGGATTGATAGTAACAGATTAAATTAGGAAAAAATATCATAAGTGAATGTGTGTTTAGCAATCACTGCCTGAAACACACAAAAATAAAATCACCTTTAAAAAAATTATTCTTATTCTAATTGAAGGGATAAAGCTTGTCATAAAGCTTGTCTTGTCATAATCATCAGATTATATATGTTCCCAGTGTTGATGGGTCAATGTTTGCCTTAAGTACATCAGAACTCTAAATTAGAGGAAAACATTTCTATCCCCAAAACTTTTATTTGGTTGCTTCATTTTTTTGCATAAAATTGCATGGTTCTGATAGATCCTTCCTATTCTTTATTACAATCACAGACATGCTACATAAAAATGTTATTGGAGTTCTTTCTAAACAGAGCTTGTGTCTCTAATCCTAATGTAACAGATGTACATAATGATCATATTGTCTGGTCAAGTGGGAAATGGGTTAAGAACTGTAATCATTAAGCATCTTACATCTGATATTTCATTATTACTTGAATTAAACACTGTCACAAGGACTACTTTAAGTTATGTTAAAAACTATCAGAAATTAGTATATTATTTAGAAACCCCTATTTTTCTCTACTAGCTCAGCTCTGGCCTCAAGAAACTTCAGTGATCCTCGTAGCTTTGGAACTAGAGCTCTTTCCATGCAAGAAAAATCCTTTTATTGGAAAGATCACCTCCCCACCTCCTGATATGCCTTCTCCCTTACAGACTCTCTCCCTCAAAGTAAAACCGAAAAAATATTTCTGAAACAGAAATCAACATTTCTGTTGCCAGGACTGGGGACTCAATATGAAGGTTGTAACATCCATTGCATATTTGAAATGGTTATAGGCAAACCCTAAACCCCATAGGTTTTTGTTTCTTCCCCTCTAAATTACATTTACTTCATCAGGAGTGGTAATGACAGTGCAGCCTTGAGGACCTGGGAACATTTGTGGACAAAAGAAATTCAGTTGCTAACTAATAATAAAAATTAGAACATTCTTTTTGCTGTCTTCTAAGAGACCATTACCTAGTTTAGGAGAGGTTATTTCTTTCCTTGGAGGAAGACAGGATCTCATTCAGAGGAAGCAGAAAATACAGAGCTCTGACCTGTAATGAACTGACAGTGAAGCTTGTTGTCTTACTGGATTCTCTGCTGCACTGAATTGTTCTTCTGCTTAAAAATGGATTCTTTACTAATTTGGAGACTACTGAGTTGTATGCTCTATTGGTTTATGAACTGAAATTTGGAATCTGATAAAGTGTTTGATGAGGTTATTCAACATAATAAGTGAAAAGAAGACTATGAAGCCTCTAATATACATTATAGACTACAGGGCTCATTTGCACAACTGAGCGCCATTGATTTTGAAAGACAGATGATATGGGATATGATAGGAAAAAGTAATTGAGCAATATTGACCTACATTAAAATCAAGGCACCAGAATCATATAGTTTAACAAGAAATTTTATGCTTTTTAAAATATCAGGTATTTCAATGTTCCTTATTCAATTGAAGGGCATTAAATATTTACCATAATACTCTAAATTTTGTTGTTAGTGGTGTTGAATTTCATATGATGGTGACCCATCACTTTTGTGCCCAATGAAATAAGATAAAATATGGGAACAAAAGAATCTAGAACATTTCCAATGAACAATTTATAAAGTTAATCCTTTTACTAATTAGTTACCTGGATTTTTAAGTCAGGAATTGAAGTCATGATTGATAATTATACACATCACAGAGCAATCACTCATATACATGAACTCTCAGTCACATACTCTCACACACTTACATACATATGCCCATTCACTGTCACAGCACCCTCATCTACACACTTATTGTAACTCAGCTCACATTCACTTACACTAACCTTAAGACACTCATGCAATCACACTCACATTCACATGCTCACTCTACTAGCATAGTACTTGATGATAACGTGTTAGAAAAGTAGTGCCTCAGACCTCAGGAGATTTAAAAAATAGAACTTTTGTACCTTATAGTCCTTCCAAACCTTCCACCATCCACAAGGACATTGTTAGCAATTTGTGTCACTTAAAAATGCTGTGACCCTTGCCTCTTTAAGTGGTGTGAGGCAGGGAAGCCGGAGTGTTTGTGGGAGTGACAATGTGAGTATGAGGTAAAGCAGAGTAAGAAAGAGGTGCAGAGAAAGGGAAAGTTGAGACAAGAGGTGTGAGGAGACAGAGTGCAAGGGGGGAAAGTGAATATGGTTAAAAAGCACAGGAAGTTAAAAGTTGGAAAGAGGTCATAGGGCATTATGGGTATTAAAGATTCAGATGATAAGCATCTGGGGTATATTTGCTAAGGACACAGTGAATGTAGAGTCATGGGAACAAAGTGGGTAACAAGGTATAATTATATAATACAAAATATAAAGTACATGCTCTGTCTATACGCACTGCATTACACCATTTAACCAGTACTTTTTCTCTGTGTGTGTTTTTTGCTGTTCCATGTGAGAACAACAGGTACGTATATATTGACATTTGTCTTTACTAGTATCAGAATATTTATCCCTTAACACTGTGGTCATTCTGCTATATAAACACAATATGATGATCTTGCTAGTACAATACTAGAGACACTGCACAGTGATGCAACCATCACTTGATATGTGCATTTATCTCACCAGGATCCAATATCAGTACAAGGATTGCATTTTGATATTCTGATTCTTTTTACCTTCACATAGAATTGTCTTCTGCTCTTTTCTTTATCTTTTGTATTATAGACAATTTGAAGAATGAGCATTAATTATATTTTAGGATATTCTCTGGGTTTCTCTGGCACAATTTACTTCATCTTTATTTTAAAATTAATTAATTTTTGAAGGCATATTGTATCATAAAATTATATAGGTTTAAGGTTTACATCATTAGAAATAAGCATCTGTATATAATGCATTAAATTTACAATCAGAAGTCTAATTCAATCCTTCATATAATCGACTCCTTTTACATGATTTGCCCTCTCCCTCTCTTTCTTTCTGGTAATGATTAATTTGATTATATATATGTGTATGTATGTATATGCGTATATATATGTGTATGTATATATATATATAAAATATCTTTTTTACACACTCATCCATTGATAGTCACTAAGGTTGTTTCCACCTTTTGGTTATTGAAAATAATGCTCCAATGAACACAAAAGTGCATATAAATCTTTCACTCAGTATTGTTGTGCTTTCTTACGTAAATACCCAGAAGTGTGGTAATTGGATCATATATAATATCCATTCAAAAATTAATGAGGAATCATTAAACTGCTTTTCATATTGGTTGCACCAATGTATGCTTCCACAAATAGTATATAAAGGTTCCTAATTGCCCCATCCTCACTAACAATGTTGTTTTCAGTATTTTGGGTAATAACAATTCTCAGAGGTATGAGGCAATGCTTCACTGTAGTTTTTTATGATAGCATGCAGCATGTGTATTAGGAGAAGCACAGGTACAGAGATATCTTTAGGCAGTAAAGATGCCAATTTTATTAGGTCTTAGAGACCTGGGGAATAGGATTTCACATGTTGTTAATGGATTAATAAGAAAATGTCTTGTCTGCAAGTCCATCCCTAAGATGCCCAGGAATTGGGATATACTAGCCCACCTGGGTGGTCTGGCTTATCTGGGTGGTACTAGTTATTTGGGTGGTATTGACTATCTGGGTGAAACTGACTTATTTTTAATATGCCTGTGGGTTAACTGATCTCCTGCCAATATGTACCCCTGCCATCCTGCTTCCTTATTCTCAAAGACCCCTCCTTCATCTACACTGTCCGTTGTCATTTACCCCTCAACCAAATATGACCCAAAATTCTTTGGGTGCAGAAGGACAAGGGTCAGATTTTCTGTGTCTGCTTCCTGAGGGACATGGGCATAGAGATGATTATACCTAGGGTTCACTCTGCTATATCCCTAAGTTTATGAAGGTTGCATTATGTTTCTTATTTGCAGTTTCTTGATGAGAGATGAGAAATCTTTTCAAGTTTCCATTAACCTCTATGTCTTTTTTGTAGATGTGTCTATTCAGATCCTCAGTCTTTTTTATTGTTTTTTTATGTTAAGTTTTATGAGTTCTTTAATATATTTTGAACATTAACACAAGGAAGAGAGAAAAGAAAGAAGCATTTTATTTATTTTATTTGGTTGTTCATCCTGGTCGATCCTCTGGCCTTGGAACACAAACCCAGGACTTTGTAATGTGTGTGTACTATGTCCAACAACTGCTCCATCAGGGCACACCCAATATGACCATTTTAACAATAAATCATTCCAATATATGAACATGGAATACCTTTCCATTTGTTTGTATCTTCTATTTCTTTTAATAGTATCTTATACTTTTAAAAGTACATGTATTTTATTTCATTGGTTAAATTTATTCTAAGGCATTTCTTTCCTTTTGATGCAAATGTAAATGGGATTGTTTTCCTGAGTTCTGTTTCTGCTAGATTATTTGTAGAAATGCAGAGATTTTTCTTTAGTAATTTTGTAGCCTGCCAGCCACTATCATTATTATTTGTAACAGATTGTTGGGGACATTTTAAATTAATTATTATTTTTTAATTAAAGTGATTATTCTACTCATTAAAATAACTTCCACGTATGGGTTCCCCCTTCCTTAGATATATGTCAACACACCATATCCTTCACCAGATCACCAGGTGTTCTTCACCATTCTCCAGTGGGCTCTACCACCATTTGCCCCACCTACCATTTCCTTATTGGTTACCTCAGATCTATTGCAGGTGTCCAAAGGTTGGTTTTCTTTCATCTGTCTCTTTTTTTGTCTGTTCATGTTCCAGCTATTAGTGAGGTCATCTGCTCTCTATCTTTCTTCATTTGCATTATTTCACTTAGCATAATCCCCTCTAGATCTGTCCATGTTGATTCAAGTGACGATATTTAAACTCTTTAGAAGGGCTGTGTAGAATTACATTGTATATATGTACCACATCTTCTTTATCCATTTATCTGATGTTGGGCACTTAGGTAATTTCCAGTTCTTAGCTATTGTGAATAGGGCTGCAATAAACATGGGGATGCACAAATCTCTGTCAGTGGGTGTTTTGTATCTTTTGAGTAGATGCTCAGATGTGGAATGATAGGATCATATGGGATTTTCACCTTCTGTTTTTTTAAGAACCTCCAAGCTATTTTCCATAGGGGTTGCACCAGTTTGCACTCCCAGCAATAGTGCAAAAGTGTTCCCTTTTCTCCACATCCTCACCAACATCTTATGTTTCTAGACTTTTAGATAACAGCCAGTCTTTCAGGTGTAAGGTGATATCTCATTGTCATTTTAATTTGCATTTCCCTGATAGCCAGTGAGTAGGAACATAATTTCATGTGCCTGTTGGCAATTTGTATATCGTCTTCAGAAAAGTTTCTCTCCAATTCCACCTCCCATTTTTGATTGGATTACCTTTTCTTCTGTTGTTGAGTTTTTTTTGTGTATTTTAGATATTAAGCTTTTGTCAGAAATATTGAATGCAAATATATTCTCCCAGTTAATAGCTGTCCTTTTGGTTTTGGTGATGTTTCTTTTGTTGTGAAGAAGCTCCTTAGTTTAATGTGTCCCAGTTGTTTATTTTCCTTTTTATTTCCCTTGATGGTAGAGTTGAGTTCCCAAAGGCTTCTCTAATATTCATGTCACGAAAAGTCTTTCCTATGTTGACCTCTAAGAGCTTTATGTTTTCTGGACTTATGTTCAAGTCTCTAATCGATTTTGAATTAATTTTTTGTGACTGCTGTTAGAGAGTGGTCTAACTTCATTCTCTTTCATGTGGCTATTCAGTTTTCCTAACACCATTTGTTGAAGCTATCTTTCTTTTTCCATCGCATACTTTTGGCTCCTTTGTTGTAGACTGACTGTGTGTGAGTGGGTCTGTTCTATTCCACTGCTCTATGCCTCTCTTATTATTCCAGTACCATACCATTTTGATCAATAGTGCTTTGTAATATAGGTTCAAGTCTAGAAGTGTAATCCCTCCGGATTCATTCTTTTTTTATTTTTTTAAAATGATTGCGTTGGCTATTAGAGGTCTTTTGTTCCATACAAATTTTAAGATTTTTTTTTTGTTCTATTTCCTGGAAATACATGCCTGAGATTTTAATGGGGATTTCATTAAATCTATATATTGCTTTGGGATGATGGCCATTTTAATGATATTCAATCATGAGCAGGAGATGTCTTTCCTTTTCTTTGTGTTCTCCTCTATTTCTTTTAAGAAGGACTTGTAGTTTTCATTGTATAGATATTTTGCTTCCTTTGTTAGGTATATGCCCAGATATTTCATTCGTTTAGCTTCTGCTTTAAATGATGTGATTTTCATGATTTCGTTTTCTCTAGCATGTTATTTGCATATAAAAGTGCAACAGATTTCTCATGTATTGATTTTGTAGCCTGCCACTTTACTGTATTTATTGATGATTTCTAGTTTTTTGATAGTTTTTAGGATTTTCAATATGTATAATCACATCTCCAAATAATGATAGTTTTACTTCTTCCTTTCTAATTTAGATTCCCTTTATTTCCTTTTCTTCCCAATTGCTCTTTCTAAGACCTCCAATACAATGTTAAATAGCAGTGGTGAGAGCCTTCCCTTGTTCCTGCCCTAGGAGGAAATGTTTTCCTATTTTAGCCATTGTCTATGATGTTGGCTGTGGTTTTTTGTATATAGCCTTTATTAGGTTGAGGTATGTACCTTCTACTCCTATTTCATGGAGGGTTTTTTTTTTTATCATGAATGGGTGTTTAATCTTGTCAAAAGCTTTCTCTGCATCTGTTAATATGATCATGTGATTTTCCTCTTTGCTCTTGTTGATATGGTGTCTGACTTTAGTAGGTTTATATACGTTGAAATCTCCTTGCATTCCTGGGATAAATCCCACTTGGTCATGATGGATGATCTTTTTAATGTGTTGTTGGATTTGGTTTGCTAATATTTTGTTGAGAATTTTTTCATCTATGTTCATTAGAGATATTGGTCTGTAAATTTCTTTCCTGGTGGCATCTCTATCAGATTTTGGTATCAGTGTAATGTTAGCCTCATAAAAATTATTTGTGAGAGTTACCTGTTCTTCAATATTTTGGAAGAGCTTGAGAAGAATAGGTGTTAATTCTTCTCTGAAGGTGTGGTAGAATTCACAAGAGAAGCCAGCTGTTACTGGGCTCTTATATTTGGGGATTAGATTACTTCCTCAGTATCTTTGCTTGTGATTGCTCTGTTCAGGTTTTCCAGTTCTTCTGGGTTCAGTCTTGATAGACTGCTTTTCCAGAAATCTGTCCATGTTCATTTTGTTGGCATAGAGTTGTTCATTGTAGTCTATTATGATGTTTTGAATTTCTGTGGTGTCTGTTATAACTTCTCCCCTTTCATTTCTGATTCTAGTTATGAGCTCTTTCTCCCCCCCTTTTTTTTCTTTGTGAGTATAACCAATGGCTTGTCAATTTTATTTTTTCAAAGAACCAAATTTTGGTTTCATTGATCTTCTGAATTGTCTTTTTGTTTTCGATTTCATTTATTGCTACTCAAATTTTGATTGTTTCCTTTCTTCTACTGATTTTTTAATTTAATTCTTCCTTTTTCTCTAGTTGTTTTAAGTGTGGAGTCAAGTTGTTTATTTGCAATTTTTCTTTTTTCTTGAGATAAGCCTGGATTGCATTGACTGCATCTGATAGATTCTGGTAGCTCATGTCTTCATTCTCATTTCTCTCTAAGTATTTTTTAAGTCCCTCTTTGATTTCCTTTTCTACCCAGTAGTCGCTCAGGAACATATTGTTTAGTTTCCAATTAGTTTGGCGTCTTCCAGCTTTCTTTTTGTGGTTGATTTTTAGCTTTAAACCATTGTGCTCAGACAAGATGCTTGGTATGATTTCAGTCTTTGTAAGTTTGTTGAGACATTTTGATTCCCAGCATAATCTGTCCTTAAGAATGTTTCATGTGTGCTTGAGAAAAAGTGAAGTCTGTGGTCGTCGGGCAAAGTTCTCGGTATGTCTATTAAACCTCTCTGTTCCAGATCATCATTTAAAGTGGTTGTTTCCCTGTTAAATTTCTGCCTCGTTGATCTGTCCATTGTTGTAAATAGGGTGTTTAAGTTCCCCACTAATATTATGTTGCCATCAATGTCTCTCATCAGATCTAATAATATTTGCTTTTTATGTTTTGATGCTCCTTCATTTGGTGCATATATGTTAGTAAGCACTGTGTCTTCCTGATGGATTGACCCTTTAATCATTTTATGATGCCCATCTCTGCCTATTGTTCTGCTTTTTAGATGGAAGCCTGTTTTATCTGATATGAATATAGCTGTTCCTGCTCTTTTGTGGTTGCCATTTGACTTTGGAATTTTCTTCCAGCCATTGACTTTGAGCCTTTGTTTATCTTTTGGAAGAAGGTGGGTTTCCTGAATGCAGCAGGAGGTTGGATTATCCTTTTTAATCCATTCAGCTACTTTGTGTCATTTTATATTTTGTCTTCTTTGTATGTTGATCCAGATGATGCCTTTGTTCTTCTTTCTCATTTTAGGTGTGGGTGCAGTTATATTTTGTTTGATTTCCTCTTTTGTTTTCTTCTTTGCTGTTACCCTGGGTATGTATTTTGAGTTTACCCTGATGTATTCACACACATGTATTTACAATGCTACCCTGTAGCATTCATAGTTCTTTGTTTACTGTCTAATTTTATTTGAAAGCATATTAGTCTTCCACTCATTCTGACTACCCACATTTTTGTTCTCTTCCTCCGTATTTTTCATACTTGCTGTATTACTGTTTTTCTTCGGGGTTTCTTTACACTTTCTAGAGTATCCCTCAATATTTCTTGCGAGGCTGGTTTTGTGATTATGAATTCTTTCAACTTTTGCTTATCAGAAAAGCTTTTTATCATTTCTTCAGTTCTGACTGATAATCTCACTGGATATAGTATCCTAGGTTGAAAATCCTTTTCCTGCAGCATTTTGAATATTTCATGCCGCTCCCTTCAGGCCTGTAGGTTTCAGTTGTAAAATCCACTGACAGTCTTACGGGAACTCTTGTATGTGATGTGTCTCTGGCTGCTTTTAAGATTCTTTCTTTTCTTGTATTTTTGACATTTTGATGATCATGTGTCTGGGTGTATTTCTGTCTGGGTTTCTTTTATTAGGAACTCTTTGAGCTATCTAGGTCTGGAGGCTTGCTTCATTCTTCAGACTGGGAAGTTCTCATCTATTATTTCTTCAAATACAATATCTGTCCCTTTTTCTCTCTCTTCCTCTGCTGGGAATCCTGTAATATGAATGTTATTCCTTTTAATGTTATCCCAACACTCGTGAATGCTGTCTTCACTTCTTTGCATTTTTAAAAATCTCTTTGAGGTTATACTTGTTTCTCTGCCCTGTCTTCCAGATTGCTTATTCTATTGGAAGCTTTGCCCATCCTATTTTTGAATCCCTCTATTGAGTTGTTTAGTTCAGCCATCGTATTCCTTACCTCTCTGATGTTTTGTTTCTTCTCTTTCTTTCCTCATTTTCTTCCTCTTTTACTTCCTTTACTGTTTTCTGGATTTCCATGAATATGTTAATCACAGTTACTCTAAATTCATGTTTAGGTAATCTGCATATGTCTGGTATATTCAGATTTTCCCCTGAGTTTTTGATTGGATCCATCATTTCATGTATATTTCTCTGTTCCTTTACTCTATTCAGCACTCTTTATATTTCTGAGAGTTCAGTTTCCCTGCAGTAATGGCATTGTGTAGGGTGACCACCTTATTGCTTGTCCAGAATTGGCAAGTAGGCTAAAGTTCCGCCTCTACCCACATGTTGGCACTAGCGGGTATTGTTGAAGTTTGGTCTTCTAAGGGAAACAACCTTCTTCCTGTAATGCTGGGGGTGGGATATCTGGTAGGCAGGATATCCAGGGGGAAGGATACCCTGTGGGTGGACCCTGAGGCTTCCGCTGGAAATGGTTGTGGGTGAGGTTGGAGGTTGAATTTTCTTTGGCTGATTTCTGGTTATGGTGGAACCCAGCCCAATTTCACCATGCAGGCTCCAGCTCAGTTGCCAGTAAGCTGGCTTTCCTTCCACTCGTGCCAAGTCGGTCTTCCCTAGTTCTGTGTCCCAGCCCCACTAGGTGTCCTTCTTGTTGTCTCTGTAACCATTCCCTAGTGCCCTTGTGTGTTCCCTAGGTTCTGCCCTGCTGCACCACACTGCTGAGACCCCCATACCGAGTCCCAAATCTGTGGTTTAGCTGCACACCACACCGGACACTCTTACCCACCATTCACCATCAGGATAACTGCTCCCTCTCCAGCTGAAGTGCCAGTTGTTTCTTGGTGTTTGTCTTAGGAAAATAAGTGATTTTTTTAGATGTCAGTGAGGAGCAACCCACGTCATTTTCTTACTGAGTCACCATCTGGTAGTCCTGTCTTTAGATTTGATATCTAAATGTCCCCTATCATTCTAGAGCAGTTTCATGGTTATTAGGATTTTGTCTTTGTTTGCTGTTATTTTTCCCAGTAGGTGGCACTATGGCTTTAGTTTTGGCTTTCTCTTTTGTTTATCTGGACCAAAGGAGTGTCTTTTGAAGACCAATCAATGTAAATTGCTAGTGAAAATAGTTGATTTCTAGTAGTGATTAGAGGGGAAGTAGCAGGAAAATTGTTTGACATGTTGCTATAAAGTCTTTTATATTTATCATAACACTGATTTTTTTTCTTATGTATGGGATAACTATAATGCATATTTGGCTAGTCTCAAATGGCTTAATTTTTAATATATAATTTTGTCATTTCTTTTGTTTCCATTGCTATATCTATTTTAGGATATTGAAATCACTCATCAGTATAGGCATATTTCACACCATATCCACTACCAGAATTATAGTGTCCTTGACCACCACCTTATTACTTCCTCTCTTCCTTCCCCAGTCCCACCACCCTGGTAGCCACTATCTTCTGTCCTGTGAATTTGTTGCTTTCCCTGTTCATTTGTTTTGTTTCATTATACTCTACATATGAATGAAACTATCCTGTACTTCTATTTCTAGCTTATTTATCTTAACATGATCTCTTCTAATTCCATTGAGAGTAGCTTTGACTACCTGAGGTCTTTTCTGGTTCCATGAAGCATACATGGAATATTCTCAGGTATAAATCTATATTTGAGAATATTCCATGTATGCTTCATGGAACCAGAAAAGACCTCAGGTAGTCAAAACTATTCTCAGAAGAAGAAAAATGGAGGAGTCACACTTTACAACTTCAAACTGTACTATAAAGCTATTGTCTTCAAGACAGTATGGTATTGGAACGAAAACAGACTCAAAGATCAGTGGAATAAAATTAAGAGCCCCAAAATAAAAACACAGATATATGAACAGTTAATCTATGACAAAGAAGGCAAGAGCATTCAATGAAAGAAGGAAAGCGTATTCAACAAATGTTGCCAGGAATATTAAACAATCACCTTCAAGAACAAAAAGAAAGACATTAGATCACTTGTTATCACAGTACTCAAATATTAACTCAAAATGAATAAAATACTTGACTGTAATATCTAAAAGTCTAAAATACTTAGAGAAAAACATAGGAAGTATTTTCTATGATATCAACTTAGAAGATACCTTTTGGGGAAGTGAAACTTGGCAAAGGAAGTGAAAGAAAAATTAAACAATTGAGACTTCATCAAACTAAAAAAAAAAAATTCTGTACAGAAAAAAAGCCCATCATTAAAACAAAAAGGCAACTCACTGAATAGAAGATATTTGATAACGTACATCTGATAAGAGCTTAAATTCTAAGATATATAAAGAATGCATATATACATCTGAACAACAAAAAAGTAAATGACCCATTGGAAAAATGGGCAGGAGAGTTGAATAGATACTTCTCTAGAGGAGACATGCAGGTAGCCTGTAGACACATGAAAAATATACTATATCACTTACCATCAGGAAAATGCAAATAAAATTGCATATTACCTTACACTTCTGAGAATGGTCTATATACAAATATTAGATTAGAAACAAGTATTGGGAAGGTTGTGGAGAAAAAGAAACTCTTCTACACTGTTGATGGGAATGCAAATTAGACCAACCTCTTTGAAAAACAGTATGTGATTCCCCAAAATAAATGTTGAGTTATTTCTTTACAACTGGACCTTCCATATAGAAAATACTAAAGGTAGTCCTTCATACTGAAACATAAGACAATAACTAATACCATGAAAACATACAGAAGTCATTGATAATGGTAAGGGTATTGTCAAATACAGAATGATCAAATGATATTTGCCAGTGCATGCATCCTTTCTACTTCCAATATAAATGTGAAAAAAATATTAAGTAATTATAGCTACAATCATTAGTTAATGGATACATGCTGTTAAAATGATGTAAATGGTGACATCAAAAACAAAGTGTTGGGGAGTGAAGTCACAAACAGCATAAACAACGACACATAAAATTCCCCTTAAAACACAACCAGAGTTTCATTATATTCACTTAAATTTGTCAGCAACTTCTCAATAGTAGACAACTGGTTGACTCATACATCTATATTTATGAAGAGTATAAGGGACTTGCAGAGGTGGTATAGGGAAAGGACAGTGAATTCTATAGACATAGCTATGGCCAGACTGATCAGACTTATATAAAAGGAAGGTACAGGCAAGACAATGAGGTTACCCACACTGTTGCTCCAGTGAACAGCACAGAGATGGTAAAGTTCTGTGTTGCCTGCTGAGACTGGGCTCTGTGATCCGACACATCCTGGGAAGGGTGCAACTTGGAGAATTGAGTCCTCTCCTCTGATGTTTGAGGAAGTCTGAAATGGGACCTGAACCAGTGAAGAGCTTGTACAGAACAATCACAAGTGCAGAAATTGAAGCAGTAATTAGAAGTCTCTCCCAATCCAAAAGCCCAGGACTCAGAAAAATTCACTAATGACTTTTACCAAACTTTCCAAAAGATATAATAGCTAATCTCCTTATATGCTTTAAAAATATTAAGAAGAGGGAACGCTTCCACACAAATTTTAGAGGCCAACATTACTGATTGCAGAATGAGACAAGTACAGCACAAAAATGGAAAACAAACTGATAACTCTGATGAAGATAGATGCAAAAATTTTCAATATCTGCACATCAAAATCAACAATGCATTAAAAAAGTTGTACATTATGACCAAGTGGGATTTATTTAAGATATACTATAATATTTCAACATATGAAAATCAGTGAATGTAACATAGCAGAAAGAGGAAAATGAAAATTATATGCTAAGATCAACATATAGAATAAGCATTTGAAAATATTCAACACCCACTAATGATAAGAATTCTCTCTAAAATGGGAATAGAAGTAACATCTCAACATAGTGAAAGCCATATATACAAAATCCATAGCTAACTTGACTCATCAAATGTAAAAAATGGAAATTTTTCCCTATAATACCAAGAACAAGAAAAAGATGTTCACTCTCACCTCTACTGTTCAACATAGTTTTGGAATCCTAGACAGAGAAATTAGATCAGAAAAGGACACTAAACGAATCCAAACTGGAAGAGAAACTATCAGTTATTTACAGCTAACATAACACTATTCTTAGATCTTTAGACGTGACTAAAATAATTGCTGGAAATAATAACTGAATAGAGCAAAGTGGTTGGATACAGAACAGAAAGGAATATAAAAAAAACAAAACAAAACAAAACAAAACAAGCCAAAGATGTGAAAGACCTATATTTTGAAAAACTATAAAACATCATTCGAAGTTATTTTTTTACACCCATTTTAAAATCCATGCTTGGGAATTTTTGGTCTAAAGACTAATCTGATACTTGCATTATTTTGCCTGGGTGTAGTCAGATTTATTTTCAACAACTTTCCAAACATTTGCACAGTTGAATTTCTGATTGAATACATTTTGATTTTTTTGTCACACATTATGCATTTTCTAAATGTGCTTTGATTGCTTCAGAACCAGAAAATTAAATATATTTTTACCTTTAATTTTGCATTCTGGCACTAACCTTCAAAAGTTTTAAAGTTCTACCTATAGTTTTCTACCTTAACTGGTTCTATGGTCATGCAAGCCTTGTAGCATCTAGTAGGTTAGTTGTTTTGTGCCTAGAATTCTGTTCTCCCCAAAGGGTCTTCACACTTACAGTGAGTGAATAGTGAACTTCTATTAGCACTTTATTTATACAGCTCAACTGTTATCATTACTTGTGCCACAGATATGCTCATGCTTTTTAGCTCTCACCTAGAAATAGTGTTGCTTTCATTTGTGTGAACTAGAACAGGTTATTTGAGCTTTTCAATATTTTTAGCATCAATATTTTTTATTGTTATTTTTATTTTGTCTGCTTGACATCAATAATTGCCAGTATTTTGAAATCATGCATTTTGGTATCAGATTTTAAAATTTATTTTTGTAGTGCTACCAAATTTTGTGTTGTATATTGGGAAGCAGTTAGGTGCATTTAACTGGAAAATTTAAAATCTTTTAAATTAGTCAAAGCCAAGAAATTATTCCACTATCTTCTGGCTTTCAATTTTGCTGTGATTCCTTTTATTGTTGCTATTAGAAAATCTGTTGTTATTCCTCTGTAGTTTTATCTAAGTTTACTTTTTAAGATCTTATCTTTGTGATTCCTATTTTGCATACATTCATATCTTTTAGTCAGATTTGCTAAGTTCACAACCATTATGTCTTCAAATATCACCTCTTCCGTTATCTTTCTCTGGAACTCTCATAAGGAATTTATATGTAAATTGATCATAGTCCATATGGAATCTGAGTGGTCTCAGTACACATCTTTTTTTCCCTGCAAATTATTGGGAGTCCCTTTTGCACTCTTAAAAGTATCTGGATTGGATGATAAATTAAGTTAACCCTATGCATGTGAAATGTTCTCTTCGCTTTCTTTATATATAAAATGTAGGAAAGGAGAGCAAATATAAAATAGCACAGTGCCTGACATGGAGTGATTGCTATACATTAGCATAAGTCATTTTATTGTTGATGTTACTGTTGACAAATCTGTTTTCACAAATGAGGAAAGAAAAGGAAGGAGTTTTTAATGCAGGATTGTTTTGTTTATTTCTTGATATCTGTGGTTTTGGGGATTCTCAGTGGAAGAAAGTTAAATTTTTCCTGAATATTTTAGGATTGGTTTATACCTTGTTTTATACTGAAAGGTCATTCCTCAGCCTGAGATCATGTGTATATTATTTTTTCTAGTTCATATAATTTCACTTTTACATGAACTGTTTTAATAATTCTGGAGTCAAATAATTATTCTAGCCACTGTTTATTTAAAAAGCTATGTTTGATATTTGAATTGCCATAGTTATCATGGGTAATTTATTATTCTGGATATTTCTGGGTGTTCCCATTCTGTTTCAATAATCTTTCAATCCTTGATTCAGTTTTCACAGGTTTGTTTTATTGATTTATAATATAAACACAATTTTAATTAGGTCCCATATCCTTATTGTCTTTAAAATATTATTCATTTTCTTTCCCCTCTCCTAAGACATCTCATTAATTTAAAGTCATGGTTTGCATACAAATTAATTTACCCCCCCCAACTTTTTGTGACGTTTTTCCTTGTGCCTGTATAGGTTTATATCTAGCAACAGACACAAGAATTTCGAAGGTTCTTGCAGACATAGTCCTTATTTTGGCCTCTGTGATATGGATTCGAATTGTTTCAAATTCCCCAAACTCCATTCTTTTTCCACAAATTGGCAACAATGCCATGCTCTGCTTGGCTTCAGCCTTCCTGCACTGCAATCTGGAAACTGCTTTCAGGTGGTATTAGATTACAGGGTTTTCCTTTTGAATATCACACACCTGTGCATCATTTTGTCCAATGTCCACATTTTTTATTTTTTCATATATTTTTCATATATTTCATATATCCTATATTCTAGTTGTTTACAGAAAGCAAGTCTGCAATACAAATCATGACAGGAATTGGATTCTTTAGGTTTGTATTTTGTCTAAATCATGATAGAACATACATAAATATGGTCATTTAATCCATTTAAGTAAACAGTTTATTTTGCCTTAGATGCATTAGATACAGTGTTAAACCACCTCTGCCACCATTTTGAGAACTTTTTCATCTTCCAAAATTGAAATTCTCTATTAAACAATATCCATTATCTACTCTGCTGGCCCCTGACATCTATTCTAGTTTATATCTCTATAAATTTGACTACTTTGGTGACTCATATATATGGAATCATACAGCACTTGTATTTTTGTGACTGCTTTAGCTCTTATTTCAATTAATAAAATGTCTTCAAAATTATTTCATGTTGTAACATTTAAAGAAAATTTCCTCTTTAAAACTAAATAATATTCCATTGTATGTATATGTATATACATATATATAACAAATTATGGTTATCCATTCATCTATTGACATATACTTGGATTCATTTCATCTTTTGGCTTTTTTGAATGATATTGCTCTGAATATGTCTCTCTACATTACAACTTTTAATTCTTTTTGGTATATAGTTAGAAGTGGAATTTCTAGTATTTCTATTTCTATTTTTATTAATGAAATTTTGTGTGCCTATTGGTCATTTGTATATCTTTATTTGTATGTCTATTCAAATGCTTTGCTCATCTCTAATTTTGTTGTTTATTTATTGTTGAGTTTTAGAAGTTCTTTATATATTCTGGTTGTTAATCCCTTAACAGTTTTATGACTTGGTAAGTATTTTTACCCATTTCATTTCTCCCTTTTCACTCTGTTGATCACATCCTTTGATATACAACAAGTTTAAAATTTTGCTGGAGTACAATTTATCTGTTGTACTTTTGTTGCTTATGCTGGTTTTTGTAATACTGAAGAAATAAGTTCTCTTTTACTTATTTCTCAGATCCAATGCCATGAAGTTCTCTCCTTTTCTTCCGAGTTTTATAATTTTAGTTATATAATGTTTTAATATGTCTTGTGACAGTTTCTAAATTCAAGTCTGTTTTCTTTAGTATAATTAAAGCCATGTCTTTTCTCAGCTTTCTCTCTGCCCAAATTTGAGTAAAAGAGGCAAATATAATTGTATATATTTTATGTATATGTAATGAGTTGATATACATTTACATTGTGAAATGATTACCAAATAAAAAAAATTAATGCATTCATACCTCATGTGGCAAGAAAGATTAAGGTCTATTCTCAGCAACTTTCTGATGGTCGTATTACATTTTTAACTGTAATTACTATGCTGTACTTTAGATCCTCAGAAATTATCGTTGAAAGTTTGTACCCTGTGACCTACACATCTCCATTTTCTCTTTTCCCCAAGTCCCTGACAACTACCATTCTACTTTTGATTTCTATGAAATTGACTTTTAATTTTTAAATTATACATATAAACGATACCTTACCATATAATCTTTCTCTGGCTGATTTCACTAAGCATAACGTCCTCTAGGTTTATCCATGCTATCATACATGACAGAATTCCTTCTTTTCTGTGACTGAATAATATCTATTATGTGTATATGATATTATATTGCATTATAGGGCATTTAAGGGTTTCCATGTTTTGACTATTGTGAATAATGCTAGAATGATATCTTTGTTCTCTTTAACTTTTTGCACTGAATATATTTTTCATTCTTTTAATTTCAGCCTGAGCATGTATGTAGATTAAAAAGTGAGTCTTTTGAGAATAGAAAATAGTTAATGCTGATGTTTTTAGTTTATTTGGCCAGTCTATGTCTTTAGATTGGGAGCTTAATTAATTTTCATTTAAAATAAATATCAATTTGGAAAAGTCTTGTTTTATAATTTTGCTATTTGTTTTCTACATGTATTGTAACTTTTCCTTGTACATCATTTCTTCCATTACTGCTTTTCTTTGTGTATAGTTAATTTTTTGTAGTGACACATCTTGATTCCCTTCTATTTTCTTTTTGTGTATTTTCAATAGACATTTTCTTTGTGGTTAGCACAATATCTTTTTCCAGTATGGTGGACTGTTAAAATCTTGAGTGTGTCTTCTCCCCCACAGGCACAACTGAATTACATCTCATTTAATAACTGTGCCAAAAATCAGCAAGACATTAAATACATAAAATTGGAAAAGAAGAGTAAAAATGTGAGGAAGAGGTAAAAAATGTGGATTGTTAAAAGGAGCTCAAAGCTAACTTGCTTTCAAGTTAAAACAGGTTATAAGCATAGAAACTTTTATGTAACCTTTAAGTAATTACAAAACACAAGCCCATAAAATAAAGAATAAAATGAAAAGGGAAAACAAATGCATAGTAAATGCTTCAAAGCACCTACAAAAAGAGAGAACAAGGGTACTGCTGAAACAACACTCAGAAAACAGTGAATAAAATGGCAATAAATAATTACATATCCGTAATCACCCTAAATGTTAATGGATTGCATTCACTAATCAAAGGGCATCGAGTGACCAAATGGATTAAAAGACATAGTCTAACTTTCTGTTGCACATGGAAATTCATCTACATTCTAAAGACTCTGAAGATGGTTGAGAGATAGTTCTACAGTAAAATGTTTATTAAAAAAACAGGGACATCATACTTATATCAGATAAAATAGACCTCCAACTAAAGAATGTAACTTAAGATAGATACGGACATTGGATAATGATTAAGAGGCACTTCAATAAGAAGACATAACTGTTTTTAAAACAAATATGTACCAAATGGAGGCACATCAAAATACATAAAGCAAGTATTAACAGAACTAAAGAGAGACACAAATAGCAATACATAGGATACTACAGCACCCCTCTTACAACAACAGAAATATCAGTGAGACATAAAATTAACAGAAATAACAAACTTAAAATCTAATTAGAACAAATGAATGTAATAGACATTTATCAAACACTACATCTAAAAACTATAGAATTCACATTTTCTCAAGTCCCCATGAAACATTCTCAAGTCCTTATGTTGGGAAACAAGTTTCAACAAATTTATGAAGACTGAAATTATACCAAGCATCTTCTCTGACTATGGTGGCATAAAACTGGAGATGAACTACAGAAAAAGCTGGGAAATACCAAAATATGTAGAGGCTAAACAAAATGCCTTTGAATGACTCTCACATAAAATAGGAAAAAAATAGAACTATAACTATTTGCATATGACATATGTGCATGACAACATATGTAGAAAACACTAAAGTCTGCATCAAAAACTACTAGAATGAATCAATGATTACAATAAAGTGGCAAGTTACAAAATTAACATGGAAATATCTATTGTGTTCAACAGGTGGCGACCTCTTTATCCATAAACTATGTGATACACAAACTATGTGATAGAAGAGAATGAAATCAAGGAGACTATTCCATTTATAATAAAAGCAAAAATAATTAAAACTTTAGAATATACTTAACAAAAAGGATAAAGACCTGTTCAATGAAAATTATAAGACTTTGTTAGAAGAATTGTAGGACGACACAGAGAGATGGAAAGATATTCCAAGTTTATAGATGGGAAGAATTAACATTGTTAAGATGATAATTTACCTAAAATAATATATGGGTTTATTCAATCCCATCAAAATTCCACTGGCAATTTTCAAGGAAATAGAATAAAAAATTTTAAATTTGTATGGAATTACAAAAGACCCTGAATAGCCAAGGCAATCATGCCGGAAAAATAATTTAAAAAGAAGTGGAATCTCACTGTCAAATCATGAACTTTACTACAAAGTAATAGACATCAAAACAGTTTGGTACTGAAACAAAAACAGCAAAACAGGTAAGTGTATTAGAATTGAAAAACCTGAAGTACACTCACACATACATGTTCCATTAAATTTATAACAAAGGAGTCAATAGCACACAATGGATAAAGGAAAGTCTTTTTAACAAACTGTATTGGGAAAACTGGAAGCCATATGCAAAAGAATGAATCTAGATCACTTTCTAAGCCATACACAAAAATTAAGTCAAATAGATTGGAGATTTGAATATAAGACCAGAAACCATAAAATTCTTAGAAGGAAACATAGTTAATATAGCATCAGCCTTAGAGAGGTCTTTCAGGTCAGTGGCAAGGGAAAAAAAAAAAAAAAGAAAGAAACCAGTGACACTATATCAAACTAAAAAGCTTCTGCACAACTAAGGAAATTACAAATAAAAAGAAAGAAAATTCATCCTACTGACTTGGAAAAGATATTTGCACTTCATATATGCAACAAAGACTTATTACTCAAAATATATAAGGAACTCATAAACTCAACCACAAAAAGTAAACATCTCAATCAAAAATGGACAGAACTGAATAGGCATTTCTTCAAATAGAACATACAGATGGCCAACAGGCACCTGAAAAAATGCTCTTTCTTGCTTATTATTAGGGAAATTCAAATCCAAGCAACAATGAGATAATTACTTTATACCTGTGAGAATGGCTACTGTCCGAAAGACTGGAAACAATGTTGCCAAGGATGTGAAGAAAAGGGAACCCATTTATACTACAGGTGGGAGTGTAAGTTGATGTAATCTTTATGGAAAGCTGTATGCAGACCACTCAAACGATTTAGAATGGAAATTCCATAGGATCCTGTTATCTCACTTCTGGGTATTTACCCCAAAACCATAAAATCACAAATTCACAGATTCATAGGCACTCCCATATTTCTGAAATCATTGCCAAGAATTTGAAAAGTGCCCATTGTCAGACAAATGGATAAAGAGATTGCCACCTGTTGAACACAATGAACCACTGCACAGTCCTAAAAAAGCATGAAACCCTGTCATTGCTAGAATATGGGTAGAACTAGAAGAGATTATGTTAAGTGAAGTAAGCCCGAAGGAGAAAGACAAATACCTGGTGATATCGTTCATATGTGAAATATAAAGAACCAAAGGAAACAAAATGAAAACCAACCCTTGGACACTGACAATAGAACTGAGGTTACCAGTGGGAAGGAGGTGGGGGACAAGAGCAAGTTAGTGGTAGAGACAGTCAGTGGTGAAGGACTTTTGGTAACTTGATGGTGGGTGTGGTTTATCATCATATATTTGACAAATGGTGAACCTACACATATGGACTTATATTATTTTGTAAATCAGAGTTACCTCAATACATATTTTTAAAAATATCTATTAATATCGTATTTATTTACTACACAAAATGTAGTCATACCATCTTAATGGTATGGCAATCTGTTTTAAATTGATACTACCTTGATTAAAACAATCAGTAACAACTTTCACATAAAACTACTTTATAGCTCTGCTTTCCTCATTTTATGTTATTGATGAAAAAAATTATCTTGATAATTATTTACCATTAGCATAGATTTATAATTTTTCTTTATGTCTTTTTTAAAAGTCCTATAAGAAATAGAAGGGAGTTACAAATTAAAATTGCGATGATACTCATTTGTTCATATCTTGACTTAACTGGAGAACTTTATATTTTCAGGTGACTTCTAGTTACTGCTTAGCAGTTTTTCTTTTTCATTTTTCATTCAATTGTTGGGCTCCTGTTTGTATTTCATATGTTACAGGTGATGACTTCCTCAGATTTTGGGTGGTTTGAGATGACTTGACTTTTCTCTCATTTTTGAAGGACAATTTTTTTTTTTTTTTTACTATTGTTAGGCATATTTCTTTTCCTTTTAAAGCAAAGTATACTTTTGTAGTTTGGAAAATTCTAGGCTAAAAGTTTCTCTTCCTATGTATGATAATAGATGTTATCTAACTTTTTGCCCTAATCATTGTGCAATATATACAAATATCAAATCATTATGTTATACACCCAAAATTAGTATAATATTATATGTCAGTTATACCTCAATAAAAAAAGAAATGTTTTGTTTTTTATCACTTTAAATACATCTTCCCATTCCTTCTGGCCTGTAAAGTTTCTACTAAGAAATCCACTGATTAACTTCTTGAGAATTTCTGTAAATCGTTGATGCTAACACTTTACCTTTTATTCTAATATTTATCAAATTTGAGTCAGCTTAATGTTCTTTAAGAGTTTTATGGTGTACTAGTTTAACTTTTTATATCATTTGAAAACTTTTGTATTGTCATGATTATTATATTATTAATAATATATTATTATTAATATTAACAGTGAAGTCAATTATATGAGGTCATAATAATGCTAGAAACATAAAAATAAGAACTCCCAAATACCAATCCTCAGTGGCATTTGATGTAAAGCAGTTATTACTCATAGAGTCATTTGTTACCTGATTAGGCAGCACTGCTCTTCTTGAGTTCACTGGAGTGTTTCACTAGTATGTCTGACTTTTAATCAGCTAGCATGACTAACTTAACTAGGGAACATAACTCTGATATGCCAGACTCCTCTTCTAGCAGTTCAGACCAGAGATACTCTTGGGATGATGATATTGTAAGAGGCCAAGCCCCAGTGTGTAAGTTTATTTCAAACTTTTGCTTGTATTACATATACCAATCCAATTTCCCAGGGCAAGCATATGCTTGTACTCATATCAAGAACTAGGTAAAATACCCCACTTATGATAGGAGATTATCTCAAGGTTTCATGTCAAATGACATGGATTCAGGAAATAATGAATTAAAGTCATCAGTACAATCTAGCACATCAACCTACTTCTAATTTTGTGTAAATTATACTAAATTCTCTCTAAAAAACCCTGTTTATGCCTTTTAAATATGTTATAGCTGTTTCGTCTTTCCTATGAAATTTGAAAATCAGTGTTTAAGAAGCATTATAAAGTGGTATATTAGATTTTTCCCTAATGTAATTTAATCATTTTATTTCCTGTTTTCTACTTTCTGTATTTTAAATTTTATTATTTTCTTTTGTGTGTATACATATATATGGCTTACTATACTTTCATATTTTTAATTTTACATAATGTTGTGGTTGACATTTAATGTTTTCAATATCTTTTTAAACTATTTATTAAAGTTTAAAATATAACGTATTTTAATCTATCAGTGGAGGAATTTTTGCACCACACTTTAACTTCCTCTATACTTTTAATTTACATTCCAAACTTAAGTGTATTGGCTTATACGCTTATGTAAAAATTCTTATTGAAATTTGAACAAGAATGACTTCTGACACTATTTTATTCAGTTTATGATATTTATTCTTATATTGGTGTCTAATTTATTTTCATATTCTCCTTTTGTACTATGTGTTTCTATAGCTGTTGTCTTCAATAAATTTAAGATTTATTTATTTAACAATGATGATGTGAGGAACTGTAACTTTTCATTTGTGAGTAATGGAGTTTTAGGAAGGATATAAAATATTTACCTACAAACTTTTCCACTTACAAGTTTCATCCATTGAAATTTTATCTGTCTGGTAAATTGTTTTGAAGACAAATCTGAAGTCATCATAATTTCATTCTTCTCTTTGTAATCTGGACTTTCTGCATTGGTATTTTTACGATAATTTTCTCTTCCATTGAAAACCAGGGAACTGATTGTCTCTAGATTGTGATGAGCCTTTACAGTTTGCACATCCTGTTATATATTTATTTCCTTAATTGTAATTGCTACCCTTCCTCCAGGAAATGCCAATGATTTTTTAATTTGAATCATCATTTCCTGTCCCATATAAATGATTCCCTTCCTAATTTTAATTTCTTTCTATAAGGTAAGGTTTCCATGTTTGTTTTAGCATTTGCAATGTCAATTTTTATCTACAGTTGTATTTTTACTTTTCCTGAATAATGTGACTATCACGTAGTTCCATTTTTATCTTTTCCTATTTTTTTTTATTGCAACAAATTTTCTCCTAATGATCTGATCTTGTTGAGATGTGATTTTTTTCTTGCATTCTGGTGAGGGTGCTAGAGAGTTTTCTGTAATTTCTTCTATATCTGGTAATAATAGATTTCTCTGTTGATTGTTTTGGATGATTTCTTTCTCTTATTTTAACACAGAAATCCTACTCTTCTGTTCCTCATTACACAAGCCAAGGCCAGATAAAATACCTTGGACCAGCAGTTTGGATGTAATGAATCCTTTTGGTCTTCTCTGATATCTGATTGGTGGGAAGGTAAATGTATACAATTTCCTACATAATTTGTGCAGTGTAGTGAGCTCTGATATTGATCTATGATTTGATCTCTTCCTCTACTCCACTTCCTCAGATCTAAGTACTTGTAATGAATGAATTATCAGTATTTTTAATTTGTCTAAGTTTTCTCAACTGTTATTCTAGGAATTGAGTGCTGGTCTTACTTCTCCTTAACTGCCTTCCTTCCTTTTTCACATTCTAAGTAATTGTGATAATGTCATCTATACAATTTTAAAATAGAATGATTGTAAATATTATTATGGATTTATCAAACAAGTTTTTATCACATGTACATATACATATACTTTATGGGCATTCAAATAACTTTTATTCATCAGCATCAAAGTAATGTGCTTTAGTTTATTATGTGTCTGTGCAAGGTTTTCTTGAGATAAACTTTTAAAGCTAGAATTACTAGGATAAATTATACTAACATTTTTGTGAATTTTTGATATATATTAGCAGATTATTTTCCCAAATATTTTTTACCAAGTTGTTGAACTTCCAGAAGCAGTATGGAATATGCTCTAGTTATATTCTTTATTTTTTAAATTAAAATTATTTATTTCATTTGCAATGATACGTGATTTTCAGAATATTGAATTCATACCTCTATCTGTGCATATTATACCATACTCTATGTCTATTTTGAAAATAATGTAAAATTCTTAAAAACTGTTAAAAATATAATTAGTCATTGTTTCATTTTCTAGCAATGACGATTGCTATTGATTTGGTTTTGTTATTTCATTTTCTGCCCTACTTCTAGAATGGGTGGATACGTAGGTACTTAGTTAAGTAGAATATTCACATGGACGAGAATACTATAAGATGTTATACATTTTTTGTGACTATTCATAACCCTGTGATTAATATGTTTACATTTAATACAAATTATTTATTTCATTAGTATAAATCTTAGAAAATAACAGGAAAAATATTTAATGATTATGTGTTTGGTGTATACACATGCAGATAATTTTAAAAAGATTTTCAACTTTTGCTTTCTGTATGCATGTATGTGAATATTATAAATAGTTTCACAAGTATTGAGTATTAAGGGGTTTTCAATTTTATTTAATTTGATAAGAAGGAAATGATATTGTTTTAATTTGTGTTTATTTGATCACTATTCAGTTAAATTATATTTTTCCTATACTTATGTAAGAATCAGTATTCTTCTGTAAAATTTCTGTTAAAGTTTATATTTAAATCATCTACTTTTACTGGTATGCTTAACACTTTTTATTTAAATGAAAGGTACAGTCAAGAACGAAGACAAGTAGAGAGGCAGGCAGAAAGAGGAGGAGGAAGTATTTTATTTTATTTTTATTTAGTTGTTCACATCGGTTGTTTCTCCGAGACCTGGGACTGGAACCCAGCTGTATGTGGCCTACACTCCACCAGGTCATGCTGTGTATGTATAATGCTTTCATTTTTAACAATATAAATGATTTTTGTTATTTTGTGGAGATAAAAATAATTCTTAATTTTTAAACAGCTGTATTTGTTTCTCTGTTTCAATATAATTTTTATTACTCCTAGTTACGAGTCTTTTTTACATAACCAGTAAGTTACTTTGTAGTTACTAGGCAAATTATATTGAAATGCTAACGACATAGAATGTAAAATGAACTTCAAGCCCTTTTTGTTTCTTTAATTTGTGGAATGACTAAAAGTGAAAATTAACATTAGGTATTCATGTTTCAAGGAATCTTTTGAGTATCCAGAGAGAATAGAGTATATAACTTCAAAGCTAATGAAGGAAAAAAATGGAATAATTTATTTTTAAGTTCAAAGGAAGGGAAGAAAGACGAGAAACAGAGCAGATGAAGTATATAGAAGGTAGATCTTAGGTGGTAAAATTAAACCCAGCAATGCTATTAAGCATAAAAAAACCTCAATGAGCCTATTAAAATTAAGGTCACACTTGATTAAAAAGAAAATTCAGTGATGTATTATTTATTTAAGACCTATAAAAGTAAGGAATCATAATATTGAAATTAGAGGTGTGATAATATATATGCAAATTTTATCTGCTAAAAATTATAAATGTATATTGGATACAATTGATTTTGTCACAAAATTAATAGTGATATAAACACAAAAGATAAAACTTTCAACTTAGCAAGAATATGTAACAATTCGTTTGTAACTAATAATATGGCTTTAAAACATATAAATCAATATTGATACTACCTATTGTAAAAAAGGGATCTTATATAATAAAAATGATAGTGCTATATATTGCAGTTATAATCATATCAGATGCAAATAAATATTAAATAAAGATAAAATGGAAAACATCTATGCAAAAGTTAATGCAGTTACTATATGTGTAACACAAAATTCGAGTTATTCTTTAATTTTAGTGAAATAGAAACCCTAATTTAAATTTTTCCACAAGGTAAATTCTGGCAATTTTTCTTTCCCACCAAACAAAGAAGAGAGAAGACTTCTTTCATAATATAGAAAACTATAATTTTTTGAGACAATCATAATCATAATGTCAAAGCTTGAGAAGTGACAGAAAAGTTACTGAACAATTTCTGATGGAAAAATTCTAAATCAAATATTTGTAAACCAATTCATAACATAGAAAAGGGATAATGTATCACACCCAAGTTGGATTTATTATAAAATAAAACAAATTTATTTTAACATTAAAAAATCAATTTTTTTAGTCATCTCATAAAAGAATAAAGAAGAAAAACCATTTAATACTCTCAAGTGCTTTTTGGGAAAAAATATGCATGACAAACTTGTGGCAAGTTGGGAACCAAAGGAAAATTTTATAATCTTATAAAATATGTGCATTAAAAATATGTAGCATATGTCATATCTTTGATGGAATTTGGAAGACTATTTTTGGTTGGGTCTTGCCTGTACAAGGATGCATATTATTGTCATTCTGTGGCAGCATTTTATTGGGTGCCTTAGCTAGTACAGTAAAGGGAGAAAAGTAAATAGTATATAAGAATATGATATTCTTTAATGCCTTGTTTGTATACATAGATAATACAAAAGTGTCTCCAGCTAATTTACTGGAATTCATAAATTAGATTACCCACGTTGTTATGTTTATGTGTATATATGCATATATATGGAATTTAATTATTTATAACTAGTAATTTATTCTAGATATTAAAATAACCTCATATATATAGGTTCCCCATTCCTCAGATTTATCAGCACACTCTGTCTTCCCCCAAATCTGCAAGTATTCTCACCAGTCCTGTGGGCTCCACTGCCACCACTTGCCCCATCCCATTTCCTGTTGGCAACTTCCATTCTGTTGCAAATGTCCAAGGATTGGTTTTGTTTCATCCGTTCTTTGTTTTATCTCTTCATTTTCCACCTGTGAGTGAGTTCATCTGTTATCTTTCTTCTTTTGATTTATTTCATTTAGCACATTCCCCTCTAGAGCCATCCATGTTGATTCAAATGACAGGATTTCATCTCTCCTAAGGACTGAGCGGTGTTCCATTGTATATATATACCATATCTTTTTTATCCATTCATTTGACATTGGACACTTAATTTCCAGTTCTTTGTTATTGTCAATAGGGCTACTATAAACATGGGACTGCATAAATGTCTGCAAATCAGTGTTTTTGTCTCTTTTGGGTACATACCCAAAAGTACCACAATTTCTGTATCTAATCATCTGTTGATGGGCATTTAGGTTGTTTCCTGGCTATTGTGAACTATAACATAAGGGAACAGAGATTTTCTCCTGATTAGCAATTTTATACTCTGGGTATATGCTTAGGAGTGGGATTGCTGGATGAAATCAAGATAGTACTTCCATCTTTTTTTTTTTTGAGGCATCTCCATGTATTTTCCAGAGAGGTTGCACTAATTTCCATTCCCACCAACAGTGAGGGAGGGTTCCTTTTTTCGCCAGCCCTCTAGAACACTTTTTTATTTCTAGATTTTTGTATATAGGCCATTGGTGATTTTATGTGGTCATATCTCATTGTGGTTTTCATTTGCATTTCTCTGATGATAAGTGACATAGAATATTTTTTTTTAATCTGTCTGTAGGCCAACTGTGTGTCTTCTTTGGATAGTTGTCTGTTCAGTCCAGGAGTTTGATCCTGGGAGCAGGGATAGTGAGGAAAGGCGCCACAGGAGATTGAGAAACTCAAGAGAGAGTATAAGAAGATAGGAAAGCTGAGGTCAGAGGACCAGTGGTCTCTCTTCTCTTGGACCTAAGGCTCTGACCTTCCTGGTCTCTTATTTATTGGGTTAATACACAGCATTGCTTCCAGCAGCTTACATAAGCAAGATTATAGTTACATTAGAATGCTTATACAGCCTTTGCTCTCTAACAAAATAGCTGTATCTATCTTATTTTGGTGCGCAGTCACAGACACACTGTCCCAGTGTTTTCACGCAGCGGCCTTCACCAGGTGCCCTGGGTCTGGTGTCCCTGATGTTCTGCCACCTCCAATTCTGACCTTGCTCTATTTTCTGCCCCCAACAGTTCAGTTTTTCTGTTCAATTTTAGAGTGAGTCATTTATTTTTGTTGAGATGTTGAGGTCCTTGTACATTTTGGAGATAAAACTCTTTTACCTGATATATGTTATGTGAATATTTTCTTGAATTCAGTGGGTTGCCTTTTTATTTTAGTGGTGGTTTCTTTTGCTGTGCAGTAGCTCTTTATTTTGATCTAGCTCCAATTATTTAGTTTTACTTTGGTAACTTTTACTGTAACCATTCTTTTCCAAAAAATCTCTTTGAAGTTGAGGTCATAGACTTTTTCCCCAAGGTTTTTTGTTTGCTTGTTTTAGGGTCTTATGTCTAGATCTTTGATCTGTTTTGAATTAACTTTTGTGTATGATGCTAATGAATACTCTTAATCATGGTGTACCATTATTTTACTGTGCAGTTGAGTTGTTTACCAAGATTTTGGTGAGGATTTTTGTATCTATATTAATATGTGATATAATTTTCTTTTTTGGTGCTATCTTCATCTGATTTGGTAATCAGGGCAATATTGACCTCTGTATTTGCTCCTTTTCAGGTTTGTGGAAGAGTTTAAGGAGGATGGGCATTCTCTCCTCTTTGACCATTTGGTAGAATTCACTGGTGAAGTCATCTGGACCTTCCCTCTTTGTTTTGGGGAGATTTTTGATTTCTGCTTCAAGTTCTATGTTTGTAATTAGTCTGTTCAAGACATCTGTGTCTTCCTGGTTTACTTATGGAAGATTATAAGTTTCTGTGAATCTGTCGATTTCTTCATGATTGATTAATATATTGGCATATAATTGCTCATAATAGTCTCCCATGATCCTTTGTATTTCTCTGCTGTGGGCTGTAATCTCACCTTTCTCGTTTCTGCTCCTTGTTATTAGGGTTTTCTCTTTTGTGCGTCTAGTTGTGTGTCTCTCAATTTTGTTTATTTTTTCAAAGAACCAACTCTTGGTTTCCATGAACTTTTTGATGGTTCTTTGTTTCCAGTTTCAACTATTTCTGCTCTATAATTTTTATTATTTCCTTACTTATAGTGATTTTTTTTTTTTAGTTGTTTCCCTTTCTAGTTTTCCCATGTGTGAGATTAGGGATTTAATCTGGGCTCTCTCTTTTGTTAATGAACACTTATAAACTTACTTCGGAACTGCTTTTGCCATATCCCACATGTTCTGATAGCTTATTTCTTTATTTAATCCTAATTTAATCTTTAATTTCATGGATGATCCATGAGTTGTTCAGAAGCATGTGATTCAATCCCCACATCTTTGTGGCTCTTGCATTTTTTTCTTCTGATTCATTTCTTGTTTCTCCTCCTTATGGTCAGAGGAGATTCTTTCTATAATTTCAATGTTGCTAAATTTTCTGTGACTCGTTTTGTGTTCCAGGATGTGATCTATCCTTGAAAATGTTTCATGTACCCTTGAGAAAAACATGTATTTCTTTTGTTGGGGTAGAACACCCTGCATATGTCTCTTAGGTTCATGTGCTTTATTGTTTTATTTATAATCCTTATTTCTTTGTTGATTTTCTGTCTGAATGATTTGATTGATGTAAGTGGAATATTAAAGTTCCCTACTATTATTGTGTTACTGGCATTGTCTGCCTTTAGGTCTGTCAGTATTTGTTTTACATATTTAGATGGTCCAGCTTTGGATGCCTATATGTTGATGATAGTTACTTCTTCCTGATGAATTACCCCCTTGACCATAACATACTGCCCTTCCTTGCCTTAGGATATCCTTTTCAGGTGGAAGTCTCTCTTGTTTAAATCAGTGTTGCAGTCTCGATTTCCTTTCATCACTGTTGTTTTGATGTATTTTTCCATAGTCTTTGACTTTAAAACTATGTTTGTCTTTGGATTTGATATTAGTTTCTTGTAAGTATAATATCGATGATTTCCATTTTCTGACTCATCCAGTCACTCTCTGTCATTTGGTGTGTTATTCCACTTACATTTAGTGTAATGGGCCTTTATTGCTGTCATTTGATTTTTTGTTTTCTGGTCTGTTGCTTTGTTTTCCATTTATTTTTATTTGCTTTTTCCTCTCTATGATTTTTTGTTTCAGTTCTTTGAATTTTGTCTATCTCTCAGCTATGTATTTCTTTACAGTTAGGTTTCATAGCTGTCATCTGGATTATCACTGTCTTTACTCTCTCTCATAGTCCTTGAACTGTTACCATATCATTTACATATGTTTGTATGCATTCCATAATCCACCCCCTCCCATTGGTGATTTTTGTTCTCTCCTGTTTTTCCTGTCTTTCCTTCTGCATGTGTTTTCCTGTTTGTCACCATTCTTGGGGTTTGGAGGATGCTTGTTTTCTTTTTTGCTGTTTGTAGGACCCCTTTCAGGATTTCTTGAATGGAAGGTGTAAGGTTTTTTCTGGGCTCCGCGAGGAGAAAAAGTCAATTAGACAAAAAAGTCGAACGGTCAGGGCTTTATTGGATTCTGCACACCCGGGCGGAATTCCCAAGTCCGCAGAATGGGGCTGGGGAAGTCACGGGCTGGGAAGTCACGGGCTTGAACAAAGGGGAGCGGGCTCTTTACGCAAAGGAATTTCGCGGGCTTCCTATGTCACGATTGGGGATTGGCCCCGTGAATCCAGGTGTGGGGGTTGCATCCCTTATTCTGATGTCATCCACCTTTTTCCCGGGCTTGGCCGCCGGGCATGCCCGCCGTCCCGTCTTTCTGAGCCAGCCTAACAGAAGGTTTGGTTGTAGAAATATCTATTAAATTTTATTTGTCATTGAAGAGCTTTTTTCCCATCATATTTGAATGACTGTTTTGCATGATAGATTTTGTCTTTTGGTATTTTGAATATGTCATTTAATTCTCTCCCGGGCTTAGTATTTCCGTTGAGAAGTCTAATGATACACTGATGTGTTTTCCTTTGTATGTAATGTTTCACTTTTCTCCAGTAGACTTGAGTAGTTTTTCTTTATTATTGATTTTCACTAGTTTTATTATGATGTATCTAGGAGTTGGTCTTTTTATATTTAGAAATTGTGGTGTTCTTTCTGCTTCTTACATCTCCATCATTGCTTTTTGTGACAGATATAGGAAGTTCTCTGCTGTTACACCTTTGAATATGTTTTCTGTATCTTTTTCTCTTTCCTCTCCTTATGGGATACCCATATTCTTGTTTTTTCTTCCCATAGTTTCTGATATTTATCATAACATTGATTTATTTTTTCCTTGCTCTTGTTTCTCCCTCCTCTTCAATTAGCATTAACTCTGTGATCATATCTTCAATTTCTAAGATTCATTCCTCTGTGTGATTGAGTCTGTTTATGGGGCTTTCTGTGTTTATCTTCAATTCCTTGATTGTGACTTTTATTTCTAGTATTACTGCTAGGATGTTCTTCATGACCTCAGTCTCCTTGATGGTGTATTTCCTTTGATTTCTAGCAATGGTGTCAGAATCAATGTTGTCAATTCTGAGAGTTGTGGAGAGGGGTCAAGATACTATAACCCTGAATATAGGCAAGTGTATCAGGTTTAATAAAGAAGCAAATAATAATTTCCAAAAATGACAGTAAATGAGCCTCATAAATGTTCCTCATATTTATCCTGAGCACAGCTTTAGGATAATCCATTAAATGGGTGTTTTGATGAGCACTCAGGATAAAGAGCTAGTAACAGAGATTCACTAAGACTTGTGCCAAACCTTCATTGTTACTTGACACATGTCAAAAAAGGTTTTAGGTGTAGACAATTGGGATATTTCCAGGATAACATTATTATGAGGATACAGTTGGTCTTTGCTTCTTCCCATAGCTTCTCCTAGGGCTGATTCCTGAGAAAAGGATGGTTGGCCTCTGATCTATTAATATATGTTAGTTGACAAAAATTAAATAAAAAAAAGTAAATACGGTTACTAGATCATTAGCATATCTTAACATAAGCACGGAAAGTTCACACTTTGTAGTATTATAGAAACAACTTTTTTATATTCTTTGCCTTTCAAGGATCTTTAAAGTATTTACTATCTTATCTCCATAAACAGACAGACAACTACTTGAAAACAGGGACCATATTTTTTTGTTTCAAAGTACATGTCAAATATCATTCACATAAAGGAGGTTTTAACTTTTAACTAATGATTGTTAATTAATAAGATGTGTTATACAACATAGAAGACATTGTTACCTCCATAACAGAAAAGTAGCTTCTGGTTAGTAGAACTCCCTTTTCATACAGGAAATGAGTACCATTATGCTTCCATAGACCCTCCTCATCAAAACAACGAATATTTATAAATCTAAGACATTAATTCTCAGCTCTGTTTAACTCAATACCCAATACTCAGAAAATATTGAAGGCCCCTTTGCTATTGTAAAATGTTGATGAAAATATAATGTACTCAAGTCCTTAAAATTAATAAGTCACAACTAATATAAAGGAGAAATCATTTGAAATCAGTTTGTGACAAAACTGTACACAGTTGTTCCAAAGTATTTGTGTATTTAAATAAAATGGAAGATAATACAGTTTTCACGTCCACACTCATATCTTTATATCACTCATATAATGCAAAACTACAAATATACCTGTGAGTTTCACTGGAGAGTTCAAATGAAAGTTGAAGTTGAAATGTCCCTAATTTTTCACACTGCTGATCTGAACTGGAAATTGTGATAGATATTTCCTGTTTGACCTTCATTGTACTCCACTCTTTACCAAAATTTTGTCTAGGTAGAGTGACATCTATTGACTATATATTGTGGGTCTCTCTTACTCTTTGGTTCTTTTTGTGTTCAAGAGATTGGAGGGCAGGCAGACTAGAGAGGTTAGGGATTTTTCCATAGATTCCCTCTTTACTAGGTCTCTATTTTAAAAAGTTTCTGTGCAAATTTAGTTGCCGCTGTCTTCAAATATTTATAGCCCCTTTAAATGTAGCCTATAGATTCATCCCAGATGTGTAGCTCTGATGATGCCATGTTTTAAACATTAAAAAATATACCTCTTTGGCATTTCCTAAAAATCAACATTTCTACATTCCAGAGTCCACGTTTTAGCTACGATGACAGCAACAAGTCAGGTAGGTGGGAACTGCAGCCTCAGGTTTGCTCTAAATTGTTGTAATTAAAGTTGATTGATTGGTTGTAATTGAGGTTAGCTGTACTGTCTTTGGTAAGCTCTTGCTTGATTGGTTGTAACTGAGGTTAGCTGTGCTGTCTCTGGTAGGCTCTTGCTTGATTGGTTGTAATTGAAGTTAGCTTTGTTGTCTCTGCTACGCTCTGAATTGGCCTAATTGAAGTTGGCTGTGTTGAGGACTTAGGTGAGTTGCATGATGGGTAGTTGGGCTTTGAATCTGCTAAGAGATCTCTTAGAGATGTAACTTGACAAGGAGAGAAGGGGTTGGGGGAAATTACTAAAAATTTTGAAATATGTGTTTTTATGAGTTGGAACATCGAAAACCATCAAGCATGCTGAGATGGAGAAACTAGGGATGGTGAGGTGAGTGTTTATTTGTCTTGGTAGTTTGAGAAGTTTGGGATATGCGGTTTCCTACTCTATTTCTCAACTTCACTCTAGGTCAATTAGGGATGTGGGCTCAATGGAAAACATTACTGAGATTAATAGTCCAGTGAAATATCCTTATTAACATAGTAGACAGTCATTTTGACCCAAATAATGTTTCTTTGCCTTTTCTAATCGAGTGATTTTTTTTCTTGCTGTCTTTCAGTGAGTGAATGATGGACAGGTAATGTTGGGTAGATACATTTGGTTACATCTGTGGATGATAGAGATTCTAGTAGAAATGCAAAATCAATTGAGTCAGAAAACTGCCCCTCTCGGGACCAGGAGAGAGGACTGTAGCTGCAAAGAATTCCATTGAGTATATTTACCACAACTTCTTTATCCAATCATCTGTTGATGGATATTTAGATTGTTTCCATGTCTTAGCTATTGTGAATTGTACTGCTATGAACATTAGGGTGCAGATATTTTTCCTGCTTAGACATTTTATATTCTGGGTATAAGCCTTCAGAATGGGATTGCTGAATCAAATGGTAGTTACCTGTTTATTTTTTTGAGGGTTCTCTATTCTGTTTTCTAAACAGGTTGAACTAATTTACGTTCTCCACCAACAATGAAGGAGGGTTCTTTTTTTCTGAACATCCTCAAACACTTATTTCTAGACTTTGGACATAAGCCATTCTTGATAGTATGAGATAGTATCTCATTGTAGTTGTTATTTACATCTCTCCAAGTGATGCAGAGCATTTTTCATCTATCTGTAGGTTATCTGTGTGTCTTTTTTGGATAAGTGCCTGTTCAGTTCTGCCAATTTTCTGAGTGGGTCATTCTGTTGTGATGTATGAATGCTTTGTATATATTGGAGGTTAAGCTCTTATCTAAAGTATATTGTGTGACTATTTTCTCAAATTTAGTGGATTGCCTTTTTATTTTAGTGGTGGATTCTTTGGCTGTGCAGAACTTTTTAGTTTGATGTAGTCCCAATTATTTCGACTTACTTTGGTTACTTTTGTTTTCCCCTTTTTAGTTTCCTCAGATGTGAGGTTAGGGATTTAATGTGGGCTCTCTGTTTTTCATGAGCTCTTGTATGGCTATAAACTTTTCTCACAGTATTTTTTTTTTTTTTTGCTGAATACCACATGGTCTCGTCACTCATCTCTTCATTTTCATTTGTTTCCAAATAAATCTTAAAATCTGTAATTTCACCAATGATACGTGAGTTGTTCAGAAACACGTTCGGTCTCCACATCTCTGTAGTACCTGCAGTTTTGTTCTTCTGGTTCTTTTCTAGTTTCACCTTGTGATCGGAGAAGATGCTTTCTGTAATTTCAGTTTTGCTAAATTTGCTGAGACCTTTTTGTAGCTTTGCTTGAAAATGTTTCATGTACCCTCGAGAAAAATGTATATTCTTTTTGTTGGGGGTAGAATACCCTGTGTATGAAATCAGTGTTGCAGTTCCTCATTTCCTTTCATCACTGTTCTTTTGATAAATTTTTCCTTATTCTTTGTTTTTAAAACTATTTTTGTTTTGGATGCGGTACGAGTTTCTTGTAAGCATATTATTGATGATTCCTGTTTCTGATCCATCCAGCCACTCTTTCTTTTTGATTGATGCATTTAGTCAATTCACATTTAGGGTGATAACTGACACAGTGTTTTATTGCTGTCATTTGAGACTTTGCTTTCTATTGGTTTTCTGTGTTGTGTCTGTTGCTTTGATTTCCATTTATTTTTGTTTTTTCCCCTACAAGGCTTTTTATGTTGGTTCTTTCATGTTTATCAACAACCCAGCTATGTATCTCTTTAGACTTAGATGTTCTGGTTGTCGTATTGATTATTGCTCACTTTACATCTCTATGATAGTCTTTTATGAACTCTTGACATATCATATGTTCATGCGAATTCCATAATTTTATTTTCATTTGTAATTTTTGTTATCTCTTGTTGGTCTGTTGTTTCTGCATTTTCTTTCCTGTTTATTGTCATTTTTTGGATTTGGTTGAGCTTTGTTTTTCCCTGTTGTAGGACCCCTTTTAGGATTTCTTGAATGGCAGGTTTGGTGGTGGAAAAATCCATTATCTTTTATTTCTCATTGAAATTCCTTAATTCTCCCTCATATTTGAATGGTTATTTTGCATGGTAGAATATTCTTGGCTGGTAATTTTGTCTTAGTATTTAGAATATATCATTCCATTCTCTCCTGGGCTGTAGTACTTTTGCTGAGATGTCTGATGATAGCCTAATGGGTATACCTTTGTAGGTTATGTTTCTCTTTTCTCTCCCAGACTTGAGTAGTTATTTTTTTCTTTTTTGTCATTGACTTTTGCTAGTTTTATTAGGATGTATATAGGAGTATGTCTTTTTATATTTAGAAATTTTGGTGTTCTTTGACCTCTATTGGTTCTTTTTATGGCAGATTTGGGAATTTCTATGCTGTTACTTCAAGTAAGTATTCTGTACCTTTTTCCCTCCTCTCTTGAGAATGTCTATGATACTTATGCTTTTTCTTCTCAGGGTGTCTGATATTTCTTATTGGATTTCATTTTTTTCTCAGTCTTGTTTCTCTCCTTTTCTTCGAGGGTCACCTTTGTGACCCCATCTTTAATTTTTGAGATTTGTTCCTCTGCATGATTGAATCTGTTTATGGAGTGTTTCATGTGTATCAATTCCTTGACTATGTCTTTTACCTCTAGCATTTCTTTTAGGACTTTCTTTGTGACATTAATATCCTGGGTGACATATTCATTTAGGTCTGCCCCCCTCCTTTTTTTTTTTTTTTTTTTGATCTTCCAATAGCCTTGGGTGATTGTGTGCCTCCTGAATCTCATTAACTTTCATATAACTATTTTCTGGCACTCTTTCTCTGAGATTGTCCCATTCAATATCAATGGAGTTTTCTCTGAGAGGTGCTGGCATCTCCCTCTCTTTGGGGCCATTCATACTTTTTTTGGTGACTTTGCTTATAGCACGGCTTTCTTCTCTGTCTTAGATTTAGTTCTTTGACTTTCTTTTTCATTTTACATTTCTTCCCTAGTGTTACTTTTGGGTCCTGTTGTGGCCAGTAACATCCACTTGACTTCTGTATGGTGTGAGGCCAGTTCCCCTCTCTGGAATGCTCATTTTTGTTGGTCCACAAATGCTGCTTTAGTAGTGTGCACTGAAATGTAGGAATAACAGGCAATTCTCTCATGTGTCACTTATGTAAACTCTCTTGTTCAAGGATGAAGTTTACAAGCAGATTCTGTGAGTTCCGTGGAAATCACAGATCTCCAATACGGGGGCAGAAGCCTCATAAATAGGTTTTCTTGCGCTCTGGTGTAGTTGTTTTTGTTCCCTCTACCTCCTAGTCATCGGAACAGGATTACCTTCAAAGCTCTGTATGTTCCCTTAAAGACTGGGGGTGGGGTTACAGGTCTTCCTTAACATTTTTCTCCAGTGCTGAACCCTGTGCTTTAGTAAGCACAGGTTTTGGAAAGTAATAAATGTACTAAAATGCTTGCAGCTCCACAGTTGGGGAACCATTTCAAAATGGTTCAAAAAGCCCCTAAAGCTTCCTTGATCCCCTGGCTGTGGTATTCACTCACTGATGCTCTCAATTGCACAGGTTAGGGGAGCTTATAGGTAGGTCATCTTGTACATCTACTGCAGTTCCTTCAGGTGATTGGTCCTGTTTTTGCTCCCCTAGAGCTTCTTGGTTAGGGAGCAAGACCACCTATGGACCTCTGCATGCTCTTTTATGGATTGGGAGGGATACATCTCCTCATTCCAGAGCCTGACCTGGAATCTCTCAGGCAGGATCCTGTACTCTAACAAACACAGGCTTTGAAATGTCAAAATACTTATTTTAGTGGAGGACCAAAATGAACTAGATTGAGATGTAACTAGAATACCATTAAATGCAAAATAGAATAATTTATGTGATGCTTCTACTACACTTACATAAGTATGTTGAAATTTTATTTTTGTATTTATTCATAGAAATGACATGGTGTCTTTAATACATCGACATGCCCAAATTGTATGTTATAGTGTTCATGTACAAAGTTTTTGCTTGACTGAAAATAGGTATTTTTAGTACTTTTAAAGCATTTGTAGATTGATGGTCTGTTTTGCAAACTGATATTGAAAAAATCATTACAATGAATGTTTAGAATATGAGGTTAAAGATAAATGAGTTCTCATATTAATCATCTTAAGAATCTAAAAGGGAATAATGGTTTTCAAATATATTTCCTTTTAAGCAGGATACTTTATAAATATACAATGTTTATTATATATAGGATTTAAGTGGTAATAAATTTATTTGAGGTTGTAATGTATTTTCCTTTTTGTGCCCACCCTATGCAGAACCTATAATGCAATGGCCAGAAGACAAGGAAGTAGCCCTGAAGAATGTAGATATGGACTCCGTACTGCTAATGATGATTGTGACCCTTTGGAGTCATTCAGGCATTGAAAAAGGTCAAGGTAAGTGTGTGCATGTTTTAATATTCTGAGAGCTGATAATTGGTTTCATTTTATTTTGGAATTTTGTGGATATTTGCTTTAGCATTTTATGATATTTATTATAATATTTCCACAATTTTTGTTGACGTGTACTCTAATGCTCTGAGCCAGGATAATTGAGCTAGAACCAAGTGTGACTTTGTGTGTCCATGTATCACTGCTCCAAAATTTGCTTTACTGTGTGTGGGAGAGGCAGCATATGAGGTATGTTCCTGGCTTTGTGTTTCATTTATACCTTTGAAGATATGATTTTGAATCTGCTTCTGTTCTTTAGTGATAGGTTTTAATATTTGTTTAACTTCCAGATCTTATTCCTTAAGTGGTGTGAAGTTTTTAGGTATTAAATAAAATTTTGACAATAAGATAGGCTTCGATTTTTTAAATTTTCTTTTAAGTCATTAAGAGTTTGTTTACATCTAGTTCAATTTTCATTGTGCTTTTTTGAAAAAAAACTAATGTAAGAAAATCATATTAAATACACATAGTATTTTAACCAAAGGTCTAAAACAGGAATTTGTAGATAGCATCTATGGTGCATTTCTGTTGGTTAAGAGAGTCATTTATTCCTCTAGCAATGAGTTGATTATAAAATGCAACAGGACCACTGAAATAGTGATCCAAGCTCATTTAGAATTATACAAGATGGCCTAAACCCTTTCTGTGAACATTTCCAGAGATTATGGTTTATTCTCAGTGGGAAAAATTATTGAATATTTAAAATATTGGAGAAAAAATAAGTATCCTCTTTTTTATTTGCCCAAGCCCTTTATTCTTCAATATTGATTGCTTGGATAGTCTTTCCTTTGAAAGTGAAAATCATTTGTAAAAAGCATGCCCTGAAATGAATTCCATGCTTAGCTATAGTGAGGCTTCTAATAATATATGCAAGTTAAGTAATTTAGTTCCTTTTGAAAAGAGTGAATTAAATTAGACAATGAGCAAAGAACAAAGTAACTTAATAAAAAACATTATGGAATGCTTTAATATTATGATTAAGGGAATTTTGCTTCCTTTATGGTAGCAAGTATTAGCATATACATCAAGTCATCAAGACAATGAACAAATAGTTATAGAGGCCTGCTATGTTGTTGGGGATTAGGCTTATAGAAATGAAAAAGGATAGAGACTCAAGTGGGTATAAAGTAAAATTAAACAATATGGCAACTACATGGATATTCATTATATTATTATTACACATATATTTATATGCTATATTCTATAGATATTTGTTTTATTATTTCACATTGCTATATGATTTTAGGATATTGAATTCACAGCATAGTCCATGTGCATTTCACATCACACCTCCCACCAGAGTTCAGTTTCCTTTACCACTCCTTATTTTCTTTGCTTGATTTTTTTAGGCTAAGAAGACTTAATTTATCACTTACTTATTTCAAAAGAAATTCAGGAGAGTACAATATATTGTATATTTCCAAAAAAAAAAAATTAAACTTTAAAATGAGCATCATAGAGTAAATTAAGATTTATATTATAAGCTTGAGTCACAATTCCTTAATTTAGAAAAGTTAAAAATTGGAATTATCAAAAAATAAGGTAAATAAAAAAGAAAAAGGCTCCGCATGATGAAAGTAAAATTCAAAAATTTTGGATAGCATTATCTTTCCAAACAAAACAATATCAATAAAAAACAAAACAGGATAAAAATATTAGGTACACAGGATTTAGGCATAAAAGATGAATTTGAACCTTGGCTCTGACACCTGTATACTATGTAACCTGGGGAGATTTCTTAGCTTTGGTTTTTGCATCTATAAAATGTGAATAATAAAATCTACATCATATTCTTATCTTAAATAAGATAATATATGCCAAGTTCTTGAATAGGCCTCATAGAACAATCACAAGCAGAGAAATTGAAGAGGTAATCAAAAATCTCTCTAAAAGTAAAAGGCCAGGACCAGATGTCTTTTTCAATGAGTTTCATCAAATCCTCCGAGAAGAATTAATACCCATTCTACTCAAACTCTTCCAAAATATTGCAGAAAAGGGAACACTTGCACTCTCTATGAGGTCCACCTTATACTGATAACACAAACTGATAAAGACATCACCAAGAAAGAAAATTACATACCAATAACTCTAATGACCATAGATTAATAGGTCTAATAAATCTATTTTAAATTGAGTTTCTTTATATTTTATATAGCATCTTTTAATATTATTTTTGTAGAACTAATTTTGTGGTGATAAATGTCTTTAACTTTTGCTTATCAGAAAAGTTTTTGATCATTCCTTCAATTCTGAATGATAATCTTGCAGGGTAGTGTCCTAGGATGAACATCCTTTTCTTTCATTCTTTTACATATATCATGCCATTCCCTCCTGGCCTGTAGAGTTTCAGTCAAGAAATCTGCTGACAGTCTTATGGGAATTCCTGTGTATGTGACTCATTCTCTAATGCTTTTAAGATTCCGTCTTTATCTTATATTATTTTTACATTTTAATGACAATGTAGGTGTAGTTCTGCTTGTGTTTCTTTCATTAGGGACTCTTAGAGATTCCTGGGTCTGGAGGCTTGCTTCATTCTTCAGGTTAGGGAAATTCTCGGCTATTATTTCCTCAAATACAGTTTCTGCCCACTTTTCCCTCTCTTCTCTATGTGGAACCCCTATAATGTGAATATTGTTTCTTTTGATGTTATTCCATAGGTCTCAAATTCTGACTTCATTTCTTTGTGTTCTTTGACATCTTTGCTTGCTTGCTGGAATGCGTTCCTCTGATCTATCTTCTAGCTTACTGTTTTTATTGGAGTCTTCATCCATCCTATTTTCGAGTCTCTCTATTCAGTTCCTTAGATCAGCTATTGTGTTCTTTATTTCCTTGACAACTCTTTTGAACTGCTTCATTTCTTCTCTTTTTTTGCACAATTATAATTTTTTAAATGCAATATTTCTTTACATCCTCTCCCTTTCAGTACTATAAACCAGTGACATGACCTAATGATAACACCAGAATAGAACTGAGGCAATAGAACTGAGATTGAATTAAGGAATATGGAAGGGTGGGGGCAGTGGCAAGGGTTGGAGAGCTCAGTGGATAATGGTGAAGGACTCTTGATTATTTTGGTGGTGGGCAGGCTGTACTGATATATATTTAGGAATGGGGAACCTGCAGACATGGGTATATGTTATTTTGTGAAGCAAAGTTACCTTGGTAAAAACTAAAGTAATCTGAAAGAAATCTTGAAGTGTCTTCTGTGTGAACACTGTGTTCCACAACTGAAATTTTTAAAATGCCATGTTTTATGTCCTTTCTCTTTCAGTACTATAGCCCAGTGACTTGACATAGTGATGTCACCATTTTTTCTTTGAGGAGGAGAACTGAAGCAACAGCACTGAGATTACCAGTAGGAAATGGGGCAGGATGTGAGGGCAGGAGGTGACATGGTCCAAATGCCAGTAGTGAAGGATACTTGGTATTTTTATGGTGAGCAAGGCTTATCTACATATATTTTGAAATGGGAAACCTGCACATGTGGGTTTATATTATTTTGTAAATTGGGTTACTTTAGTACACACAGAAAAAGAAGAAATGTCTGAAAGGAATCTTAAAGTAACTTCTGTGTGAACATTGTGTTCCACAACTGAAATTTAAATACAATACTGCTTTATGTCCTCTCCCTTTCAGTACTATAGACCAGTGATGTGATCACACCAGAAGTGAATTGAGTTAATAGAACTGATATTACATAAGGGAATGGGGCAGGGTGGGAGCAGGGGAAATTGTTGCAGGATCCAGTGGAGCATGGGGAAGAACTCTTGGTGCTTTGATGGTGGGCAGGTTGTACTGACATGTATTTGGGAATGGGACATCTGCAGACAAGCAAAATTACCTCAATTAATAGTAAAAGCATAATTATCTCAAATACTAAAAAAAAAAGAAAAGAATCAGAAAGGATCTTAAAATAACTTCTGTGTGAACATTGTGTTCCTCAACTGATATTTTTAAAATGCCATGTAGTTTTATGTCGTCTCCTTTTCAGTACTATAGCCCAGTGATTTGATACAATGATATTTCCAGTTTTCTTCTGAAGGAGACACTTGAATCAATAGAACTGATGTCCAGTAGGGAATGGGACTTGGTGGGAGTGGGGACAAGAGGTGGAAGGATCCCATGGTAATGTTGGTGGGCTCTTGTTATTTTGATGGTGGGCAGGGTGTATTGACCTATATTTCGAAATGGGAAGCCTGCACACATATTTATTGTATTTTGTTAATCAAATTACCTCAAATAATAAAGAAAAATTTCTGAAAGGAAACTAAAATTGGCTTATGTGAGAACATTGTGTTCCTTCACTGAAATTTTAAATTGATATTTCATGTCCTTCGCTTTCAGTACTATAACTCAGTGGCTTGATAGATATCACTATTTTGGAGCACTGAGGCAATAGATCATATGTGTATATTATTTTGTAAATCAAGTTACCTCAATACATACAAAAAGGAAAAAAAATCTGAAAACAATCTTAATATGACTTATGTGTGAACACTGTGTCCCACAAATGAAATTTTAAAAGTTAAAAATTTTCACTATTTTATGTACCACAAATTTCAGTAATATATACATACATTCTTTAAATGAAATATTCCTTTATGTCCTCTCCCTTTCTGTACTATATCCCAGTGACTTGATACAATGATAACATCAGAAGAGACATGAGGCAATAGAAATGATATTACATTAGGGAATGGGCATGTAGGGTGGGGAGTAATAGATGTAATCAATGGTGGAGGCCGTGAGAAAAATGTAACTACAGAAGTTCAAGGCAATATCCTTGCAGACAAGACTTTGAAATCTGTAAAATGCCAGGATCTTCAAATGACCCTACTCCCTGCCCCTAATTTCACTTCTTTTATTTGGAGGAGAAGAAAACTAGAACAATAAAGAATTTAATTTGAAATTGGAAGGATAATATCAGATCCCCAAGGGAAAGTACTTACTGGAAGTGATCTTAATGAACCACACAAGGTCTTGACATAATGGTAACTGTTCAGGAGGGAGTCTGCATAATGTACCAGGATGAATGTCATAATTAGATTAATATATCTGGGCAGGTAGAGAGCCTCTTGTAGCTGGTAAATTTGGAAAGTAACATGAAATTTTTTCTGTATCACCTCCACTTTAGATCTCATTCGCCTCATGTTTTGACCCTGCCTTCTTTATCTTTTAGTAAAATGTGTTTCTTCTTTGCCAAGAGTGAATTAAATTGTAACTAATAGTAACTTATGAACCCTTGGGACAAAGACTCCATCTGCTGGATTCTGCCTATGCTGCATTCTATTGTTCTTCGGGCCCCCAACACCCTACTTCCATAGTAACTCCAGGGCTAGAACAGCCTGGGCCCTAGGTAGGGACATCTCTACGCCCATGTCCAGCAGGAAGCAGTTACAGAAGAACTGACCCTCGCCCCTCGGCACCAAAAGGATTTTTGGCCCTATTTGATTAGGAGGGTGAAATGATTAGGGACAACATAGTGGAAAGTCGGGGACCTTGAGAACAAGGATGTAGGATAACAGCTGCACAAGGCAGCAGGATATAAGCTAGAAGCTCCCTGTCAAAGATATGCTAGAACCTACCAGACAAGGCATGCTAATGGTAAGCTAGCAGAAAAGACATTTCCTTATCAACCCATATCACATAATCAAAACCAGCAAGAGGAAAGACGCATTCCCTGGGTATATAAGACGCTGTCTTGGCTTAGCAAAAACACAGCTTTACTTCACAGAGAGATCTCTATGTGCTCTTTACTAAAAAAATTATCATATGTTGCTAAAAAATAAAAGTCTTTATACTAAAGTACAGAATCTATTCTTCAACAATACAAATGGCATTTGTGTTAACAATATCAGTACTTCAACAGATAATTGCCTTACTGGGGTAATATTTGGGATTTTCCAACAGATATTTGAAATGTGTGTCTCTCTCTCTTTGGTAATGACACTTTTTTATTGACAGGATATTGCATCTTAACATTAACTTGTTTTGAGGTATATATAATAGTATTTTTCATTTACATATATGACAGTAGATTTACCAATAGCCCCCTTTTTTCTTCCTTCATTTATAGTTAATTCCCTTTATCCTGTTACCCCCACCCTCCCCCATCACTTCCATACTCTTTGATTTGCTGTGTTGTCTTCCACCACTAAGAGTCCATAGTTGTTTGGAGTTGTTCTCTCTCTCTCTCCATGTTTAGTATTTAATTTAGGTAATTCATTTGTTTTCTATCTCTATACATATCATATGAGTGCTAGCATATGACGTCTGTTTTTCTCCTCTGGCTTATCTTGCTAAGCATAATTCTCTCCAAGTCCATCCACGTTGTTTGCAAATGGTAGTAATTCTTCCTTTTTGATGGCTGCATAGTATTCCATTGTCTATATATACTACATCATCTTTATACACATCTTTTGATGGGCATTTAGGTATTTTCCAGCTCTTAGCTATTGTGAATAATGTTGCAGTGAACAAGAGGGTGCATATAGCTCTTTGGATAAGTGTTGTGTTTTGGGGATAAATGTTTACTAGAGGAATAATTGCATCATATGGAATTTCCATTCTCAATTCTTTGAGGACCCTCCATATTGCTTTCCAGAGTGATTGCCCCATTTTACATTCCCCACAATGAATTAGATACACCTTTTCTCCACATTCTTTCCAGCATTTGTTTCTTTCTGTTGGATGACAGACATTCTTACCAGTGTGAGGTAGTATCTCGTTTTGATTTGCATTTCCCTGAAGATAGGAAGTAGAAATTCTTTCCATAAACCTGTTGGCCATTCCTGAGAGAGGTGTCTATTAAGACCGTTAGCTTGTTTTTTGATTGGATTGATTGTGGGTTTTTTTGTTGTTGTCAAATTTTATGAGTTCTTTGTATATTTTAGATATTAACCACTTATCCGAGATGTGAAAACCGAACATCCTTTCCCATTCAGTTGGATACTTTTTTGTTTTGTGAGTTTTTGTGTGTAGAAGCTTTTAGCTTTCTGTAATCCCATTTGTTTATTTTAGATCTTATTTGCCTTGCAATGGGAGTTGAGTTCCCAAATATATCACTTAACGTCTGTTCAACAATGTTTTGCCTATGTTTTTTTCTATGTGTTTGATGATTTGTTCTTATATCTAGGTCTTTAATCCATTTTGAGTTAATTTTTGTGTATAGTATTAGGTAGTAGTCTAGATTCAACCTTTCACATGTGACTTCCACTTCTCCCAGCACCGTTTATTAAAGAGCCTGAAAGACTCTTTAAGTAAGGAAATGAGGGTAAGAGTTCTCTTTCTGTATTAACTTATAGAGTAAGACATTCCTGAACACAAATTTATAAATCTAGTTATTATTGATATCATCTCACTTTTTCAAAAAAAAATTATAAACTAGGTTGTGAAAATTTTTCTTTCTGTGAATCACATTAAAAGATAGTTAAAGACAAATAAAAAATGCCAAAATATTGATGGGACCTATCTGTTCCTACGTGGATCATTTTCACCTGAACACCCTCATCTAGGTACTAGAATATGCTGTAGCAATTTTCACTACATTCTCGCTTTCTATTATTATAAATAATTTATCAGGGGAAGAAAGAAAATGAATGTTAAATATGCTAATAAGAATCCCATCTAATGGATTAAATCATGTACAGAATGGCAATGTGAGGTACTTTATTGTGAAACTCATTTAAAATGATAAAAGTTAAATGAGGTTTCAGAATAAAGCAGCCTGAATTCTATGAGAGCAACTGCTGACCAGTATGAAATGTGTTGTAAAAATGTGCATGACATTATGAGAAGAACGCTTCTTTCTCAACTTCTTTTTGGTTCTTAGCCAACTACACTGATTTTTTTTTTCATTTTCTTACTTAAGGCATTTTCTCTGGAAGCAGGTCCTTGCTCATTTCAATGAATGTCAGTATCTTAACAATAATCAAGTACATAAAAGAGGCCAGCTATCCCTCTAGCTCTGCAAAATAGAGATACAGCACCTGTTTGGTATTTGAGTCCACCAACTTTGTGACAACTCACAATGTATTTTCATTATTAAAACCAATTGACTATTTGACGCATAGGTTACCTTAGGATAGGTCCTGATTTATTATCGAGGTATGTTTTATGTACCTCTTATTGGTGTGTTTGTAACTCTTGTAAACAGCATAACTTTGTATTTTATTTTTTATTTTAATTAAACCTTTAACTGTAAAGTTCATCCATTTCTCTCCATTATTTCACTTTTTCTGTATCTTTGACATTTAATTGTGTGGTTTTAAAAATTCTATTACTCTATTTAATAGTTAAACTTTTGGCAGGTCTATTTACCTTAAAGTTATGTTAGTCAATATTTCTCTTCCCTTTAGTATGACTCATGGAACTTAGAAAATTTTAAAGCAATTACCACAGGTCTTGGCTTACTTACTGTTGTCCCATATTTTAATTCTATCATTCCTTTCTCTGCAAATTAAATATCTTTGTTTCACATATGTTATGTGTATCTAGATTGTCCACACGCTTACCACTTTCTTTGTTCAAAACATCTTCTTGCATCTCCAACTTTCCTTCTCTGATTATTTCTATCTTACAGAAATAACATCAGAAGTTCGTTGTCCTTTTTTCCCACTTGAAGATCAATTGATAGCAATTTTTTTCAGTTAGGCTACCTAAAAGGTGTTTCAGTTTTTCTTTTATATTTACTAATACTTTATTTGGAATAATTTCAAACATAGAAACAATGCAATAAGATATAAGTAATTCCTATATACGCAATGCCTATATTCCTCATTTGTTTATGTTTTACTAAATGTATTTTATCATTTTCTCTGTCCTCACTTTTAGGATTAAATTTACTATGTTGAAAAGAACAGTTTGTTCTTGCTATCATATGAGAACATTAAATCTGCCTTACTTGTAACTAATGTAACATTTTAAAGATGTGAAAGAATGACATCTATGTGAACCTCTTACTGACTTCTTGTAGAAATGAAAATGCAGGTTTGAAAATTTACTAGATTTTAGAAAGTTGGGAGAGAAAAGAGTATGATCACACATAGCACGCTATGCTTGTCTACTTTTTTGTTTCCTTAATTGTTTATATTTTTAAACAAATGAAATTTTAGACCACTTTTAACTACTAATGACAAAATAGATTAATTGATTCTTCCTGAAAGTGTTCATTTTAAGAATAGTCAATGGTATATATAAATGCTCAATATAAAATATGCCATCTAATTATTACAATTCCCTTTTTTAGTTTTTTTCCTGTTTTTAATATACTTGCTAATATAATTTCTCCAAGTTACAGAGCAGAAAGGGAATGGAGATTAGATTCAAATCCCATCTCTTTCTGATGCCAAAACCTATGTTTTTAATCACTAGACATCTGACCTCCAATTTTATTTTTAGTAATATATCATGAGATTTCATAGGTATAATACTAAAACTTTCATTTGCATTGTCTCAATAATAATAATATGCATTGCATCAAATGATGTGGGAAGCACTGTCTACAGTGAGAAAGGTTTAATTAAGATCTATAAATGGTTGCTCAGATGATGAAAAACTGCTTGATAAAGTGTGAAGCAAATCTTAACCTGTAATATGTATTTGGAAGTAGCATGTATAACCTTAAAATAAACCATTAAAATAAGATTTTTTTCTGAGATAGAGAAGTAAGAAACTTTAGCCTCTTACAGCTACTATAATTTATAAAGAGAACTGTCCATTTGGATTATTTTTATAAGAGAGATGCAACTTGGCAGGGTATTGTGAAAAACAAGTTAATAAAGGAAGTAAGTTAACTGATCATATGTTTTATAACAGATTTTATTTTTTAATCCCTGAATTGAGTTTATTTTTCATTTAAAGGTAAACATTTTAAATGTTTTTAAAATTTATTTGCAAGTGGTTGTTTTCTGAATTTTAACATAATCCAAATACTTAGCATATGTACCACAGTTTACATTAAACTAGATAATTAGACATAGACTATAACATACAAATTAAGATTATAACCAAGCATTTCAAATTCAAACTGTATGGAGAGAGTACTAGAAAATATAACAAGAAAATAAGCATAATATACTTAGAACCTATTCTGTTGCAGGGTAATAATTATATGAAATAATGAGGACCTTTAAAACACATCTATAGTGTTTTTCTAATGTTACATGGCATGCAATTTTGGGCGTTTGGTTGAAAATGTAGGTCTGAAGTAGGTGTCAGAGAACTTGTCTTATCTTTATATTTGTGCAATGTGCACTGCCATATCTTCTTGTGACCACTTGGTAGCACACGTTCATTTTGCTATCAGCTATCTTCAAGTAGCAACAGTCATAAAATTCTGGCAAGGCATGAAGAAGTAACACCCTTATAAAAAAAACTTAAGCATGCTATAGAAGTATGGTACTCTATAAAATGTTAGCAAATTTTTAAGAAAATGTAAATAAAATTCTACTTTTTTTTTTCAAATGAATTCTTGTTCCCATATTCCTGCAAGAACTTTAAATTATTCTAAATGTTAAATTATTCTAAATGTTTGAAAATAGCATTAAAGTATTACTGTTTCTATAATCAAAACTAGAATTCTGAGATGTCTTCAAAATTAATAACCCACAATAATACCACAGGAATTTTGTTAGAAGCATTCCCAGGGTATATGGTGTTAGAGGGTATTAGGTAGCTGTGGGTAATTGCTAGCAATTATCTCGGTTGGGAAGGATAGTTTGTGAAGAGATTGATTTTGAAGCAAAGATTGCAGTCAAGTCATATAGAAGAACTAGGAATAATTAGAAGTGAAGTGGAGAAAATCACATTATGTTCATTGAAAATGTTGATACTATATTTTATCAAAATGGCTGTGAATTATACAGCAGTGATTTACCTTTGACCTCACCTCTTACACTTTTGAAGTTTTGTATAAAATAGAAATAATTATTCAATCTCTTGAAAGGTAAAATACAATAAATTTGCTACAGTAATACATGTTAAACTCTAAAAACATATAAGTGATCAATATTGAAATTATTACATCAAGTATAGGAAAAATCAACAGTAAACATGTCAAGCATATCAGAAGGCCATACTGTAAAATATTATATTAGTGATTCCATACTGTAAAATATTTTCTAGCTAGAAGACTCTAAAAAGCCTAACTCCTGGTTTCAATTATCGTAATAAAGGAGGACTCTAGTCAGTTTACATTTTCTTGTAAGTAATTTTACCATTTCATTGGCATCTACTCTTATGGTAATTGTTAAGACCATTTTTCTCTACCTGAATCTCCACTTTCAACCATCCTATTGAACACTGTCATATGGATATTCTATTCACTTTAGTGTCCCACAGTGAACTCACTGTATTTATCCTGCAAAGATGCTGCATTAATTTAGCTTACATTTCATAAAATTGGTGACTATAATTTATTTTTCTCTGCAATATCTATCCCATTGTAGCAACCATTGAATGAACAAAGGACTTTGAAATTCAAAACATAGATTAGAGTTAATCTTACTAATGTCAAGCTTTAAATTATTTAATTTATTCACTTCAATATTGTATACAATATTAATTTCATTTTGATGCCTGAATTTATTTCTGTTCTACATAAATCAGTGTAAATATAAGGCACTGAATGTACCTTTTTTCAAACAGTATAGAAAAATTAGATTACTGGTCTAATGATAAAAATTCACTTACTCTCTTTTGGATATAGGTAATCAAATACTTTCAGTATCGTTGCTCTCAGTATTCAATTTGTCTTCTTGAATTATAGGTTTCAAGGAATTCACTTAAGGGAAATCACCTTTAATGGAAAATCTGTAAAAATAAATTCTGTCTTATTCACCTCTTAAGTGTATAAACATATTCGCTATACAAAAAAAAGCAAATGATTTCTGTAAGTCTGCAGTGTACCATGTACTTTTGAAAGTTTTTAAGGATGAAGGAATGAATGAAAGTAGACATGTCTTTACATCTTTATTCTTGTGTCACTTATAAGGGAGGCCTAATATAAACAAACATGTATTTTAATTTTGGGGTTAGGATGGGTCTAAAGGAAATGCGAATCAGGGAAAAATGAAGTAAAAGGCTAAATTTTCTAATGGGTAGCCAGAGAAGATCTTTCTAAAGAAAAATTTTAAACACCAAATGAAATAAAGAGGCAATACATTTAGGAGAGAATATCAGTCAATAGGATTTGTAAGATATTGAGATGAAAACATTCTTGATATATTTGAAGAATAGTTTATATGGCCATTGACTCAAGCAGAGAGAGTAGGAAGTAACAGAAATGACATTTTGTGACTGAGGCAAAGGCCAGATCTCCTGTGATCTGGTAAGTCACATTTGTTTTTTATATATGGAGAAAAATCACCAAAAAGTTGTGATACAGACTGCACTTGAACATACTATAAAGTTTGATAACACAAGTACAGGAGATTGGTGTTTAAAGCTATGTGAATGGATATTGCTGCTTCTCAAAAATTTTGATCTCAGAACTTCTTCATACTCTTAATTATTCAGGATTCCAAATAATTTTTGCTTATGTGGGTTTTAGCTATTCTTATCTATATATTTGAAATTAAAACAAAGTCTCAAAAAATATGTATGTGTTTAAATCTGAGTAATAAACTTCATATAAATAAAATTTTATAAATGATTATATTTTTCACAACAATATAGTGCGAAAGATATATGTATATATGCATATATGTATAAATCAATGACTTTCTTAAGAAAGGACAAGTGAATTCTAGTATCTGCCTCTATTTTCAATCTGTTGAGGTATCATCTCCATGCTTCCTTTGGAAAAATCTAACAGTGTGACAAGAGAATGAGATAGCTAAAAGGAAACAACATGATTATAAAATTTGATATATCTCTTCAAGGGATGTCAGTGGATTTCACACCTAGGATTTCCAGACCATACTTCGAATATTCTGAGAGACTGATTATAGAGAGTAGACATCTGGGTGTTAGGATAGCCCATCATTTGTTCTGAAGCAAAGAAAATTTGAGAAAAGAAATCTATACCTATATATTTAATTCTTTCATAGCATAGTGTGATTTTAATGATGAGAACATAAATTAGAGAAAAGCAATAATCAGTTAAAAGATACATGGCATCTATTAAAATCAGTGATAAATCATATTCTTACATACTTTTCCCCCATTTATTTGCATTAAGTTTATAAATAGAATACTATAGATTCTTTTAGGGTACCTTAATAGTGCAATACTTGTCATAGAGTGCTTGTAATTTGAATAAATGAGTTAATTTCAAAGGGGCCAATGAACAAGAGATGACTTATGCTCCTAACTCTAAGGAGCCAACCAAAAGTTAGCCACTGTTGGTGGTGATAAATTACTGTGCATCTATTTAAATTTGAACTTCAGATAAGCCATAAATAATTTGGGACATACTTATACTAAATATTGTTTGTGTGAAATTTAATTGATTATCCTATACTTTATTTGCAAACACCAGTAATTCTAAGTCAAGAAAACTTTGGACATATAAAAGTAAGATGCACTTTCTGGATCTCTCCAGTGACCTATATTTATTAGTTTATCAATCAAAGTCAAATTGCTAAGAAGATAAATTAGTAGCTGAATGTTTTAAGCAGGTGAGTAAAGAGTTTGGGTGGAATCTTTTTTCAAGAAAGATAAAAGAAGAGTAAATTTTAGATGACATTTTTGTTCCTAGCTATGATTTTATTAAAATGTATTGAGATTAGAAAAATTATCAGGATGAGAGTGAAACTAGGCATAAACACAATAGACCATATAAGAAAGACAAATCACATGCAACAGAATTAAACTGTATTCAAATATATACTGATAAAGCAAGTATGGAAGAGGATAACACCACAAGATGCTCAACTATGCTCTCTTTGAAAAAAATGATACACTCACGTCATCTGTGGAGGGCCTGAGAAACTTATAGTGGGAGAAAATGTAGATGTAAATAAGAGCTGCTTAACATTTTATCAATCATATATGCAAGAAAATCATTAAGCTTATAAGGGAAATATAAAGTAACAGAATTATTCACGAATATATGATAAGACATTAAAAGGTACCATGACTGAAACTCCAGGGTTAGAAGAGACTTGTTAGGAGATCTGAAAGAAAGTTGCTAATGAATGAGAAAAATTGTTAATCAGGATTTGAAAATCTCTAAAGAACTAGGGCAGGCATTAATACAATCAGGAAAGTGCAATATAGAAAAAAGAGTTTTTAAGGAAACAAGCAGCCACTTTTCCATCAAAGGTCACTCTATCAAAAGCTTAGGCTCTCTCAACAGTATAAGCAGCTAACGATTCAAATTTGCTTGAAAAAACACAATGATACTTACATTAAAAAAGCCTAGATTATTTGAGTCTTGTCTGTACCCCTCTGGCTGTCTGCTTGAAGTCAAAGCCAAATATCCAAATCCCAACTGAGTTAAGTTCATAATTTCAGGGCTATTTCCAGGAAATGATGCTGTGATGTCTACTCACAAATCTTCAAGTCCAGTTCTATTGACACCATGTCATTGACCCATTTACCTGATTTACCCACTCCCCTTTCTTTCCCTCTATTAGTCTAAAAGTTTATTTTTATTTTGTTTGGATCATTAGTTTGTTTGGTTTACCAAAGACCACATTTCCAATTATCCAAATATTGGATTACATTGATTATCTAACTTGTACATAAGCCCTGAAATACAGATCCATTGCAAATCAAAGAATTTATTCTTCAGATGGTACTTCAACTAAAAAGGGGGGAAAAGTTATATTCTTTAGAGGAAATGAATGTGAATAAGAAATTAATATAAGTGGTTTTGTTAACAACAAAATTCAAATATTTTGAAGTCAAAAGAACTTTTTTAAATGGATGTTATGGAAAATTAATAAACCTTTCTCATTTCTCTTTGTTTTGGTCAAATGGGTCTGATAAATGTTCAGAAGAACCTTGGCAATCTATTAGAGTCTCACCAATATTTGAAATCTACAACTTAGCACTTTTAAACTTCTAATGTATAAACTTTTCAATGTTCTGCTTCCTTAAATCATTATATACTGGGACACTCCAAATAGAACCATGATGTTTTCATAAAGCAATATTTCTGTCACGTACATTGAAGTGAGTTTCAGCGTGATGCAACATGACACTGCTGATCTAGGGCGACAGTGGATGGGTTTTTTTTTTTTTAAATATTACAGTGTGTGGTAGTTGTAAAACCTTTGTGCTGAGTTTTTAAAAAACATAAATAAGAAACCCAAACATATTTTGATTGATTTGTACAGTAAAAATAAACAAAACTTCCAAAACATAAAGTGAATGAACATAAAAAAAGGGGGAAGTCTTTATTGTTTTTTTCCCCCTCTGTTTCTTCAAGGGAAGAAAAGAAAACAGCATTTTTTTCCATAGTTGTCACATATGTCTAAATAAGAAAACATTCAGTGTTTTCAGTGGACTTTGTCCCTCATCAGGGACAGCTACTCTTTGCTTGGCACAGTTTGGGCTGGGCAGCTGAACTAGAGCTGGTATGTCCTGCGTAGCCTCATTTGTACATCTCTGGCATGTGTGCTTGCTTTTGACTGAAATGCCACAGTTCTCTTACAGTGGACCCTGATTCTGCCTGTAGTCGCTCATCATCAGAATATGTTTCTCAAGGTGTTCATTCACCCTAGTAGGAGAATCTGACTTTATTTCTGTGAAAGGGAGTTGGGTTCTGAGAAAGTGAAAGCTAGATCTGCTTGCAGAAGTCCCAACCTGTCATTTCTGTCGTCCCATTGGCCAAAGAAAGCCACATGGACCTGTCTAATTCAAGAGTTGAGGAAATAAACTTTGCCTTTTGGTGGGAGGTGTAAGAAGTACTGTACAAAAGGGGCACAGGTATGTTCATTGGTGGGGCACTTTGAGCATACTACCACACTGCTTTTAGAAGTTATTTTCATGGTGTTTCAAAAGACAACTGTGCCTTATAGTGAGTGACACACAAGCATGAACTCCAAGATTTTCTCCAAATGATGTCTTACTTGCTGTGAGTAGAATACTAAATAAAAATACTTCAAAAAATCCAGTATAAATTTTTTCCTTAAACAGCTCATCTGGTTAATTCAGGATAATTAAATGCTTCTGTATTAAATTTGTTCCTCCTCCTGAGAAGAGCAAGATTTTTAATGGTTTTATACAATAAGATAAGTTGGGTTATATTCCCTTGGAGACAGCACAGACATCAGTAAGAGAACAGAAATGGAAGTCCCTTGCTGCTGTAGGGAATAATGCTAAATTTGTAATAACTGGCTTCAATTCTGGGCACTGGAATTATTTTGCAATTATACTTCATAATTATGCTAAAGTCATTTTTTTTGTTTCACTTGAATTGTGATGTTATGTCTTTCTCTTGATTAAAACCCTTTATTTTTCCCCATGTCATGTAGAATCCATGAAAATCCATTGATATATTTGTAACCCTACCCTGTTTCTAGTGGTCACTCATTGCACCCCATTTCATGGCCCCTGCTTCAGCCAATCAAACTACCTGCGAGTCTCTCACATAACAAACTGAATGACTGTTATTTTATATTTCCCTGTGGGAAAGGCTTTTGTTGGTCTCCTGACTTCTTATACTACCCTTTTCCCCAAAACCTGATTCAAGGACACTGTTACTCTTTCTAGCCTTATCTGGTATGACTGACACAGATCTTCCTTAAAGTTACTTCCTTTAGTCTTAAAGTGGCTCTTTTTCCTGATGTGTGACAATTTCTAGATTTCCAAAATTTGTATCTTTGCAGTGATAGCATTTTGCTACATTTATTTACTTATCTTCCTCTGTTGGACTGTATACAATATATCTTTTTATCCCTCTGCATTTCCTCTTCCTAAGTCACTGCTTGGCATATATTTGATATTCAAAAGAGAAGGTTTTGTTGAATCACTGAACTTTAATCCAGTTTTGAATCATGTTTCAAACCTCAATTAAAAAGCAAAGCATCATGCAAGAGTAATCTATTTTTCAATCGAGACTTGAAACGGGATGTGCTCAGTCTGAAAAGTGCTAAGCTACAGTTTCTGTGCCATAAACTCAAGCATCAGACTGTTTAAGAACAGTAAGAACCCGTCCCCCCTTTCCTCCCTCAAAGACGATTAAGACAGTGTTTGATGTACTTGCTTTCCAACACAAGCATTAGCTGAGTGCACTTAAATAAAGAAATGTTGATTCCACAAGTCATAGTGCAGGAGTATGAGTCACAAAATTGTACCCTGATATTTCACATAATTCCCTTGTGCATTAGGAGGTCTATGCTCAATATCTGTTGGAGCTAATCTCATCCAAATGTGACAGTCTTGACTGAAATCTTCAATCTCACTAGCTTTTTTTGTAAAGTCAACAGTTTTGGCACATTCTTAATGCATACGTCTTCTTTATTCCTCACCACATATTTATCTCCCCCTTTTCACAGAAAACCCCCAAGTTGCTGCCATTGTATTATCCTGATTTTTTCAAAGGACTATTTTCTTCAAAGCTATTTTACTTTTTCTTTTGCTTTTACTTAAAGTTTGAAAACTAGATTCAAGAGTTTAACTCTAGAGCTGAAACTGCTAAACTTGTTCATGAGGTAAGAGTGTGTACAGAAGAAAAATGTGATTTGGGGACTCAGAAAAACAGTGGAACTTAAATTCTAACAGGGAAAAAGTAAAAGAATTATTTAAATTATTTTAATTATAAGAAGCACGAAGATTATAGAAAAGTCTCTGAACTACTCTGGAAAAATTAATGAGTTTTGTTAATGGTATTTAAAATGATAATTTAGAATAAATTAAGATTAGTCCCATGGAAGGGGTTAAAGATAAAGCTTGAATGAATAAAATTAATTAGAAATGAAGTTTAGGAATAAAGGTGTATAAACTATGCAGAGCTTTGAAAGAGTCATTTTACAATTTTTTATTATTTTAAGGCCAATGGGAAGTTATAGAAAGGCTGCAGCAGCAGAAGACTAACAAATTTTTATGATAACTTCCTGGCTTCTGTGTGTGGAACAAGAAAAGAGCACATTACTTGGGAAAGAATAAGAAGTGGAAAGAGTTATGCATAGAATTCTACAACTAGATTTTTGAACATATAGGTCTAGAACTGAAAGACATTCCTAGTATATATAGCTATAAATTTGTATTACAATACTATGAATTATTAAAAGAAAGCATAAAAGTAGTTAGATTGCCTTGAGAGCCTATACTGCAAGAAAAGGAATAAAAAATGGAATCAGGGAGAATTCCAACAATTAAAAATTGTAGAAAAGCTTGATCTGGTTAAAAATAGATGTAGAAGCAGGGGGTATAGCATTTTTTGGAACATCCTAGGGATGGGATTCCATTGCATGCTGGGTGCTGTGATGAAAGTCCTCTTTGGGCATTGCCTTAGCTGAAAAAAATCCCATCTCACTTAAGGTTGAATTTTGTCTAGAGGCTGCCTGCAAAAAAATACTAATTAGCGCAGAGATATAAGGCACAGTCTTTTACACCAGCTTAGACTGGGCCTTTTTGTTACTCTGAGTATGATCTCAGCTCCAGTATCTCCATTGGCTGAAGCTATGTATAGCTCACAGTCTTCCCTTATGCTGTGATTTTTCCCCTTCCCTTCCTGGATATTAATCCTAAGAGAATTTGGTAAGAAGTATCTTTGCTATCCATATTAAATCCCACAGAGAACACTATTCTATAGTACCTGGGAGACTATATATTTTCAGAAAAAAGGATGTACTAAATAATATCTAGTGGTCTTATATAGTCAAGAAATAGTGCTCGTGTAAGAGCATCATTGTGACCAGCTCTTTGATTTTGATGTGGTTGAGTCATGAAAGCAGCAGCAATGATATTGAAGGAATGAATAAGAAATGAATACTTAGGATCAGGAATATAAAAAATCTGATTGAAAAGATTAAAAGGAAAACATTGAGTCTGGAATATGGAATGTGTGGGTAATTAAAGATGGAGGAAACATTGATTCTGTAATTCTTCCTGAGCACTTTGAGGAATCGGTCATGGTGCACATTTGTTTGGGCTAGTTTAGAGAAGGATACAACACTGTTTCCTGTCTGTTTTGTTGATCTAAAGGAAGAAAAGGCAGAGAGTAAGGGGAAACCAAGAATGATTTAAAAGTTTAAAAGGTGGTGCAAGTGGGAAAAGATTGAAACCATCATTTTGAAGAGTAATGGATTGAGTTGAAAGAGAAATACATTTTTCTTGGCAGCATTTGGAATCCAGTTGAGAGCAATGGTAATGAATATGTAGTGGTACAAATTTAGGCAATCAAGCATTCTATTGTTTTCATGTCTAATGTAAATGCCACACATTTTGGGTTGCTTGGCAAATGGTACTTGTGATGAAAACATTTCGGGGGGTTTGTTTGTGATTCCTGAAGAAAACTCATTCAGAGATACTTTAAATTAGCTTTCATTAAAAAGGAACACACCAATAAACTTACCTAAACATTTTCTTTGTTGGAGGATACCTCCTAATGAGTTTCATTCTTACTGCACCTTTCAAAGAGGAAGGAAGTTATTTGACTAATAAGAGACGAAGAGCTTATGAATTAATAATATACACATATACTTCCCAAACTAAATTTGCTCTATTGAGCTTCTGTAGTTAGAATGTCACTGATGAGGAGATATATGTGTATAATACAATGAGGGGTTTTAAATTTATTTTCAAGTACATAGATAAACCTAGTCTGCTGTGTTTGCTCTTAACATGTCCCATATATTTTTCTCTATGAATATAGGACAGTCCTGGCATGTAAAGAAATAATGCCTTTGTGCTTTTAGGTTGCTATTTCCCTTTTCCTATTGTTTCCTAGAATATTCCTTCCCTTTCCACTTGGGAGTGTGTCCTCTTGAGACCTGGAACTTTTATTGGTCCTTATTCAACATTGCTTTGTTCATTCTCAGTGCTTCAGGGCTACTAGAGGTGAGAACGGGGAGAAGTTACTGAGTATGAGGGCCAAAATCATCCTTCAGGTTATAGAACCTTCCCATAGTCTTGCTGAAATTGGATTCTCTTCATTCCAAAGACCATAGGAGGGAAAAGCTAACATTCACTTCAGCCCTTCTGGGTTGTTCTACCTTTGATGTTGGAAGCCATGTCATCCAGACCTCATACCTTATCCAGCAATTCAATGATAGGAAGCATTGACACTCACTCGAAATCAACTCTGACTTCTATTCAAGCCTTTAAGAAGCAATCTTTACTTAATCTGTAACTGATGCTCTGGTATGATACTAAGTGGATTAAATAGTGGACAAATAGCTTTTGGTATTTCGGAATCACATTATTGAGGGACCATATGAAATGTCCTTTAAATTACTTGGCCTCACTTGGTTCCTTTGCACTTCATGTGTTTATCTCGTCTTTCTCCATTCCTATCACTTCATAGAGTTGCACCATGTTGTTGAGTGGTTGTGGTTTATAACCTAATGCCCCATTAACAGTTATTTTTAATGTCTCCCTATTGGTGGACAAGAGTAACTGTTTTCATTCAGTGATCTATGTTCTTCCTAGGATGGACAGGTTTTAAATAAAAGAGAAGCAATGTTTAATCAGAAGTATATCAGAACTATCCTTAATTACTTTTATGTCTAGACAAGTTCTTAGTTCTAGTGGTTTGAAAATATAAAATGACACTTCCGCTCTTATTTTTTATGAATATTAATATGGGAGTGTGGGACCAGTTGAATTATGGTTGGGGGACAATAGGTCCCTGTCGTAGGGATCAGTTCATTCACTCAATCAATGAATACTTTTGAGTTTTTATTGCATACTTCTGTATATGTCTCTGGGGATTAAAATATGACCCAGAGACAGAGTTTTACCCTCATAGATCTTAGATTATACTCTAAAAAGGAGGAAATAGACAAAAGTCAAGTACAGAAGTGTCTTAAAGTGTCTTATAAATTGACATGTGTCATGACTGAAATACACAAAGAAAAATTCTGCATAGAAAATTGTATCTTCTGTGAGAGAAACTTGCTTTGGGAAAGGTGATTAAATAATTGTGAGGAAATTATATTTAAACTTCTGGGGTCAGGGAAGTGTCCCAGAAGTAGATAAACAATAAATATAAAGATCTTTAAATTAGAAAATGTGCTGTTTGAAAAAACAAATAGGGGCTAAGTTGAGGTAGAAAGGATGTAAGATAAGTCAAATGTGCATTTCAATTGTATTACAAACCACAAATGGGATCTGTAAATAAGAAGTTTAGTTCTTTATTATCTTTGAGAAAACATAATTAAAAAAATCAAAATCTTGTTTTTTAAACTCCTTTTACAGTGTATTTTTATATAAGAAAATTGGCCGTCTGCTGTCCCTTTGTGGCATACTATGGCATTGCATTTCATGCTTTTGTGGTATGAAATCTTTGAAGCATTGATTTTAGAAAACACTTCTGAAACTTCGTCAGTTTGATCACTGTAGCTGCTATTGTCAGATGCTGCTATTTGTCAGATTCTAATATATAAAATTTTTGTTCTTCCTTTATTGGGTTTGTGTTTTACCACTTAAATGTCACTGAGGAACACAGGAAACATGGAACTGGGTAAAGAAAAGCGAGTGAAGCTCAGTTAGCTCTCATACAACAGGGTCAGGTAAGGATTACAGAAAATTTAAAGAGACAAACTGCAGAGAAAGCCCTGAATGAAACATTTATTTTATGTACAGAAAAATCCAAAGTAGGTCTGAGTCACTTGTATTTTTCACTCTCATTCCTCAATTTTCACTTTTAGCCAGTGTGCATGATTAATTTTTCAGTCAACATGGCATCTGCTTTGTATCCTTCAACTGACTATTTTAGAAATGATCACTTATCCAGAAAATGACCTAATTCTATTTTCAAATTCACTATCTTGCCAGAGATATATTTTGTAAAATATTTCAGGAAATTTGTGCTCAAAATTAGGTTTTCTATAGATGATCTTTCCTGCCTCCATTTTTTTCCTTTTTATTCATGTAGTCATTTTCACTAAGTGTTTTCCAACAAATTATTGCTGCCATTCTCTATGGAGCATAGCTGTTGGGTTTATTTCCCATTTCTCTCTGTAGTGAAATACACCCAGAATTGTTTTCTGAGGAGACTCAGCTCTGTCAGAGGAGCCTGTTTGCATTTTCAGTCAGAAATTGAGTGATTTGCTGTTCAGGCTCAGCTGTATCTTGTTCTTTATTCCCATATGAGGAGCTGGTGTGTCACACAGTTTAGTTGACTTTACAGTGTATGGTTCTGTTTGTAAATGGAAATAGAGAATTACAGTTTTCCTAGTACTTGTGAGGGACATAATCTCAAATTCACTATAGCTTCATACCTTTCCAACATTTGGAAAGAGAAAAAATATTTATGGACAATGGTCTGGAGGAAATGCAGTCATTCATTTTACCATGTAATCTTAGATCGATTCCAGGATCAGGGAGAACTGTTTAAGTGCACCCCCACATGGGCCCATCACACGATTCCTTCTGAGTTGTGCCTTGCTATCCTGATAAACTACTCTCTGTGAGGTCTCATAGGAAAATATTTTCTCTTATTCCATATTGGCATTTCTCCCAACTAACTGGTTTATTTTATGTACATTCTTGTTACCGGTTATATTTTCTCATTTCTATGCAGAAACAAAGTACAAAATCAAATACACATTTCTTCCTTGATTGAGTGCTTGGCTTGCCCAGGCATGCATTTGTTAATTGACCACATTTCTGGCACCATTTTGTTTTCCTATTTTTATTTTCCAATGGTTCCCTTTAAATTGTTTAAATATTTTATCTCACATTATTGTTGGCATCTGTAAGTAACATAAAATCATTTGGGAGCAAAATGGTATATAGATAAACTTAGGGTTTTATTGATGCTATACTTAATTATAAAATTTATTTTATAGATGAACTGTCTAACTTACCTAAGTAAGAATTAAATACAGTGTAATTCCACACAGGCTTAAGCCTCCTCCCCAAACAATAGTGCTTTTGGAAATCATGCTAATCATATTTCTCAGTGTAAAAAGATTGAGTTTGTGGAGTATTGATGCATTGATTTTATCTATGAAATATATTGCTAAATAGAAATTTAGGGGATAGAGAGTAAATAAAATGGTTCAAATATTATTTAGGATAACATATGAAACAATAGACCCATTAGTAAAAGCTGATGCCTCCCCTCCCTCTCTTTTTCATGATCAATACATGTTTGTGATCAATACATGTTGTGATATGTAGCTTTCTGTAAGTGAGGATAGACACCCAAACAGTGGGGACAAAATGAATCAACTTGGGATCTTGATCTATGCTCTGAATCCATATATAATCCAACATTATCATTCTGGGATTTTGAATGATGAATTTCAGGGACAATTGTATCATAATAGAATAACTTCATGGAAAGATAATTTAATATCATGTAGATGTTGTAGTAATCTAAAAGCGTAGTCTTGAATTCAATCTTGAGACCAGAGAAAATATGCCTATATATAATATCTGTAAAAATGTACATCCTTAGACCTCAGTTAATTTCTAATAAGAGGTGTTTTCTTTTTCTTAGAGGCTGCAGATTACTATACTCACAGCAAAGAATTCCTGGGCTTTTTCAACATCATTAAAGTTATATTGCCTGAATTATTTAATAATATTGAAGTAAAAACAGGAAGACATATGATTCTTGTATGAAAACGACGATATTATAGCTGTCAGCTATTTATTAAAGTGGCTTTAAAATATTAGTGATTTATCAATCAATAGTTGTTGAATAGCAATGACTAAAATTTATTAAATGTCCGCTTTATACTGAACATTATCTTAGGTATTGCATCTTTTATCTATTATCTCAGTCCTCATAAAACATTTTATTGAAATCATTGTTAACATTGTATGAATGAAAACAATGAGAAACCTTACCTTTTCGGAATCTAAAATATTGTTGTTTTCATATCTCTTAGCCAATATGTGCATTGCCTCTAGACAGTGGGATTTGGTAAAGTTGTCTCTTTTACTAATTCTAGGGAAATTCTTATGAAAAACAAAAGTGGTAGGTAAATGAATTAAAAATTACAGTAGTATTTGTGAGATTTAAAAAGTATGAATCGTTCTTGTTTTTTAAGTAATTATTTTTATTCAGTTGTTCATCCTGATTGTTTCATTCAGGCCTGGGTCATAAAGCCAGGTCCTGGGGAAATATGTGGACTATAGTCAGCTGGAAGCAATGTAATTATCCACTAAGTCATCAGAGCATGTCAAGTGTTAATCTTTCACATGTGATACAGAGCCACAATTCTGACTGACACTCAGGGTTGGGTTATAGAGACAACAAATGATGGCAAGTCAAAAAGATTCAATTTGTATATACACTGTAAATAGTTTCACTTAATGGAGTAACAAAGAATGAGTATACTGATATCAGCAACAACTTGAACATTAGAAAACTGTAGCATTTGTACTATGTCAGTAAGATTGTCTATTGTTACAACTGATTTCGAGGGCAATTTGGAATTATAAATTGAAGATGATCGTATTCTATGACCCTGCAACTTCACTGCTAACTAGTTTCCTAGGAACATTATAGAGTGCTCACAGCAGCTATGCTCACAGTAACAGAGCACAGAGCACTGACAACAGACTAGGTAAAAATATGTACATTTACAAAATGGAAGATGACTCAGTTGTGAATGAGTGAACAGAACTATAAATGCCAGGAGGATGAAACTGAGGTCATACTGTTGAATGAAAATAGCCCATCACAGTAAGACATATTTCTTGAGTTCATCTGATTCAAATTCAAAAACACACAATACTAAACATTATTTAGGGGTTAGATATTATGGTAAAGCAATTAATATGAAAAAGGATTAAACAATGCAAGATAGCATTGTGGGGGAGGGTGATGTAAGTATGGGAAGTTCTCCACAGAGAACTTCATGGATTTAGGCCATTTTTTACGTTGAGTTGAATGGTGGTTTCTCTGTATTTGGGCTCTTTATCATGTTAATCTTAATGTCTCACACATTTATCATAAATGTATATGTATTCAATTCTACTAAAAGAAAGAATGGGAAATTACTTTGAACTTAAATATGTTAGCATCTATTCTTGGGTTTCCTGAATTAACTATTTCTACATATTCATCTCTGAACTTACTTTGTAGAAGTTATTGTCTATTGTCCTCTCATCCCTGTCACTTTTTCATCAGAGAAGGAAGATATATGTGTGTGTCTATGTCCCCTTCTGACTTGTTGCAAACATTTCATTTTTGGCAGCATCTAGCTTATCCCTGGAAACCAGGTCAGTGAGCAGTGTTCTGTTCTTTTGCTTCCTGGCTTATCTATTAAATACTAAGGAAAACTGTGGCTCTTTTTCTTAGCTTTGTGATACTACACAAGTATAGCAGATCACTGAGTAAGTGGACGCAGGGTGTGCTCCTGACAGCAGTTACTGTCTAGTGTTTGCCATTCCCAGGTTAGCAGGGATAGTCGAGTCTATTAACAGCCCCAGGCTGGTGGTGCTGCTCTAGCATCTCTGGTAGTGTTTACTTCTCCAAGTCCTTCAAAGACAGATCCACCCTGTGTTCTCCTTCTTCTCTAAAGAAACCCAGTGGTTCAAGTTATTCCCTCATCTTATTTCATACTTTCTTCCTTCTTTTCTCCCCATAGCTGACTTCTTCCAACAGAGTTCAATACCTGCACAGGAATTCACCAAACTTTCTCTAATGATGTAACTATGATGTAAAAATTTCTGGACATTTTTATAATTTTCATCAAATAGTGGAGGTAGAAAAGCAAACTCAACAATTCATAAAAATAATTCTTCCTAATGCCATACTCATACTTTAAATATGCAAATCTGGTGAAAATTTTATATTGATTATGTGATCAACTTACCATACATCATGGATTGTTTTCTTTTTTCTGCTGTTATGCATATATAAATTTTTTTCTCCCTGGATTATGATGCTTCTGTAAAGTTTACATATTCTTATCATTTTTAAAAGTAAATGAGTAAGCACAGGAAAACATGGTTCACTTACTCAGTTCCTTGTCTGAAAAAATGTTTTAATACTTGAAGCTATAAAATATATTTTCCTCATATACATTTAATCATTTTCATGGTGAAGTACTTTCCTATTTAGCTGTATAGATAGGAATACAATTCTAAGATGTTCTAATTCACAGTCCATTTAAATACCAAACTGCCTTGCATGTATCAAAGAATTCAGCTGGAATGATTTCAATCAAGGAATAAAATTCTACCTCTGAAAACTTTGTTTTGATATATTTGTTAAACATATATTGGACTGTATTATAAAATATTAAAATTCTTTTAAATATATGTAGCACTTTTCTAATAGTCAAAATGCTAAAATAAGCTGCCTGTAATAGGTAAGATTATATTTTAAAGTTGTGCATGTTGCTACAAATTAACAACACAGAAAAAAATGTTTAACTTAGGTAACAACTATGTTTCTGAAATTCAGTGAGGCTATAAAAGAATAAATATCTGAGTAAGACTTGCTTCATTTATTGTGGGTGTGTTATTTTATCCTTTCATATCATTAGGTATGATATGGCTCTAAACCTTTGATAAACTATGACAAATTTTAAAGGGGAAGTATTATTGTAAAATGAATTCTGTATTTCTAAAGACTATATGCCATGCATTTGACTTATAATGTTCTGCTCAATTTAGAGTTCTGATGAACTATCTCTTCAATGAATAAATTTTCATAATAGAATGACTTAAACTGATGTGATAAAAACATTAAAATAAAGTATTTAAAAATGTTGATATAAAGAAGCTTTCTCTAAGGTATCTCCTATCTGAAATATGTTTGAGCTTTTGTATAAAATGATGAGGATGAAAATATACACACATATACATACAATTCCAGTTTTAGTTGATTTGGGTTGATGGAGATTAGGGTTTCAACATATGAATTTGGGCAGGGGACACAAACATTCAGTCTACAGCACTTCTTAAACATAAAAATCTTTCATCTATCACATCTGTTATGGTTAAGTGCTATAAAAGTAAGACGAAATTGATAACCCTTGAAATGGGATAGGTTAAAAAAAAGGCTTCCAGGAAGAATTAATGATTGGTCTTCAAATTAAGAAAGAGGTAGAGAAATAATTAAAACCATTTCTTGACCCTTGAAATTGTAACATATGTTATCTAGCCACTTTCTAAATGCATATTGTGGAAATTTTTATTGAACACATTAATGAAGATTTTTTTTTTCATAATACAGTTTATGGGTAAAATATAGTAAAGCAAGCCAGGATTTAATCTCTAACAATGAAAAGCTAGATGAATCTACCATCAGTAATGGTTGATTATGCCACTTTATGCCAGAATTATTTGATGTTACCATCCTGGATATTTTTGAGTTAGACCGCCAATATAATACAATTTTTGCATTCAATATTTAGCTTATATTATTGTTTTCTATGTAAAATATGATTTCTCAGTGAGATAGTAATGACTGGAAAATGTTCTTGCTGCATTATAGAATAAAGTATGCGAACTAGAAATCTTAATTTTTCACAATCTTTTATAAGAAATTTTACTGTTAAAATATTTGTGGTTATAATATTAGAATTTGCCCTTGTATAATCCAGCATCAGTATCTTGAAATCTGACTTGATAAACTAAGTTTTTACCCTGCAAGTAATTTATAATTTGTAAGTCTCATTGAGGAGCAGGGGAAAAAGACAAAAAGATATCACCTTCAAAGATGCTTATGATATTTCATATTTAACTGATTATTTTAAGTGTTGAAGATTTAATGTCTGGATTCCACTTCAAGATTTAAAACCTTTTTTTATATTTGAAAGAAACTAGTTTTTAAATTAAACTTAAATTTTGGCATATAGATGTAAATGCAGATATAATAAATAAAATGGAGAAATCTCATGCACTTACTGCCCAGTTTTCTCCCAATGACTAGACTACTGACATTGATAGAAGCTATCCAACTTTTTTAGACCGTTTCATAATGAAAATTAGATTCAATTTTACATTGACCTCTATAATCCATTTAATTTTTTATATTGGAAAAAATCTGCTGGTTTGGTTCTTTAGTTGAATTTTACTTCTAATTCAAAGTTAAATTATACTTACATAGCTCCATTGAGCAAAAGTTGTTTCCTAAGGTAAGTTGAAATAAAATTCTTAAAGGAAAGTCTAAAAGTGGATGATAACTATAAAAAGTGGTAAAATTGCATTGCAGAGTTGATCCTTTTATTTTAGAACCTAAATTGTTCTTGATACTTTGCATGAAATTATTAATAAGCAAAACATTGTCATAACTTTGGTGAGAATAATTATATGCATTTATATTTTAGCATTGTGAATACATTATATGTGAAAACAGCTCTTTATGGTTAAAGTATTTTTCACATTAATAGAAGAGAGATTTTAGGACAGAATAATTATCTTTTATATTATAAGCTGTACTAGAGTAATACTAAATAAAATATACTGTGTTTAGCCATAGAATTACTGAATGTTTAGATGAAACTGTTCATTATCTTCTCACACCCATCTTCTCTATTTTGGAACCTAACTTTATATTACAGTGATAATGAAAGAGAGAAATCTCAGTTCACTGATGTTAGGTCTTCTTGTGTGTATTGATGTAGATTGAATGGGCAGACCAGCACAGTACAATTTGTAAAATGAGATTTTAGAACTCCTAGAGTTTAGCAAACCTTTGCATGTTTCCCTAGTATACTGCAAGCTTTCTAAAGTAGATAACCTTTATTTGTTATACCTGCATCAATTATGTAACAATTTCACCCATCTATTTAAAGCTAATGACTGAAGCTATACAATTTATATACTGAGGTGAAAATATATTCATTTATTTTTAGTTGGTGTAAAATATATGATCAGAATTTAGTACTAAACGCTAGTATAGAAAGCAGGAAAATGACAATAATTGATTCTGGATATTTTAGTAGTAATTCCTCAGTGTAGGTAACATTCAATTCAGGTATGTTCAACCTACCTTTGTAATTGGAAGTTATCTCCACATAGTAGGCAGTATGTACAGAAAGTCCAAATGTTTACAATGAGATCTGCTGGAATTGATAAATTGGTGTTCTGACTTACTCTGCTTATCATATAAATGTCCACAAAATCAAATCCTATTTCTGAGAGGACTAGATAGTGGCCAAGGACGTGTATGAAGTTAGATTTTAAGGTAAGCACTTATTTAAAAGATTTATTTTTTCTGAGACATTTCTAGAACTCTTGTCCAGAGGAAGTGTTGATTAAGGTGAGAGGTACCATGAGAGAAATGATATGGAAAATATAGCAAATAATTTATTATCAGCAGTAGCAGTCATTTCAAACACACAGAGATGATCTTTATTGTATATCCAGTTTTAAAAGTTGTTTTATTTAAAAAATCCACAAAATTCATGAATGCAAGCTATTAAAAAATCAGTAATAGAATGGAATATTCACCAATATTGAATGTAATCTCTTTTTTCAGATAAATTCTTCCAGAAAAAAACACTTAAAATACATTCCCAAAGCTGAGACTTTAACCTGACACCCCTCTTAGGTCCATCTCCACCTCTAGTCCTTGAAAATATTTTGACAAACATGGCAGGTCACTTCTCTTAAAGAACACATTCCTAAAAGTAGGAAAAGCAAATACAAGAGTGAATTTAGACAGACACTCAGAAATGACCATCTAAACTTTATTATGTCCATGTCATTTACTGTTATTGTCATGACTAATTTTTCTATCAAAAACTGACATACTTCTACCTGTTTTATCTGCAAGATTAATGTTCTCTTAGTTTAAGATCCTATGAGGCTCTACAAGTATTGATCACTAATAATTCCTAAACATGGAAACTTAAAATGCATTTTATTCATTTATTGTATATTTCATGAAGATAAATCGGAGGGAGGAGCTTACATTTAGCTGGCAATCATATAGATATGCTTCCTTATGCGTGAGCTAGCTATCACATGTCCTGTATCCTTAATATTGTCAAATAGTAATACTTGTTATTCTATTGTTTGCCATGCCATATACATTTTAGGATATTGAATTGCATCTTGGTCTACATTACGTATCAAATTCACCACCCAAGTTCCAGTGTCCTTTGCCACCAACTTTTCCCCTCTAAACCACCCCTCCCTCCCTCCAGAACTGCAATCTTGTGTCCTGCTACTTTGGTTGGGATTTGGGTGTTCATTAGTTTTTTCATTTCATTAAATTCCTCCTATGAGTGAAACCATCATGTATTATTTTTCTTATTGACTTATTTCACTTAACACGATCCCCTCCAGTTCCATCCAAATAGTTGTAATGGGCACAATTTTCTTTTTTTTTAACGGTGGCGTACAATTCCATTAAGTCTATATACCATAATTTCTTTATTCAGTCATTTGTTGATGGCTAATTATGTTGTTTCCATGTCTTGGCTATTGTGAACTGTGCTTCTATGAACTTAAGGGTACAGAAAATTGTTTTTTTCTGATTAGCAATAAAGTATCCTCTGGGTGTATGCCCGAGTGGGATTGCTGGATCAGATGGTAGATCCATCTTTATTGTTTGAGAAATCTTCATACTGTTCTCCAAAAAGGTTGTACAAGTTTACATTCTTATCAACTGTGTAGGAGGGTTCTTTTTTTCTCCACACCCTCTCCAACACCTGCTAGTTCTAGTCTTTTTGATATATGCCATTCTTACTGGTGTGGTGATCTATTATTGTAGTTTTTATTTGCATTTCTCTGATGCTGAGTGACGTAGGACATTTTTATGAGTATCTTCTCCAACTCCATGAATTGTCTTTACGTTTTAGTGGTGTTTTTGTTTGCTGTGGAGAAGCTTTTCAGTTTGATTTAGTCCCAACTGCTTAATTTTACATTGACCTCTTTTGCCATAGCTGTTCCTTTCCCAAAGAGCTCTGTAAGGTTGAGGTCATGGAGAGTTTTCCACATTTACTTCTGAGTTTTGTGTTTTCAGGTCTTCTGTCCAAGTATTTGATTCATCTTCAGTTAACTTTCGTGCATGGTGATGAGTAATTGAGTTTATTTCTTTTACAAATATATTTCCAGTTTTCCCAACTTTTGTTAAATAGACTTTTCTTACTCTATTGTATGTTCTGACACCTTTGTCAAGATTAACTATCAATATAGGTATGGTTTTAATTCTGGGATCTCAAATTGATTCCACTGATCAGTGTGTGTGTTTTTGTTTCAGTTTCTTAACATATAGAGCAATAAATGATATAATATAGTTTGAGCAATAAATGACATAATATAGTTTGGGGTTAGGGAGTGTGATTCCTCCACTGATCTTTTTTTTCTTTTAAGAGAGCATTGGCTATGTGACGCCTTTTGTGATTCTGTACAAACTTCAGTGTTGTTTGATCTATTTCCTTGAAAATATCCCTGTAATTTTTGGTAATTACATTAGACTATATAATGTTTTGCGTAGAATGACCATTTTTACTAGATGGATTCTTCCAATCCATGAACATGGACTATTTTTCCATCTCTCTGTGTCGTCTTCAGTTTCTTTCATTAAGATCTTGTAGTTTTCAACATAGAGGTCTTTCACCTCCTTTTTAAAATTTATTCCCAGATATTTAATCTTTCTTGGTGCCATTTTGAATGTGATTTCTTTCTTAATTTCTTTTCCTCTAATTCGCTGTTTGGATATAGGAATGCTACTACTTTTGTGTGTTTATTTTATATCCTGCCACTTGGCTGCATTCATTTTGCTGTCTCTACCAGTTTTGTTTTGTTTTGTTTTTGTTTTTGTAGTCTTTAGGATTTTCTATTAGTATATCCTATCATCTATAAATAATGATAGTTTTACTCTTTTCCCATCTGGATTCCTTTACTGTTCTTTTCTTGCCTTATTGCTCTAGCCAAGGCTTCCAGAACTGTGATGAATAGTAATGATAACAGTGGGCAGCCTTCTCTTGTTACAGATCTTCAGGGAAAGGCTCTCAGACTTTTGTCCCTGATTATAACATTGGCTGTGGATTTGTCATAAATCGTTTTTATTATGTTGAGTATGTGCCTTCAATTCCTCTTCTGGCAAGGGTTTAATCATGATTGGGTATTGAATCTTGTCAAATGCTTTTTCTATATCTATTGAGAAGATCATACAGTTTTTTATTTTTATTGATGTGTGGTGTATTATGTTAATGGATTTGCATATGTTGAATCATCCTTGAATCCATGGAGTAATTCCTGTTTGATCATGGTGTCTAATTTTTTTTTTCGATGTGCTGTTGAATTTTTTTGAGAGTATTTTGTTGAAGATTCTTACATCTATATTCATCAGTGATATTGGTCTGCAGTTTTCTGTTTTGGTGCTGTCTGTCTCATTTTGAATTGGTCTCATAGAATACATTTGGGAGTTTTCCCTTGTTTTCAGATTTGTGGAAGAGTTTAAGGAGAGTGGGGATTAGCTCTTCTTTGAACATTTGGTAGATTTCACTAATGAAACCATCTGAACCTAGGCTCTTTGATCTGTGGAGATTTTTTTTATTACTGGTTCAGTTTCTGTGCTTGTGATCTGTTTGTTTGTCTTTGTCTTCCTGTTTCAGTTTTGGAAGATTGTGGGAGTCTATAAATCTATCCATATTCATAATTTTTAAAAATTTATTAGCATATGAGTGCTCATAATAGTCTCCCATGATCTTTGTATTTCTTTGAGTAGGATGTAATTTACCCCTTTCATTTCTGATTTTTGTTTTTAGGATTTTATTTTTCATAGTCTAGCTAGGGGATGTAGCAATTTTATTTACTTTTTCAAAGAATCAGCTCTTGGATTTGTTGATCATTTGAATGGCCGTCTTCGTTTTTAATTTAATTAGTTTCTTCTCTATTATTATTTCATTCTTTCTGCTGATTTTTGTTTTGATTGTTCTTTCCTTTATAGTTCCTGCAGATGAATGCTTAGATACTCAACTTGGACTCTCTCGGTGTTTGGTATGTGCTTGTATGGTTATAAACTTTCCTCTCAGACTGCTTTTGCCACTTTCTATATGTTCTTATAGCTCATCTTCCTAATTTTCATGTTTCCAGATAAGTCTTAATTTCATTGATGATCCAGGGGTTGTTCAGAAGGATGTTCTCAACCTGCACATATTTTTTGTTCATCTAGTTTTGTTTCTTTGATTCTAGTTTCTGATCAGAGAACACGTGTTCTTTAATTTCAATCTTGCTAAAATTTTGAGTTGTTCTGTATCCTAGTATACAGTCTATCCTTGAGAATGTTCCATGTACACATGAGAAGAATTTATACTCTTTTTTGTTGAAATAGAATATGTCTGATAGATCCAGATGATCCATTGTTTCAATTTGGGACCTTTTTTCTTTCTTGGTTTTCATCCTGAATGATTTATCTATTGATGAACGAAAGTATTGAAGTCCCCTACTATTATCATTTTACAGTCAGTGTCTGCCTTTAATTCTGTCAGTATGTTTTATGTATTTAGATGGTCCTGCCTTGGATGTATATATGTTGATGATAGTTATTTCTTCTTGATGAATTATCTTGACTATAATATAGTGTCCATCCTTGCCTGCTAATACCCTTTTTAGTTGGAAATAGTTCTTGTCTGATATTAGTATTACAGTCACTGATTTCATTTCATCACTATTTCTTTGTTATATTTTTTTATAACCATTGACTTTCAACCTATGTTTATCTTTTGGTCTGATATGTGTTTCTTGTAGACATAATATTGATAGATCCTGGGTTTTTTTTAATTGTTTTTTTCTATCTCTTCAGCCACTCAGTGTCTTTTGGTTGGTGAATTCAGTCCATTCACATTTAGGGTGATCATTGTAATATAGGGCTTACATTACTGTTATTGAGTCTTTGTTTTCTGATATTTTTCAGTGTCTGTTGCTTCACTTCCTGTTTGATTAGGTTTTCTTTTCCTTTGGATGGTTTTCAGTGTTTATTTTGTCAGTATTGTTTACTTCCTGGCAACGTATTTTATTGGAATTGAGCTTTTTGCTTGTCCCATCGGCTGTCTCTAACTATACTGCTCTGTAATCATCTTTTATGAGCTGATGCCATATCACATTTACATATTTATATAGGTTACATGTTTTTCTGTCCCCCTTTAGTGTTCTCTTGTTAACTCTTGCTGGTCTCAACTTTATTTCTGCTTTTGCTATCCTGTTTATTGCCATTCTCAAGGTTTGGTAAATCTTTGTTTTGATTTTTCCTATTGTTGAGCCCCTTTCAATATTTCTTGAAGAACAGGCTTGTGACAGATAAATCCATTAATTTTTGTTTGTCATTAAAGAAATTAATTTCTCCATCATACATGAATGACAGTTTTACAGGGTATAGTATTCTTATTTGGTAGTTTTTGCCTTTTAGTATTTTGGAAATGTTATCCACTCACTCCTGGTATCGGGTGTCTGTTGAGAAATTTGATGATATCCTGATGGGTATGACTTTGCTATGTTTTATTTTTCTCTAGCACCTTGTGTAGTTTTTCATTGACTTTTTCTAGTTCTGTTATGATTTGTCTGAATTTAGAAATTTCAGTGTTTTCTCTGCTTGTTGAACATCCATGGCTACTTTTTTGTCACAGTTTTGGGAAATTCTCTGCTATTATTTCTATAAATAGGTTTTTTGCTCCTCCTCCCTCTCCTCTCCTTACACCTAGTATCCTTATGTTTGTTCTTCTGATGGTGTCTGATATTTCTCAATGTTTCTTATTTTTTCCTCATTTTTGTTTCCCTCTCCTCTTCCATGAGTGTCACCTCTGTTATCTTGTCTTCCATTTCTGATATTTGTTCCTCGCAAGGTCGAGTCCATTTATGTAACTTTACATATTTATCTTCAATTCCTTGACTGTGTCTTTCATCTCTAGCATTTCTAGCATTTTCTAGCATTTCTGCTAGGACTTGCCTTGCGGTCTTAATCTCCTGGGTGGAATATGTCATGAATGTCATGAATATTTAATGAATATGTCATGTCATGTGAATGTGTCATGAATGTAAATGTCATGACAAATGTCAAAGAAGACATATTCCCTTTGATCTGTCGCTTCTTTTCTATGGTCTTCCAAATGCCTTTGGGTAACTGCATCTCAGCCAGACTTTGTAACTATCATTTTGAACTCTTTACCTGAGCTCTTTATACAATTCATATCAGTGGAGTTCTCTTTGAGCTCCTGACATCTTCCTCTCTTGGTGCCATTCATGTTTTTTTTGGTGGGGCAACTTAGATTTTGGAATGGCTTACTTTTCTTCCTTGAATTTAACACTGTGGCTTTCTTTTTCTTTTTGTTTGGATTTCTTCCTACCTGTATGATGACATGGCAGGTACCAGCCTCTTGATTTTAGTGGGGGTGAGGTCAGTTCTGCTCTCTAAGATGCCCTCTTGTGGTGGGCCACTGATGTCATTTCAGATGTTGCTTTCAGACTTTGCAAGTCTCTAGTAGGGGGAGGATCACAGGCAGCCCATGTGGTCTGGGAATACAGCTCTCAGGTAACATAATTAAGTGTTTTAGCATCTCGGGATCTTGGTTGAAACACCATGGATGTGCTCAGGTCCTGATTCCTACTGGGCATTTGTTTCTGGTGGCAGCTGAGCATGGTGATGGTCAGAGGCCCATGGGTCTGGAGGCCTAGTGAGCAATGGTTTTGGTCAACTTAGTGTGAGCCTGGTGTATTGTGTTTCCTGACTGTGCCAGGGCAGGGCCAGGGGTCAATGGTCCATGGGTCCCCAGAACCTGAATCTTACCATGCACTATTTCCATGGTGTGGCAGGTCAGGGGAAAAGGGTTTGTGTACCTGAAGCAGGTGAGTGCTTTGAAGCTAGGTGATGGCAGGTCCTACTCTCTGCATTGCAGACAAAGAAAAGAGTTTTTTTCCCCTTTGGAGTGGTGAAATTGCCATATTTAAATCTTTAAAAAATTATTTTAATCCCTTGCTTTTGTTCATGTCACATGTAATTACACTACAGTTTGTCCTATTATTATTTTAAAATATTCTCTAGTGATAAATGCTGCTTGTTCATGGAAAACATAGCAATTAATTGAAATGTCTAATTTATTTTTACAAATGATCTTTTTAAAGACATTTTAGCAAAAAAAACAAGGTATATTGCAGACCATTTTATAGTACTTGAGGTAGAAATTCATAAGGATTACTAAAATATTATTTTATGAAATGAATATATATGACATAAAATGGACAAACTACTTTTTAAGGAGACATTACTCAGATAGTCTTTGAATATTAGCAATCCATATTTCTAAAACATAACACGATACTTTTTAAATATCTTTATCCCACTCAATTTCATAATAGTTTCAGTTATGTAACTGTATATCTATCTGACCTGTTTTCTCTGGGAATAGGGAAAATCACACCTCAACAAAGGGATACTGAAAAAAGTATGATTTGCTACTCCAAGTTTCGTTTGGGCTCATAATACTAAGTTATCAATAAATGGTAATAATAACAGTAGATAACTCATTATTTCAGTATTCTTCTGTATGCTTGAATATCTACAGTAGAATTAGATGAAAATCAGAAATTTATCTACATTGCAGAAAAGGAAATGGAATAGTTTAGGCATGCCTCACTCCATTTGTTCCTTCCATAGAATTTTACCTAGAAAGTAACCCAAATCTGAGGCTGCTGGGCCTTTAGTCTCCTTTTTCCTAGGTCTTATTTTCATTTCTCCCAAACTAGCTACCACAGAAGATGGCAAACACAGGCACATGCATACATATAAACCTCAGTAAAAAAGTCTAAAACACCTCAAAAACAAAACAAAAACTAAAATATAGAGGAATATGCATATATACGCACACACGCACACACACACACATATATATACACACACATATATATATATGAGAGAGAACATAACCTTTTTCCCTAATAAAAAATATTCGATTCACAGATTTTTGTGCCTGGCAAAGATAACTGAGTCCACAGTCATCAGTTTTATTTCCTCATTCCCAAGCTAATTGATTTAGTCAACAAACATATATCAACTCCCTGAATTTATCACTGTGATATATACTCAAATAACGAAAAATCTGTCTCTACTCTCAAAGTAGACTGGTGTAAAATATTTTTAAATTCCAAGTTATTGTGTTACCTGCCATGCATGACCTTGGGTATAAGAGACAATCAGAAGTTATGGAAGGCTAACTAGAGGCGCAGAGATGAATCCTTAAAGTTTAGTGAAAGTTTAATAGAGTAGTGGAAATCTCTTTTTAGATTTTAAAACTGTGACTTCTGTAAAGGCATAAAAAAAGGCATCATGTGTTCAGAGAATTTTGCAAAGTGTAAATGGTAGAGTACAGGATGCATAGAGGAAGATGAGGAGCAGGGCCAAGAGTACTGACAGTCATGGTTAAGGAGTTTAATCCATGCTACTGGTGACAACTTCTTAAGCAGAAGAACTATAGAATTTAATATTACCCTTATAAAATATGGCTCTTATATTACTGTAGAAGACATTGTTCGGGAGAAGTTACAAGTTATAAGAGACTAAGTCGTGTGGGAGAAAATGATAGCTTTTGTCCTTACTTCCTTCTCCTTCAGCTCTCTGTTCAAGTATTGTCTTCTTGTATAATCTTAATCATCTTGTGTAATCACAATTGTGTTTCTATTGCCTTTATGTAAATTGTATAAATTCTGTCCATCACAAAATTTAGAACATGGAACATCCCTGACATCATGAGTTTATATCTTCATTTGTTCTTATGTGTGATCATTATTGTATTTATTTGTTCTATGTCCTGAGTTAACTTTCTTTTCTGTAACAAATGAGCATTAAAATAGCATTTAAAAATAAGTTATCTTTGTACCACAACAGCATATTTTGACATAAGTTATTTAGAAAATTTTCTATTAGACATACATATGGAAAATATTTATTGAACACTCATATAGGCCTGCTTGAAAAATATTTACCAAGTATTTTATATACTATATCACTGTATATGTGTGTATATATAATATGCCTAATATGGTCTGAATCTATAATTATGTAGTTATATAGGTATGATGAATTTCTTGGATTTTTTTTAAAGATATATGTCTTCCAATTGTATTTTCTCCCTGGAACTCAGATGGGTTTATTTTCAACAGTTAATTTCTTAAGATGACCAGTTGGGGCTATTTCATGGTGGGTACTCTATTTCAGTTAAAGAGGTGAATGAAGTTCAGAATATAAAGTTTTATTTGTATAAATGTTTACATTAGAGACATGAGACCTATAGAAGAAAATATAGTAGAAACAATGATAGTGATAATTTTGTAGGAAAACATATGGTGTTTTATACTATTTTTATCTGATTATTTTTTTTACCATTTATTTAATTTTTACACACTATCTTCATGAGATATGAATTTACAACAACATGCTTAAAATATACTGGGACTTTCTGGTTAAGTTTCTAGTAACCAGATAGATATGAAAAACAGAGGAGAAAATGATAGAAATGTGCTGGGAAATACAAATCACCCACACATATATATACACACACAAACACACACACATACACATGTGTATATACACACACACACACACACACACACACACACACACACACACACACACACACACACATATATATATCTAAGTAAAGAAACAAATGGCTCCTAAAAAATATCTGAAGGAGAGTCCCTCAAAGTCATCAATGCTTTGTATTTACCTGAAAGGTATGTGAGCCTTTGACTAGGTGTGAATGGTGTAAAATATTCATAATCTTTAATAACAAGTAACCTTTACTAATATGTCTCTGAAATCATTTCCCAAAAGCACAATGCCACTAAATTGGAAACAATGTTGGGTATTTAGTTTCCTTTCCAGAGATTTAAAGTCAATCATGAAAAAGAGTTGTAGGAGAAGAGTTAGCAACAACCATTCGAAGAGAAATTATGTTGCTCATTATAAAGTGACACCCTCTTCTCCAAACCGGCATATTTGCAGTGAGATGGAGCTTACAAGATTCCAGAAAGAAGAACTCATTTACCTTTTGTCATCAAATTTAAAAAGCTGTACAAACATTGTTCATTTTGGGATAACTAAATTGGAGAAAAAGGGAAACTGTAAAATCAACCAGCATGCTTAAAAAAATAGAATAAAGCTTTCAAGATACTGAACTGGAATTTTAAAATATTTTACATGTGCCTACTTTGAGAATAGAGAAAGATTTTTCATTATTTCATTATTATATCACAGTGATAAATTAAGAGAGTTTATATATGTTTGTTGACTAAATCAATTTCAAGATATTCCTGAAAATAAAAGTAAATTATAAATACTTGGTAATATAAGTTAGAATGTAAGTTATAGTTTGTGATACAATAGATGAGACAACAGACAGATAAAAAGTGAGCTATGAGCTAGGTGGCAAATATAAAAATTATATAAGCAATAATTACAGAATTAATGCCAGCCAGAAGTAGAAGTAAAGTTAAAATTTAGGAAGAAATGATGTTGAGGGAACACTTAAGAAGCTCTCTTATAATGTTAGGGGAATGGGGAAGTGACTAAAATGCAAAATATACATGAAGAGATGATACTACCCTGGACAAGGAAGAAAGTCAAACAGGTAACTTTCTTTATTTGAAATCAGAGTACTTGAAATATTATCCAATTATTAAAGATATAACAGAACAAAACTTAATGAGCTTAGGCAAATTATGAGTGGTAAATTGAAAAGGCGCTTTGTGTAACAAGAAAAATTAAGAAATGAAGTACTGAGGAGAAGCAAACATGTTTTTATTTCTAATAATAAGGAAAAATTGTCATCACTGAAGCAAAAAGAATAATTGCAAAAGAAAAAGAATTGTGAACATCTCTGAAACACTACTAAGAGAAATATACATTAAACTGACCACTAACATTTTGACATAAATAACCCAAATAATAAAAAAGTAAAAAATAAGTTGTTTTTGTATGATGGATGTAATCAGTTCTTAACAATGTCTCAGTTTATAAATTCATTGAGAATCAAAATTTATGGAATAAAAACAAATCACCCAGAATATCATACACACTACATGCATAGCCTATGAATGTGACAGGGAGGATCTCAGCAAGAGGTGACCTTTTGTAAAATACCTGAAAAGGGTAGGGAGTGAATCACCTGCAGGACAGAGGGAAGGTTTCATACAAAGTCCATGCGACTGTGAGCTCTGAGAGTGTTGGAACTCTTGTTTTGTTTCCCACTTTTCTCCAGGATATATTCTAGAACTTGGGAACATTAGATTGAAAATGTAATGAATTTTTCCAAACTCACATGGTTACTAGAAGATGAGCTGGATTTAGAAATCTGGAAGATGTGAATTAAAAATAACTTGATCCTCCACTAGGATATCTGGGATATCTAAAGAACAATAAAAACAATTCTCCACAATTCAACAAGAACAGACATCTGTCGGTATACAGAACATCACACACTATATGACACACTGAAAGTTACCTATTTGTTTGCCAACATGAGATCATGGGTCAGTGCTACATCTGAAAATATTATATTCAAGAATATAGAAAACTACTTTTAAAAGCATGTGTGTCTGATCCAGTTCATCATAAACATGTATAGAATTAATATATTTGTTCTGCTACAAATATTCACAATTGGGAAAAAAATCTCCAACTTTATATTAGTTTGCCAATTTGAAATTGAATTTTCACTCGAAGAAATTTGAATTTCAAATTCTTTTGTAAGAAACAGAATGTGGTGTTTCATAGTGTAATGATGAGTATGGACTTGAATGAAGAAATAAAATGTATAATTATGTACAGAATATTATTGGAAAGTAGATAAATTTTCAAAAATATAATTTTACCAAACTGCAAAATATCCTTTGTTTCTAGAACTTTACATGTTAAATGTACTTTTTTAGTGTTTAGTCCTGGCAAATTTTAAATTATGAATTCTTTTATATTTTTAATTAAAAATCTGTGTTATGGTGACACTGAATCGAGTATATAAAATAATTGTGCATTTATTGACCTATGTATATTTAAATTCCCATATATTTATGTATGAACATGTATAGAAAGCGTGCCATATATATATTTATATGTTTTATATATTTAAAGATCTGTGCTGGGCTCAATATAGAAAGCTGTGCTATGAAGACTAGTAAGACCGTTAGGGCTTTTGGTCAAGTAGAAATCAAAATATAAACAAACAACAATTTCTGATGTGACCAAATCATAGTTTTTATATTATTTGTCACATGTTTTTGAGAAGTTGTTCTTTAAGACATAATATAGATGAAATAGGGCATAGTTTTGAGAAATACTGGCTTTTAACAAAGTAAACTTTATGATCTAAGAGGTGACTACAAATGACTACTTTAAATGTCATAGCAGTGGATTCATGATTTTTTTTGAGCAGTAAATAATGATTTTAATAAGTCTCCAGTTCATGTCCTGAAAATTATAACCTTTCAGCTATTGCATACACCTTTTTGTGTAGAGGGCAAAGTGAAAATCTCATATTTTTCTTAGGCATGATATGAAAGCAATAATTTCCTTCTGCCGCTTAGACTGAGCACAGTGCTGTGGAACAAGTCAGTGCAAAATGAAAGTCTCCCTCCAAAGCAAAATAACTGGAAGACAGTGGGCATCTATTTTCATTCCAGCATCCCGTAAAATGATTTCTGGGTTTTCTTCAAAGGAGTTGCTTTTAGGAAATGTAGATGAAAAATGGCATTTTTGGCAAGTCACTGAGAAAGTTGGTTATTACCACTACACCTTAGTAGCAGAGACTTTGTGAATCTGGCCTTTTCTCCTCTTCTATATCTCTTATTTGGGATAACTTTAAAATCTGTAACTTTAGGAGTTGCCTATGAATCAGAAATGACAGAATTCATTTTTAAGAATAGTATATTTAGTCCTTGTAGTGTCTCTGTGGACTTCTTGACTTCTAAACAAACATCCATTATGTTTTAACTTAAGATCATAGATCTGCATTTTGTGCTGAAAAATGTAATTACTATATCACTGCAGTCTACTCTTTTGTAAGCCATGGATTTCTTACTTATGAGATTTTCTAAAATATGAATAAACTCAATTATAGGAAATGTATCAAATTGCAGATAGCTGGTTTTGACTGAAAACTGGATATTTAATGTTGAAGTGCTTGGAAATATGACTAATAATAAAAATCTGATTTTCATAAATTCTCCATTGATGTTTTGTCCTTATATAAATAGGGGCACTTGGTTTTCATATTCTACAAAATTTTAGTGTCTTTCTAGAAGCAGATTTTGCATGTATTCAAATGTTAGTAAAATGGTTCACCCAAAAGAGAAGGAAAGGATTGAAGTAAAAGGGTGGCAGGGGGTTAGCGAGGGAAGAAATAAGAATGGAATGAAGGATTGAAGGAAGGAAGGAAAAAAGGGGCTTCTAACTGTGGCTGATTCCAACTACAACTTTCTTTGCTTCTGTAACCTTTGATAGTGTTGCCATGGATTCTCTCATGGATATATTGGTCAAATTTTCAGCAAACTTTTCAGGGTAGGTTTCCCTTTGTAGGTGAGGGGGAGGATTAAAGATAGTTGTTCTTATTTTGTTTCATAAGGGTCCTATGTAGATTCACAAACAGCTCTAGGCTTATGAGGTCATCAGTGTCCTTTAAGTATGAGAAAGGGTAGACAATGGAAGAGGGAAAGATTTCTTGAATTGTTGATTATCTGGTTACTTGGAACGTATTATCTGTGGTCAATTCTTTGAGCTTAATTTGTTTAGTATCTAGAAATTGACTGATGATATTGTGCATCCTGACTGATTTTGAGTACCAGCTTGAAAGAAAAACAACATTTCTAGTGTTATTTGCTAAAAAAATATAGGATCACATTGTATGCTGTGTTAATTTTCTATTGCTACATAACAAATAACCACAAATGTAGTGACATATAAAAACACAAATTTATTGGCTTGCAGTTGAGTAGAACTGATTCAGTTGGGTACTCCCTTTTGAGTATCTTAAGACTGGAATCAAGAAGTTAGACAGATTTAGCTCTTAAATGTGGGCTTGGAGGAAGATTCTATTTTTAAACTCACTTGAATTATTGGCAGAATCCAGTTCATTGCTGGTGCAGATCTTTAATCCTTGGTCCTTTGTTGGCTAGTGGTCAAGACTGCCCTCAGCTACAGGCTGGGGCCACCAACATTATTTGGCATGACCATCTGTATATTCAAAGGAGCGATCATATATCAAGTTCTTCTCTTTCAAGTATCTTTAACCTCCCTTCTGGTCTCAGTCAGGAGAGATCTCTGCTTTTAATGCCTTATGTGATTACTTTAGACACAGATGGATAATCTAAAGTAATCATTCAGTTTTAAGGTAACCAAGTAGTAACATTGATTTCACCTGCAAAATTTTCCTTTCATGTAGTGAAATATGTTCATGGAAGTCCTAGGAGAGAGAAACCATGCATATACCAGCTGTTTGCCAGGTCCACGTTGCCTTAATAAATATGTGAACAGCCTGATGCTTTGTTAATTGTTGGACTTTCTCATTTTCCCTTTCCCTTACTGCATATTCCATTTTTTTCTGGTAATATAACATGATAAAATATGCCAAGTCAATAACTGTTAGTCATACCAGATTTTCTATTATGGTCAGTGTTTTCACTGATTTTAAAACAATGAATTTGGTGATAAATTTGAGAAAGTTTTAAAGGTGCTGTGTTTTGAATAGATGATATATATAATGTGCACTTGAATTTTCCACAAACCAGTTAAAATTTTTAGATTACATAATCCTGAAGCCAATTTTGGGGTAGGTGCTGTCATTATCATTATTATTAGCACCATGAACATCTACATGTCATGAATGAGAAAGGAAAGGAGCAGAGGCGTTAAGTAACTGACCTAAAATAACACAGTAAGTAAGTGCTGAATCATTCTAGATTCCAGGCCTGTATCTATAAACTTATTCAGATTTGTGAAAACCATGTAGAAATAAACTGTTAGTAGCTATATACTTTTATAGTAATAGGGAAGTGATTTTATGTTATAAGTTGAAGACATTAAAATGTTCTTTTAAAGATTTAAAGAGAAACAGGGAGATGGAACATTGTATTGAGAATTTCCCCTGAATGCTCACCCTTCTCATCTTCTAATCAGCAGCAGTGGCTCTGTCAACAAGTTAAGCCTCCATTAGTCTCACTGACCTCCGTAAAGTCAGTGGGTTGAGCTAATAGATCATTTGGAGTCATAAAATGATGGAATGCTTGATCTTTCTTGGAATATTCCTATTGATAGGTTCATGTTTAAAACAGTCATCTTCACGATCAGATAGTAGTTAGTGAGTTTTCTATCACCAAACCTGCCATTCAAGAAATCCAGAAAGGGGCCTTAACAATAGGGAAAACAAAAACAAAGGTTCACCAAGTCTTGAGAATGGTGATAAACAGAAAAGCAAAAGCACAAAGAAAGAAACAAGGGTGAGACCAATGGTTGAGAATTAAAAAAAACACCATAACTAACTGTAAGCCAAGTCTTCATAGGTATTCTTTTCTGCTATGTTTTTCTATGTAAGAACAAGCAGGTGGCAAGGATGTTTATTCTGACTACCTCTCTCAGGTGGTATTCTCTGGCACCTTCTCAGTCTTATATCTCCCTGCAGCTGTCAACAACCAATGGAAGATTTCATGTTACAGATACCATAAGAGGTCCAATTTCTTAGTTTCCCATCCTTTCCTATCCTGGAACCCTATCTCTTCCCAAGACCCACGCACTAGACTGGAAACTCTGAGGCTGGACAGGGTGCAAACACCAGCTCTATCATTACTTGCTATGTGATATTAAACAAGTAATTACTGCTAAAGTATGAATAAATAATGGATTCCTCTCAAAGTCGATGTGACGTGAAGATGAAATAGCTGAAATATGTAAATCAGATACAAAACTCATACTGAATGTTCTCATTTTTTGCTCCCTTTATGGAATGATATTACTGACGAGCAAGCTTGCTAAGAAGGGTCAGAATACAGAGAGAAAACAGTTTAGTAGATAACAGTGTGGTGAATTGCAAAGGCTTGGAGTTGAGCTATTTGAACAAAACAGCTCTATGACAAGTTGAACTGTTAGTGGTGAACTTATTGTAGTATCTACCAATGTGGATTTGCCATGATGCATTCCTTACACCTACAGAAGGTTGTGAGGCAATATCACTTCAATAAAATTTAAAAAATAAAACCTTAAAGTTTTAATAAAAGCCTAAAATTTTCTGTGCTTCAATTTCTGAATGTACTAAATGGAGATAATTATCCCTACTTCATTGGATTTCTCTAAGGATTAAATGAATTAATCCATGTTAAGTACTTGACTAGTTACATATTAGTTACTTTATCAATATTACCAAGTAAGAAGGAATTTCTAAACTCACAGAGAAATTTGTCTCACATGGCCTTCCCCTTCATTTAATATTTCTATTTTTCTTCAAATCCACCGTTATTCATTCTATTTGGTACCGATTTGAGATTTCTCATAACTCTGCTGTATGTAGCTTGAATAGCACCTCTTCGACCACATGAATTCTAGAGGAAAATGGCCTCCCCTGCATGAACAATTTTGTTTTGATTCCTCCAATTTCATTTCAACTTCCCCACTAGAGAGAGCTATGGACTTGTGTGCTGGGGGTCACCAGGAAAAAAGTAAACCTTGAAAATCTGTACTTGAATTTCTTTAGAGTCAACCAGACCAACTGTTACTACCTTTCTTGTGTAAAAAGTACTTTTCCTATTGGCCACCTCTGGCTAGGCCCTTCAGAAATGTTCAGGGTCTCTATCAACATCCATTTATGTTTAAACCCATTCCATATTCATATTTCCTGTTCTACCTCAGACACAGATAATTAAGAATAAAAAACTAATTATGAAAGTTATGTTTTTTATTTGAAGAGGAATGGAGTCAGTAGACCAAAAAAATGTGTTTGGTTCTAGAACCTTCCTCAAAAGCTGGCAGTTGAGGAAGTTGGCCAGTTTATTTCACCAATTTCTGTTTACATGTTTGTGAGAAGAGGGGAAGGGATCATCAGGTACACGGGATAAATAATGACTGGTAAAGAGAAAATAGAATTACGAATTAAATATAAACTTACCATTTTATGAGATACAGAGAATATATAGACTAGATATAGAATTTTAAATTCACTATAAAATAAGCATGATATAAACTTTTCTCATTTCCCTCAGCGCTTTCAAAATTAAAATTTGAACACAAATTGACTGTTTCTAAACTAAGGGGTAATCACAATTTTTTGTGTCCATTAGTAGTTTTTCTTTTAATTTGAATTTTTAATTTTTGGAAGGAACATCGCATCATAACATTACACAAGTTTCAGGTGCACATAACCATACATCAACATCTGCATCTGTATATAACACATTAAATTTACCACTGTGTGTGTCCACATATATCTCTGACAAGCATCATATCCTTTGTATAAAAGCATTTTTTTCATAATTGCATTTTCAAACTTAATTTATAGCTATCAAAGCAAGTTATTCTTTTAAAAGTATCTCTTCCAAAAACGTGATTGGGCAATTCAGTCCATTTTAAAAGCAGTAATATAAATTTGACAATATCTCTATATAGCAATTGATTAAAGTACATAAATGCATAATTCGTGCATTATGGCTCACTGACTAAAGAAATAGTGACCACAGAGATAATAAAATACAGTCAGATTCAAATATTGACCAGAATGTTTCAATCACGCTGATTCATTTCAGGCAGTAGAGACCAAATTACTTTTAGTTGATTTGCTTTCACCCCTCTTCTCTGTGTCCAAGGACATAGTCAGGGGTGCTAGGATGTTAATTATATCCACACCTTGGGACCGGTAATGTCTTCATAAATATAATTTTAAAGCTTAAGAGACTTAGGGAGTTTTTTATATTTCCATGGTGATAAACACACATGAATGAAAAAATGTGCTTCCCTGAACGTGTGGTTAGCACAGTCCTGATCGTCTATGCTGATGCTTCCAAAAGTTTACTGACAGCATTCCTGTCGGGTTCATTCCAGTGACACATAAATGCCCAAATAAACCCACAATCATACAGAAGAGACCCGTCACTGCTGAGAACTTGTCCTGCTGGTTTTATTGTGGGGATAAAAATCATACGCTGTATTTGTCCTCCTAATAAATATTTCAGACTTTTATGAATAATTAGTGCAGGCGCAATCCCATTTTAATGAAGGCAATTCAAGGAAAAAAAAAATACGTCTTAAGTTCAGAGTCTTTCTGGAGTCCTCATCCATACAATAGATAACTATTCTCTGTGCAGGCTCTATTTTGCTCAGTCCTTGATATTCTGAAGCAGGACTAAAGCAGTCCTTACCTGTGCTGGTTCCTGCATGATTTTCAAGTCCAGCACTGCCTACCCAAGTGGCAGTGACACTGGCTTCCACTGAAGCCTTATTCCTCTTAAAACAGCAATTTGGTTGGTTGCACAGCTATTGGGATCACAAAGCAGCCTGAAAGCTGTCAGTACAACTGCTTCTCGTCTCTTTCACACAATTCTGACATCTTTTCTGCCGACATCACGGATTTTATCATTTTCAATCAAGCTCACTCAGAACACTGAGGAATATATTTCCAGGAAAAGCAAAGTGGAGATCAGAAATTATTTTGTAGCTCCTGGAGCCAGAGCAGACCTGAGTGATTGCTGAGAAGAGCTGGATTCATGAGAAATGTGGCATGGCTGAGGGCTATGTCAGGGAGCTGCAATTTCAGCTGTTAAAGATGGCAAAACACGTACCTTGGGTTTTTTTCAGTGATTCGCACTATTTTAATAACCGAGAGGGAAGACTGAACAATTTTGTGAAACTAATTTGTGGAAATGTTATCAGAAAGTGGGGGAAATTACTGTATTTGAACTTCTCTTCATTTTCATGCTCTGCTTCTCTGAATCAACTGGAAGCAAGCTAACTCAAACCCCATGGGAAGGCAAACCTTGGAATGGGGGCGAATGATCAAATTTTGTGTTAAAAATGCTAAATTGAGTTAGCAGGGTTTGTCTGTGGGAACTTGAAGACAAAGTTGGCTGTGGAGAAAGGGACAGCTTCCATTTGAAATCAGAGTTTTATTGATATAAATCTATTTTTCCAGGTTTTCATTCTCTGGACTTTTGAAACATTGCAAGAATTGTTTCTAGCAGAGGGAATATAAAGCCAGATGCATGCTATTCCAGTGTATGAACATATGTGTTATCCTTAGAAAGCTGCACTGTGACAGAAAAGGAATGGGAACTGAGTGTGTGAAATCCCTGAATTGCTGGCAGATTTTGTGAAATGATCAGAGAGAGGAAAGTCTTGGAAGAGGAATGTTTTGAAAGGCAGTACCACAAACACTCATCCTTTGGCTGACTCTCAGTATGGGTGTGTTAATAGGATAAACTGCATTACTTTTACTGGGAAAAATCTGAAGGAGAACAAGACTTTAGAGACTTCTAGTTCATGTTTCTTTTGCTGTCAAAAATTTTATCTAACAGGAGAGTGAATTTTGGAGACTTTGAGCCTGCCTTGTGCTTCAGTCGATTCTGCTTTTTCTGATCCATTTGTTTATACTAAGTACAAGTTAGGGTTTGTCAGTTCTGTGAGCCCTGCCAGTCAAAATGATGCTGCAGAAATATCTCAGAAGGGAATGTATACAGAATTTATGTTTTAAGAAAAATTTTGCTGGTAGATGTCTGAGGACATCTTTCCAGAAACCTTTTTTGTTTTGTTTTGTCACCTAATATTTTTACCTCTGCTGTAAAACTGTTTTCTGGGTTTCAGCACCTTTGTTTTACTGTCAGTGCTATGATGTGAGGTTAAAGAGAAGCATGAACATTTGTAAGAAGTTTTAATAATTTATCACAGCATCTCATCAGGATTGTCAAAATACAGGTACCCTTTCATTTTGGTTTTTGTATTTCTCATTTTATTGCATGAAGACATTGCAAATTTTCCACCTACTGTGCCTTCAAGGGAAAAGATCCAATAGATTCTTAGTTTAGAAGGTGGGTGAGTGCAGATGTTGCCCCGTGAGTGGAATTCCAAGTTATCTTTAGGTCTTGTCAAGCATGTCACCACATTACTATATTTCCTAGTGTTATCACTGGACTTTTTTTCTTGCAAACTGCAAGTTGCTACTTATGTGAGCCCGCATAGCTGCTTTTTAGGTGCCTTGGGATCTAGAGACGCACAGTGCTACTGACTCTAGGGAATGGCAGGAGTGTTAATTTGTGCTTCCTGTAGAGTCGACTCTTCAAACATGTAAAAGGATAATTTCGTATGATAAATATTAGCAATGGATGAGAAAGTTAGGTAACTGTAACATTGCAGGAAAAAAAAGCTTCTCTAGTCAGAAAGTTTTATTTCAAAACATTCTCATGTATTCTCAGGGATTTATCCACTCCACAGTTTTAAATACCGATGTATTGAATTAAACAGTAAAGCAGGTTGGAAATGTTTTATCTGTGAACATATGCCTACTTTTCCCAATGTACTCTAACTCAGCTAGAAATTTGCCAGCTTTGCTGTATGGTGATGATATGATTCAAGTTCAGGAATAAGCAAGCAAAACAACCTATTTCATTTATTATTAAAAGAGGCTTTACGTTAGAAAGGTCAGGTAAGTTACTGTAAATTTAAATGTGTTGACGTTTACTCTAAAATTGTTTCCTTTTTTAGTGCCTCTTTTTGTCACTGTTCATGTTCATTTTCTACAGATTCTGAGTTCCTGCAAAGTAGACCTTGATATGCATACAAGTACAAGTTGTAAGTATGTATTTATTCCTGAGTTTGGCTGTTGATCATGGGGCGTTATCTTTTTGGTAGGCTGTAAAATTCTATTATTACTTGGAATTTTTTTTTCATCTTTTAAAACATACTTTTACAATCTTTTCAACATCATTTTCTTTGGTGGAAGTAGGATTCTTCTGCTTTGTATTTGTAAAGTACTTATCAGAATCATATGTGTCTACAGAGCAGGGGAGACACAAGTCTTCTTAAATACCACAACCTGAGACAAAGAAGATACAGGGTTAAAACAAAATTTTCAAGGTTATTTTAATTAATTTTTTGTCTTCACAGCAATAGTATTTCAAGTTTTTCTGCTTTACAAAATGATTTTTAAAACTGATGCTCTATTTATAAAAGTCCTGGGGAAAGTAATAATAAATGTATTTGTCTAAAATGATTTTTTGCACTTAGAGTACATTTGTCTTAATCTGACTGTGCAGTTGTTAACTCCATATGGCAACCTGCCCACACTGACAATTTCCATCTTTGTTTTATCAAGAATCACCATGATTAGAGGAAGAGTTAGAGGGGCAGGGCTAGAGAGCAGTACTGTCACAGAGTGGTGAATAGCTGTGACCTGTGAGGAATGATACAAACAGCATGTGGCATGCAGCTCAAAACAGAGATCTGTAAACAGCTTGTTAAAACATTTGAGGGGTTGGTGCTGATTTTTGTTGGTTGCTGAAGGATTTTTAAACTCATCAGTGAACATAAATATCAAATATACCCAGCAAATTTTTCCTCAGGCACATGATTTTTGTTTAATCACAATTTATAAACTACTTAAGCGATGATAGATGTCTTATATGATTAGTTCAGAGCATAGCATGAGTGACCATAAAAGTTTGAATTAATGATAAAATAACCAGAAGATGCACTGTTGTCATCATCTTCATTAGATAAAAAGGACCTAATTATTTTGAATTCAGTTTGCTCTCACTGAAAAGAAAGTCTAAAAGAGATAAAAGGCTACATTTCAATGAACATAAGTACAAAGAAGTTTACATTGTAGATGGTCATATATGTAACAAAAAGGATATTTGAAAACACACCATTTAAATTTTTTCTGCTATCAAAAATTAGGATTTAAGTCAACTGGTAATATCTACTGCTACTCTTAAAAGGAAAAATGGGAAGTAAATAGGCATGAATAGAAAAATGGCTGTAAGGGATTTGAATGGATAAGGTTCGTACAAAGTGTGATAATGAAAATTTTAACCACCTGGTCCTGTAGGAACATTGACCAATCAGAACAGTCACTGATCAAACTAAAGGAAGGGATAAACCATATACACATTGAACTTCAATGTCACATCCATTCTTCCACTTGACCTTGACTCCATTTTAACTTCTGGAAGAGTCTGTTGAATTTATTCAGTCTTCTCAGTTGTGACAGGAATTAAACTATGACAACAGAATGTTTTGTTATGGAAACATCTGCTGACTCTGAAAATTCTGTTTCAAAAACATTCCTACTTGCTTCCTTTATAAATAATAACAGTCAGTTTTCCATGTGTATCTTGGCTAACCAAAACAGTCCTCTCTGGAAGTTATCTCTCTCCATGAAGAACGTATTATGAACACATACTACAGCATTATGTTACCTCAATTCATGGGGCATTGAAGCACTGACATGGGAATAGTCACAGTGACAGTTCAGTTTTTATAGAGCTATTTGCTTGGTCCCATCTAATACAGTGGCAATTATTTGGGAATTTGCTTAAATTCTGGGAATTTGCTGGAGATATTTTTTAACCTTAAAAGTTGAGGGAAAAAACCCACAACTATGTACAAGCCCATTTTTAAGATACTGCATCTGAAGTCTTTCCTAGTTAAATGATCTAGTATTAAACAATTGACAGTTTTAGCAAGTACTTCACACAGTCCAATATATTACATTCCTAGTTATTGTATAACCCTTAATTTGTTCATTGTGCAGCCTGTGAAGAACCTGGAAAGAATGAAAAAACTAAGCTTCCTAAATGTAAATGACTTACTTTAGTTTAAGGACATCAATTTTGGGAAGAAGGTGAAATTTCTTTGGTAAATTCATGTGTTGGCGATCTAATGTTTGTTTGCTTTTTTTTCAGAGCATCTTAAAGATTATTTTGTTCTCATGACTTTACTCTTGGAACTTATCTCTACCCTTATATCAAAATTTTGTTAGGAAGATAAAATCTGGCAATGAGAATGTTTTCAATAAAGGTAATTTTTGCCTCTAAATTAGAAATATATATACATATATAGATAAATATATATACAAACATATATATGTGCATGTATAAATGTATATCTCGAGAGCTCTCAATCTAACTTTGGGCAAGCATGAAATATATCAGCTGATCTAGGCCTATCATTAAAAGATTGATCTGTTAAATAATGGTTGTTTAAAGGTATATCTATAGAGAGAGTAAGAGAGGAGAGAGAGAGAGAGAGAGAGAGAGAGAGAGAGAGAGAGAGAGAGAGAGAAAGAGTCCGGCATATAGACATAGTTTTAAATGAGAAATGTGGCTTCTATGTTTGTCTGTCTTTCTGTATGTTATAAAAGTATAGGTTGTTAAATTTGTCCATTTGTCATAAAATCATTAAAAATCTCTGATGCTAAATTCAGGGAATAACGACAAATCTGGATGTTTCTTCGAGTTCAGCTGGGATGAAAAAATTTTAATAAGACTGGTTTTGGTTAAATTGCTTAATTTTAAATGTCACTCTAAAACTTCCTGGTCAAAGAAATTGTTAAAAAAACTTTAGCAATAAATTTTATAAGTTTCTAAATTATGCTTAGTAACATAAATATAAAAAGCTTTACTGAGTTGTGTTTATCTGTTAAGAGGACAAAATGTATTTCTAAAATTGTTGCCAATTTTAATAAATGTCTAAAATGTCTACCTATATAAAATTTGTGCCTCAGATACAAAATAATGCTCAACTCTCTTAGCATGTGTCTATGTAAAAGTCTAATAATTTATGTGTGTTGTATAATTATATGAAATCCCTAATAGGTCTACTAGTTTTAGTTACTATTCGATTCAATATTTTAAAACACTGTATACTGTGAAATCAAACATTGTCAATTGTGTTATAACCAAATATTTAACCATAGTTATTTACTTTTTACTGTTTACAGAAATGATTATTTGCTAATGTCTTCATGTTCATAAATTTATTAAATGACAGGTTTCCATGCTTTACCAATTTAAGAAATTACCTTCTTTCTCTTTTGTGAGACACTGGTTTTAGGCTGCTAATGGCCTTGGGGATAGAGCCATGCCTCTCCTCCCAAGTTTACTGCTCCCTGAAATCTACTGCTCTGCCAGAGCTATCTCTGTACTCTTCATAGTCTCATCCTGTCTTCCTATTAAATTTAAAAAGTAATATTAGCCTGGGTTTTCTCTATAGTTTCTCCTTACAGGAATACTTTTGCTTTTCTTACCAATCTATTACTTCTTTAATCCTTAATGCCTTTTAAGGTCCTCAATAACCAAATGTGACCAAAGAAATACAAAGGGAATAGAGGTCTCAGGTCAGGAACAAACAGGCTCAAAATTTTTTAATTGCTGCCTTTGTCAGCATCTCCAGCCAGCTCACCTAGGCATCACCTAAGAAGACTGACATCACTGAATGGACCTGAAGGAAAAGCCCCCCGGCTACCACTGTGGCAAAGCCAGCCACTTGAGCAAAACGTGCCCTCAAACCTGGAAACCATATGGGCCATGCCACAGTGCAAAAGAAACACATAAAAGTGTTCTTGTCTCTAGAGGGACAAGGGACTCTACCTTGCCACAATCCAGCCCATACATCCAGGGATGAAGATCTAGTAATAAGACTGAAGGAGCAATCTGACTCCCAGCTCATCACAATGACTGAGCCTCAGGTAATTCTGAATGTTGGAGGTAAAAACTTTAATTTTCTTTTTTAAAAAAGAGCCATTTGTCCTCACCTAGCACTCTAAAACCCAACTTATTCATATCAGGATATGAGCATAAATGGAAGGTATTCCACCTAGTTTGCTCTGGTAATCTATTCTATTCTCTGTGATTTTCTTAACATAAGTAAGGCAAAGGAAAATTACTCTGAAAGTCATACCTTGCTTTGAGAATTGCTTTAAGTATAATAGTAATCTTAAAGGATCTCTAGTTCATCATGTAAACTGTCCATTATTTAATAGAAGGAAAGCATTAAATTGGTTTCTTCCAAGAGCCCTCTTTCACCCTGAAAATTTTCAGCCCACTGTTGGGCCTTGTCTGAAAAAATTTAACCATGGTCATTTAAAAGTGTTTGCCTACAGTAAAATAAGGACATTGTGAACTGTGTACACTCATCCAGAAGGAAGTCCTGTGTTCCGGTGAAGAACCAAATGCCTAGTCAATTAAATTAAAGCTGCTTCCACAAACCTGTGATCCTTTGGAACCAAGGACACAGCTACTGGACTATACATGTGCTGCACTCCGTCATCCTGCCTGCTGGAGCCCCACAACCTTTCCCCCATAGTTACCTTAAAAATGAAATAGATTGGTCCCTAGGTAAGAGAAATACTATGCCCATTTCCAGCTGGAAGCAGTTACAGAAGAGCTGACCTTCGTCATTTTATCACCAAAAAGATTTTTGGTCCTATTTGGACAGGGAGGAAATGATGCTAGGATAGGAGAGAAGGGACTGGCTGGAAAACCTGTAATCCTTCCCCAGCAAGCTGAACTGGGGATACACCCCTAGCTATCCCCAAGCCTTGAACTCTGACTGTCACGAGAGCTGTAACCCCTAAGTACTCCCAAAGGGAGGTCCCTTCCTCCCATATATGAGACTCCATTTAAACAACTGTCTCTTGTTCCTGTCACCCCAAGCTGCATGTGTCACTTCTGTTCAGTTGTTTTCTAATAAACTTGCCACGTGGTGTTGGGACATGGTGTCTCCCCTCAGATTCTTTCCAGGACAAACCACATTCACTAGAGCCTGGTACCTGCATCAGAAAGAGCTCTAGTTCCAAAGCTACAAGGATCATAGCAGGTTCCTGATGTCTGAGCTGAGCTAGTAGAGCAAAATGGGACTTCCAGATAATATGTTAATCTCTGGTAGCATTTAACGTAACTTAATGTAGTCCTGGTGACAGTGTTTAATCCAAGTAACAGAATCTAAAATGTAAAATGCTTAATGATTATAATTCTTAATCTTCTCTGCATTATCTCCTACAGAAACCATGGATGAAATTGGAAGCATCATTGGAAAGATGCATGTAATATATCCATGACTGTAGTAAAGAATGGGGTGACTCTATTGAATCATGCGTGTAGTCTCATGCAAAAAAGATCGACAGTTTCTGGATATCTGAAAACTAGGAGCTCTTCCCACCTTTACTACAATTTTCAACGCAACAAAACTCCACAAGGACAATTTTTACAAAGTGTAGCACTTAAAATGCATTGAAGACAGGAACCAGGATAGTGGTAAAGGACATTATCTGCTTTTCTTCTGTGAAGCAACTATCAGGTCTCCACTAAAAACTTATCAAGAAGAGCATCCTCCAGCATTATGGTGAGGCTAAGACACACCAGAACCTTTGATATAAAAAAAAGCTGCTCTGGAACGAATGCCCGAGGAGATCCTGTATGAAAGACTAAGAGGAGATGCACGGAGAAAACCCCACCCCCATGGCTCCAGTGCTTCAGGCACAGACTATGAAAACTGTGGATCCAGATTAGAGACCCATGGGCAGAGGAGAAGTAAGGGGAAAGAAAAAGAAAAAAAAAGATGCATGGAGGATAGCACGGCTGTGGTCCAGGCAGGGTGAAGGTAGCTAGAAAGTCAACCCAACTTTGGGGCCTGGCGAGGGGAGAATAGAATTTGTGTGGGGTACACATGTTGGCTTGAGTGAAGCCTTACAGGTAGGGATTCAAGGTGGGACCCTGGACCAAACACTGACTAGCACCCCAACAAGAAGAATAACTGTACTCTGGAATGTGCTCCTACTCCTCAAAGCCTCAGTATCCTTCATCATGAAGTAAGGTACCCAACAGCAAGGCTGATAGTCTGCTGAGAATCTGTTGTGGAATGCCAGAGAGGATTATTAATTCTGGTGTCACCCACACAAACTAGCTCCACCAACCCGTAACAACAGCTACCCTCCCACCAGCATGACCCTCCACATTTGGTTGCCACCTTCTATGATGCTAACTCAGCAAGTGTTTACAAAAGCCTGCAGAGTAACAAGATGAAGCCATAGCGCCATCTGCTAACCAAATAAAGGATAAGCAACTCTGTTCCAAATTTAAAATGAGAAGGAAAAATCCATTAACTTAGAACTAAGACTGTATGAAGTATCACTCCAGAAACTTAATTCAAAGATATGAGATTATATATTTTAATAGATAAATATTTCAAAGGGAAATCAAAGAAATTTAAAGAGATACAAGAAATCTCAGAATAACAAATCAAAGAATCCCAAGAGCAAACAAAGAAATACAAGAGAAGTCAAAAATAAGGCAAAGAGCTAAAAAATATAGTTAACAAGTAGAAGCAGGAATTTAAGCTTTAAGGAATTAATAGATTCAGGATGTGAAGAGTGCAATAAATAAGACCAAGATTACTATATGAAACTATGAAAGAGGAATTCACCTAATGGAGGAATGGATTGGTGATCTAGACAATAGAAGTATAGAAAATAAGAGAGAGAAATCAAACATAACAAAAATTAAACTCTCAGAGCTATCTAACTCCACTAGGAAAGCAATTTAAGGATAATGGGTATCCCAGAAGGTGAAGAGAGATAGAAGGGAACAGATAACTTAGTCATACAAATAATAACTGAAAACTCCCAGACCCTGGAATAGAACTGAATGTAAAAGTCAACAAAGCCATCAGAACACCTGGTTATCTAAATGCAAAGAGATCTACAACAAGACACATACTTTTGAAACTACCAAAAGTCCAGACAAAGAAAAAATAGCAAAGGTAACAGGATAAAATGGAAGTAACATATAAAGATGAAATCATCATATTATCATCAGAAATTTTAGCAGAAATTATACAGTCCAGGAGAGAGTGGAATGACATATTAAAATTTCTCCAAGAGCACCCTGGTATCTTAGCAGTTAAGTGTATGGGGCATAATCTGCATACATCCCAAGGATCCTGTCAAGACCTGGAGGTGGAGAGATAACCAGGATAAACAACTAAATAAAATAAATGCTTCTTCCTCCTCTCTCTTCCTGCCTGCTTGCCTGCTTGCCTACTGGCTTTCATTTCTGCCTACAACTTTTCTTTAAAAATAGAATAAAAATTCTCCAAAATTAAAATTTCCAGCCAAGAATAAAAGCTGTAGGACTTTTTTTTGCCATGAAACCACTCTTAGAAGGAATGTAAAAAGATGGTCTTTTCTAAATCAAAATAAAATTTACAGGAAATTAAACAAGGCAATAAATAAATATACAAATCCAGAAACAAAAGTCAAACTGGCAATAGCAAGTCACGTATCAGTAATCACCCTGAATATAAATGGTCTGAACTCACCAATGAAAAGACACAGAGTAACTGGATGAAGCAATAAACAAAATCCAAATATACACTGCTTACAAGAAACCCACTTAAGCTACAGAGACAAATACAAAGTGAAGGGGTTGAAAAATGATACTCCAAGACAATGGAGATTCTAAAAAGGTAGGAACACTATATTCATAAACAATAAAATAGACTTCCAGGCAAAAAAGATAAAAATGAGACAAAGTTGGACATTATATAATGATAAAAGTATTAATATACCAGGAAGACAATATATATGTGTGTGTGTGTGTGTATGTAGCATAATATATATGCATCCAACATAGGAACAGCCAAATAAAACTAATAGACCTAACGGGTGACAGACAGCAACACATTAATAGTAGAGGACTTGAACACACCAAAGAAATGAGCAGGTCTTTGAAAAGAATCAGCAAGGAAATAATGTACTTAAATGAAAATTAGATGAGATGTACTTACCTATAGAGCATTACACACACACACACACACACACACACACGCACACACACACACACACCCAGAAATGAATTATACATTCTTTACAAGTGCTCGTTGAGCATTCTGAAGGGTAGACCACATGTTGGGACACAAAACAAGTTTCAATGATTTATACAAAGATTAAAATCATACCAAATATCTTACGGGATTATAATGGCCTAAAAGTAGAAATCATACAAAAGAAAGAGGGGGAGCTACAAATGTGAGTAATAAATAGCACACTACTGAACAACTGAGTCAATCAAGAACTCAAAGATGAAATAACAAATATCTAAAGTCAAATGAAATGAAGATTAAACTTATTAGAACCTGTGGGATGTATCAAAAGAGGATTAAAAAGAAATATAGCAATATAGGCCTACTTCAGGAAACTAGAAGAATTCACACACACACACACACACACACACACACACACACGCAAAACCCAGCATGAATACACCTAAAGGAAGTAGAAAAAGAAGGAAGAGCAAAGGTCAGTAGAGACAGAAAATGATTTAAAAAATAACAGAAATCAATGAAATAGAAAAATTTTAAACTATTCAAAGAATCAATAAAACTAAGAGCTGTTTCTTTGAAAAAACAATGGACAAACTTAGCAGACGCACAAAGAGAAAACAAAATCAGGAATAAAATGTTAAAACAGATACTCTAGAAATATAAAGGACCGTAGCAGAGTATTATGAACACCTATTCCTTAACAAGTTTGTTAATTTAGAAGAAATGGGAACAGCCTTAGAAACATACAACATTACAAGGCTAAATCAAGAAGAAATTGAAAACCTGAACAGACCAATCATAAGTAAGAAAATTGAAAAAGTAATAAAAATTTTAAATTGCCAGAAAACAAAAGCCCAGGGCCAGGTGGTTTCACTGGAGAAGTCTAACAAACTTTTAAAAAGAACTAATACCAATCACTCCTAATCTTTTTCAAAGAATTGAAAAAGACAAACTCTCAAACAATGTTTATGATGCCAAAATTACCCTCATTCCAAAACCAAAGAAATCACCAAAAGAAAGAATATTACAAACCAATGACCTCTGATGAATATTGATGCAAAACCTCAATAAAGTACTAACTCTTTAAAAGAATCAAACACCAGAATCAAGTAGAATTTGCTTCAAAGATGAAAGGATGGTTCAATATACACTAATAAGTGTTATGTGCCACATCAACAAATGAAAGGATAAATGTTATATGATCATCTCAATAGTTACAGTAAAAAGCTTTTGAAGAGATTCGATACCTTTTTATTTTAAAAACCCTCCATGAACTGGATATCGATGGAGCATACCTCAATTTAATAAAGGCTATCAGTGACAAACCCATATTATATTCAATGCGGAAAAAATGGAAGCTTCTCTAAGATCAGGAACAAGGTAAATGTGCCCATTTTCAACATTATTATTCGAAATAGTGTTGGAAGAACTCACCAGTACAATTAGACAAAGACATAAAAAGCATTCAAGTTGGAAAGGAAAACTACCACTTTTGAACATGACTACTAATATAGAGTACCCACAAAATTTTAGTGACTAGCTATTAGAAATAATAAAACTCAAGAACACTAATGTGGCAGGCTACAAGATTAATATACAAAATTCTGTGACATTTCTATATGTGAATGACTAGGCAAAAGAACTCAGGAATGCTATCCCACTTACAATTGCATCAAAAAGAATGAATTACATTGGAATAAATTTAACCAAAGAATTGAAAGACCTGTACTTTGGAAATGACAAGATATTGTTAAAATAAATAAAAGAAACGAAGAAGTGTAAACATATCCCATACCATGGAATGGAAGAATTAACAAGGTGCTGTGATGGCAGCAGCTATGTAGATGCCTCTAAAGACATACAGGTGTGGTTTCTCTACATGACATCTCCTGAGAAACAAATCCAGAGATGGTATTAAAGAGGAAGACATAGCAGGTTCTTGGGTAAATGTCTTCATCCAGGTCAGGTTCTATATACTCACTTCTTACCAAAATGCCCTAGATTTAGAACTTGCAAACATTTACTTCTATACCTTTAATGGTCCCACCAAACATTTACTTTCAATTACTATGTTTCCATCTAATGACAGCCAAGTTTATTTCTTTAGGATATTCCAGTCCTTTACCCAGAGACTTCTCTCCATTTAGGTTCCCTATAAAGCATGAATATTTTTTGCCATAAATTAATGACCTTCACCTATTGAAAATGTTCCCCTTGTGACAAATCAACATGGGAATGTACTGATACCCAATAAAAAATGGAGTAGGAACCTGAAACGTTACTCAGGTTCTGTCTAGATGCTGTATCAGTGTTTTCTGGATTATGGTTAAGAAAATTCACAAACTCGCCAGTTGGACACAAGGCACAGAATAACTCAAAGTTCTGAAAAAGAGAAAGCGAGCCTTGCCTATACTAACCAAGTAAGTTAGTTAGTCAGGTGATAATGACAAGGACTTTGCTCTGATGGTTAATAGAAAATGACAGCACTCCAGGAGCTGCACAAACCAAATGGTGCCATTCACTCATTTCTCTCCAAGGGAAAGCTTCATTAGCTCAGCCTTGTGCTCTGAGCACTATAATACAAATCCGGAGCAATCAGACATATCTAGTCAAAAGTCAAATGCAAAATGCCCCAGAGGTTGTTTTGAGACCCATTTTAATTCCTTTTGAATGAATGATGCTAAAGGCTGCCAGTCTCCAATCTCACCAACCTCACTTATTCCTTCAACCATCACACATTATCAGTAAGTTCAGTGTTTTATTATTGAAAATATTCCTACTTACAGGCTTCTGAATCTCACAAGTCTTATGAATGCCATTAGGTAGGTGCACACAGTCACTAGAAGTAGTTGGAGTAGTGAGGGTGCCTTGCTCTCCAAGCAGCCCTGGGTATGGTTCTGAGTTCAGAGTGTGGCTCGGTGGTCAAACATTCTGGGTCCTAACTTCTCCTGGACCTCACTCGTCATCTGGGAAAATGATGGGACCCATCGTGCCTGTCTCAGGGCCCCATGGGGGTAAGTTGTATAAGAATCCAGTGGACCCCTGAACACCACAAATTTGGACAGTATAGGCCCACTTATTTATAGAAGTTTTTTAATAAATACAATGGATTCTCTGTCTCCAAGGAGTCAGCAGTCACAGGTTCCATTTATGTGACTGGGAGACAGGCAGCTGATGACCTTGAACAGTGCTCTGATTCCTTGAAGTCAGGTGTGAAGAAAAGGAGATGAAAGGGTAGTTGCATAGATAGAGGAAGAGTATGGTGACCTGGGTTATGATTTCTTTGCCAGTTCTTTTTTTTTTTCTTTTTTTTTTTGGGCGGGGGGCAGGCTTCTGCCCTTTGACTTGGTGATAACCTAGTATCTTTTTCCATAAATTCCACTTGTTTTGTTATGCTGATAGAAAGGGATTCTATACTTGGAAATGATAGGCTTGATTAATGAACCAACTGAGAAGGCTCTTTAAATGAGAAAAATGAATCAATAAATGCAAATTACTATTAAAACATTGTTACTGGGAATAGGGGAAAGAGTGGAGGCATATTATAAAAAACTGAATAAGTGGAATAAGTGGGGCAAGGTCTTGGTTTAATAGGAATATTGTAACATGTAATGTGTTAAAAAGATGCTACAGTATCTTCAACTGTAATACAATTACGTTAGAACTCTTTGTATGTAGAGGAAAGAATGGTAGCAATGTGGAAGAATAAGGTTAAGTAAGTGATTGACCATTTTGTTTTCTTGTTCAAAACAAGAGTATTAGGAAACAACTGATGTACCCATGCCAGTATAAATAAATGACATTGCTAGTGCCAAATAGAATGACGTCAGGAATGTGCCTCAGATGACTGTACCAAATCAAGAATAACATTTTCACAAACTTTAAATTTGAAGGAAAAACTGATAGCCATTACAAGCTCAGTTTGCAATGCCACTTTGAAAAAAAAAAATCTGTCTCCTCACATGGTGAACCCCATGTAGTAAAAGTGTCCACTGAAATCCATACACCTGAGATTCAGATCTGAGAAGGCAGATGTTTGCCAGGCTTCCCTCCGCTGCTGGAAAGGAGTCAGATCTTTATTTGTTGGGTGAAAAAGGGGTCCTAGCAAAATTCCCAAGCAAATGCTAACGCATCCAAAGGACCACGTTCATAAGTATGTGGTCTGCTAAAAGAAGATGAGAGAGAGCCTTTTAAAAAAACTTTATTTACACCTTCATAGAATGAGAGGATCATCTGGGGTCAGTTCAGCTGAACAAGGGGGGTGTGCAGTTGGAACTACCTCCCTCCCCCATTCCTTCCATCCAGGTTTTATTCTTTTTCTCATTAGTGTCCTATAATATAATAAAAAATTATGAGGTTCCATCAATAAAAAAATATCTTCCAGATTGGCAAATTTAAGTAGGGTTTTGCTTCTTCATATAGAGGCAAAATAATGGACAAGAAATTTGGGGCATATTAAGCTCTATAAATCATAAAACTAGATGGATTTTAATAGGATATTTTGTTCATTCTGCTTCATATAAACATGACTAGGAATTAAATAAGAAGCACATATTTTAAAGAATTCTAGGGAACTTAAAGAATTCAAAATTCTCTACTGCTAAAACACTTCTCCGAAAATTGTTTTCATAATGAATCATTTCTTTAAATATTTTCTTTTAAAAATTGTGGGAAAAGATTTAAAACATTCTTATTTAATTGTTCTTTAAATACTTTTAAAAACTCAAGAATTCATTTTCTTAAAAAAATTCTAAGGAAATATTAAAAGTCTACCTGGAAGAGTGCTCTAAACAGAAAATCTCCTTTATACTTAGTTCCCTTACTTCTTACTGTCATCAAAATGCATTTATTTAATACCAGGATTAGATATTCAGTTTATCAAGTCAGTCTTCATTTGTCATTGCTATTGGAGAGGACAAATGACTTTTGAAATCCCAAATAGTAGAAAACCCCAAAGTACTTGCTTCTGCAATATGAGTTTGTATATCACTGGGATATAATTGTGTTTTATCACCTGGAAATTTACAATGCTTTAAACAAAATATGAGCACCCACTAGGGAAGTTCAGCTTAGAAGCTGAGGCATTTTGCTGACATAGCCATCAGATCCAGAATTCTCCCTTATATCACTCTGAGTGACAGGCACAGAGCAGGCTCTTCTTCCTGCATCTGTTGTTACACACCTTCCTGGACTGTAAAGGAAAGTTAAAGTCTTGGTTTAGAAATCATCTTGTTCAGTCCTTAGGAAGTTAAAAAAGAAAAAAAGAATCATAATAAATGTACTTTACAAAAGCAATTTAAAATTGATATATAATAGAAAATAGTTACATGGACCTTTCTCTTGTCTACTTTTAAACCATGCAATGCCAAAATTTCTTATCTTTCCTCACTGCTCCTAATTCATATATTTCCTTGCTTTCTGTTGCTACTTGCATCTACTACCTTATTTTAATGTAAGAGTCACAAATTGATACTGCTTTTGAATAAGAATCCTATCAAGAAAAAAGCTACATAATTAAAACTTTATTAATCCTGTTAAATTTAAAAAGGCCTCTAAAGACTTCTAAAAATTTTAGATCAAAATTTTTATGTTGAGAATTCAAACATTGTGTATATTAACATAAATATATTAATATGTATATATTAAAAGCTTTAGAAGTTTGGACTAATCTGACTTTTTTTCATGGTACCATTTATATTATGAAGAACATAATTCTCCTAGATTATAATTACTGAAGAGATGTTAAGAAATTATTTAAAGGGAATGGATACGTACTTCATAGAGCACTGAATCCTATCTTTTTGCAAACTAAGATACATGTAGCTTATAAATATTAGCAATGAATATTCTAGTAAATATTATTACATTTCCAGTAAATATATTATAGTTTCTATTTAAATTACTGTAGCTCTTTTATTGATAAAAAAATAATAGAGTTGGATGAACTTGCTTATGTTGATATAACTAATAAGGAATAGGACTAAAATTTAAACCCAGCTCTGTTTAATTCTAATGTCAACATTCTTTACACTGTGCTTCATGACCTTTTTGATTAGCTTCCACAATTTTTGCATTAGCATCCACAATTTTACACTGTTTTGGGTTACTTTCATATCAGAAGAAAATTGATGATGATACAATGAGCTTTGAACTGATGACTACAATTTCTTATGTACAGTAACATGGGTGAATGGATGAGTTTTTAAAATAGTTTTATTTCTTTTGTATACATTGTTATATTCATTTTAAGATATTGAATTTGAACCTCAGTCTGTGTATATTTCACACCACACCCACCATCAGGGTTCTAGTGCTGTTTACTTACCAGCAACTTCCCTCTTTCCTTTCCTCTCCACTCCCAGCACCCTGGTAACCACAGTCTTGTGTCCTGCAAATTCTTTTGGTATTTGTCTGTTCATTTGTTTTGTTTCTTTATAGTCCACATATGAGTGGTTTATTTCCTGGTTATTTTACTTAACATGATCACCTCCAGTTACATCCAGGTTGATGCCAAGGACATGACTTAATCCTTTGTAACAACTGCATAGAATTCCATTGAGTATATATACCATAACTTCTCTAACCAGTCATCTGTTAACAGGCATTTCGGTTGTTTCCATGTCTTGGCTATTGTGACATGTGCTGCAATGAACTTAGGGGTGCATATATGTCTAGAAGTGGAATTCAATGATAAATCCATCTATTGTTTTGAGGAATCTCCGTGAATGGAGAATTCTTTATGGTTATTTCAGGAAATAGTGTTCTTGATAGATTAACATGACCTCTCTTTCTCCCTCCAGTTCCTCCCCCTCTCTGTCCCTCTCCTTATTTCTCTTCTCCCATATGAGTGATAACACTTCTCCAAGTTTTCTTGTGTTCTTCTTTGAAAGGGACTTGTGATTATTTCACTTTCCTTCTTTCTCTTGTAATTTATTCAGAGACCTTGAAAGGACTATGATCAGTTTTTAGCCAGGTAGCTTGACTCTTAGAAATTAACAGAAGCTATTTTGACCTTTTGTTTGTGATTTTTTTTTCTGCTTTTTTAAAGAACTGCAAATGTAATTTATAAAAGTCTCTTTCAAGAAATCTATAAAGATGTAAGTCTTTCAGCAAATCTGGGGAAATCTAAGTCATTTAAGTATTTTATTTGCCCTTCTTCTTTAGGAATGACGCTTACACGTATTTTAGAGCATTTAATATTGCCCCACAAGTCTTAAAAGATTTTTCTTTTTTTGCCTGTCTTTAGTTTGTATATTTTGTATTGCTTTGTCTTCAAATTCATTATCTTTTCTTCTGCAGTACCTCGTCTACTAGTTTCTAATTTTTTGGTATCAGTCTTATTGGAGTTGGGTTTATCAAAATGCAGTTTACACAGAGTAAAATTAAATTCTTTCGGTGACTTTGCAATGATATTTTTATTTCAGATATTGCATTTATATATAAAGAAGTTCTCTTTAAAAGAAATAAGTATTAAATGAGTAAAAGTTAATTTAGAAATACAAAGGACATTACATATTACAATATAAATTAATATAATTTGACATTACTTGGCTGCAGTTTAAGGCACATAATATTTTATTACACAGTTCCCACATCCCTATTTGTAGAGGCTGAATACATCTGTAGTCTAACTACCACTGTATGAGCCTTTTATCACCACTACTCCAAAGAATAAACTGTCTAATGTATACATTTTAATCTATATTTATTTTAATATAAGTCAGTTTGAACAAATTTTAATATGGTCTTCATTTGTTTTGCTTTTCCCATAAATTACTTACTCATATTTTTTTGTCCACTATCCATCTGTTTGTGGCAGGGGAGCGCAAATATCTCTATTTGATATTGTTTTTCCATTTTTCTCATTGTGATTATGTTTTCTCTGAAATGTTAATCTATTTTGTTATCCGTTTTTAAAATCCTGTGTGCTTGTCTATCATTGCTATTTCTGTGTCCTGTGTCTACTGATAATTTTCTTCCATGCATTGTCTCACTGTTTTCTTCTTCACTTGTCTTATATTGAATATTTAGATTTTGTATTCATCCTTAGAAGATCTTTATGATAGCAGTGTTTAACTCCTTGAAGAACAACTTGATTCTTCTGGGTTTTGTTACAGTGCATTGAGAATCACTTATATTCTAGGGCTAAATTAGCCCTGCTTCTAAGGTCTGACTTTTCTAGAGTATTTTTTCCCCAAGTACCCTGTCTGTTCAGAGAAGTTTCTCCCCCTGTCTGAATGGAATGTGTATATATGCCAGCCTTCAATAAGCTCTGATACTTCACTGTTATTTGTTTTTCCATAGTAGTGGGGTTTTTTTAGATTCATATATCTCAATCCTAACTCGTGCAATTTAGTTATGAAAGATGGAAGAGGAATTTTTTTCCCTCATGTATTTTACTGTCCAGATATTAGCTAACAGTCTGTTTCTCAGAACTCTGCTCCGTATCCTAAACTTAGTGAAACCCTTACAGTCTGTATGCCTCCCTGTCTGTGCAGAAGTCCGTAAGATTCCACTAAGCGATTATAAGGCTTACTTCATTTATTTCCTGTCTTTTAAAATTATAACCCTATACTGTCTGTTGTCCAGTATGTGGAATGTGCATAACACATACTATATGAAAGATAGTGTTCATATATTTAGTCTAATATTCTTGTTTTCCACAATGGGAGCATTAGGTACCAACTACTCTATCATAAGAAGCACAATAAACCTATCAGTAAATCAATCAAGGGCCATAGTACTTACTATAAACATTTATTTGTTTTGGAAAAATAGTTTTAGAGTTTAAATAATTTTCTTCATAAATATTTTTAGAAGAATTAAAATTGAAATCACCATTAAGGTAACTACTACATTATTTAAAGATTACACAGGATAAACTTTATATTCATTGTCTTGATGACGTGGATTTTCCATCTAAATAGGAATGTAAATTATTTGTCATCATTCTGTGACAAGTCGCTCAAATGATTAAGAGGTCATATGAATTAACCTACATGACATTGAGACAAAAATGGGACATTGGGATAGCAAAAACAGCTATGTGCTAGTGAGTGGGATGAGAGGAGGCAGGCCAGCAACAATGAGTACAATGTAATGGTGACTGGTGATCACATAGTAATGACAGTGGTGCTGCAGGATGTCATACAAACAGCCAGGGCCCATGCAAAGAATTTGGGCACCTTAGGTGAAAACCATACCGCTCTTAAGTCCTGCTCTAAATGTGCTGCCTAAAACACATGCCACGTTAACCATCCCAGTGCCAGAAATACCCAATAACCCTCTCAGTGCCAGAGATAGACCCCATGGTACATCCCTAGCTCAACCACACTGGGGTTGAATCCTCTTCTCTCAAGGTTCCCGTTTCCTCACAGTGGGTGGGAACAGCACTGAGCCTGCTGCAGTCAGTGCCCACAAGGGCCATCTTTACCATGGGACAAGAGGAGAAGTTGCTTTGGGGCCCTTCAGCAGACTAGACCAAGGGTGACTCAATTGCCCCTTTTGCCCATATTAAAGATGGTTCTGGTTTATTAAAAAAAAAAGTGACAAAATGAACATTTATATTAAAACTACAGGATGGTTGGGAAATGTGGATAAAAACCAATACTGTCCCGTTTAAAACAATATGTATGGTCAGCCTACATATGAGATATACTTGAAGACAGGCATAAATGAAGAGCACCAGAAACTGAAAGGGGAAACCATATTTTTTCCTAAAGCCCCCTGGAGGGAATGCAGGCCTGCTGAGTTCTTTCTTTGGGTCAACTGAAGTTTACTGGGGACATCTGACCTCCAGAACTAGGAGTGAATACATTCCTTTGGTTTTTCTACCACCAAATTGGTGATCATTTCTTTCAGTGGTCATAGGAAAGGAACCTAGGAGGATCAGTCTACATTCAAGAAAGGAATAGGGGAGGTAGATGCAGGTCTCATGCCCGTTACCTGCTACATTTGACGGAGGGCTTGATATCTCTAATCCAAGCAGACTGGCCATGTTGACTGAAAGAAAAACCCACATCTGTTGCTTACCTCAGCTTTCCTTCCAGCAATCCAATGGTTTTCACCTGAAATGCACACAAGAACAATTAAACTCTGAGGGTTCTGTGGGGCCTGGGCATTGTCATTTTGAAAGCGCTTCCTCAGGTGGTTCTGATGTCCATCCGCAGTGGTAAGCTGCCCAGCCCATGTCCCTTCTCTACACTGCTCATGAGTACCACCCAGGGATGCAATGTGTGAGTGACTCAGAGTTTGCCAAGTAGAGGTGACTCTTGGGCAATGTGAGAGTTTGTGGTGCTCATGCATTTCCACTGCTGCTGCTGCCTCCACTGCTGCAGCATCACCTCCCCTCCAGCAGAGAATCAAACTCGTGTGGGAATCCCTCAGGTTGTCCCATTCTTCTCAATGGGTTATACATCTTAGCTTCAGACTGAAGAATCTAAATAATCCTATTTTTAATGTCCAAAGACATCACATACCCAGCACCTTAGAATGTGGCTGTATTTAGAGAATGACCTTTAAAGAGGTCATTATGTTTAAATAAACCAAATGGGTGGCCCCTAATCCAGTAGTAAAAACACAAAAGAATCATGAAGGCGGCCCAAGAAGGCTTCTGGCCCAAGAAGGGCCAGCTTCATGAAGGGGCCACTTGAAGCTCTCCAGTCTACAGCCCAGCTCAGCTCAGACTTCATGCCTGCCCAGCCCAATCACCAGACACGTCAATAGAGAAGGCTTCCAAGGCTCCGCTCCAACAATTTGGAACTCCCCTGGCTGTTTAGTCTTCCAAGCTGAGGCCCCAGATGACATTGAGCAGTGCCACCCCCTCAAAACCTATCAGAATTCCTGACTCACAGAATCTGCGCACATAACAAAATGGTAATTATTTTGTGCCAATAAGTTTGAGCTGGTTTGTTACTCAGCAATAGATAAGTGAGACTTCTTCAAACATTCCCAAGTTCAAATCCATAATCAGTACTCTGCCCTTCATGAGTCCACCCCTGCTCCTTTTGTCATGTCCACTTCCCTACTCCAGCACATGCCCCAGCTTTTCTAATCACAGGCAGTTCTCTGAACAAGCCTCAGCCCTCCACTTCCAGTGTATTGTATTCTCAGGGCCACATCGACTGCCTGGTACAGGATCCTGTCAGCTTCCAACTTCCTGCACCTTCCTCAAACTTCCATTGTAGCCGCTGGAATCTCAGAAAACATCCACTTCAGTCTTCTTTGCAGCCAGGAGTGGCTGTTTGTGATCTGGTCTGATGGAAGTCAAGACTTTTTGCTTTCCTGACTGAAGGGTTAGACATTACTAACAGCACTTCCTCATTTGTTGTGCCTTCCGCACAGAACTCCTACTAGGGTGGCACCAGCTCTCTTGTGACTTTGAGGGGGAAAAAATGCCAAGAGCATTGCAGGGATAAGGCCTGACTCATGGAGTTGCAAATCAAGGCCAGAGTTGCTTGCTCCAACTCCATGTGATGTGGTAAGTATAAACTTCTACTACTTCAAACCACCCTTAACCAGTTTTCCCTTACTTGAAACCAAACTCATTCCTAACTAACCATGCTATTTCTTCTGCCTGCACATGGCCCCTTTCCTTTTTGTCTTGCTAGCTCTTTTGGATGCCTCCTACCAAGGTTATCGTTTAGCTGCCCAGGAAGGACTTCCCTGACCATCAGATCTGGCACACAATCACCCCCTTCCCCACAGCTGTGTTCTCCTTACTCTAATACTTAACACACTCTTTTCTGTTGTATCCCACATCTTATTATATTACTGGTTAAATCGTGTACCAATTCTTATGTTGAAGTCCTAACTTCAGAATCTGAGAATGTGACTGTGCTTGAAGACAGGCCCTTTTGAAAAGTAATTAAGGTTAAAGAAAGCCAAACGGGTGGGCACTAATCTATTGTAACTGGTATCCTCATAGGAGTGGGAGATTTGGACACCGGCACACAAAGACCATGCAAAAACACTAGAAGAAAATGGATATCATCAGCCAAGGAAAGAGGCCTCAACAGGAACCAACCCCACTGATGCCTTTACCTTTGACTTCTCACCTCTATATTGTGAGCAAATAGATGCTGTTTCAGCCACCCAGAGTATGAGACTTGGTCATAGCAACCCTAGTAATCTCACATACTGGTCAATAAGACCAACTTGATGAGCTGTCACTCCCTTAGGTTATGTTATATAAGGCTGCCTTGGCTGATTCAAGAGTCTCATGGCTTCAATGAAGCAGTCATGTCTGATGATGAGATTTCTGTTTCCTGTTGGGGAGGTGGAAGTATCTATATGACTCTAAGCTAGAACCGCTCACTGGAGACACAGGAATAACACTGAGCCTGGAATGAAAGGGGAAGAAGAAATATTTGGTATTCTGTACCACCACTGGACATGTTTTTCTCTCAAGGTTTAATGGAGTAAGTAACAAGCAACCAGTGAAGTGCAATCTAAGGAAGAGCAAAAAACTTTCAATGGAAAAAATATTTGCTGCACCTACTGGTCTTGATATGTAAGATCTCCATCTGCAAGAGGAATCTTTATGTAAAAAGAAGCATTTGGAGGCATGCCTTGGTGGCTTAGTGGTTTAGTACATTGGACGTAGTCCACGCACATCCCAAGGTCCCTGGCCAAGACCCAGAGTATGTGGGGGGGGGGGCGGGGGGGAATGAGGGACAGGATGGAGGAACAGCACAAGGTGAACAACTAAATAAAATGCAATGCTTCTTCCTCCTCTTCCTGTCTGCCTGCCTACTTGCCTTCATTGTCTGCAGCTTTCCTAAAAAAAAAAAAAATTAAGACGCAGCAGTATTTGAAGTCCTTGTTTAAAATGCACATATGTGAGCCTCATTCAACTCCCATAAAATCAAAATCTACATTTTTATCAAGAATATCTAGGTGTTTCTGATACTTGCATATGACAGCTATTCTTGGAGGAACACTGCTGCATACACCTTCAGGAGACACACATGAAACTGAACAGATGCTGTCAATAGCTTGGAAATTTTATTTATTCAAATGATCTTCCACAGAAAGCTTCTCCCCTCTTAGTCTGGCCCAGAACCTGTCCAGGAGCTGCATCGGGTTTTGTGTTCCTTGTCAAGCTGCTGCCCAGTCAGCTGTCCAGTCAAGCAAGGTGGATATGCTGTGCCCACTCTGAAACTACTCTCAGCCAGTGTCTGGTCTCCTTAGTGGACGCCATGTGGCTGGCAGCACCACTCTGACACACACAGATCAGTCCCTCTAAGCTCTGTTAGCACAGCACTGGGCTCTGGGCTGTAGCTCTCTGGGTTCTAGAATCTGAGATGAAAAAGACCTTGGCATCTGGAGCCAACATGGGAAGTCTGTGAATGCTGGGGCCTGGGATAAGCTTTCTGACTTCTCAGTTTGATTCTGACCACCCTGGCCCTCTCCTGACCCTGCTAGTATCTCAGTTCCTCCTCAGACTCCTTGAAGTCCCAAGGCAGCTAAAGCCCAGGATGCCAAAGAAATCAGAAGTGTGTTAATGAGTCATTCCTTCCAGACTCCTCCTCATCTTGCCTTACTTCCTGAATTCCAAATGTCAACTAATATTCCCCAGAGGGTGTGAGTTCCAAATGACAGCTGTCCTTAGTGGGTCAAGCTAACCACACAACAAATATTATCAATGCTCTCTGCAAATAGCATTAAACCATGCAAAGGATTGTGTCTGAAAACTGCTTGTAAATTTGTTCTACTTTTCACCCAGAAAAACTGAAACTGCTCCCAGATTCCATAACTTATGATTAATCAGCATTTTGAATTGAGTCCAAAATTATTATTGAAAGATTTTTTTCTTGATTTGAACTATTTTGAGTAATAGACATAGAGGCAGGGAAAATGAATGTAATGAGATCGGGGTATAGATTTGTTTTGGTCTCTCCTTGACTTCAGAGAATATAATTGCTGTATACTAAAAGAAAAGGAAGATTAATCTGCATTTCGAAAGTGTTGATTTTGTAAACTGTAGAATCAAGATATAAAAAAAATATTGTACTTTCTGTCGATGTATTACTGAAATCACAGAGTACTTTCTATGCAAAAATCAACATTCAAATCACAAATTATATATGTTTTATTTGTTGCAAAATCCTAGTCTACAGAATATCCTGTATTAATGTCAGAGCAATGACTCTTTGTCATTCTCTTTTTTGGTTCACAAACCCATTTTATGTATTTTCTCAATATTCCTAGTCAGGCAGATGATGCTTAATTTAACAAATGAGGAACTAAGCATAAGAAGAGCCTCAAACAGACCTATCTCCTTGTCCCATATACTTCTGCTCATTTACATATATTTTTAATCTCTGAAATGACCTTAAGGATCGTTTTAGATGGCTATAATTTTTTTTGTTGTTATTACTACAATTTTGAGATAAATCAGCAGATTTACCTTCAGAAGGAGAATTCATTCATATCTTCCTCCAACAATTCATACAATGTATGACTAAGGTACCCTGTCTATGTTGTTACTGTTTTGTTTTGCTATGGTATCTTTTCTACCTTATGAGTGTCCCCATTCTTTCAATCCAAGGTACTCTAGAACAGAATGAGTCATTGAAACTCACTAGGTGGGCCACCAGTGAGCAGCTCTTGTCAACGATGACCCCAAATCTTGAAACATATTCATCAGTCTTATCCTCAAGTATCTATATTATCATTGCTATCCTTTTCATGACTAGTAGAGACTGCCTAGTGTCTGGTTACATCTTTCAGATTGAGAGCTGCTGTAAGAGGCAGAACCCAAAACCTAGTCAACCTTTGGATCTGCACAGTCTAGTGAAGTACCTGAAATACAGTAGGCACTCAGTAAATGTACGGTAACTTTGTTGGGTTGGATTGCAAAATGCTAGGCCCTTTCAATGCAGGAGTAATTGGAGAGGTTAGTTGAAGTATAGCATATTACTAAGTCAACCAGGCATCCTCTGCTGGTGCCCCAACTTCTGCTGGTCCTCCTCATGGATTTCTAGTCAATAGTTTTACCTGTGGGAACCCCAGAGATGCCAGGCACTGCCTAACGCCCTCTTCTTCTGACCAGATTATGAAGACAGAGTTACCCAGAAAGGGGTTGGGAGTCCCCATAGGGGCCTCCACAAACACTAAAATGACTCATTCCAACCTGCTGGTATCCTGGTGCCCAGTGCTAAATACTCTTGCATGATTGTCTATCATTTATAAATGTTAATGTAGACATAACCACTTTATGTGAAAAAAAATCTACTCAATTAAATGATTCTAATTCTGGTCAATATGACAACTGTCTTTATAGAGTTATAAATTATCTATAAATTGTGTATTTATATTGTAACCTATTGTGTGCTCATTTTTAACTAAAGATAATCTATGTACTTGCCACACTAATGATTACATAAGCTTTTGTTATAGTGGTGTACTATTATTTGCTTAATATGTGGTATGTATTGATTAGATGAATGGCTCCAACTTTCACTACTGTGAATTATGCTATGAAAAGCATATCTGTGTGAATTTGCCTTTCACAACATATTTTTTAGGAAAGACTTTGAAATACTGTACTTTAAAAATTTGATATCTTGGAATTAAAGGTTTGGAATGTGAGAGTTTTTAGAGGTCATATAGAACAACTTCCCCCAAAAGTGCAGATTCCTTGTTGTCACAATCTGTTGTGATATGTTGTTTGGTTGAAGTATATGAAGAAAATCCAGCTTTACACAGATATGTGCTTATAAAAGGGTGAGCATTTTAATCATCTTTTCAGTTGATTTTTGGTATTTTCTTTGAAACTACATCATAGCATGGCAAATGGATGGTTACAAAGTAAAATTTGAAACTATATCAATGAATTTTTCATACTCTGTGACATTAACTTCACTGATCTTTCACTTTGAATGGTACTTTTACCTGAGCTTATAATTTTACAACATCATGCATTGATCAGTTAAAATTTATTATAATAATAAATTTTGATTCACTAGTAAAATAAATCTTTCAAATGTAGACATAGTTTATTACGTAATAAACAATTATACTGACTCACTACCAAATGACTCCCTGGGAAATTTAACAAAGAATTAGCACCAGTTCTTCTCAAAATCTTCTTAAAAATTGAACAGCACACTTCCAAATTAATTTTATGGAGCCAGAATTACCCTGATAATACAATCAGACATAGATATTACATGTCAAGAAAACTACAAGTCAGTATCCCTGATAATATTGATACAAAAACCATCAACTAAATGCTACCATACCAAATTAAGCAATTAATTTAAAAGATGATACATGGTCAAGTGGAATTAATTGCTAAAATATAAGGATGGTAAAAGCATTCACTGTACTGTACCATATTAACAAAACTATCTTAATTGATGGAGACGAAGCTTTTGACAAAATTCAATATGCTTTCATGAAAGAAACACTAAGCAAGATAAGAGAAAATTGCCCCAACATAATAAAGTCCATAAATGAAAATTCCACAAAAAACTTCATACCCAATGGTGAAAACCAGAAAACTTTCCCTCTGAAAATAGGAAAGGCAAGGATGCCCACTTTCTCTTCTCTTCATATGGCACTGACAGTCCTCCCCAGAACAATTAGGCAAAATTCAAAAGAAAAAAGGAAAATCGTTTTTCTTTCTAGGTTACATGATCTTATATATAGAATACCCTAAAGATTCTATGCCATAAAAACAAAAACAAAATCTATTAAAGCTAATAAAGCAAATATACAGGATACAAAATCAACATGTAAAAATTAATTGCATTTCTATACACTAACATTTCTACACAGCTCTGTACTCTAATAAACAACTCAAAATGAAATTTGAAAAATAATCCCATTTGCAATAACATAAAAGAATAAAACACTTGGGGATATTCTTAACCTAGGAAGCAAAAGATTTGTACACTGAAAATAAAATCTCAGAAGAAATTAAAGAAGGCACAAATAAATGGAAAGATATCTCCTGTTTATGGATCGAACAACCTAATATAGCTAAAATGTTCATACTACCCCAAGCTATCTACAGATTCAATATAATCCCTATCAAAATCCAAATGTCATTTTTTGTAGAAATAAGACATCCTGAAATTCATATGGAATATCTAGGCTGCCATCACAAGAATATTAAAAGACAGGTACTCAAGGCTTGACATTTAATAAACTTAATAATTTCACAGCTCCATCAAGGACATTCTTGAGTTAAGTGGGCATTTTACTGATTCATTCATTGATTCATTCTTTCATTCTATTTTTACAGTGACTACTAGTCCAGTTCAGCACCACTGTCTCAATTCAGTAAGTGAAGCTGATTAATCATTGCTCTTCTACAAGAGCATAGCCTTAGTCTTTTATAGTTTACAAAGTCAAGTTTTCTATTATACCCATTTAATGCTGACATTAAAATCATCATCCATCATTTACAGACCAGAAACTAAGACATAAAGAACTTGAGAAACTTCCACAACCTCTTCAAGGTTATCAACTGTCAGTGACAGCTTTTTTTGACAAAGTCACATGACATTTTCAGTAAGAAACATCTTACCATCCCTGACTGACTTGACCCCTCAGAGACTTCTTATAGGGTGCAAATTTTTGAAGTGAGCAAGTCTGTCTCAGGATCTCCTCACTTCTTTTTGTAAATTTTATTGAGGAAACATTGCAACTTCCTTGGTTCTTCTTCCACCTTTTCCTGACACTGTGGGCTCTCCACCATGCAAGTGTTTAACTCATTCCTCTGCCCATATTCATTCTTTTCTTTTGTAGCCTGCTTTCTTTTGGCCCCATGAAAACCATAATAGAACGGAACATTTTCTTAGTGCCTTTAAGTTCTATGAAGTGCTTTCCCATGTCTCTCCTTTGGACTTTTGTCTTCAAGCTACATTGTAAAGTGGTTTTTTGTTCCCACTTACACAAGGAAAATGAGTTTCCGAAGGTGATAATTTACTCAAGTTTCCATTGTTTGCCTTTCTTATGTCTCACTTTCTTAAGATCTTTCCAATGTAATAGACTAATTTATAATGATGCTAAATGATGTATAACTCCTTTATATGCTCCCTTCAAGAACTATTAGCTTATAGAAGAGAAAATTAAGAAAAAAACAGCAACAACATTTGTATCTAAGTAATGACTCCCCAGTCTTGAGACTTTTTTTTTTTTTAACTACTATTGCTTTTATCTCTTGAATAAAATTAGTACATAGAACTGAAAGTAGTCCATGGATAAATCATCATAATTTTGCAGGTGAAGATGTAATGCATACACATTTTTGCAAACCTTAACAAATATATCTAAATATTTACATTTAGAAGTGACACTATCCTCCTCTATGTGCCTTTCACAGCACAAGGCCATTTGAACAATCTAAAGCATGCTTACTCTTCCGAAACCCCAAAAATAACATATTTGTTCATATTAAATGCACACATGAGTATTAGCATAAATTACTGGGATAAAATGCAATAATCTTATTCCTTTAATAGCCTGTAATAGTCACAAACCATTCTGTAGAACAACTAAATGCCCAGTTAGGGTAAACAATAAAGACAATAAAGAGTTAAAAGGAAAACAAAACATAACAACTATAAACCTAAACCCAAGCCTTTGAAGTCTTTTTACAAGGCTCTGGCCAGGGGAGGGAGTACTTTAAACTGAGGAAACAGGAAGTACCTAGATAAAAAGTTTGTTTCATATCCTAGGGGGTAGTGTTTCTAGAAGTACTCTTCAGGAAACCAGTCCTTTCCCACCTAGATGTTGAGGTTTCCTGAGAAAAATAAATAACTTCTCCCTGTCCCAGTGTAGAGAATCAATTAGTAAAAAGCTGCAGAAATTGAATTTGCCCCATTTGATGGTCTGTGAACGCAGGATTCCAGGGAAGGAACAACTTTGAAGAAAGGGCATAAGGAGAAAGGAGATGGCATGAGGAGGTTGGAGAGCAGGCTGGCCATTTGGAGTCTTAATCAGACCACAGAAACAGTGGGCAGAAATAAGATGCAGGTAGCTGAGGTATCTATCGTGTGTGTGTGTGTGTGTGTGTGTGCGCACATGTGTGCACAGTCTCCATTCTGCAGAAAAGTGTTTAACTGAAGAGTACACACATTTTGAAAAAGATGACTACTTAGGAACATGAGGGGAATTCAGTTGAGACAAAGAACAAGGCAGAACTGAGACCCTGAAATTACGTTATTCTCAAATAATTCCATTATGTTCACAGTTCTACCGGAAGTGCATGGCTAGAATGGTCTGATTTTGCACAGTGTCCCCTAGTGGATGTCTGTTTGAATCACAACTCACTTTGGGAGTGTTGGGGTGTGAGGCTGGACAATACACCATAACATGGGCTGCAAAGAGTTGACTTACTTTATACAGACAGTTTCTTCATCTTCCCAAATACTAGAATATTTGGTCAAAATATATTTTGCAGCTTTATTTATATAATGCTTCTTCTATAAGATTAATTGCCCTCCCACATTCCATCTCCTGGTTCCAATAAAGTCAATTTCCCTTTTCATTTAGCCAGCCCTGATCTTCCCATGGATACGGATCACTTGGATGTGTTTCTCTTTGTTTCACTTGCATGATCCTTCGTTGTACATCCCTTCTCCAGTTTCCTCTTTCTCCTGCAATCCCAGCATGCTTCTCCTCTGATCCCAGTGAACCCAATCTCTCCAATACTTCTCCATTTTCTTCCCAGAGAGGTTTCTGATGAATCCTGCCAGGCTGATGACAGAAGCAAAATGGTGTGGGGAACTTCCTTAGTGATATTTATATTTGTCAAAACCTTTAGAAAGTTCTTTCAACTAAATTAGCTTGCGACTGACCAGAGACCATGTGATCCTTTACTAGCACGAGGCTGTATTGTAATCCCTTGGCCACACCCAGGCAATGGTGAAGCTCTTCTGGTTAGAGTCAGCGTTGTTCCGGAATATACCTAGGCTAGTATTATTAGAGAAGTAAAATTAATACCTATGCTGAACCAAGAAATTTACTTAAATGCTTGTAACAGTTGAGAAATAAAAAGAGGGTGCACTCTGGTAGAGTAGCGGTTGACTCTACCACCTCCAGTTGAGATTAGTCCATGCATGTGCTAGGGACCAGGGTTCAAGTCTCAGGGCAGGGGGTAGTGAGAGTGACTGGGATGAACAGCTAAATAAAATGAATAAAAATGCTTCTTCTCCTTCTCTCTTCCTGCCTGCCTGCCTGCCTGCATTTTCATCTCAGCCTATACCTTTCCTTTAAAATTAAAAAATATATATAGAGAGAGATGCTGTTCTGCTCATAATAATATTCTCTCCATACCTACAGATACATTTAGAAACTTTTCGAATAAAGGAACTGAGATGAATGTGGTGTGTAAAGTGTACCCTGGTAGAGAAATGGTTAGGTCAATAGCCTCCAAGGGAGCTCAAAGACACATATCCCTGGGTTTGAGTCCTGGGTCCTAGGTCCAGGAAGAAGCAACCAGTGTGAATAGCTAAATAAAAATAAAATATAAAATGCTTCCATCTCCTCTCTCTTCCTGCCTGCTTGGATTTTCATCCCTGCCTGCACCTTTCCCTTAAAAAGAGAAGCGTGAAGTAACAATAATGTCTACCTAATTCTGAACCATTTGGAGATTTCATAAAAGAAGGCTTGTAAAGTAGGAAACAATCCTGAATACTTAAATATAGGCTAGAAAAACAAGTCATTGTAGTCTAAATATAAGAATTCTTTTAAACTTCCAGTACAAAATATACGCTCGACCAGAAAAATTGCGCTGAGTGAACCAACACAATTTTCATTTTAGATGTCAGAGCCATGATGTTTCTGGCATGAGGTCAGAATTCACAGGAAAATGTTAGCATCTGAGAGATGAGTTATGAGGTATGCTGAGGAAGAGTGGAGGCTTCCAATTTATTTTGCCCCTAAAACATTTGTTTTTTGGAGAATTTATGAGACACTATTTTAGATTGTTTAAAAAAAAAAAACTAGTTCCTGGGTGTCGCTCTGCTGACAATAAATATAACTACCACATCCCCCTGAATCAAAGGAAAACTAGATGACACCCAGAATTCAGACTATTAGAGTAGTGCCGAGAGAAGAGGAAAGCACAGGGTGTTTGGAAGGAGGCCACAGATTTTTTCAAATACTGAGAATTTAGTGGCAGTTGTCGTCATAGTAGTAGTGAAATGGTATTTATATAGCATTTTGTATGTCTCAACTCTATTTGCTAAGATGTTTGCAAGCTGTTTTATTTTAGCTCTGTGCGTAGGTACTATTATTAACCCATTTGACAGTTGAGGAAACGGAAGCATAGAAAAGTCATTAACTTGCTTAAGGCCACAGAGGCAGTCAGATGTCATGACCTGTACGCTCAGCTGGGCTATATTGCCTCCTTTCTGGGCTAGTTAAGGTGCTAACACTTCCTAAGCATTTACTATTTCCCAAACACTCATTCAAGTATTCACAACAGTGGTCAATGGAAGCTATGCTAATGTAAGCCTGTCTGACAGATGAGAAAATAAGGGAACAGAAAAGACAAGTAAACTGCCTGAGATCCCCCAGCTAGTAAGTGCAGTGGTGGAATGTGGCTTAGAAGCCAAAATCATTTCCCAGTATTACTTCTCATGTAAAAAAAGGGAGAAAAGTCAGACTTCATGTTTGGTGTCTGAACTGCACTCTACACAACCGTCGGCAATTTAAAACAACAGGAAGAATGAGTAATTTCTTCATTCACATTAATTTCAACTCCAGGAAAGACAGAAGGAAAACATGGCCGGGAATGCCCGCAAGGTGACCAGGTTTTTCATTATCATCTGCTGGCCATGTCAACAGAAGTGAGATATGGTGAGTGAAAAATTGAGGGAAAGGTTTTGGTCCTGAAGTCAAAGAACTGGCAGGCCCTGATAAGAAAGAAACAAAGCAGCATCTGAAGTTCCACAGCCAGAGTTCTAATGAATGGACCAGAAGCAATAAAATAACAATGTTGTTGTTGTTCTGAATTGTTCCTACCAAAAATAAATAAATAAAATAAAAGGAAACGAACAGAAAGCACCTCAGTGCACTTGAGCTAATCCTTCTTCCAGAGCAGAGAGTTAGCTGACGCTACGGCTTACTGAGCTTTCCTTGGAAGATATGACATATTGACATACCATACAGATGTGCCCTGGACAAAGGTGTGGAAAAATGGAACAGGAATGCACCATAGACATTTAAAGTACATATTTTTTTTTAAGACACAAATGCCTATGGAGTGCTTACAAGGTATCAGAACTCATTTCAGTCAACTGTTCCAAAAGATGAAGTGATTCCTCCTGGTGATTATCATTGTCCATAAACTTGAAAGAGCTCGCCCCTCCTTTCCAACCCCCCACACCCTACAAGAGAAAACGACGACCATACCAAAAGGTAGTTTCCTAGCTGTTCTGCACTTGGGAATGTTAGATTATACCTCCAGCTGAATGTCAGTGGATCAATCAGAATAAAAGAGATTATAGTCAACTGGCTAACAAACACTGCTCCAACCCTCCCCACCACACACACAAAGCTCAGTGATTTAATACAACAAAGGTTTCTTTGTAGTTCATGCTGTGTGTGCAGTTAGGGGTGCAGGAAATAGTGATGGGGTGCACTTCTCATATTACCATCCAGCACCTGAGCCCAGGCTGCTGGGCTGCCAGAGGGTCCCTCTAGGGAAATGTGACCATGACACTGGAAGAATGGGAACAGAATTAGGCACAAATTCTTCATGGTGCTTCCTGCAAGTCACATAAATTTCATTGACCAAGGCAAGCCACAAGGGTGGCAAACACAGATGGTTGGTCTGCATGCTTCTGTCTAGAACTTGTCTCAATGAATCTAAAATACCCCTCGTCATCTAATCACCATGACCACCTTGTGGACTAAAACACTCCCCTTTGATCTTTGCCCTGGACCTGCCACATTCTGAACTGGTCCTGTTCTCAATCATGGCTGAATGGAATACATCTACAATTAATTGCCCCTTCTGCTGTCTGAACTGTGGAGGAAAACAGTTATTGAAGATGGAGGAGAGGTAACGTTTTAGTAGGCGTGTGTGTGTGTATATGTGTGTATATGTGTGTGTGTGTATGTGTGTGTGTGTGTGTGTGTATATATATATGAAGTGCTGGCTAGAGCTGGTAGCAGCCAGTGTCTGTAGGAACAAGAAGGAAAGCCTCCCATGCAGGTACAGTTTAAGAACTCACAGCTGGGTCCTAAGGTTGCTGGTTGCACTGTGGGTCCTGAGGTCTCAGACGTAGTGTTGTATGTGGATTTTAGGAAGAAATGAAATTTGAAACTATTTTGTCTGCAAGTCTGACTCTTAATGACACGTGATTCTTTAAAAAAAAAAATCGTGAAAAAGAATAAGACTCAGCCTGGCAGATTTTGGAATTTGGCTATAACTTCTCCATAGGACTTTGTGACTTTGACCTTGATCTCTGAATTGCTAAATTTTCAAAATTCCTCATGTCCTCTCTGCCAGCATACTGGGGTGAAATGACCTTTCCATTCCTGATAACATTTAACTAATTCTTTGTGGAATAAAGCAACAGGCAGGACCAGGACAAAAGCTGAGAGCACATGAGGAGAGGGAAATATTCAAGGCACCATTCTTGCCAAGTCTTCTTCCAAAAAGAAGATGTTATCTGGAGGACCTGGATTTCTCTGTACAATAAGAACCTTCTTGTCTCTGATGAAGCAGTTGAATCACTTACTACCCACACCAAGAAGCCTCTAAAATCCCACTAGAAATTTCAAAACACACTTTTAAATCTCAAAGCTAGGACTCATTGGTTATAAAGTCAAACAGGTTGACAGCTGAGAGGGCCCAGGTTGTTAGCTTGGGTTTATCTTCCTTTTATTCAGGGCTTTCTGCTCTGAGGCTGTGAGAGTATACCTATTTTTTCCTCATGGTTGCCATTTTAATAAGGGTCAAATTAAGGAGCTCCACGGCCAAGAGAGAGTATGTGCTCTCATCTCAGAACCCCAGCCTCCACCCCAGAACTGCTAAACCACAGCCCGCCTGTTAACAAAGGCCCAGATGGTATGTATGTACTTTTAGGTCTTAGGAGCTATGGTCTCTTTGCTCACCAGGGAAAGAAGCCTTTGCTACTCTTATCCTTTGAATAGAGGAAGAACAGAGGCCAACTTTTCCCACCTTCCTTCTCTCCCAATTTGTTGTCAAACAGGTAATTAACATCAAATGCCCAGTAATAATTCACTTGCCTCAGAGCCTCAGAGCCATTTTTCAATTCAGGAGGCACCGTGTCTAAAGGTCTGGATTCAAACCCAGTTACCTCACTAGCTAACTGTGTAGATTCCAGAAAAACCTGAACCTTGTAGAGCCTTAAGCACTTCATTGGTAAAGTGGAGATAATGAAAAATTACCTTGCAGATTATTGGGAGGATTCAGTGAAAAAAATCTACATTTAAGTGTTTACCAGCGTGCCTGTCTAGCATGGACAGAGTACCTATAAGCACCTGGCTAGTTGATTCTTCTCCCTCATGTATGGGAAAAGCACAGGGCCAGAATCACAGGTTCCTAAGACCTCAGCTGGATATACGTATGACACTTGTCATTCTATTGTTAAATATACATAACAAAATTTACCATTTACCATTAAAAAAAGGCAGTGCTGTGTACACAGTGCCACTACCCATACTGAAATTAGAATGAAACAGAGGGTTAGCATAGCCCCTGTGTAAAGATGACATGCAAACTTGTGTGATATTTCATCCTTTGGAACAGAAATATCAAAGAGCAGTATGCTATCCAAAGTTGTGCAGCGGGTTCTGCCTTTACATAGGATACAAAACTGCAGGTATCTCAAGGTCCTTCATGCCCTCAGACCATTTGAGAAGAAGCTTAGCCATGGAACAAGCACATAGAATCACCTCGGCCCACATACCTACTCCAGCACCAGTAGGAGAAAGAACCCAGAATCAACCATGTCTTTGCCATCTACCAACAAAGAGCAAGAGGGAGCCAAGAGCATAGAAGCTGAGCTACATGAAATTTCCAGACAGAAATGAGCCCTCAGAAATGAGAGCAAGAGATGCATCATTCTAGGTGCTACATCAGCTTGGGGGAAAATACACGGGGACCATCAAGGCAACAGGAGAAGACTCAGTATTCCATGAGACGGTCAATGCAATGTGAGAAGGACTTTGACTTTGAAAGTACACATGCACCATTAAAAAAAAAGGAAATTGACAGTTTCATAATAAACTTAAATTGAGAGAAGATAAATGTGAGAAAAAAAGAGATGCCTATAAATGGGAGCTGATAGGTCAAAGTCCAGCTGGATTCTAGAACAATACATAAATAAAATAATGAATAGATATATAAAAATAGTCAATGTTGGCATGAATGGAACTGCATCTACTAAGGGCAATTCTATTTCAATATGTTCCTTTCAAAACCAAAAGGATAATATTTATTTTTTCTTTGGTTTTAAATACTTGCTTCCATGAAGAGTTTACTTATTTCTCCCAGGCTGTTGACTGGGCTCACACATCTGGCCATTTTACTTCTAACTTTCTTCTCTATCAACATTTGCCAAGTAGACCCCTAGGGCTAAGGGACAGTTTATGTAATGAATATTTCTATTTTTAGGGATTCAGTGGAATGTTGTACCTTTTTTATTTATTTATTTATTTATTTTTGGCTTGGTTTGTTTTGCTTAAGACTAGCTGGGCAGTCTGGGCTGTGTCCTGCTTGATTGTATTCATCTGGTCAAGTCTAACATCTGTCGGCCGACCTCAGTAGTCTGTTGAGTTATGACACCGGTTAGAAAGCTCAAGGACTTATTCTCTGTATTTAAAAAAAGTTAGAACCATCACACTTTTCCTTAAAATATTAAGGCTCTGTATAGCAGAGCAGTTTCATTTGAACAGAGGGCTTTATTTTGCTGTGGAAATCATCATGATGTATGTATTAATTACATGTCCATCCATTTATGAATTTAACTGAAGCAACTAAATAGATAATGGATCTTTAAATATATTTTTTTAATTTAACTTAAGACAGTCTTTCTGTCCTCCTAGAGATGAAGTTGGTACAGCTGGGGTATATTGATGGGGCAACCCAGAAACTATGTTCTCTCGAGGATTTCTGTAACACACTGCTCTCAATTTTTTTTAAAATAATCACTAATGAAACAGTAAAGAGTATATTTCCAGGTGACAATGGGGCTGGAAGTGATATGACATTTGTACATGAGGAGAAACTCATTTTTCTGAAATAAGAAATCTTGTAAAAGAGGAATTATGACTAGTATTTACCACACTTTTCGTAAACATCCCCAAATTCCAGGTATAAGACAAAAGACATGACTCATTTCACAGCACAGCGGGCATTATAGCTAGGGAAGTGGCCCTGGTGCAGATTACTTCCCTAGTGCCTGAGAATGGCTCTGAGGAGATCTGTTGGAAGCTGATAATAGGGTATTTCATTCAAGGATTACCAGTAAAAACTCTGGGTTTTGATCAAGAGCATTTCCTTAGTCAGGTTTCCAGAACTTGATTGGATTTTTTAGTATATCATAGGTGAAAGATCTGAAAACTTGAAAACTTATATATGAATGATTATAATTCTTTAATTTCTTGTTTGAATTCACATGTTGAGAGTATCCTGATGAATGTGCCATGAGATCTCCTACAATGTCTGTTTTTCAGGGGTCTTGGAAGGGCCTTCCTCCCTCAGATCTCTCCCCAGCAGGTTGTCTCCCAATAATTGTATAGATAACACCACTTGTCGCCCTGTTTGTAGGAGGCATCCTGAGTAAAGTGGCTGTGCACACAGGAGCTTGCTCAAAAGCTCACTTTGTGGTTCTAGGGTGGGATTAGACATCTACATTTTATTTTATTATTTTATTTTAGAAAATATGCAGGCAGGAATAAAGGCAATAGCAGGCAAACAGACAGGAAGAGAGAGGAAAAAGAAGCACTTTATTTATTTTTCATTTAGTTGTTTACATAGGTCGTTGCCCCATGTCCAGGACCCAAACCAGGGGTATGTGGCCTGCGTCCTTTGGAGGCAATTGATCTAACTGCTACTCCACAGGGGTATGCCTGTATTTTTTTTTTTTTAAGGAAAGGTACAAGCAAGAATGAAGGAAGGTAGGCAAGCACACAGGATGAATAAAGAGAAAGAAGTATTTATTTTATTTGCGGTTGCTCATCTTAGCTGTTCCCCCCACCCGGCCCACAAACCCAGGTCCTTGGGTTATATGTGGGTTTTGCCAGCAGGAAGCAACAGACTTACCTGCTAAACGACCAGGGCACACCAGGAGACTGCATTTTTCCAAGGACTCCAGATGATTCTGAGGCGATCTTCATCTTTAGAGAAATATGACTAAAACCTCGTATTTCAAAAAATTCATATCAAAAAGTAGAAAATAAAGAGTGTTGGCTAAGTTGTGGAGAAATTAGAACCATTATGTACTATTAGTGGGAATGTAAAATGGGGAAGCTGCTATGGAAAACAGTGTAAATTTTTCTCAAAATATTAAAAATGTCATTGCCATATGATCCAGCAATCCAATTTCTGGCTTAGCATCCAAAGAACTGAAAGAGAATCTCAAAGAGATATTTGTACACTCATGCTCAAGACAGCAGAACTCACAATAGCCAAGATTTGGAAATAACTGTCCATCAACAGATGAATGGGTAAAAAAAGTATGGTCTGTGGTAATGGAATTTTATTCATCTTTAAAAAGGAACGAAATTCAGGTAAACCTTAAAACATACTAAGTGAAATAAGCCCGACAATAAGGGGATATTAGAAGATTAGACTTTTATAAGATACCAAGAGAGGTCAGGAAGTAAAAGCTGAAATTTGAAAATGAAGTAGCGTTTCCAGGCACTAGGGGGAGAAGGGAATTGGGAATGACTCTTCAGTGGGTATAGAGTTCCAGCTTTGCAAGATGAAAAAGTTCTAGAGATGGATGGTGATGATGGTTACATAAGAATGTGAATGTAATTATTACCACTGAACTGTGTACTTAAAATAGTTAAGACTGTGAATGTTGTGTTACATGTATTTTATGATAATTATAAAAGCAATACCCCCCAAAAGGAAATAACATTATGCAAATAATGTTATTGACTTTGTGAGTTTATATTTCAAGTGGGAGATGGAAGAATATGGATGAAAACTCCCTTAAGGAACCCAGCATTCAGAGAGAGTTAAAACCCTTGTTCACAGTCAGAGAACTAATATGAGATACAGCCAGGATCTGAATCCAGAGCTGGCTGACCCTGAAGCCTCCATGCTCAGTGCCTTGTCCCCCATGGCTCATTTTTGTTGGGCTATGAGGCAGATAAGAAGGGAGTCAAATGCCTCTGAGGCTTCATGCTTGAGTTACTGAAAGGCAAGACAGAGGTTGAACTAGTGGGAAATCAAGAGAAGGATGTCACTGGAATAAGAGAGAAAGAAGATGAAAGGATTCCATTTTGAATCAGTTCATTCTGAGCAGACAGAAAACACTGAGCTATTAGAAATGTTGGCCAGGTATTGGAGACAAAGTTGATTTGGAAAATGTTACGGGGCTAACTAGTAAAAGTGGAAGAAAGTAAACTAGGCAGAGAGTAAGAGGGGAGGGGGGCTAAAGCAGACCTGGGAGAGTGAGAAGTCAAATGGAGAACTTGAGAAATGAATTCTTCACTGTGGGTAAGAAGCAAACATGAGAGTGGGTCAGTGAGGAAGGGGTATGATGAAATGAGAAAGTTCAAGGGTAGCCTCAAGGTCAGGTTCTGACATAACAAACCACAGCTTCTGGACTAGGTGTACAAATTAGCATCTCTAGATATCACTGGATCCACATTTATGGAATCTTCATAACAATTGAAGTCATTTCAGTTATTTTCATGTCATAGTAGAGAGCTGCATCAGTTTTGGTCAATTTCTCAAGGTCCTAAGCCAACAACGAAGCCAATCTTCTAAGTTCAGATTCCCTTTTCTTTCCATTAGGACGGGGAGGGAGGAGCAATAGCAAGGGGAAGACATTAAGGAAATGCATATTGGTAGCAACTAAAAAGTTAATAAATAAAAATTAACTAAAATCAATCTGCTTCTTCTAATGAACATGCAACAGTGATTCTCAACAAAATGCACCTACCCCAAAATATCCTTTTGTGATTTAAATTTTAAACAATGGCTACATTTGTTAGTGAGTTTTACTAATATATATGTAAGCTTGGAATTAGTTTGAATTACTTTTTCCTTTGTCCCAAGGAGCTCACACAAATAACAGTCTATTTTTCCAAATAGCAAGTAAGGAAGTTAATCATTTCAAATTTATCTTTAAAATATTTCCATATTCTGTTACAAGCACATTTGTGGGGAGAGTCTTGGACAAACTTGACACTAATATTCCTATACTAAAATATGCTCATATTTTACATTTACATGCACACAGTTTCACCAATGTACATACATATATATCCACATATCCCATATTAATCTTTCATATGTATAGATGCATATAATTAATAACTATTATTTGCATATGCTTATTAATCTAGTTTCAAATGTGTAGTTACATGCGAGTCTGTTTATGTCCACAAATTCAAACAGATGATAGTTGAGAGGAGTCTTTGGAAGAAAATCCTGACATGAATGTAATGTATTTTCTCATTATGCATCATCAGTGAATTGTTTCCAATGTCCCCTATAGGTTAAAAAGACACATTTTCCAAAAAAAAGAAAAGAAAGGAATTCTAAATAACAGAGGACATCCAAGCAAATGTAAGCCATTGAGCGTTGGGGGGTGAGAATATATTTTGAATTATTTTCAACTGAGTATGAAACCATCAAAGATCTGGGGCAAGTACAATTTAAGCAAAGATCCAGACACTAACTGGGGCCACCCAGAGACTATGCACAATGACTTCTAAAGCAGTGCATAGAAATTGAAAGGATCCATATCAGTTTCACTTCCCCAAACAGGGCTCTGAACCTGCTAACACTTGACCAATCAGGCACTCCTAAATTTACTGGCAAATCTAGTTCAGACCTTCAATCCCAGACCAGGATTGTAATAGCTTTAAGGAGTCCTAGAGAGGGGATCATTTATAGTTTCCATGAAATCTCTTTTAAGTTTAAAACTGATTTTATAGGACACAGCCCATTTTAGTCCAAATCTATCCTCCTCCCTATAAGAAGCCCCCCAGAGAACTTTTAGAACTTCCCTATTTTCTGGGTATAACCCCAAAGACTTGAACTTTGACCAAACCCAGAGGAAAAGGTAGTGGGGTCCATGCAGCCTGGTCCTGCCCAATGAAAACTATAGAATTTTAGCTTCAGAGTGGTCTCAGAATTTATACCAGGCTCTCTGTGGTCTTTCATTAGACTGAGTACCAAGTTCTACAGGATAGTTAATTCTCCCATGATGTTTTACCACAGGTGGCACTCCTCATTAAATGTGGAGACATATGTACATTTCTGTGCCTGTTTCCACTGTGAGGCGACAAAAGACAGCAGATAAATTCAATAGCTAAATCTTGATGCTTTCCTCTGATTCTGAGGTTTCCTTCTAAATTTTTGAGCGTTTCCTGTACTTAAGTAGGTTACATGTTTGTCAATTTTTTTCTTAGGGCCATATATAGGACTGTAAGAGGAAACAGGACAGACATAAATATACTAACTTTTGTTGAGGCTATAGGTTCTGTGAACAATAGCAGTTATTCATATTATCAGAACTGAAAAAATGTGTTGCTTTTTTTGTATTGATATTACAAGCATAATTTTTATTTTTATTCCATAACTTTTTTCAGAGAACTCAAAAAGGTGAATTTGCAAAAGGTTTCCCAACCACTGACTACATCAAGATTGGTGTGAGCAAGTTTGGTCTAAGGCAGCTGGAGACCCTGTCTTTCCCTATAACTTCCCCGGTGGTCACATCATGCTGTCAGGAGAAATTACATACATGCTTAACTGGTGGGTATTGGAAAGACTGTTACATTTAATGACCAGATAGAAAGAAAGAGTTTCCCCTCATGAGAGTTAACCTTGGTTATAAGAACTAGATTTTGCTTTGATTTCTAGAAGGAAGGCCTCCATCATCAGGTCCCACTTAAAACGGCCAAGACTTCTGGACATCTCCCAAGAGAATGACAATTTTCAGTCTGAATATGACTCATCTCTTTATCTGTTTTATAATGACTTTAGAGTAAGGGTTTTTCTTATTTTTCCCTATCCCCCTTGGCAGAGTGTCCTGCATAGAATAGATACTCGATGAAGAATAGATTCTCAATTCAATTCACTTCATTGTATTGTTATTTCTGCGATTTTGATGACCCGAAATTCTTTCCTAGTTTGTACAAAAAGAGTAGGTTTGGAAAAAGTAAAACTCTTTGAGGTTACTGGGAGCTTTACAGGTAGTTAGGTTTGACCCAGGTACACCAGAATCAGGCCCAGGATGTAATGTTTATTTTTATTTGAGCCATGGTGCCCATTTAAGGAAGGGTGACATCAGAAGGCATGAGTTAGTGTTATGGCAGAGCCTCCAGATGGCGAGAAGACTGACAGCTGAGCCCTCAAAGGCAGAGAAAAGGCACTTTATTGAAGTACTGGCACTGGCACAGGGCTATTGTTACCCAAAACTGAGCAACAGGGGATCTAGGGGATCTCCTTTTATACTCTGAGGTAATAATTCATCTTCTTGGCTATGTGTGGTTTCTACTAGTAACTCTTATCACTTATGTACAACTGCAGAGTACAGAGGTGATGCTCGTTGTCCTTGGTCATGATAATAGGACTTAGCTGCAGTTTTCATAGAGCATGATGTGGCTACAGCCTCCGTAGTAGCATGGAAAATTCCTGGCAGACTAACTTTTGCATTGGGGGTCAAGGAAAAGGTCTTATACCACATTCCCCCCACTTGATCCTCAAGCTGATTTACAGCCTTGGAAATTAAACAGGAATTATATAGGAGACTTTAAAATGGAGGTGGGAACAGGGGTGACAAGTCTGGCTACTTCCAGCTGAACGGGATGTCACGGGGTTCAACAGCGTGAGTATTCTTCACCCAAGGGATTCTAATGGCAGTTGGTGACCTGGTCTGGAGTAACATATGAATCTTTAAGGCCTCTAGGTGGGAGGAGATAAAATGGATGAGTAGGTTCAGGATGCCAGGACCAAATGAGAATGCAAGTAACAATACAAGGAGGCAAGAGCTAAATAACCAGCTAATGTTTCCTACCAGGAGCTCATGAGATCAGATGAATCTGTGAGATTCTGGTTCTGACTCTTGTTAAAACATTCATAGTCTTCTAATGGACCACATTCATGGGGCTAGTATCCCCACCTGCCAGTCGAGGTACTAGGGGTAAAGGGGAGAGTTGTAAACAATAATATCAGGGTGACAGAGAAATATTTCAGCAGTAGTGCAGCATGGTGGCAGAAAGGGATCTGCCGTACCAGTGATCTGCATTGACTGAGAAGCAACAGGCCGATGCAAGGGGCCCAGAGAGCTGGTGAATAAGAGCAAAGGGGAGAATCAGGGTCCAGAACAAAATGAGAAGGATAAACAGGGTCAGGTTCAGTATCTCCTGGCAAGTCGAGTGGGTCATTGGTCTCCATAAGTCTCTTCTGGAATGTGTGTCAGTCTGAGATGAGTGGGAGACAGTTGTTGGGTGGTTCAGCTTAGACGGTGTCCAGAGGAGTCCTACTTCTATTCAAGTAGTCTGCCACTTCGCTGGTAGCTGCTTTCACCCTAGAGTGGTGGATCCAGGTGTTTAGACCTGCAACCTTAAGAGCTGTGGGGTGGTTAGTATGACCGGATAGGGCCCCTTCCAGGTTGGCTTCAGGTGTTCCTTTTTCCAGTCCTTTACTCACACTTGGTACCCTGGTTTGTAGGGATATACAGTTATTCCTAAAGAGATGGGTAGTCTGTCTGTTACCCATCTATGTACTTCAAGGATTATTTTTTCTAGTCCCTGCAATTGTTTCTGGATTTCTAAGTTTCCTAGTTCCTTTAGGTCTCCTTAGTTCTATTTAAGGGGGTGTTCTACCATATAGAATTTCAAAAAGGGAAAATCCCATTCTGACCCTAGGGGAACAGCATACCCATAGGGAGAGCTAAGGGCAGTATATCTGTCCAAGGTATACTAGTTTCCTGATGTAGCTTCGCCATAGCCTCCTTGAAGGTTGGGTTAATGTGTTCTACCTTTCCTGAACTCTGGGGCTGATAGGCCCTGTGTAAGTTCCACTGGATACCTGGGGTCTTAGCTACCCATTGCACTGCTTCTGCTACAAAGGTTGGGCCATTGTCTGATCCTATAGTCAATAGCATCCCGTATTGTGGAATAATGTCTTTAGTAGAGCCTTGGTCACCTCTCTGGCCTTTTCTGTACACATTGGATATGCTTCTATCCAGCCTGAGAAGGTGCAGACAAAGACTAGATATATTTATTCCTTCTTCTTGGTCCTGTCTCGGTAAAGTCTACCTCTAAATCTTCAAAGGGAGTCCGACCACAGCACTGAATTCCTGCTGGCCCAACAGGACTCTGTCTGGCACTGTTTTGTGGCAGCACTGTGTCACCGAGGCACAGAGAGACGATAGTCGAGCAGTCAGGCAGTACCAGCTCAACAAGGTTTCCAGAGCAGTTTTCCTGGGCGGGTAAGTTCATGCTGCTGAAGGACCACCCGGTGTGGTCTGGGAGCACCCACCATCCTTCCTTTGTTGCCTTTCCCCCTTCCTGTTGTGCCCATTCCTTTTCTGGGCCGTGGATGTTGGGGGTGTAGGCAGTTCTGGGACCAGCATGATCCTTGCCGGTGCTGTCTGTGCTTTGGCTGCTTGTCTAGCTGCTGCGTCTGCTTGGCAGTTTCTCTCTTTCTGGTGCCCCTTGCAGTGTGACTGCTACTTCCTTGTGTTTCCAAACTACCTCTACTAGCTTTAGAATTTCTTCTTGATTTTTCCTTTTCCTCATGCTGTTAAAAGTCTTCTTTCCTTATATACAGCCCCGTGTACACGCAGAGTGGCAAAGGCATAGCGTGAGCCGGTGTAGATGTTGATGCGTTATCCTCACTGAGTTCTAATGCCTGACTAGGGCCCATAGTCCTCCTCTCTGGGGTGACCATTACTCAGGCAAGGCTTTTGCCTCTATAGTCTCATAGTCTGATACAACTGCATACTCGGCATGTCTCTTGCCCTCATTTATGAAACTACTATCAACTGTATAAAGGACGAGGTCAGGGTTTTGCAGGGGTTTGCCTGTCAAGTCTGGTCGGCTAGAATAGACTCATCAAGAACCTCTGGACAGTCATGCTCTGGGGCCCCTGTGGTAACAGGCAAGAAGGTGGTGGGGTTTAAAGTTTTTACTGCTTCCAGTCGCACCTGTGGATTTTCGCACAGACCTTTGTACTGGGTCATCCAGGCATGAGTTAGCCAATGCTGTCCCTTGACATCCATGAGTCTGATGACAGAATGGGACACCTTAGGTTTTGTCCAAATGTAAACTGTCTGCCTCTTTAACTAGCAGCATAGTGGCTGCAAGAGCTCTAAGGCAAGGTGGCCAGCCTGCTGCAAATGGGTCAGTCTGCTTCGAGAGGTAAACTACCAGTCTCCTCCAAGGCCTAAATTCTTGAGTCAGTACTTTCAGGGCCACCCCATTGCCTTCATGTACATATAGTTTAAAGTCCTATGTCACATCTGGGAGTCTCAAGGCCGGGGCCTCAGTGAGTTTTGTCCTAAGGCAGCTGCTAGGAGGTTTGCTTTCTTCCTTGGCTGCTTGTGGGCCTTCTTCCTCAGTGCTCAGTCTTGATTAATGAAGACCTTGTTTGCTATCTCCAGAAGTTCAGTGGTGTTTGTGCCTGGAAAGTGAAGTTTCCTTCTTACATTGAGCTGAGCCTGGCCGACAGAGGCAACATTAACCATTCTTTGATTCTCTGGGGCCTTAGTATCAAAGGGAGTATAGACCCTAAAAGCATCACAAAGTCTCATAAAAGTCTGCTTGGACTTTGGTTTCTGGAGGACCTCTGAGGTCTTATCCATGTTAGTGGGCTTCTTAGCTCCTGTCCATACTCGCTGGAGGAAGGTCTGGTGATACCTCTCCAACATATTTCTCCCTTCCTCAGTATTAGGGTCCCACAGGGGAGCGTCATCTGGAAGGGCTTCTTTTACCCAATTTCCTGTGTTTATGGGTACCCAACTTTGAAGTCACTTCCTAGCCTCTGTCATAATTTTCATTCACTCCTCAGTATTGAAGAGAGTGAGGAGTTGGCAGCAGTCAACTCATGTTGGCCTGTGGGTTTGAAAGATTGATTCCAGGAGATTGATCAAGGTCTGAGGCTTTTCAGAGTAAGCTGGGGTATGGTGCTTCCAATTCAGGAGATCACTCATAGTGAAAGGATGATAATAAAAGACTAATCCCCCCTCTTATAGGGTCCTGGGTGGGACCCTATAAGTCTTTGAGGCCCCCTGACCTCACAAAGGGGCACTGCATGGCTGCTGGTGGCTTAGGCCATTGATTGACTGATCTCACACATCTACTGATGGTTCTGAAGAGTCTGGGCTTTTGGGTGGTGAGACTGAGGGTGGCATCATATCTGGGTCCATTGGAGTATTGGAAACAGCCTGAGGGGCATATGGAGGTGGCAAGTTCTGCAGAGGAACCTCCTCTGGATCTCCCTGGAAGACTGGTGGCATCTGTTTCTTCTGAGGCATCTGTTTCCTTTCCTATCTGACTAAAACCTTACAATGTCCTTGAGCACTAATGCAGAGCTGAACCCATGGAGACATAACTTGGGGAATTTCTAACCACCGTTTTATATATGGAAACTGATCAGGATAGTCTGGGTCTCCTGTCACAACTTTGTAAACAGCCCTCACTGTTGGGAGATGTAAGGTCCCCTCTGATGGCCATCCTACCCCAAAGGCTGGCCACTCTAATTCACATAATTGGCGTAATTTACAAGGGATCAATTTGATACCATAAAATTTGTAAATCCCTTCTTAAAGTTTTTTCAATGTATATCCTAAAATAGTGCATTTAGAAGGACTGCTTCCCATTATTGTGGACAATAGTTCCCTCCCAAAGAATGGAAACTCAAGACAGACACAGAGAAACTTTCATTTCGTCCTTCTGGCTGCTCCCTTCTCAGGGATTTAGATGCCTCTTAGCTTTCAAGGGTGTGTCAGTATAAACCCCTGACCCAGATCAACACTGCAGGGAGGAACTGAATTTCTTCAGTTCCCCAAATGTTGACAGCACCTTAAGCCGTATGAGATCACCATGGAACTACAGATTGGATTCAAACAGACTCCATTGCTTTTGCTGTGGAGCAGAACATTCATTCTCACATTCACACACCAGTCAATCCACGTTTGACTTCCACCCAGGAAAGTCCCTATTCTCCGAGTGCAACAAAGTCATCTAAGAGGTGATCGAGCCCTTGAGGGCTGTGAATGGCAGGCCTGAACTCAAACTGGGTCCCCAGGGACACTTACCAATCAGATATCTGATCCTGAAAGACTTTTCTCTCTTTTACTGAGGCTACCGGGGTGCAAAAGGGAATCCAATCCGACTGCACCCAATATGGACTGGGAACCAGAAATTACCTGGTGGCGCCATCCCTCCACCTCGGGTCTGGGTGGGAGGACTTGCCATTGGCCACCATCAGTGGTGGCAACCAAGGGCCAATATGGCTGATGATCTTCCCAGCCAGTGCATCAAATGTTATGGCAGAGCCTCCAGACAGTGAGAAGACTGACAGCTGAGCACTCAAAGGTAGAGAAAAAGCACTTTATTGCAAGCACTGGCTCTGGTTCAGGAGTATCATTACCCAAAGCTGAGCAATGGGAGTCTAAAGGAGCTCCTTTTATACTCTGAGGTAATGATTAATCTCCTTGGCTACATGTGGATTCTACTGGCAACTCTTATCAGTTATGTACAGCTTCAGAGTAGGGAGGCGATGCTCGTTTGTCCTTGGTCATGATAACAGGACTTAGCTGCAGCCTTCACAGAACATGATGTAACTACAGCCTCCATAGTATGATAATAGGACATACCTGCCATCTCCATAGAACAGGACACAACTACAGCCTCCATAGTACCGTGGAAAATTCTTGGCTGACTAACTTTTGCATTGGGGTCAGGGAAAAGGTCTTCTGCTACATTAGAACAAGTAAGTCCTATAAAAGGGAACTTAGAGACCACCTGATCAGACTATTTACATCTGCACTTCCTCCAGTAGTGGTCACTCTCTAGTGTAGGGAGCTATATATTTTGAGGCAGCCTTACTGGTGAGGATAACTTTCTTGATATGCTGTTAAAGCATTCTTGTCCAGAAGAGAAATAAAGAAAAGTGTAGGACACATGTTTTAGGTCTGGATCCCTAGAAAACAGAAACTACAATTAAGGTTTGGGCACAATTAAGGTTGCTCTATGGGGCAGAAGGAGAAGCCATAACAACAAAAGCCTTAGGTGATCTCCGAGAAGTCTGTATCCCTTTAGAATTGTTGCGACTTGAGATGGGGGTCTGGAGTACTACATCCTGTTATGTACAGAATTGTGTACCTCCCCATGATCCAAATTCATATATTAAAGCCCTAAAACTTAAGAATCTTATAATATGACCATATTTAGAGATAGAATCCCTAAAAGGATAATTAAGGTTGAATGAAGGCACATGGGTGGGCCCTAATCCAATATGATGGGTGGAAAAATAAAGAGGCTTCAGGGTAGGGCATTAGAGAAAAGTCCATGTAAGGACAGTTAGAAGACTGTCATCTACAAGTCAAAGAGAGAGGCCTTGGAGTAACCAACACTGCCAATGCCTTGATCCTGGACTTTCAGAAAACTGTATTTAAGTCACCCAGTTTGTGGTACTTTGTTATGGTGGGTTGATTAGACTAGCATATCCCCGCTTGACTGTGCTTGGATGTGAGTTGTCTCTGGGAAGAGGCACCCTGCCTGGGAAGGCAGCTCGCTTCCCCTGAGGTCTTTATTTCCTGACAAGGTCTCAGTCAGGAGCCCAGCAACCAGTGCTGGGCCCTGCAGGTTTAGTCTGTGAATTGCAGTACCCTCCATAGCAGCGTTGTGAGCCAGGTGGAGGACTGGGGAGATTATGAGAAAAAGATGGCAGGGAGGAGGACAGTATCAGAACCAAGCAGTAAGTCAGGATTCAGTGAAGCTGGCCACCCAGCAAAACTGAGGAATCTAGGACATTTAATTAACATATAATCTGGTTACAGATAAACTAAATTGGGAGAGACAGAGACAATGGATCAAATCCATTTTCTTCCACTGAGGCAAGTAGTCTCATGATTGACATGATAAACTAGCAGACCATGCCCCTATCTGAAATTACCAGTGACTGCGGAATACCCCAACACTGCCCAACATTTTCCCCTTTGTCTATATAATCTCTGTACCCCCTTCAGTTGGAAAAGTAGATCTGAGACAGAGCAGGGCTCCTACTTCCTCAATTGGTTTCTCTAGATAATAAACCTACTTTCCTTTTACCAACATTTCTCCTCCTGAGTACTGCTGACCTAGTTCTGGTAACCATATTAGAGCAATCATCTCTGTAATTTGTCATCAAATTGGGCCTTTAAAATCCTGAATAAATTTGAACCATATAAGAAAAAGAGAAATACAAGACGGTTTCATTCACATATAAAATATAATGATATGAAACAAATGAGCTTGCAAATTCCAACAAAATTAACAGGAAACAGGACTGGTTTCTGGGGGGCGTGGGGAGGAAAGAGGGAGAAACGTGATGGTAAACTGGAACTCTAGTGGTGAAAGTGGTGTGAAATATAGACCGAGATGCAATGAATATAGCATTGTGAACAAAAGAAATAATAAAGATTGCTACTACAAAAATTTGCATCCAACAAGTAGCACTTCAGAATTTGAAGGAACCTTAAAGATGACTCTTCAAACCCTTTAACTAAAAGCTAGCAGCAAAGAGGCTCAGAGAAGTTGAGATTTTCCCAAGATCTAGTTCCAATTTGCAAACCAAATTGAACCCAGGATCCTGCTTGCCAGCAGCCTCAAATAGAGTTTGTCTGGCAATATTTGCAAAATATCTCCTTTCACATTGTTAAAAATTCTTTTGCAGAGATTTTTTTTTCCAGAATAACTAAGAAAACTTCATTGAATCACGTGCATCCCAAATCCTAATATTAGAGATTTTGGCCAATATTCAGATGTCTTTGATACCACAAGGATCTTGGGGTCTTGCTCCAGGGTTCTTGTGGGTCTGAGAAAAGATCTTGTAGGATCCACCAGTTTCAGGAACGAAGTTAGCATAGACATTTTAAAGGAAAAACAAGTAAGATTTATTAAAGATAGTGCACCTTTAAGAGATAGGATAAGGATGGGCTATATTCCAACAAGGGAAAAGGTCATGAGTTGCTTCAGCTGAGGTTTTTAAGCAGTCTGGTAGCTTTAGCTCTGCCTAGGAGTATCATGGAATATCCTGGAGTGGGACAGGGGTTTTGATTGGTCTATTAATGATTCTCTTTTAAACTCATTGGAGGTCTTTCAGATTGGCGCCATTCTTGGTGTGTGCTACTTTTTGATGGAGAACTGCCTCTGTTCCTTTCCCCTGCTTCTTCCGTGGACTCACTACCTAGCATCTTGATGACAATTCCTCCAGAATGTGATAAGATCCTATAGAAGCGCAAAAATCTGCCATTGTAAAAGTATCTTTTTAGCAAAATAAATATTTCATGTGATGAACTCTGAAGGTTTAATAGATGTTGTCATTTTGCAAGAAATACTTACATTTGTAAAGGAAAACTGTTAAGAGACATCTCCCTGGCATGCCCTGGTGGCATAGCGGTTAGATCAATCACCTGCAAAGGAGCAAAGCCAAAAACCCCTGAGTTCGAGTCCCAGGTCCAGGGGGAAATAACCAGTGTGACCAGCTAGAATGAGAATAAAATAAAATGTTTCTTCTTCAAAAAAAGGATGGGGTGGGGTGGGGTGGCGGGGGTCTCCTTTATTTTACTGAGTGACCTAGTCTCTTTAACTAATTAGAACCTAAGTCTGCATAAGTGTCCTACATCTGGCTGACCTTCCTCAACCCATCCCTCTAGTGTCCTTTGGGAGTGAAGATTAACTTGGTGAGTTCCTCAATACGCAGAAATATATATGTTCTAATTAAACATCTTTCTATGTTTTTCCTATCGTCAGTCTGCCTGATGTTTAGATTATTTGCCAGTCTAGAAGAATTCAGAGGGATACGGGAAGATTTCCTGCACCCCAACAATTACAAAAGCAGACCAGTGGACTGAAAGTAGCAGAAATCCTGATTCAGGTGACCTTAATGAATGTGTTTTCTCACATAACAGTAACTCCAGAGGGAAAGTAACCTTCTTAATGAGCTGGTAATGCTCAGACCAAAGCTGTGGGAAGGACTGAATCCAGATAATGGAACAGCCACTTTGCTCCAGGGTATTTGCTGCAAAAAGAACTCAGCTTTGGAGACTGGAAGTCCCTGCCCACACAGAAGACTGACTGAACTTCCTCCTACAGGCTGATACTCACTCCTAAGGGGTAAATTAAAATTAGAAACAAATCTTCCCTTTCCCCCCATGGCCCTAAGAGATGTTGAGGAAAGTTTGCTTGATGCTTACTCCAGTTGGAAGAAAACAGAAGAAAGAGGGGAAAAAACTACTCCAGAGGTATCTTGACTGCAGCCCTGTCCTTGCTGCATTGAGCAGATCTGCAGGAGTAGTTTCCATCTAGAATCTCAAGTCAAATATCCAATTGATCAGTAGAGTACCAGGCACACAGCAAAAGCAAATACAAATCCTTTATGGAGGAATCATCTCTATCCCAGTCCTCCAGGAATCTAGATAACATTTTTCTAGAGCTATCTTCCGTAGGAAGATAAATGGGAAATCTGGAAACAGAAATCCATGAGAAAAAGTCAATGGAGATAAGAAATAGTAGAAATAGATCTATACAAACTTAAAAAAAAATCATCAGATGCAAATTGTAAACCAACTATGCTGCTATATTTCAAGAAATAAGCAAAAATGTTGGAGAAATTGTTGTTCCAGTGTTTCACAGTTCAGAAACTCACTCATTCAGGGAATTCTTCCTCTTTCCACCTTTCCCAGTTGTCAGCAGCTGGTTTGTCCTCTACTCACTCTTCTCACAGTAACAGATGTCTGCAGCAGCTCTAAGGGTTTTATTAGGGAGCTAGCTATTTATGAGTACCAGGCAAGAGTCCTTAATAATCTGAGACTGTCTTATTAAGAAAAACCCTCTCAAGGCCAGAAACATCTTTCAAGTTTCAGGACTTTCCCAAGCATTGAATATGTGCAGACCTGTAGTGTAAACTATGGTAGCAGCTGAATCTAAGACAGAGAACTAGCTCTTGATTAACTAAAAGAATGTGAGGGCCCCAACCAATCAAAACCTGGAAGGGGAGACCTAGTGGTCAGGTAGTCCAGTTTCAAGCCAATCTGGTAGGAACTGGAAGGGGACACAATAGAAAGTAAAACCCTGTCCTTAGATGACTTTCCTCATTATACCATCATTATAATAAAATTACTATTGTGGTTTTGTCTTCCCCCATCCCTTACCCCACAAGTTTCTTTAGACAGTCATAGGAAAGAACATGCTCAGTAAGACTTTGGTTGTATAACTCTTGTCGATCAACATGAAAGACAGGAGCAGAATCCACCCCAGGATAAGACCTAACCAAGGCAAATAGGGAATATAAGCCCTTGGAAGGAATACACCTGGGCAGTTGTACCTGCCCTGGGTCCAGTCAGTCCTCCTCTCTGAGAATGTACTGTCTCTTAAATAAACCTGCAGTTTTTGCTTGCCATACAGCTTCTTTTGCAATAAAACTGCTTTCACATGTCTGTGCCTCACTTGAATTCTTTCCTGAGGTTACACAAGGATCTAAGTCTGGAAATTCAAAGCAGAGTAATAAAGAATTGGGAGAATGAAAAAAACTAATACAAGCCAGATAACAGTTCCACAACCACACAACTTCCAGAAGCAAAAAAAGGGAGAATGTGTTTGCATATATGTCCTTTTAACAATGAAATATCCCAACAGAATTATCTACATATTTCATGTGTCAGAATTACATCAAACATGCAAGCTAAAGTAATCATAGGGGAGGGAAATGGTTGGATTAGACCAATACTGATTCAATGTCTGGGACTAGGGGTGGTGAATTTTATCCTAGACTAAATATCTAAACAAAACTTAAGTTCTAACAGTAAGGTTAAATATATACGGAGGGGAGAAGTGAGGACTGACAGAGGAAACCATCTGCAGCAGTTTCCTCCTGTCTTTCAAAATATGTACATTGCTGATAGCCCTTTAGAACTCTGACTTTGGCCCTCAGTTTTTGCAAGTGGACACAGGGCACTAATGTGTCCTGAGGCATGGAGTCAATCCAGAAAGAATTCAAGTACATGCTTGATAATGGCACTTGGCAAGTTTATTGGGAGAAGCACAGAGAAACAAAGCTCTCTGATGGCAGGAAAGAACTGAAAACAGGGATAAATTAAGGGAATGCCTTCTATAGCTGGGAAATGGAATTATTTTCTTGGTGAGAGTTACTAGGGAGTGGTTAGGGGTTGCTAACCCATCTCCAGTATCCTGGAGCTAGGGTGGTACTGGCCTACCTTGGTGATGCTGGTTTATTTGAGTGATGTCTTATTTTTAGTATGCCTGCAGGTTAACTAATCTACTTGATTGTATTCAAGGTCCCCTGATTTCCCTATGCTGTCCCTCATCACAGTCATCCAATAGTTGTTTCCAATAGCATATTACTTCTGTTCTCCCCTTCCAAGGAGGATGGGCACATGTAAGATAAATGATACTTATGTCATCCTTATGCTGATTATTAACATTTAACATGATTCTCTACTAGTGCTGTTTTTCAGATTCTATTATGTCTTATGAGAAAATGCCACTGTGCATAACCTACTGCCAAGGCACAGAATAGGTATTAAGTTTTAATTCTATATGAATGAATAACAAGAGTGGATTATCAAGTACTGGATTTTAATTATTGAAAGGGTTATAATATACATCTGAAAGCAAGGGGAAGAATAAATTGAAATCAATGAGATTAAAGGAAGAGGATAGGGTGTGGTAACCTTTCTGATATTACCTGAATAATATATGATTGACCTTTTTAAGTGTATATCGCTAGCTTCATGTACAATTAACCTAACTTTGTTAGCAGCATGAGTGAGTATACCTCGGTCCCCGTCTCAGCAAGTGAAAGAATTTAATAAGCAACGGGAAAGTACATTAAGTAGAGGTCTGCTCTGGAAGCCTCAATTGCTCCAAGAGGTGGAGTTTGAAGTGCCAGCCATGCTCCCAAGTAGGTTTACATCCACTCTCCTTTCCTCAGGGCCCTACCTGAGGGATTGTTTCAAAACTGCCCCTCAGGTATTTTGTATAACTAAATAATTTCAAAGTCCCCTCTTCCTTAAAGTTCCCGTTCTACATTTCTTGGTCCTGTACTTTCTGTCTCTTGCCTGCAAAGTTCTTTTGTGCCCACTCGACCATTGCCATTTTGTCAGCTATTCATACATGCCTTTTTTCTGTCCTAGCTCATGTCTAGCTTGGTCATGTCTGCCTATCCTAACAACTCGATCAAGGAGGAAGATTGTGGAATACCACATAGAAGGCCACTTCTAAGAATTCCAGAAGTATCAAACATTCCCGATGCTCCATCTTATAAATTGAATCTTTCCTGGCAGTAATCCTGTAATATTAGAGTAACCATAATACCTCTAAGGTCAATGGTTTGCCCCTGTTGCCTTGCCATAATTATTAATAGCATCTGTTCTACTCTAAGAAATGTCTATTGTTCCAAGGGAATTTATATGGTCATTCTCCTCATGTTACAAAGTAACCAACAAGATCGGAGAGACACACCAGAGTTAAGGAGAATTTAAGAGGAGTTTATTAGCCGGTGGCTGTACAGGGGAGAGCACCACCCAAATCATACAGCCCCGAGTGTAGTAGCTCAGGGTTTATATAGGCACATAGCTCCCAGGTATTCGGTTACAGCTGCAAAACAAAAGCAGTTAATCTTTTTGGCAGGAGTAACCATGGTTTTGCAAGTTCCCACATTTTTAACATTTTTAATATTTTTCTATTTTCTGAGATCTCCATTTGCACAACCAGCCAGCCAGGTGCCAAGAATATTTTCAAGTTAAGCTAGAGCATTATTACTTTGTTTCACTCATAATCATAACATCATCCTTGTTTTCTAACTCTGCCTGCACATTCAATTCCTCATCCACCTCTTAAACATTGAGTTACCTCTTTGGGAGTGGGGGCTGGTGATGAGAACATCCTTGGGCAAATTAGAATGTTGGGTATGGATTTAAAATAGAACCTCGGGTCCTTGCTCCTAACTCAGGGATATACCTACCTTTCTTGGTCCTGCATTTAATGAGTTGATATTTCTACTTTTCTTATGATTGCTTCTTCCGATAGACTTCTATTATTATTACAAATTAATTTTGCTTTGAAATCCAATATTCTTGGCTAAACTCTGTACCCTCCTATACCCCAAAACTCTTGTTCTATTTAAATAATGAGTCCTATGCACCAGACTTGCCAACTAGAAGTTTGATTTTCCAGTGAATCAATTTGCCATGAATTCTGGCTTTTAAAGAAAGTTAAATTTGCACACTGTAACAACTCCAAATTTTTTTGGCATTAAATACATAAAACAGTGCAAGGTAACTGAATTATGCATCCCCCCCATACCCACAAAGTTCAAATGTTGAGGGCCTTACCTCCAAAAGATTGACTTGGAAATAAATACTTTAAGGGGATAATTAAAGTTATATGAGGTCATTAAGATGGGACACTAGTTCGATAAGACTGGTGTCCCTATAAGAAGTTAAAGAGACACCAAAGATGTTCACGCTGAGAGGAAAGACCATGTGTGATCAAAAGGAAAATGTTGCCTTTTGCAAGTCAAAGAGAGAGGCCTCAGCAGAAATGAAAAGTGCTGACACCTTGATCTTAAACATGCAGCAACCTCAGAACTGTGAGAAAATTAATGGCCATTATTTAAGACACAATGCATGATATTGTACTACGGCAGGCCAAGCAAACTAATACACTCTCACAAAAGTATATGACCCACTTCTTTCTCACTGACAGTTTACTATCTAGTTATGGATATCAGATGTAGAGAAAAGAAAACACATAGGAAATGTTTTTGACCTTTTGTAATTTCCCTGCTGCATGACTTTCATCTTTGAAGTCATCTTCAACCCCTATCTTGGTGTGATCTATGCTAAATTGTCTTATATATCTTTTTTGTGACTTTACATTGGGTAGCTGTTAGTCACCTAACTACCTTAGATACTACATGAGCAGCCCCTGGTAGGTAACTTTCAGGGATTCCAAATGAAGGCTGTCAATCTAGTTCTGTGGAGAATGCTGGGAGTGGAGTCCAGACTCCCTCCAGGATTGAAGCCCACATTCCCCAGCTACTGGCAGTGTTTCACACCGTTGACTAAATTACACTTCAGGCATTCTCCTTCTGAAGAAGCTGCCTCACCCAAGGTTGTGCCCTCTTCCTGGGAGAAGCCTCTGCTCCAAACTCCTTCATATAATGTTCCTTGCATCTCCTCCTAAAGAATAAGTACACATTCCTGCAGGACCTGACCTTAGCCAGTCCTTTGTCAGAATGGTCTCCAGCTATCTAAATGGCAAACTCCCTCACTAGTTTGCCTGCTATAACTACTATACCTATAAGCCTACCTATAACCTGCCTGCTCCTTTCTACCTTAGCATGCCCATGTCCTGTCCAGCTCTATTTTCTCCTTAAAACACTTGTTGACTTCTAACCTACTCTATACTTTTTGTTTTCTGTCTCATCCCACTAGCAAGTCAGCTCACAAGAGTCTATGTTTTGTTCACAGTTGCATTCAAGCACACAATGGGCACACAGAAACACAGGTTAAATTTGTTGGATGACTTGTTCATCAGTTTTAGTATTAGTAGAGATATGGTTTCATTATTAATAAAATCTCTCTGACATCAAAAAAGGCCATAATGAAAAAAATTTAGTCTTTATTCCATATTTTAGATCTTACTACCTCACGTCTGAATATAATGCTATAAAGACAGTTGCATAATACCTAATATATTTAACACTATAAAAATAATTTTATGTTCCCTTAACTCTAAACAATAAAATTAATTTTGTAGTACTAAAAAGAGTTTTAATTTCATACTTAGTTTGCTTGATTCCTTCTTTCATTTTGAAACAACTAACAAAAAGAAATTTCTGCTTAAAAATAGAAATACAACTCTGTAAATATATCACGTAGAAACTAACACTGGCACTTAGCAAACAAAAATACTAGGTATAACCCACACTCAGGATAGGGGAATTGGTCTCCACCTGTTGGAAGGGGGGATATTGTAGAATAGTTGGACATATTTTAAAAGTTATCACACACAGCAATTATTTAGACCCAACATACAGATTTTTCAAAGAAGAGAATTTTATCATTGACATTGTTTAGAACTACTGACCCAAGTTAGAATAAGAAGCAATGATTTTTCAGTCATTTTATTATACCTTTACATCCTTCATAATTTATCCCTTGTTTGCACCTAAGGCAAAACACTACCACTTCCTGTCCTTGCTATAGCATGGAATAGAAAGAAAACAATGACGTAGCTGATGTAGGACAGGAGTTGAGTTGTGTTCCCACCACCAACAACAAAAAAAAGGTAGATTGAAGTCCTAATGTCCATTACCTCAGAATGTGAAGTGATTTGGGAACAGGGTCCTTACAGATGTAATTAATTCAGATGAGGCTATACTGGAGTAGATGGTCCCTAAATTCAATATGATTGTTTTCCTTTTAAGAAATGGAACTAAGCACTACAGAAAGAACGCTACTCAATGATGGAGGCAGAGATAGCCGTGATGCATCTATGTGCCAAAGAAAGGCGAAAGCCCATGGGTGACACACAAAAAGCTAATAATAGAAAGATTCTCCAGAGGGAACCAACCCTGTTGAGACCTTGATTACAGACTTCTTTTTTTCCCCTTAGGGCAAGATGTGGATTAAGGGACTGATGTAAAGGGTATGAGAAAATTTTGACAGAACTGTTCTATTTATTGAGAGTTATGGTATAAACATGTATAAAATTACAAAAACACTTGAATTGTGTTATTTTATCATAGCTAACAGCTTAATAAATTTTAGTCATATTGTCATACATTTGTCGTAACTACCTACTTATATTTTCAATGTATGTAATGCCCAATGTTGTCAGGTTTTTATTTTGTTGACTGTCATTACTCCTCTCTTTCTCTTCCTTTTCCACCTTTTTATTTCCTCTTAATTTCCCCACAGATTTTTAATTCGATTAGTCTTTTCCAAGCATCAAATTTTACATTTGTTGATCCTCCCTATTATGTGTGCAGTCTAAATAATTGCTGTTATGATAATTATTTTCTTTCTTCTATTTCCTTTATGTTATCTTGCTATATTTTTGAGACAGGTAATTAATTAGCTCTGTTTTTCCCTACTAAATGTGTTTTAAAACTAGGTCTTTCCTTATACTCACTACTATAGCTGTATATCTTTACTTTTAAATATAGTATTACTACTCTTGATTCAACCTACTTTTGAAGTGTATGATCAGAATTTTAATAGAATATCAAAAAAGGTGATTTGAGACAATGATATTATTTTCCCACTTATACTTTCACATTGATTAAGTTTATATCAACCTCCTCTGCAACACAGTTTTTCAAAAGTCAAGGTTATCGAGGTACAATTTAAATAAAATATATTACCCCTTTCTAATGTGTACAATCCAATGAATTTTTCAAGTATGTAATTATGTGACTACGTTAAGATAAGTAATATTTCTATCACTCAAAATTGTCCCTGGTGCCCCTTTGTAATCAATATAATACCCTTACCCCTAGCTACTAATCTGATTTTTTTTCTTTTTGTGTGTGTGCTTACACTCATTCTAACCATCCATAATTTTGTTCTCTTCTCCTGCCCAGTTTTTATATTTGATGTTTCATTGTTTTTAAGTGGGGTTTCCTTATACTTTATAAAATATCCTTTAGCATTTTTTGTAGAGCTGGTTTGTGGTGATGAATTCCTTTAACTTTTTCTTATTGAAAAAGCTTATCATTCCTTCAGTTCTGAATGATAATCTCGCAGGGTATGGTATCCTAGGTTGAAAATCCTTTTCTTTTAACATTTTAAATATATCATGTCATTCACTTCACTACTATAGAGTTTCAGTTGAGAAATCCATTGACAATGTTACAGGGACTCCTTTGGATTTGACTTATTTTACTCTGGCTGCTTTTAAAATTCTTTTTCTTAGATTTTTAACATTTTGATGCCAATGTATCTAGGTGTAGGTCTGCTTGGGTTTCTTTCATTAGGAACTCTTTGAGCTTCTTGGATCTGAAGATTTGCTTCATCTTCAGGTTAGGAAAAGTTTCAGCTTTTGTCTCTTCAAATACAGAGCGAGATGTTCTTCTCTTTCTTCTTCTGGGATCTCTATGATGCAAATGTTGTTTCTTTAGAGGTTATTCCATAGGTCTTGAATGCTGTCTTCATTTCTTTGCATTATTTTGTCTCTTTGCTGGTTTGCTTGAGTGCATTCCTTTGCCCTATCTTCTAGCTCACTGAATCCAAGTGAGCTATTGGAGGCTACATCTGTCCCATCCTTGAGTCCCTCTAATGAGTTCTTTAATTCAGCTATCGTATTCCTCTTTTCTTTGATATCTTCTTTCATTTTTCTCTCCTTTTTCTAGTTCTCTTTTTCTTCCTCTATTGTTTTATTGATTTCCATGAGTATGTTTAGGACTAATGCCCTAAATTCATCTTCGGGTAGTTTACACATATCTTTTGTATTCAGATTTCCCCTGGGTTTTTAATTGGTTCCATCATTTCATGTATATTTCTCTGTGTCTTCACTCTGCTTGGCATTCTGTTTATGTTTCCATGGGTTAGGTTCTCTGAAGTGATGACCTCGTGTAGGGTATCAACTTGCTCTAAGTAATCCTGGATCTTTGACTGAACACTGGAATTTCTTGAGTTTTGTGGCATGACCATTGGTTGGATTTGTTGAAGTTCTTATGTGGACCTTCTATTGCTGCCTGAGAGTTCAGTCTATGATGTTGGAATTTGTGTGGGGGATGCAGAGCATCCCAGCTCCAAACCCTAATGGCCACCTTGCTGTAGGTGCACAATCAGCAGTCAGGTTGTAGGACTCTGTCCTAGTTCTGCTGGGTGGTCTGTTTGCTGCTTTTGTGATTTTCTGGGAAGATGGCTCTTCTTTTAGTTCCACCCGCTCTGCTGCAGCGTGAATCCCAAATCCTAAATCTGCTGTGTAGCTCTGAACCCTGACACTTTTGCCTTTGTGGTTGCAATTGCTGTTGCCTCTCTGTAGCCTCTATGACTGCCTTCCCTTAGCATTAGTTTCCAGAAAATAGGTGAAATTCTAGTTTTTCCATGAGGAGGGTGTGAGTCTAGCTCCTACTAGGTTGCCTACTTGACCAGAAGTCTTCACGGATCTGATTTATTACCTTTATTTTAGTCTTTGTTTTGCCATTGCAGAATGTTACCTTAATAGAATCATGTAGTATACAGTACTTTCTTTCTGTTCTTCAAATTATTGATATTTATTAAAACATTTTGTTCATAATGTTACACTTATTTTTGAATATTAACATTGTATCTCAGTCTATATTTCACACCACACCCTCCACCAGAGTTCCAGTGTCCTTTACCACCACCACTCCCCCTCTTTCCTTCCCTTCCTGTTTGGCACTCACCACCTTGCGTCCAGAGAGTTTTTGCTGGGATTTATTTATTTGTTTCATTTCATTATATTCCATATATGAGTGAAACTATCATATATGTCTCTTTTTCTTTCTGATTTATATCACTTAATATGATCCCTTCCAAATTTCATGCAGATTGTTGCAAAGGGAACAATTTCTTTACATATATGTATACATATCTACATATATCCATGTGTAGATATACTAGCTGCATAGAATTCCATTTTATATATTTACCACAGCTTTTTTATTCAGTCATCTGTTGTTGAGCATTTAGGTTGTTTCTATGTCTTGGCTACGGTGAACTGTGCTCCTAGGAACATGGGGTGCTGATATTTTTTTCTGATTAGAGATTTTGTACCATCTGGGTGTATGTCCAAGAGTGAGATTGCTGGATCAAATGATAGATCCATCTTTATTTCAGTAGGGAATCACCATGGTGTTCTTCAAAGAGGATGCACCAATTTACATTCCCACTAATAGTGTAGCAGTGTTCCTTTTTCTTTACACCCTCTCCAAAACCTGCTATTTGCAGTTTTTTGCTATAGGTCATTCTCACTGGTGTGAGATTGTATCTCCTTGTAGTTTTTATTTGCATTTCTCTGATGATGAGTGATGCAGAATTTTTTTCAGTTGTCTGTAGACCATCTGTGTATCTTCTTTAGATAGGTATTTATTCTGTTCTTTTGCCCATTTTTGAGTGAGTCATTTGCTTTTTCATTGTTGAGGTGTGTAAGCTATATATATTTTGTAGATTTATCTCCTATCTGGTGAATGCTGTGTGAATATCTTGTCCAATTCTGTGGGTTATTTTCTGGTTTTAATGGTGGTTTCTTTTGCTGTGTAGAAGCTCTTTAGTTTTATGTAGTCCTATTTGCTTAGTTTTACTTTGGTCTCTTTGCCATAGCTGTTCCTTCCCCAAAGATCTCTTTGAGGTTGAGGTTGTGGAGTATTTTTGCCACATTGTCTGCTAGGTATCTTATGGTTTCAGTTCTAATGTCCAGGTCTTGGATCCATCTTCACTTAACCTATGTGTATGGTGATAATAAATAATCTAGTTTCTTTTTGCAGATGTCTTTCCAGTTTTCACAACATCACTTGTTACAAATTCCTTACACTGTTTGTTCCTGGCACCTTTGTCATATATTAACTGTCCATATACGTGTGGTTTTATTTCTGTGCTCTCAATATGTTTCTGCTGATCAGTGTGTTTTTGTTCCAGGACCAAACTGTTTTGATGATGATTACTCTGTAATATAGTTTGAGGTCATGAAGTGTGATTCCCGCACTGTTCTTTTTTTTTCCCCCCTTAAGATAGCTTTGACTATTTGAGGTCTTTTGTGATTTCATGCAAATTTCAGTATTGTTTGCTCCATTTTCTTAAAGAATGTCCCTGGGATTTTTAAGGGAATTGCATTAAACCTTTATATTGCTTTGGGTAAAATGACCATTTTTGCTATTTTAATTCTTCCAATCCATGAATATGTAATGTATGTCCATCTTTTTGTGTCTTCTTCTATTTCTTTGGTTAGGGTCCTGTAGTTTGTATTATAGAAGTCTTTTACCATCCTAGTTAAGTTTATTCCCAGGTATTTGATCTTTCTTGATGCTATTGTGAAAGGAATTTCTTTCTTAATTTCTTTTTCCTCTACTTCACTGTTTATATAGAGAAATGCTATGGATTTTTGTGTGTTGATTTTATATCCTGCCATTTTGTGGTATTCATTTATTGTTTCAAGCAGTTTTTTCATGGAGTCTTTAGGTTTACAGGTATAATATATCATCAGCTAATAATGATAGTTTTATCTCTTCTTTATAATTTGGCTTACTTTAATGTCCTTTTCTTTCCTATTTATCTGGCCAAGACTTACAGAACTATGTTGAATAGTAGTGGTGATAGTGAGCAGCCTTGTCTTCTTTGAGATATTAGGGAAAAGGTTCTCAGTTTTTAACCATTGAGAGTGATGTTGTCTGTGGGTTTGTCATATATTATTTTTATTATTTTGAGGTATGTGCCTTCTATTCCTGTTTTGGTGAGGACTTTTATCATGACTGACTACCAAATCTTGTCAAATGCTTTTTCTGCATCTATTGAAAAGATCAAATGATTTTTATTTTCAGTTTTTTGGTGTCGTGTATTACATTGATTTCCATATGTTGAACTATTCTTGCAACCCTGGAATAAATTCACTCCATCATATTGTGTGAATTTTTTAACATACTATTCAATTTTCTTTGCCAGGATTTTGTTGAGGATTTTTGTATCTATATTCATTGGTGATATTGATCTGCATCTTTCTTTTTTGGTGCTGTCTTTGTCTAGTTTTTGACTCAAGGTAACATTGGCCTCATTGAATGTAGCTGGGGGTTTTCCCTCCTCTTCAACTTTGTGGAAGAATTTAAGGAGAATGGAGATGAGCTCTTCTTTGAATTTTGATAGAATTCACTAGTGAAGTCTTCTGGACCAGAACATTTGTTTTTAGGGATTTTTTTTAAATTACTGCTTCAATTTATGTGCTATTGATTGATTCATTTAAGTTGTCTGTGTCCTCCTGGTTCAGTTTTTGGAGGTTGTAGAATCCTAGAAATTTGTCCATTTCTTCATGACTGGTGACTTTGGTGGCATAAATGTGTTCGTAACAGTCTCTCATGGTCCTTTGTATTTCTGTGATATCTGCTGTAATCTAGCCTCTTTCATTTCTGATTTTTGTTATTAGGGGTTCTCTTACCTTTTTTAGTGAGTCTAGCTAGGGGTGTTTTAATTGTGATTATTTTTTTAAAAATACCAACTCTTAGATCCATTGATCATTTGGGTGATCTTTTTAGTTTAAATTTCATTTATTTTGGCTCTAATTTTTATTATTTCCTTTCTTTTGTTGATTTTCAGTTTTAATTGCTCTTCCCTTTCTAGTTCCCTCAGGTGTGAGGTTAGGGATTTAATTTGGGCTCTCCCTTGGTTTTTGATGTGCACTTGTGGGGCTCTAAGCTTTCCTCTCAGAACTGTTTTTGCCAGTTTTCATAAATTCTGTAAGTTCATCTCCAAATTTTCATTTGGTTACAGATAAGTCTTAATTTCAACTTCAATTTCATTGATGATTGAGGGGTGCTCAGAAGCATATTGCTCAATATCCACATCTTTGTGGTTCTTCCAGTTTTGTTCTTTTGTTTCATTTCTAATTTCACCTCCTCTAGTCAGAAAAGATGCTGTCTATGCTTTCAGTCCCGCTAAATTTGCTGAGACTTCTTTTGTGTGCTAGAATATAGTCTATTCTTGAGAATGTTCCATGTACATATGAGAAAATGTATATATTCCTTTTTGTTGGGGGTCGAACACTCTCCATGTCTGTTAGATCCATGTGATCTATTGTTTCAACTAGGGTCCTTATCTCTCGGTTGACTCTCTGCCTGGATCATCTATCTATTGATGTAAGTGGAGTGTTGAAGTCCCCTACTGTTATTTTGCTACGGTCAATGTCTGCCATTAGTTCTCTCAGTATTTGTTTTATGTATTTAGATAGCCCTGAACTGGGTGCATGTATGTTGATAATAGTTATTTCTTTTTGATGGATTGCTCCCTTGACCATAATGTATTGTCCATCCTTGCCATGTAATACACTTTTTAGTTGGAAATTCTTTTTGTCTGATATTAGAATTGCAGTTCCTGATTTCCTTCCATCACTATTGCTTTGGTATATTTTTCCATAGCCCTTTAATTTCAACCTATATGTGTCTTTGAATCTGATATTTGTCTCTTGTAGGCATAGTATTGATGGGTCCTGTTTCTTGATCCATCCAGCAACTATATGTCTTTTGACTGGTGAGTCCATTCCATTCGCATTTAGGATTCTGATTGAAATGTAGGGCTTTATTACTCTTCTGAGCCTTTGTTATCTGTTGCACTTCTCTGTCTGTTGCTTCATTTTCTGTTTAAGTTTATTTTTCCTTTTGGATGCTTTTCAGTATCTATTTTGCTGGCCTTCTCTACTTTCTGGCTATATATCTCTTTATAATTTAGTTTTGTATTTATCCCATGGGTTGTCTCTAACTATGATGCTCTGCGATAGATTTTTGTGAGCTGATGCCATATCATATTTACATATTTGTGCAGGTTACATGTTTTTCCCCTGTACTTTATTATTTCTGTAATATCTCATTTTGAACTCATCTTTGTTTCTTCTTTTGCTTTCCTGTTTGTCACCATTTTTGTTGGATCTCTCTTTTTTTTTTCCTGTTGTAGGGCCATTTTCAAGAGTTCTTGAATAGAAGTCTTCTTGATAGAGATCTTCATTAATTTGTGTTCGTCATTGAAGAGCTTTATTTCTCCATCATATTTAAATGATCATTTTGCAGGGTAGAATACTCTTGGCTGATAGTTTTTTTCTTTTAATATTTTAAATATATCATCCCACTCTCTCCTAGCCTATAGTGTTTCTGTTGAGAAATCTCAGGATAGCCTGATTGGTGTACCTTTGTAGGTTATGTTTTTCTTTTCTCTAGCAACCTTGAGTAGTTTTTGTCATTGATCTTTATTTGTCTTAGTATGATGTGTCTGGGGAGGGTCTATTTACATTTAGGAATTTTGGTGTTCTGTTCCTTGAAAATTCGTGGTTACTTTTTGTAATAGACAGGAAATTATCTGTTGTTACTTCCTTAAATATGTTTTCTGCCTCTTTCTCCCTCTCTTTACCATCTGGGACACCTATTATCCTATGTTTGTTCTTCTCATAGTGTCTGACATTTCTCACAGAGTTTCCTCATTTTTTCTCAGTCTTGTTTTCCTCTCCTATACCATGATTATTGCATAGAGGACAGAGAGACTTCTATGCTCTAGAACCATGTGGGAATGTATGTCACGTTGTTCTAAGTCGCTCCTTTCGTAGCTCTTATTATGGCAACCCTAGGAAGTAGACACATCATTCTTCAGGAAAATCCTGAGTTGTCATGTATTCAGGGTTTGTCATTTTGGCTACTCAGTAGTGTACATCATTCCTTTTTGGGAAACTGAAAAGAAGTTATTCCCTTTTCCCACTGCAGAAACTATACCACAGACAGCTCCCCAAAGTGTGCCAAGTCAGCAGATCCCTGAGACTTTAAATCTTGAAAAAGGGATGAGTCATCAATCTGAAACTCTCACAAGTCGCTGACTATCCTGAAGCACAGCAGTAAATGCGCCAAGGTCACACCAGTCTCAGATCTCAATGGGTCATTCATGTGGCAAGTTCTTTTCTATGAGTCTCAAGGTTTTCTGAGGAGTCTATGAATAATTCTATACCCTTACAGAAAATTCCGTTTTTGTTTATGAGAATCAACAAACTTATGCTCTTTGTAATCATGAATCCTAGCAAATATACCCTGAAATTGGTTTATGACCCCAATGTCTTATTATAGTTTGTTTTTTTAATTTACCCGTGTTAACTTAAAAAGAAAAAGCTGAAATGAGAGGGAATCAAGCATTTATTTGGGACTGAAGAATTGCAATTTGTGGGGCACAGTTTCAAGTAAAAACTCAGAATTTACCTTGGAAATAAATAAAAGTTGGGGGGCTTATCAGAAGAAAAGAGGAAGATGAGGTAAATGATTAAAGAAAAGAGTTAATGTTAACAAACAACCTATTTTTAGCTATACATAATTGCCTACTGATTTCATCCTCTGGCTAAAGTCCATAAGTATAAGTTTTTGTGATCAGAATTTCTATTCTCCTGCCAGATTCTCAAACCAGGGTTCATGAGACAATTGCTATTTGGCCCAATACAAAGAGACAACACGCAGTTTTTCCACCATGACAACTCTGACCCTGTTTTAAAATAGCTTCACTTCTGTTTATTATTCACACCTGTTTTTTCTCATATAAGCTGTCTGGATTCATTCATCAGCTCATCTATTCTTCCATCAAATGCTTACTGGTTACCTTTATATGCTGAAGTATTAGGTGCTTAAGATACATAGTCTATTAAGATATATCCCCTACCCTTAAAGAAACTACAATTTAGTCCTAAGCAGAATAGTCAAGACAGATAATTTGATTCAGAGTGGTGATTGCTATGGTAGACAGAGAAGATGCCTAACTGACATGTTGGGATTGCAGAGGGCTTCCTGTGGCAATTGTCTCTAGAATTGGATGGCATAGCAAGGCAGGAAAGGGAAGAGGAGACATATTCCTTTAAGAGCTGGGAACTTAGATCTGAAGGTTAACTTACTGAGCCAGTTCAGTGTGTACATAAAATTCTAGGTAAGGAGTAGTAAAAATTGAAGCTACTGAAGTAGATAGAGGGCAGTTTTACATATCTTGGACTTTATCCCAAGAGCTGCCTGTAACTATGAAACAGAGAGAAAGCAGCCAGTTATTTATTTGTGATTGATTTTCTGGCAGCAGTGCAAGGAATTCATTGGAATGGGACAAGACTGAAAGGTAAGAAGAAAAAAATGTGGAGGTGTTAGAGTAATTCAGGAGATTTAAAAAAGACAAAGACTGGGGTTAGGATGATGGTGATGGTAGACATGCAAGATGGGAAAGACAAGAACAGAAACATGCTTGGTTGAATGGATGGATTTGAATTCTTTGCTTGGTGAATGAGGTAACTGAGAGGATACAGTACAGCCTATCTGGTTCACTCATGCCTGCTCACTCTGGTACACAGAGGCACTTTAGATATTTTGATCTGTCTTCAAGTGCACTGGTTCTTTACTTGACTGTGTCCAATCTACTATTGAGACCATTAAAGGAATTCTTCACTTCTGGTACAGTGTTTTTGATTTCTAACATTTTCCTTTTGATGCTTTCTTAGAGTTTCTATCTTCCTGCTTATATTATCCATCTATTCTTGCTTTTTAAAAGTTGTCTGCTTTTTTCAAAAGAGCTCTTAAAATATTAATCATAGGTATTTCAAATTGCCTGTCAAATCATTCCAAGATCTCTGCTATATCTATGTCTGGTTCTAATGCTCTTCATATTGTGTGTTTGCTCACCTTCCAGCATGCTTTGCAATTTTTCGTTGAAAGCAGGATATGATAGACATGATGAGTCAGGTAATAGGAACGGTAGTAAAGGGACCTTTAGTGTAAGCTTTTATGTTAATTTGGCTAGGTCTTGAGGATATATTTAATCTTTGCAGCTGCAGGTGCTAGACCATTCAAAGCAAGTAGAGTCTGTGTTACAGTTCTTTTGACAACAATCTGCTGTTATTTTACTGGTGGTTCTGTGGGAGGTGGTAAGGTTGGGCGGGGAGGGAGGCATTCTCATATAACCTTATAATCAAACATCAGTCTTTTAGCACACCTGCTTCCTGGGCCACAGCAATTTTCCCATGGAAGGCTAAGGAGGGGGCTGGAATCAGGGAAAAAAAAACAGGTGGAACACGTCTTTCCTTGAAGAGTAAGACTTTGTTATGAGAATGCTCTAGGCTTATTTCAAAATGGAAAATCTTTCCTTCCTTTATCAGTGCTGGAAGGGGATAATTCTTGGCTCTTCAACTGGAGAGACTGGTAGGGTTGCTGGATTTAAAAGCCACAGGAGCTCATAGATACTTATTAAGTCAGAAGTCGCCTTAAGAAAATATCTAGGATCTGTGATAGATTAGATGCTGAATAAACATTTAATGAAGAGAATCTAAAGGAAGTTTCTTATTTTACTCTTAAAAAATAAATTAAAATAAAAACCAAAACTAACTGAGCATTAAAGATGCTCAGTTAGTTGCACAAGATTGTCTGGTTAGTTTAAGAGTTGAGTAGAGAATGTATTCCTCTTTGTTTCCAGCTTTGATTTTTTTTTCTCCAGTAACCTGTTGACTTTATACTAGACAGTCAAATACAATCTGCCAAAGATACAGCATAGAAAAAAAAAAATCAGGAATGCCACCCCAGGCTTCATTTTCTCCAAAAGTTATCCAACATATGATAAGAGATAGGTAAACTAAAAAGTATATATAATACATAAAAATCACATACATAATACGTGGAATTTAAATCTTGAATATATTGACTCAAAAGATTTATTTTTAAGAGAAAGGGCTAACAGCCAATTTTTCGTGATTTATTCTTATAGCACTATTTGTACATGCAGGTGTGCAGTCCTCTGACCAAGTAAAAATTGATTGACTATATCGGTGAAATGTTTTGTTTTGTTTTGATCTATTATCACATTGGAACTTCTGAATTTACCTATGAATGAGATAGTAGCAACGTCAGTACATGACAGTCCTAATAAAGGTATCTTGTACTAAAAAAAAAAAAAACCCACAGAAGTGTAGAGTCTTCTCTTAGTCAGCAGACCCCAGGAATTACTTACGCTCACACTTGACCTTCAGCAAGTCACCAAAATTGCCATCTAAGTGTTCTTGTCGTTTGTGACTCCAGCACTTTCTATACAGATGCAGAGATCTCTGGATTTCTCCAGATCATGAGGTGTAGCTGTACTTTGACCTACAGTCTCTTGATAAGTCCAAGATAAGTTACTGATTTTTCAGCTCAGAAAGCTTTTTATTTTTGGTCTAAGAAGTGATGGTTTCCAAGGTCTTTACTCAGTGGAGCTGAAACTGAAAGTCCCTCAGTACATTTCTGTTGAAGGATTAAACCACAATAAACAGGCCCTCATGAACACCCACGGAAGGAATGTACTAGAGGGAGGAGTCATGGATGACGCTTAAGTCAAGAAGTGGGACACCAGATTGGGAATTTCGGGGTGGAGGGTAGTAGGTTATGGGGAAAGGAAAAATATTAAGCCCATTAATAGAGAGTTCTGCTCAGTTATATTCTGAATATTTGCACATTATGTTCGGCTTACCTGAGAATTTTCTTCACATCAGAGTTTACAACGGGATAGAAATAAAGTAAACCTTAATCCAATTGTTCGGTATTGATGTGAATGTTGGAAAGAAAAATGAGACTTTCTTTCATTTAAAGACAGACTAGCACACCCCAGTAGAGTAGCAGTTAGGTCAATCCCCTATGAGGGACACAGGTCACATAGCCCTGGGTTTGAGTCTGGGTTACGGGGGAACAACCAGTGTGAACAACTAAATGAAAATAAATAAAGTGCCTCTTCCTCCTTTCCTTCTGCCCATTTGCCTTCTACTGCCTTCATTCCTGGCTGCACCTTTCCTTTAAAAAAATAAAAAATAAGAAAAAATATCCACTGCTAGAGTTTTAACTGGGAGTTGTAATACTTTCCCCATGAGTGTCTGAGCAGATGGTGTGACTGCTCTGCTTTCAGAGCCTCAAGGAGTGCCTTGGGTCAGAGGATACCAGTAGTAAAAACTGAGGGATGCTGGGAGCAGCTGCCTAGGAACAGAAAGATAAGAGAGGAGCAATGGTCCAGTTCTTTAATTTCTCATGCATAGTGGTATATGTGTATAATTAAGCAAAATTTATTCAAATCCAAATAATTTTGAAAACCCACCCAACTGGGTATCACGCCCAATTCTAAAGCTTGCACATACATCCTGTTTCACCTGATGTGGTAGAACACTAAATCATATTACGTTATTACCCAAATCAAATTTGAGCTTCCATCCTTATTGTGAGTTCATTCATTATTCTCTAAACACTCCTTCCCTGAAAAGTAGATTCCTCAATTTTCCTACTTTGTCCAAATGAGTCAGTCCTGTTGACTTCTATTATACATCAGAAGTCTGATATGACTATTTAAGGTTCCAACCTTTGCTCTGGTCCAGAAAATAAGAATCCAACTCTTAGGTGTAAAGGGTAAAGGTCTACCCATTGCAGAAGGGCTACACAGGTTGGAAGGAGAAGAGTAAACTCTCATTAGCAATGGTTATTCCATACTATAGGAAGCTGTTACAAATCTAGATTGTAATTCTAGTGATGGACATTATCATTGGTAGTAAATCAACTCTTTCTTTTAAAGAACCCCCAAGTCTAATCCTAACTGACCATCCCCTAAGATAGGTCCTGTTGTTGAATTTGGCTTACCAACTCAGTTCTTTCACTCTATCACCAGCACTACCGTTATGGAGAATTTCTTCTTGAGGATCATCATTATACATTTCTGACCACTCTGCTTACTTAGGACCATCCCAGCATATCAGACATATAATAACTTCAAACACCTAAGTAAAGAGTCAGACTTTCTAATCTATTAGGGAGGTCCTTGGTTCCTCTGCATATTTGTTCACCTCCTCTCCATTAGGTCCTCAAGTTCTTTTCACTGTTGGGCTAAAGACATGACAGAGTCCTAAACCTTAATAAAAAAGAGCTGCTTAGTCCAACTGCTCTGGATCCAGGGGCCCACTTGCCTTACAGTTGCACACTTAAAGATGTGTAGATAACCCGTTATATTTATAGCATAAATCTACAGAATTTGGTGATCAAAATGTCAGGTATGTTTCCCAAGTCTCTGGCTTTGTTAGCTGAATCGTTGATATCATTTATTGAAATAGGAATTTTTGAGAAACTCCTGAATTTACAAGGAAGATGATTTCTGTTTTGGATATTTAAAAGTATGCAGTGGTTTTAAAAAATACTCAAGTAGAAGCTCTAGATGTCAAGTTCAAGCAAGTAAGCTTGAGATTTTTGATGAAGGGTATACTTGTGGTAGTTGAGTCACAAATGTGGATATGATTAACTGGACAGAAAAGGAAGTAGAGTTATATCAGAACCCAAAGGGAGAAAACATTTCCGGTAGGAGGAATTTGTGAAATAGTGTCCAAGGCAACAGAGTTTAAGAAAGACAAGGGTTGAAGTCAGGTTATGAATTTCTCAGATAAATAAAATCTATTTTTGTCTGTTTTGGCATATTATTGACCAAGGTCATTTGATCAGATATTTTATATCAAGAATTTGTGCTTGGAGGTATGTCATTAGACTTTTATCAGCACAGTCTTGCCAATCGCCCACTAAGCAGGAATTATACAGCTGAGGTTTTTTCATCACATATTATTTTGCTCATTTCATCAGAAGAAGAAAATTCACCTTTTTGTTTGAAAACAACAAAATCTAGTAGCTATTATATTCTCTTTTGACTTTGTTATGACATTGTCCAGTGTAGCATAGCTTCTTTTAAGAGCAGTCTGTCTTTGCATGTGTCAGGTGATGACTCAGTTCTCCTGCACTTTTTATTCGAATTCTATGAAATCATTTTGAACAACACAATCGGATGTCATTTGGTCTTCTCTTAGCTTAAGGCTTATCATTTATACAGTTTGCTTCTTTTTAGCCTGACAATGTTAAAGTATTTCTATTTGGAGTCAGTATGATAATAATAAGAAATACATATATAAGCACTGAAATAAAATGTCAGTACTAGATTACAAGATAATTCAGAATATGCTTACATTACAATTTTTTAGGTCATTGAACTACAAACATAAAATGTCAAAATCCTCCTGGAGAACCTTGCCCTGAAAAATACACCACACCTACTGACACAAGTTTCAGAGACACTTCCAGGAAAATTATGCCCAATGTGTAATCTTAATCCTTTTATGCCTTGACTTTGTTTTCAGATTTCAGAGTATTTGAGGGTAAAAGGCTGGAGTGGGAGCCTGTGAGGAACAACAAAGTTAGCAGGTGAGTAGGAGTTGCTGATTTGAGATATTTCCATAGATTGGTTTTAGAATCATTTTCACTACTTTCTTACATTTACATCTTTTCTTACCAAATAAATGGAAACTTCTTTGATAAGTAGCTATCATGTGTTAACTTTCATTTCATTCATAGTGCCCAGTACAGTGAGATATTCCAATTAACAGTTGGTTAAGTATTCTCAAATTTAATACGTACTCAAGCAGTTAATATTATTAGGAAAAAAAACTTTGCATAGAGATTGTTTTCACCATAGAGCTATGTGTAAGTATAAATTAGGAAGACCTTCTTGTATTTTTCATGTGAAAGAACAGAGGCAGCAAGCTTAGAAATATATTGGATACTAATTCTTCCTGCCTATAAGTAAGAACATCTGAATGACATTAGAAATCACAGCCTGGGGGATAAGGCTGTCATTAGACCTATTTGCCAATATTTCCTCCTCCTTCTGAGCAGATGATGAGATTGCACTTTTCCAGGTGGTCGTGTGACTTTGTCAATCAAATGTAAACAAAAATGGCATATATCCTTTTAGGGGGAAATCTTTAAAAGCTATTAACAGATTCACCATGTTGTCTCTGCCCCATGCCTACAATATTTACATGATGGCTCCATCACTCTCTGTATATGATTGAAAATGATGCAGATTAAAACCCTTCCCTGCCCCAACCCCAGTGACCCAAGATGGCCAGGTGGCTGGAGAGATAAAACCTTTACTGCTCTAAGAGATTGAAATTTGGGACATGACCGTAAAAAAATTACATGCCTGAGCTAAGTGGTCATTTTACTCCTGACAGTTGGGATGACTGACAAGAGGGTCTAAACCAGACAACATATTTAGAAAGCAGATTCAGCTAGCAGCAAAGTAAGTGTTATTTTAGTGATAATAATTAAGATCATACGATGCTTTACATCTATTCATTTTTGCGTAGGTTATTTCACGTATTCTTTTCAGTGTTTTCATTGGATAGCCAGATCTCTACCACTCCCTTCCAGACCAACTCTTTCTGGTCAGTAGGCTGCTGTAATTGTCCCCATCCCACTTTGACTATGCCCCTAATTTAGCGTTTAGCACAATGTAATGCAATTTAAAAATACCCGTCCTCCTAGGAAAATGCGTCTTGCTCATTTTGCACAACTGCTTTACCACATTCACAAGCTCCACTGTTTGGGATTCCTAAGTGCTTCTTCATAAGTGTTCATTTGAAGCTGAGAAGTGCGTTGTAAATTCCACGGTTACAGATTAATTAGTAGCAATCACGATTCAGATCTAAGACATCTGACTCATTCTGTGACCTAATTATCACTTACTGAATGCTAAGTAAGGGGATGTAGCCACACGGAGCAGCCGCGCGGGATCAGCCCGAGGCCTCCGCGGGCGGGAGTACGAGAGTGACATTGGGATAGACCAATCCTTGAGGGGGCGCCGGTCGTGGTGCCCAATCGGAAGAGAGCCGTGCGGGACGGTGACGGCGAACCTCGGCTGGACCCGCATCCCTTTGGTCCCGCCTCCTTGGCGGGCGGCGGTGCTCAGCGGACTGGCTGAGTCACGGCGAAGAGCGGGCCCGGCGGCAGGTTCGCCTACCGCCCCACCCACCGGCAGACAGATGGCAGAGCTGAGAGCAGCTGCCCTGCGCGCCGGCGCCACCCAGTGATCACTGAGGCCACCGCGGAGACAATCGAGGGCCTCTCTGGGAACTGTCGCTGCTGTCACTGTGAACGCGGAAGTGCGCTTTCCTTGCTTTGCTTGCAAATGAGAACTTGAGTTTCCCCAAAGGGTGTACGCGGTCGCACGCACCGGGAATTCCTCTCTCCACCCCCGCGCGGCGGTGCAGACCCGGCCGCGGCTGTCAGGGCCCGGGGCGTCCTGGGCTGCAGCCTCGCGAACTCTGGTTGCCCAGGAGGCGCAGCGGGAGCGCCCGGCATCCCCCAGGGGTCAGTCGCGAGACAGACCCGCTCCTAGCCTGGAAGGAAGATATTAAGTGGGGTGAGTTTTTTTTTTTTTTCTCCCAAAGGCCCCCCTTCCAGCCCGCTGTTAACGTGCAGGAAAACAGTTGTGCAACCGTCCTGTCCCGAGAGGAACCGCGTTGTTTCCCGTATGTAAGCCAGCTAGCAGTGTACCGTGTGAGAACTGTAATGCGATCACTGGATAACTATAATAAACAGGCTCTACAGTATTACATTTGATAGCAATTTTGTGTGTGTTGGGGCGGGGGGAGGTCGGGGGGAAGCAGTGCAATTTTTGCATCCCAGGAGTTAAGAAATTAAAATATTCCGAAGTTGTAACAGAAAGGGAACACGTAAAAGGGGTTCTCTTTTCGGTGACAGCTTACTAACATTCTTTTAAGCAATCATCATAAAGGCAGATTGAACCTGAAAAGGTCCTGCTCTGCAAAATGGGAAGTATGACAGTTCCAGATTTCTGTAGTTCTGTGCCCTGTTCCAAAGAAAAAGTTACTCTGTTAGGGAACTACTTAACTGCTTTCTGTTCCCGGGTTTGCTTGTAAAGGCGCTAAAAGAGATCATCCCCACGTTTCTCAGAATTGATCTCGTAGAAACCACACTAGTGAAGTTTATCTCGAGTCTAGGATAATGGAGGAGAACCCTGGAGGTGAAAGAGAAACCATGTTCTAATCCTTTTGCCCTTCTCTTAATCAAAGAAACCGTCTGCCACTGCAGGCCTCCACCCTTCCCCTAATGTAGAAGTGGTCTCTACCTCCTTGAAGAATGTAGTTTGGCGAGGTCTTAAATCAGAAGTTAGTTTATCTGTGTCCTCTTTAAGAAACTTTCAGAGTAAACTTTACTTTCAGGGTAAAATGAGTCATTCCTCCTTGCATCTGAAGACTCTCTGCTCTCTTCCTCTCTTTTGTCAACCCCAGGTACCCCTTTCCCAGCCCTCAGCACAGAATACAAGTCTTTGGTCTGCCCCAGCTACCTCAGAGTTTACCACCGTATAAGTTCTCCTTATATGTTACTAAGTTTGGGCTTTTCTCTTACTCATCGGGTCTGTTAATTTGCTTGTGTGTCCAGCCTGTGGAGAACCTCAGAAAAATGGGGAAACTTTTCCTTGACCCCACAACTGTTTATTCCACAGAATTCCTCTAACTTCCTCAATATTGAAAATCTAGCCTGTCAGATAAGAATGAAATGATAGCTCTCTTCTTTTACTTTTTTGTAGAACTCAGCTACCTGCCCAAGCAATATGAAGATTTTATTTGTAGAACCTGCCATTTGCCTTAGTGCATTCGCTATGACTTTGACCACTCCACTGGTAACACAATATGTGTATCGGAGAATATGGGAAGAGACAGGCAACTACAGCATTGCATTTGAAAGCAATATCTCTGTGTGTGATAAAAACAAAAGCAGCCCAATTTTTGCCTTCCAGGAGGTAAGAACTTTAAATATCCCTAAGTTGTAATAAGGGAACATGTAAAGGGGTTCTGCATGAAAGAGAACATTATACTCCTCATATATTGACCTCTCTCCACCTGGGGCTCTCATAAAACTCCTAAATCCTTTACACAGTTTTCATCTTGTTTGAAGTTTCCTGACACAGTCAATCTGCCTCTTCTACATGAAACTCCCTTCTGTGACACTGGTTTTCTTTTCCCTCAGAAAACCTCAGTGTAGTTTTCTCTTCTCCATGGCTCTTTCCCTCCCACCTCCACCCCAGGAAAAAAAAAAAAAAAATCCCTGAAGTTTGACCAAGGCTGGCTGGAATGAGTAACATGGTGTTTCTGCCTTCCCTCTGCTCACTTCCTCCCAGGCCCCTCCCACTCCATGTACATGACCCAGGTTTCAGTAACCCCTGAAAGTAGCCTCTTGCTGAAGTTTGGTCCCTGGGACAGTGTTTGTCATGTGATGGGGTGGATTGGGGTGACATTTGTCATTCATCATTTAGTGTTACCTGATCAAATTTGATTCCAAAGTATATGAGGCTATCTGAGGTAAAGAGCACTCATTTTTGTTCTTAGGTTTAGCCAGATACTACAGAGCCTTTCCTGCTCCCTCTCCAGCCTCCTCGCTTAGTTAATTAATTTTTTTGAACAGGAGGTACTTCACTAGTCTCCTGTTTTCCTTAGGCAGATTTAACCCAGTCTACCAGTGCCCCCACTACAAAGGAGAAGGCATGAGATTTGGATATTGTCATACCCAGGATGCATCAAAAACAGATCACACTTAAAAACTTTTAACTCTTTCCTTTGTGGATATTTTGTGATGACAAGAGTGGTGCTACCTTCTCAGTCAAAAGACAGAAGAATTTAAGGGAATTCTAGTCACCTGCCTGCTGGCTTGAAGAGATTCTCCTCAGTAGAAGATAATTCAGTTGTGACTGGGAGATGAATCCAAGGCCTGGGAGAAACAGCTAAGGACCCTAGAAGGAAGACTTTAGAATTTCCCAAGGTGTTCCTTCATTTGTCAGGGAAAATTTTGCTCGGGTGAGGCCCAGCTGTACATACAATGCCTGTTCTTACTCATTTCCTCATTTTTATGGAAGAAATTTCCTCGGAACTGATTTGGGGCAGCCATGCTGACATCAAGGTTCTAGTTTACCAAAAGGTGGATAATAGGAGGGCCAAGTGTCTCACCCTCTGGTGTTGTCTCTTTTCAAGAATGTCTCCTATTGTATATGTCATTCCCAGGGAGTGAGAAAGTTCAATCGGTTCATCAGTTTCTGCATTTGATTCTGTGTTTTCCTTCCCTAGGCCCCTGGGAGCAGTGATAGGGACAGAGGAAGAGAGCTCTTGTGTAGAAAAGTCAGCTGCCCTGCCTTCCTAGACTAAAGGGACACGGGTCTTGGTCCAACCACTTGGTGGCCTCTGTAACCGTGCAGGTGATGAGTATTGGTCCCACCTTTGACCTGATCCAGCCGGGCTGCTCAGCTGCCCCTCATTGCCCAGAGCAGTGGTCTCATTTTGAAGATTTTTACCAGATTATTAATTGATTGACAGTTGTTTCACTGTTTTGAAGTTAGAGTAATATTCAAGATAACATACTGCCCTAGATCCTTTCCCTTAAAACATTGGTGATCTAAAGGACCCAAGTTTATGACGTGGGGCCAGGATGAGGGGAAAGGGGGGCAGGGAGCAGATCAAAATAAAACAAATAAATAAAAATTCTTCCTCCTCTTCTCCTTCTTTCCCTCTACCCTCACCCGCTTTCTTCCTTGAAAAAGAGTTGGAGCTCCAGAGCTACAGGTGCTTTTTCTTGGATAGGGAACTAGAAACTGCCATGATCCCCAGGTTGCCCCCACAATTGGAAGGAAGCATGATAGTCCTCTCACTTTTTCCTCCTTAGGACAGAGGAACATTTTTCCTTTCCACCATCACCTTCAGAACTTCTCTGGTTTCCTTTCTGGATTCTGCTCATCTTCTCAGAGAACATTCTCTTCCCATTAAGTCCAAGAACAAATATTCCTTGTTCCCTAGGTTCCATCTTAATACTTAGTTCTGCAGGTGGGTTCTGGCTACTTGCTCACTAAAAGAAGTTTAAGGGGTTGCAGACTGTTCATGTAACCCTTAAAAACAGGCTGCTGTAGCACAGGGTCGGCACCAAATAAATAAGTACATTATTTTCAGCTCAGGTTTTCTTTGCCACTCCCCCAAAAGATCAATTTTTGTAAGAAAATGTGTAAAATAAAATATGTTGAACTTTTTACAGTTATACCATATTTATTGTTCCTATATAACGGATATACACATACATATATATATATATATATATATTAGAATGCAAGATAATGAATTTCAGGGTAGAGGTATAAGAATAAAGTAATCTTCACTTATATTTAACATTTTGAAAGTCTATATGAATGAAAGTTTTATTTTTCAATCTACTTGGTGTTGCATATATATACATGTTTATAAATAAATATTGATTGAATCTATTTTTAAATCTTTGAGTTTCTGAGCCCTGTAACTATTAAGGTGTACTTCTCTTGAGCAATGAGATGATTCTCTAAAGTACTGCTTAACAAAATGACAAGGCTGTAGGAAGGAAACTCTTGTCTAAAGGAAAAGAGATAAGGAATTCCAGGTTCTGTTTGTGACTTTTGTGGAGGAAGGAATTCATAAACCCTTAGCACTCCCACTTTCCCTTGATAAGTTTTGAAGTGTTAAATTGGCTATTGGGTTCTCTTTCGGCAGCCTTCAAGATAGGATGTATTAGAGGGGACCACGTAAGAGTTACCCAACTGATCACAGAACTATTCGTTCATGTTTTGATTTGTCACCCCAGCACCACTGTCTTGAACTCAGGTCCATGGCTTTCATAGGCTGCCCCTTAGCTGCCTGAGCCACAGGGGAGGGCTCCATGAATCTCTTCTCGTTCAGGAATGTATTATAAAGTTTTAAAAACGACTCATACAATTATTTTGTAATAATTACATTAAATAATTAAATGAATAAACAATAAAGGAATGTTTTCTACTCAACTGGAATTAATATATGCATATATTAATATATTAATATATGCATTTTAGCCATGAAATTGTGATTTCTTGAAAACTATTTATACTTTCCTTAACGTATTCCTGTTTCCCTGTTATTCTGTTCAGTCTTCGGCAGGAAATAACATATTTTTGACTCTGATTTCTCTCATTTACCCTTATAATTTTCTCAAAGTTTAAAAGGTGCAGATACACACAACACTCTTTTTCTTTCTTTCTTTTAAGGAAAGGTGCAGGCAGGAATGAAAGCAAGCAGATAGGCAGGCAGGAAGAGAGGAGGAAGAAGCACTTTATTTTATTTTCATTTAGTTGTTCACACTGGTTGTCTCCCCTCCCCAGTCACCCCCACCGCCCACCCCTGCACCTGTGACTCAAACCCAGGGGGATGTGGCCTGGCTCCTTCAGATACAATTAACCTAACAGCTACTCCACCAGGTGTGCCAACAATTTATTTCTGATGTCTCCATTTTGATTTACGTCTTATTATTTAATGTTGTCTGTTAAAATCCATATTTTAAAATATAGACTGTAGAGAAGGAAATTAGTCTATGTGAAAGATTGGGTTAGGATTTATAGTAGATAGAAAGGAGCACACAGAACCTGGCTGAAGGAAGAATCCAAACCCAGAATATCTTATTGAGAAGCTGATTAGAAGATAACGGTTTCACTTATTTGTTCAGTAATTGTTCACTTGATGGTTACTATATCTGTAGCAGGTACAAAGATGTGTACAAGAAGTCTAATCTAGTAAAAAAGAAGCAGCAAACCTGACTGAGCATTAACTGTAGTAGGACCTGTGCAGAACACCTTATATTTACATTAAATTTACTCCTTCACATCAGCCCGTAAGGCAGGGACCATTGTCTTCATTTGTTAGATGAAGAAGTTTTAGAGTTAATTTAATCTGCCTCACACACAGCTAACAGTTTATAGAGACCTATCTTACTTGATTATTCTTCCATTCAGTAAATACCTACTGAGTACCTACGCTGTCCCAAGCACTGTTCTTGGAACTGGCAATACTGCAGTGAAGAAGCAAAGTTCTAGGGCTGAGGTTCTACTGGACAACCATACAATGAAGAGATGAATTAAAATATCTGTTCTGCCAAAGAGTGTAAATCTCTAAAGAAGAATATAGCAGGTTAAGGGGATAGATCATCGATAGAGGGCAAGTGGGATTGTGTTGGATGGAGTGATTGGTCACAGGAAGCCCCCCTAAGGAGGCAACACTTGAATTGAGGAAGTGAACTGTGTACAAAAGTGAATGAGCTGGGAATGCTTGAGAAACAGCATGTAAACTGAGATGAGTAAAGAAGTGGAGCTGAAATCAGAGAAGTCACAATGTTGTCTAGGAGTTTATCTCAATGTAAGCAAAGCCAGGAGGGGGTTTTGAGTAGAGGAGTAAAGTGAGCTAATGTGTGTTTTTAAAGATTATTTTAATCATTGTGTAGAAAACTGACCCAATTTGGAACCAGATTTATCTTACTCCAGAGATCAAAATATTAATTTTCATGCAGAAAATACGACTAGGGAATGATCATTGTCATTTGAGAAGGTTCAGAGCAAGGAGAGATTACAACTGAGAATTTTAGAGAAATTCAAGTTGAACTTGATTATGAACTATGCCTGAAAAATTGAGAGTATTTGGGGGAGTGGAGGATATAATGCTGAAACATGAGATTGGGTCACTCTTGGAGGCCTTAAATAACTGGACTAAAGGGTATGAAGTTTCTCTAGCAGGTGGGAGTTGAGTTTTATCTCCTCAGTTCATGACACACTGCCATCTTTAGTCAATGCTTAGCTCTTCTTTGAGTCTATATTTTTCAGTAAACAGAGTAATGTTTTTAACTTATTTGTGGAGACACATGTAAAAAAGGGCATCCAAGCTTTTTCTGTATAACTCTTTTAAGTATGACATTTACATATATTCACTCCCGTTTAGAACAGATAGAAAGGTATATTATGGGAAAGACTGTTGCTATATTTACTGAACTTTAATGCTTTACCATGGTGGTCATGACCTCATAGTGCTAACTACTCACAGAAGAAGGTAAAAATCATTATAGTCAGTCCCACAAGGCTTGGGGTCTGTGGATCCCCTATTTAAAAGGCAGACATGCACAAATGCATACATTTTTCTTTTTATGGGTTAAAGTCCCCACAGTGGTACTTGAATATTATGACTGAGCATGAATGATTATGTCACCTCTTGATATTTGCTTTGTGAACTGGATAGAGATTTAAAGTATATCAAACCAAAGATTCTCTATCCATGACCTACTGCCAGTGTCAAGAAATGTGTGCAACATATTTTTATGCACATTGTATAAACCTCTGTAAACACATTGTCTCTTTCTTTGCAGGAAGTTCAGAAAAAAGTGTCTTTTTTCAGTCTACAAATGGAAATAAGTGGATTAATTCCTGGTCTAGTGTCTACCTTCATACTTCTATCTTACAGTGATCACCAAGGACGAAAATTCCCTATGATTTTGACTTCTGTTGGTGCACTTGCAACTAGTGTTTGGCTCTTTTTACTTTCCTATTTTGCCTTTCCATTCCAGCTTTTGATTGCATCTACCTTCATTGCTGCACTCTGTGGCAATTCTACCACATTTTTTGGAGCCTGTTTTGCTTATATAGCTGATCAGTGTAAAGAGCAGAAACAAAAAATGATTCGAATAGCTATCATCGACTTCGTGCTTGGACTTGTCACTGGATTAACAGGACTGTCTTCTGGATATTTTATTAGAGAACTAGGTTTTATGTGGTCATTTTTAATTATTGCTCTCACTCTTACTGTTAACTTGATTTATATTTTATTTTTTCTTGATCCAATGAAACAGACTTTATCTCAGAATGTTGTTCCCATGTCATGTTGTGAAGTTTTTAAAGGTCTATTTTACCGAACTTACATGCTTTTTAAAAATGCTTCTGGTAAGCAACGGTATTTGCTCTGTTTGTTACTTTTTACAATGATCACTTATTTTTTGGTAATCATTGGTATTGCTCCCATTTTTATCCTTTATGAATTGGACGCACCACTCTGCTGGAATGAAATTTTTATAGGTTATGGATCAGCTTTGGGTAGTATCTCTTTTTTGAGTAGTTTCCTAGGAATATGGGTTTTTTCTTACTGTATGGAAGATATTTCTATGGCTTTCATTGGAATTTTTACTACCATGATAGGAATGGCTATGACTGCTTTTGCCAAAACAACACTGTTGATGCTTTTAGGTGAGTTACAAATGTAGCCTTAGAATTAACTTAGTATTTGCTATTTATGTAAAATAAATTTAGTCTCTTGGGTGAGAAATTTTAGTATAATTTAATTCCCTATTTAATTCATTCTAGTTTAATTGAAGGTAATTGGTTAAAAGTTAATTTACCAGAAGCTGAAAGTCATTTTGCTTAAGAGAAAGTAACCCACTGAATAACTATAATTTTCCAGATTATATATTTTCTCAAAAAAATTATTTTGAGAAATTATTATGAATCAGTTCTTTAATACGTATTTTCACCAAAACGAATAGCTCTTAAAATGCTAAGAAATCTACTTTCCATAGCATTAAAAAATTTTTTTTAAAGAAAAGGTACAGGCAGGAAAGAAGGTGAGAAGGCAGGCCAGAAGGAAGAGGGAAGAGGAAGAAGCATTTTATATTCTCTTTATTTAGTTGTTCATTCTGATTATTTCTCCCAGACCTAGGACTTGAACCCAGGGGTGTGGCATGTTCTCCTTTGGAGGCAACTGACCTAACCACTACTCCACCAGGGTGTGTCTCCTTAACAATTTTTAAGATCATTTTATAAAGTGTACTCTGAATATTTATAAGAAAAATTCATATTTGTTGAATATGTTGAAGAAGAAAATTCCTTAACCAGATTTAGCGAATTGATAATTTCATGAATTAGTTTTTGGTGAATCACCTTTTGGCAAATTGGACTGTTTCCTTAGCTACCTACCTTTTAAGTGGTTTCTGTAAGACTTGAGTAAGATACTACATTTGAAAAGGCTATGCGTGAGCTCTGTAAATTGGGACCTTAGGGAAAAAAGTCCAATTTAGTCTTTTTCTTCAAAGGCATTGTTTACCTCCTGATACCTCACAAGTCTAGCGAGTGACCACACAGAACTAAGTTGAGTTTCTATCTGTTGCACTTGGTGATTTGGGCCAGTTACTGAACTACTCTGAGTCCTCATTTTTTCATGTGTAAAAATGTACACAGTAGCACCTAATAGAGAGGGTTGTAATGAATATTAGAAAATATCACTAAAGCACTTAGCACAAAAACTAGTATTTTATATGTTACTCTCAAATTCAATAAATCCTAGTCTCCAAGGCAACTCTAAACATGTTGAAAACTAAGCGATCCCTCATATGTGGAATATAAAGAAACGAAACAAACAGAGAAATCCAACAAAATTCACAGGACTCAAGACTGGTCGGGGGAGAGGGCGGGTAGGAGCGGGGAGGGAAGGGAGAAGAGAACACGGCAGCAAAGGGTACACTAGAACTTTCGTGTGGGCACAGTGTGACACACAGAATGAGTTGCGATTTCAGTATCCTAAAATGAATATAGCGATGTGAACAAAATAAATAATAAAATTATTAAAATTAAAAAAAACTAAGTGAACTACAAATGTAACATATTGCCATTTTATTAAATAATTAAAATGCTATTGACTATTAAAGGTCATGATTTAAGGTAGGAGGCAATGTGTGTTCCTGAGGTTATTCAGTCACAGAGATGAAAAAGCAACAAGATAATCAATTTATCAATAAATGAAATCAATATAATAAAATAATATCAACACTAAGAATGCCAAGTCTGAAAAAGCAAAACGAGAAAGCAAACAGGAAAATAACCCAAACAACCCAGTCAGAACTTGCTAAACAAGAGTTTATTGTAATGATTAGAAAATAGTAGGGCAATCTCAATCTATATAACTTATATAAACTTATATAGATCTTGACCTACTTCCATGAATTCTTGTTCTTAGCACTAGAATAAGAGTTCTAGAGTAAACAAACTTTAAATAAACTTGTCTGTAATCTATTTTAATTCATTCAAGAGAATTCTGTCATTTCAATCTATAGATGCAATGAGTTAGGATGCTTACAGAAAATGAAATATTTAGAATGCTTAACGTTTAAAATTGGCAATTAGTTTTTTGAATGAACCAATGATTTCCAATTGTTTCTCCCACAGTCAGGCTGCCATTCCTTTTCACTGTCATTCCACTCTCTGTTCTGCGATCCATGATGTCAAATGTGGTTCCACCTACTGAACAAGGTGAGGTTAATTTGTTTTGGGAATATAGTGCATACCTGTACATATATCGGTACCATATAACTCAAATCTGTGTATGATCAGTTTGATTCTTCAAAATATTCTATAATCCTCTTTCTTCATAGAACTTTTAAACTGAGAGGTGAGTTCTTTATGAGTTCTTTCTTAGCAAGAGGCAAGGACTTAGGCAAAGAATCCCCTACCCAGGGCCTCAGGCTGTAGAAGGCTTGGTCTGGAATGCCTTGCCTGATAGCAGGAACCCACAATATCACCCCCAACAGACTTCCAGACTGCACTTGAGGTTCCTGGGTCCCTGTAAATCCCAGCCAGACAGCTTGTGGTCTCATATTCAGTATGTGCCTGGATGATCCTCCTTTCAGATCCTTTCTCCTGAAGGTGAACTGTGACACTAGTGGGCTCATTTTTAGACCAAAGGGATAACCAAGCAGTAACTCTTTATAGGAGGGTGTGACACATTAGTTGGAATTGCAGAATGGGGTGTCTACACCCTTGTATCAATGACCCTTTCTGAGCTGGATGGAGCAAGAAGTAGAATGCAGTGTGGGTGAACGTCAGTCTGCAGGCTGTGAGCTGAAGGCTGAGGGTCAGTTCTCCCAGTGCTGTCATGTTCCTACATGGAACTCTTAAGGTCTGAGATTTCTAAGTGTGTGGATAGCCTTCCAGATCACTGCAAAAGTATTTCTCCAAGCAGGAAGATAGGAAATATTTTAGTTAATATTTTATTATTCAGTATTTTAACTTTTAAACACCTAGATTATAAAATGTATATAGTCTTCTAATTGTATTGTAACTCAGCCTGAATATTAGAGCTGGACCTAAAGGAAACAGGATCCCACGCAGTTGGTTCAATAAAGAGACTTTACTGAAGGGCAGTACAGAGGGGCAGGCAGTGTGCAGGCACCCTGAGAGGATAAGTCAAATAGGAAGGAAGCAAAGAGGAAATACCACATCCTTTCTCTCCCGCTTCATCACCATGATTGAGTCAGTCCAGCAAGGAAGTCCAAGTCATATCATCTATGAGGTCACCTCCCCAGCACAGAGCAGAGCACGGAACATCAAACAGTTGAAGGGAAGGGTAGAAAATAAACAGTTCAGAAAGGAAAGAAATGTCTAGTTAGTACTAAGACTAGTTACAACTGTTCAATATTGGGAATATCTGGTTGTCCTGCTTCCCCTTTTTGTATAATACAAATGTTAATTGTATTTGGAAGCTTTTTGTTTGTTTTATGTCTTAGCCTGGTGTGAGTTTTCTATTAATTATTTATTAATAATTCATAATTATGCTATTGTATTTAGGCCAGCTTAGCAGTGGAGACTATGTAAATCAGTAAATTAAAAAATAATATTTCTTGATAATTTTGAGTCAGAAGATGTAGCTGTTTATTCATATAGCTATTTATAGATTATCTGATAATTAGAAAACTGCTTAGGAATATACAAATTTATAATTATAGTATGTAGAAATCTATGTGCTTCTTTACGTTATGCAATAGTTTATTAGATATGACACCAAAAGTATAACAAAAGAAAAAATAAATTAGACTTTTTCCAAATTAAAAACTCTAGTGCTTCAGAGGACACCAGTAAGAAAGTGAAAAGACAAGCCACGGAATGAGGGAATATACTTGCAAATCATATGTCTGATAAGGAACTTGCATCCAGAATATATAAGAATTCTTAAAACTCAGCAACAAAAGGATAACCTAGTTTAAACATGGGCAAAAGATATGACCAGACATCTATGTAAAGAAGATGCACAAATGGCCAACAAGCACATGAAAAAGTGCTCAACATCATTAGCTATCGAGGAAAAGCAAATCAAACCACAGTGAGGTCCACAAGGATGGCTAAAATGATAAAAGACATCATAACAAGTATAGCTGAGGATGTGGAGAAATTGGAGCCCTCGTACACTGCAGAACATTTTGCAAATAGTTCAGCAGCAGATAGTTGAGAATTAATTTAGGATTCAGTAATTCCATTCTTAGGTATAGACCCAAGAAAAATAAAAACATATGTACGCACAAAATCTTGTACAGAAGTGTTTATGGAAGCATTATATATTTATAGTAACCAAAATATAAGCAATATAAATGTCCATGAACTGATGAATAAACAAAATGTGATATATCTGGCCAATGGAATATAATTTGGCTATAAAAAGAAATTAAATTCTGATACATATTGCGGCAAGGATGTATCTTGAAATAATTCTGCTAAATGAAAGTGAGATTCGTAAAGGTCACATTTTATCATATAAATATGATTTCCATTTACATGAAATGTCCAGATTAGGCAAAGCCATGGAGATAGAAATTAGATTACTGCCAGAAGTAATGAGGAAGGCGAGTGACTGCTAAAGTACAGGGTTTTTTCAGGGCGTGGTGAAAATGATCTAAAATTAACTAATGATATTGGTTACCCAATTCTGAACATACTAAGTACCACTGATTGCTCAATGTAAAAGAGCAGGCTTTATGGCATGAGAATATATCTCAATAAAGCAGTCCATGGAAAAAATCTTAAAATCTCTTGACTTAGAGCTAAAATAGACTAGTCAGAATACAGAGTTTATTTTTTTTAAGACTTAAAAATAATTTCATACTGTTAAAATAAAGTGACATTTAAAATTTTTACTTTTCATTTTGCTGTTTCTTATTCTGAATTGCAATGACTGTGAATTGTGATTCCATTGCCCCAGCGTAGTATAATTACTTTGTTCTTAACTGTGAACTGAAAAAATCCTTTTGATGGTATATAAATTTCCATAACTGAATATATTCCCATCCTTCGTTACTGTTCTAAAAAGTGGATATTTTTGTGAAAATATTATGTACTTAAAATAATGAGAGGGGAAGGGAACTGCTGCAGAGGATTTCAGAAAGGGGAGAAAACTAGATTTTGGTGATTATTTTCAAATTTCTGTGCTCCCTCCAGCTGCAAATCAATATAACTCAGAGATAAAAGCCCCCCGGAAAGCCCCATCTTGTCATCACCTGCATACGGCCTTGTGATTATACATTAGAACACAGTAAAAACACATTTTTGAGATTAGATTTTTTAAAGTTTAGAAAATAAACTTAATTTCATTATAAATTAATCCAATTTATCTCTGGCAACTATTGAAGAAGTTGAACTGCTCAGGGAAGTTCAACAACAAGCTAAAGCTACTTCATAATAGTGTAATTATTTGTTTCAGAACAAATGTTGCACTGCCTAGCGAATTTCACATCAAGAATGGACCCAAGTTGTTGCATAGGACTAGCACTATGCAGTCTGTCCGCTAGGCACTAGGCCTGGCCATAGCAAGGGACCAGATACAAAATAAAATAATGATGCAGTTAGATAAGTAAGAGGCTATTTTTCCAATTAAACTGATTTAATTTATTATCATTAATCATGGAGGCAGTGAGTTTATATACTATATAAAAATTCATAATTTTTGATTGTCATATAATTAATAATTGGTAGGTGACCTCTTGAATAATGCTTGTATTCATTTTTTGGCAGATAGGTATTAGACATCTACCATGTGCTAGGACAGTTAAGCTCCAGGGACAGAGCATTAAACACAACACATAAGCAGTTGGCATTGACAGCTTTCATTTTAGTCAAAAGAAACCACATAAATGGTAACACAATGTACTACGGAGATATGGTTTTTATGAACATGCCCTACTGACTGTTCAATGAGAATTTGAATCAATGTATGAAAATATGTATAACAGAGTGAAAAGTTTAAATAAGTGAAAAAAATCTATACACATACAGTCTAAAAGATCAAGACCGTGGAGAAAATATGACTGTAGATGAGTAAACCATAATCAAGTCATGAAAGGGGATCCTCAAGCTTGTCTTTTCCTTCCTATCAGTCCAAACACAATTCTTTACATGCTTTGCATTATTTATAAGAGAAATTCATTACAATTTATCTTGGTAAAATAAACTTGGCAAAGTAGAGAACAAACAAATGACTTAATGAGGAAGCCTGCAGAAACTACATAAGATCTTAAAATGAGGAAAGCAAGGAGATTTGAAAATAGACCTCCAATTTCTTATATTGTTATACATCAAGATGACCAGTCTGTTTGGAGATTTAACTCTTTAGTCAATATGGTATTGGATTCTAGACAATACTGAACATTGGTAGAATAATGACCATTTTACTAACTGTGAGCTTGGACTGACCATGTAACCAGTCCATGCTTCTTGAACAATGCTCTTTGCCTGCTCAGTACCAAAACATGTGTGCCAAGTATGAAGGGCATCAGACTCCCACTCTTCTTCATCTTATAAACCACCTCAGCATAGAGACAGTTACAAGCAGGTAAAACAGAAAATGTTCTAAAGAGTCATTTAACAGTAAACTATAGCGTAACATTCACTATATAGCACAGAGTAGTTATTTGATGAGTCAAATACACAAGAATTTTATAGTGACTGAACTTTTTGTTATTTTGGAGGAAGGGATTGAATTGCAATTGCAGAATGTGTGATAAGAGGGTCTTTTCTCTTTGCCTGCAGCTGTCACTTTTCCCAGATCTGAGAAGCATATGGAAAAAAAAAGAGTCTTAGAAGCTACCCGCTCTCTCTTTACTGAAAAAAAAGAGGGGAACATCCTGTCCCTGCTGAATTTGTGGAAAGAGAGCGAAGGAGATAGCATCTAGAACCTCAGATCTGTGTGGTCGAGACTATGCCTGAACTGTGGCAGGAAAGGGAGTCTGTAGTTTTCAAATGACCTCTGCTCTATGGACATCGGCTATTGTGTTTTCAACAATAATCCAAAGAGTACTCTTGACCTGGTTTTTTCACCCACAAAATGCATTACTGATTCTTAGGGATTGTAAGGGAACAGGTTTCATTCACCAAGCAGTATTCCCATGTTTGCTTTTTCAATGAAAAACCATTTTCATCTTTAGTTTTTATTGTTTTGTAACTCAGCCTTTTCTTTTTCTCCCTCTACCCCCTAACCCAACAGGTACCCTGTTTGCTTGTATTGCTTTCTTAGAAACACTTGGTGGAGTCGTGGCAGTTACTGCTTTCAATGGGATTTATTCTGCCACTGTTGCTTGGTACCCAGGCTTCATCTTTCTGCTGTCTGCTGTCCTGTTACTAATTCCAGCCGTTAGTCTATGGTATGTAATTATTTTATAATCATTTTAGCAAAGGATAGTTAGATTGGTGAATTCCCTAAATATCAGAAATATGGCATAGATCCATTGAAATTTTGCCTCAGGGTGTACTTTTCTTAAGAACTTTTAGACATGAAGACACCTATCAATTTTGGAGAGTTAGGAAGAAAGAGACAACATGGTTGACCAGAACTAGGAGAAAGATTGCATTAGAGAGTCTCAGAAGCTACCCACTCTCTCTTTAATTATGAATAAGTCAACATGAACAAATATGATCAAATTAACATCTAAAAAGAGATGTCTCTATTAAAATCATGGTTTTTCAAGCATAATATCGCTGATGGCCAAAAATTACTATCGGAAGATATACTTTAATATGGATTCTTGGATAAATGACAAGAGCAGATAGCTTGTGTTGAATACTAGTTGATGGGTTTAATGACTCCATTTTTAAAGGTAAATATTCAAATAAATAAAAGTTAAAAATTTTGTTTGTGAATAGTATATAGAATAAAAGATCAGAGACATAAACATAAGAGAAATAACTATTTCTCGCTTTGATTTTTAATTAACTGAAAGAGGAAGCTAACTAGATAAGAGGTTGATGAAGCACATAAGTAAATATACTTAACATGTTCTATGGGGCCAAATCATTGAGCTGAGAGCTCAGGCTTTGAGTATTTCTGGAGGTGGAAAGAAATCAATAGACAGTGGGCATAATAATCAGGCATCTCTGCCTTCTCCTAAGCATTGAAAGTGTGGCTGTGAATAAAAGCGAAAAGTACCAATGCACACAGATTTAAAACAATTTACCAAGACTGTGAGCTCCCTAAAGGGTTGGCCCAAGACTTACTCATAGTTGGACTTCAACACACATCGTCTTTACTGAATACTGATACCTAGATCTGTATAAGATAATACAGTAGTATATACAGATCTTCTATCATTCCCCAACCCTTCCCCTGGCCCTGGATCTTGAACCCAGGTCCATGGTTTTCATAGCCTGTACCTTATTAACTGTCTGCTTTCTGTAATTTTGATAAGTTACTTTTACTCAGTATCTTTTTTTAAAAAGATGCTATTTACCTATTGAATTGGCAAAATTAAAAATACATACTGTGCTAATGAACACAGTCTTACACACTGTTATGATATTATATGTTATTCAGCACTATCATTTTTAGAAAGCAATTCAAGAATATTTATCAAAACTTTTTTTATTTTTAACTTTTTTTTAAAGGAAAGGTGCAAGCAGGAATGAAGGTGAGTAAGCTGGCAGGCAGGAAGAGAGAGGAGGAAGAAGCATCTTTATTACAATTGTATTTAGTTTTTGCACTGGTTGCAATCCTAAGGAAATGATCAGTAATGTAAAAAATTTACAATATTATAAGTTCATTATGGCAAAAAAATTTTTCAGTGTCCAAAATAGGCAACAGTAGGAAATGGTCAAATAAATGATGATATATCCATATCATAAAAAATGACTTTAATAAGAATTACATTCTTGGGAAGTAGAATAATAGGTAATTTAAATTTTATTCATATATTTATAAATATTCTCTTTTGACATGTTACTTTTATAATTGGAATCATTAGTACAGATGGATAACAAATAGTTATCTCTTCAATGATGTTTCTAATGAAAATGTTAATATATTCTTCTGAGATTTTATTTAAAGGAAAGATGCAGAGAGTAATGAAGGCAAGTAGGCAGGAAGACAGAAAAAGAGAGGAAGACACAGCATTTTTATTTTGTTCCCATTAAGTTGTTTATACTGGTTGTTTCCCTCCAAACCCAGGGCTCGAACCCAGGGGTATGTGACTCATGTCCTTCAGAGGCACTTGACTAAACTGTTGCTCCACCAGGTTGCACCCTGAGATTTTTTTTTAAACTCTATCACGTTCAATACCTTTAAAGTTAAAATTGCATGTTATTTTAATTATTCCCAGATACCTTCTTGTCCTAGCTGTAGTTACAACTATTGAACATGAACTTCAGTATTAGGCTTTATTGTAACTTTAATGTGCATTACAGAGTAGACATGAGAAAAGAAAGAACATACGAGGATTTTTTATTATTTTCATAACACTGCATAATGAGTCCCCTGGATTCAGAATACCAGGATGATCCTTCTTTGCGTGATTTATTAAAAGTCATGAAGCCAGGGAAAAGAGAGAATACAGATTATTTATGTATTGCTTTAATCCTAATTTAAAACTGTCTTGTTTGCCTTGCCAGTGTTGTCAAGTATATCCTCTTTAATGAAGGAAGCTATGTACTTCTTACACAAGAAGAATCCAGTGACGAGACTTCAGACAGATGATAAATTGTTTTTTAAATACAAATGCACATATCATACTCTGACTATAAACTAGTGCCACAATCAACGCATCACGACTATCAGCGTTCCATGTTCTTTATTCTAAACCAGTCAGAGAAATATCTCCTGACTCGAGTACAATGCACTTTAAGCACTTAATGAATATTGTGATATATTTCCAAAACACAGTAGAACAAATCTCAAAATGCTACTTACTTTTGGATTTACAAAAGAAATAGAAACAATAGTATAAGGAATGATTAAGAGCAATAATCTCCCTAATTACTCCAGTCTCACATTGAGACCAAGGAGAACACTTTACTTCAGTTTCTTCTCTAAAACGGGTTTCTGCAACAGGTACTGGAAGGGTGTGGAAGAAAAGGAACCCTCCTGTTGGTGGGAATGTAAATTATTCCAACCTCTTTGGAAAACAGTATGGAGAGTCCTCAAAAAAATAAAGATGAACCTACCATTTGATTCTGCAATCCCACTTCTAGGCACATGCCCAGAGAACACAAACTACTCAGGAAAAGTATATGCATCCAATACTCAGGAAAAGTATATGCATCCAATATTCACAGAAGCACAACTCACTCAGTAGCCTAAATGCTGTCAACAGATGACTGGATAAAGAAGTTGTGATACATATACTTGAAGGAATTCTGTGCAGCTACTTAAAAAGATGAAATTATGCCCTTTGCAACAACCTGGATAGCTGAAGAGGATCATGCTAAGTGAAATAAGCCAGGAAAAAAAGAGAAATACGGATGGTTTCATTGATATATGGAATATAAAGAAACAAAACAAATGAACAGACAAATCTCAACAAAATTCATAGGACAAAAGACTGTGGCTACCTAGGGGAGGGAAGCAGGGAGGGACCAAGGTGGTGGTAAAGGGCACTAGAACTCTTGTGGCAGGTGTGGTGTGAAATGCACACAGACTAAGGTGCCATTTCATTATCTTAAAATGCACATAGCAATATAAACAAAAGAAATAATTGTTAAAGGAAAATATATTGGGTTTGTGATTTCAATGAAACTGAAGACAACTCAAAAATTGTGGTGAATCATTTACTATTAAGAAAGTAATGGTAGGAGTTTCAAATATTTATATTTTTACCTGTACTTGGGTAAAGCTTTGTTTTATAGAGCCATCAAGGTAAAAAAGCTTTTAATAGATGCAAAATCCTTAAAAGGGAATTACTTGAAAGAATACTTATTTTCATTTCCCCTAATGTTTCAGTGATAATATTTCTGTATGTAACAGGTGATTGGAAAAAATAAAATTTCTGAAAAAATGTAAAAACCGAGTAAACAGCTAATCATGAAATAAAGTAATTAATACTATAGAACTATTTGTTATTTATTTCTGTCAAAGGATATCCTTGTTTTCTTTGTTACTCATATATTTTATTTCTTGATCTCATTGTAATGTACTAACTAGGCCTACTAACAATTTTTTTTTTGGAGGTAACTTTGATTTACAAAATAATATAACTTTAGATGTACAGGTTCACTTTTCATCAAATGTATGATAACATACCATGTCCACCAAATTTCTAATAGTACGTCCACTGGACGGACATTCATTGGTTGTCCACCACCCCATGCTCCCACCTGCCCCTTTCCCCTCTGGTAACCTCACTTGTGTTGTTGTCAGTGTCCAAGGGTTAGTTTTGTTTTCCTTACTTTGTTTCTTTTTAAAATATATTTATTGAGGTAACTAATTTACAAAATAATGAGTCCATATGTGTAGGTTTACTATTAATCAAATAAATGGCAACATATCACAGCCACCACCAAATTACAAAAAGTCCTCATTGCTGTCCATTGAACCCCCAACTTGCTCCCACCCCCATACCCCTTTCCTGCTGGTAACCCCAGTTCTACTATCATTGTCCAAGAGTTGGCTTTTGTTTTTTCTTTATATTCCACAGCAGTGAGATCATCCAGTATTTGTGTTTCTCCTTTTGGCTTATTTAACATAATTCCCTCTAGTTTCATCAAAGTTGTTGTAAATGGCAGGCTGTGTAATATTCCATTGTGTATATTATGTCTTCTTTATCCATTCAACTGACAATGGCAGGTAGTTTCTAATTCTTGGATATTGTAAATAATTGTGCAATAAACATGGGGACATATCTCTTTAAATTAGTGTTTTTGGTTTTCTTAGGTAAATACCCATAAGTGGGATAATGAGATCAGATGGAATTTCCATTACCAATTTTGGGATCTCCATACTATTTTCCATAATGTTTGCACCAATTTACACTCCCACTAAAAATGTTCTCTTTATCTGCATGCTCACCAATACGTGTTTCCAGTCTTTTTGGAAAATAGCCATTCTCGCAACTGTGAGATGATATCTTGTTGTTTTGATTTGTATTTCTCTAATAACAAGAGATGATGAATGTCTTTTTGTGTGTCTATTGTCCATCTGTATGTCTTCTTTGGAGAAAAGTCTACCTTGATCTTCTACAGGATATCCTTTTTTTACTGCCTTATACTTATCCTGGGATCAACCCTCATCTCTGAAAACATCACATTCTCTCATACCTCCTTATTTTTTTACACACTTTTTCATTTGCCCTTCCTCCCTCACTACATAGAAACTTTCAAGTCTCAGCCAAAACACTGCTTCCTCTTTTTAGAAGAGGTAAACTTCTTGGTACTTCTTCCCTTTCCTTCAACACCTCAAGCCCCAACTGGGCTTCAGATGCACTTGGTGTATACTTCCATTTTAGTATTTTGCATTGTCTTACAAGGTTTGTTTGCCATATTTGACAATGAGAACCTTGAGGATGGGGGTAGTCTTTAATATCTCATTGTACCCTCAATAAATCTCTATTGAATTAAATGACTACACAATTTTGGTTTTATTTGTAAAAGTAATTTAAGCTATATATTTAACTCATTATGAGAGTAACCACTGGTATCATGCCATAGTCGTTAAGCCAGCCTTGCAAATAACCATACACTTTTTAAATGGTTAGAATTACTTTTAGAGGTCATTCAATATCTTCCATTTCCTGTTACCATATGTAATAACATAAAAACTTTGAATTTTAACTAGATGATTAGCTTTATAATCACTTGAAAGTAGAGAGTTTTCAATTTGAAACTTTATGACTTTTTCCTGTAGGGTAATCAATGGTTGATTGACTAGAAGACAGCACTCATAATTTAAAATACTAGAAATTCTTATTTCCAAGACCATTCCTTTGAGATTTAATTACTGTCTTCTGGACTGGGAGTTCATGTTAAAACTGAGTGATTCTCAGATTTATTTTTGTTTCTGCCTATTCAACTAATTTCCCAACCCAAAAGAAATAGCATTTTTAGTTTACAAAGTCCTTTCTGTATCAACTTATTTTATCCTCTTAATAATCCTGTGAAGTAGATCTTAATTTTATTCATTTTATAGATGAGGAAGTTAAGTTTCATAGACTTGAACTGACCCTAGTTATTCAGCTACCATTTAGCAGTAGTACATTATATGGGATATACTTGGCATTGATGAGGTTTTTTACAGCTAAGGTATACAAATGACAGATTAGAAATTCAATATTAAGAATTATATCAGTAGAATGTAAGATACCCCCCAAAAAAGTGCATTAGCATTGGCTTGCCCTAGTGGAGCAGCAGTTAGGTCAGTTGTCTCTGAAGGAGCAAGTCATATAACCCGGGCTTAAGTTCCAGGACCAGGAGAAGCCAACCTGTATGAACAAATAAATAAATATAAAATAAATATGTGAAGCATCTTCCTTCTCTTCCTACTGCCTTCATTCCTGCTTGTACCTTTCCTTAAAAAAAAAAGTGTGTTATCATTATTTGTAACAGCTAAACCTACCAAAATAGTGCCTTTTTTGAGGTTAGACAAGATGGTCTATAAAGTTCCTTCCAGTTCAATAATCCATGATTTTAGACATTTCATCTGAACTGAAGAGATCATAGATGACAGAGTATAATAAATTTGAAGTATTACCAGTTTATAAATTGAACAAAAGCCACTTGAAATATAAGTATGTCTACCAGGGAACCAGATTGTGGTGATCCAGGGTAAAAACATGGCATAAATGATCTTAGTCATTTCCAAAGAAGAGATACTAAATGTAATACTCAACAGATTAGAAAAAAAAACCCACAAGTTGATAGGGGGAATAAAATCAATACAGAAATGAGGAGGAGAAGGAGGAAAAGAGAGTAGGGGAAGGAGGAGGAGGAGGAAGAGAGAGTAGGGGAAGGAGGAGGAGAAGGAGGAAGAGAGAGTAGGGGAAGGAGGAGGAGAAGGAGGAGGAGTGAGAGGGAGAGGAACAGGAAGAGGGATGGGGCTCAGAGAAAAGATGGAGGGGGGAGGAAGAAGAGGAAGAGGAATTGTGATTTCAGTCTGGATGGGATCTTGGAATCTATTTTTAAAACCTACCTAGTGACTGTATTATCCATATCTGGAAACTACGGCCCTAGAGGAGTGTTTCTCAGCCCTCAGTGAATATTAGAATAATCATCATGGTGGAGGCAGTAAAACAAATACAAATACCAAGACTTAACGTATTTTGTTCTCAGTCTTGGCTGCCAAGCTGAATCACCTGGGGAGCTGTTAATAGTGTCGATGGCCAGGTCCCAGCCCAGGTCAATTAAGTTAGACATTTGGGGAGTGAAAGGGACACATCAGCATTGTTTCAGATATTCTCCAGAATCCCATATATGGCCAATGTTGTAGATAAGGGGCTAGCAAAATCTTTCTGTAAAGAATTAGATTGTAAATAGTTTTGGCTTTATGGGTTAAACAATCATCACAACTGGTTAACCTGCTATTATAGCACAAAGCAACTAGAGACAATAAATAAATGAACATGCATGACTGTGCTCTGTTAAACAGAATAAGCAGCAAGCTGAATTTGACCCATGGATAGTAGTTTATCCCGCTTCTAGCTAGAGGACACACATATTCTGATTACCAGAGAAGAATATTCCTCATAGGAAATACTGACATTTTAAATTATAGCACACATTAAATAGGGTAAATACAAAATTCTTGGTACAGAGTCTGCTATCTCAGTGCAGTTTTGAAAAATCAGGCTCATCTGCTTTAGATATTCCCTTGAGCCAGACTAATTCTATTGCATAGACAGAAGTTAATTTTGGGACATACATACTTAAATCATTAAGTAGAGACTGCTTGCTCTCTTGGGGGTGATATGTACTTACAGTGTGATCAAGATGGGACCTAGCCTAAATGGTTTCATTGCCAGTCACTGCCAACACTTAAGGAACAGACAAATCAATTCTATATAGGCATTTCCAGAAAATGGAAATAAGGAATACTTTCCAACTTACTCTATGAGGTATTATCAAATGTATAACCAGATAAAGAAATTACAAGTAAACTACTGTTTTTAAAAAATAATTAAAGAAGACAACTTAGGTGATAAGAACAAACTTATTTAACACTTCATGAAGCAGTCTTTATTCAGAAAGCTGCAAAATGAGATGGAAGGCAGAATGCTTTTATAGGATAAAGTATAAGAACTAAGGAAGTAAGCACAGAACTCAGAGTTGGCTTGGCATTTGGGGACTGGCTGACCAGATATCATGTATTTCTGGCCAAGGGGGAGTTTTCAAAGGGACAAGAAAAAGTCTAAATTTTGGTTTGCCTACAATGTACCCAGAGCATGGGGTACTCCATATTGGGCATAGAAAGTTATTTCAAAACTACAGACTAATAGTTTTGAAATCTCTCAAAAACATAAACAAAATACCTAAACAAAATATGAACAAGTCAAATAATATATAAAAAAGACAGTACTTCCTGACCAAGTGGGGTTTATCCAGAGAATATAAGTCTGGCTCAACATTTGAAGATCACTTAACATAATGCCCCTTATTAACAAACTAAAGGAAAAATACCACATGATCACATTAATAGAGACAGAAAACACAAATTCAATATCCATTCATAATAAAAAATTCTCAAGAAACTAAGCTCAAACCAGTGTAAAGGGTTTCTACAAAAACAAACAAAAGAAACAAGAATACTCATACACCTAACACTCATAATTAATAGTAAAAAGATCGAATGCTTTCCCTAAGTTGGAAATAAGGCCAGGATATCCAGTCTTAAAATTCCTATTCAACACTGTACTGAAAGTCTTACATTTGATAGCTGTAAGGCAAGAGGAAGAAATAAAAAGACACGAAAGATTGGAAAAGACAAAGTATAACTGTTTATCTGCATGTGGCATGACAGAAAATGCTAAATATTCATTTAATGAAAACTACTAGAAAATACAAATGATTTCACAACATCATAGAATACAAAGTCAACATATAATAATCTAATCTACCAACATATGACTGAAAAAATATTAAAAACCGTACACTTAAAAAATAACATCAAAAAACCAAAAATACCTAGATGAACTTAACAAAATATGTGCAAGACCTATACACTGAAAACTACAAAACATTGCTGAAAGATATTAAAGACCTAAATAAATGATGTACAATGTTCATGGATCAGAAGACTTAACGTCATTATGATATAATAGTTAATATAAAACTTCTAGATTAAAATATAAAGAAAATCTTTGTTACTTTGGGTTAGGCAAAGATTTCTTAATAAGATGCCAAAGGCACAAAACATATTCACAGAGATAAATTGTACTTCATACAAATTAAAATGTTTTGCTTCTTGAAATACATCAATAAAATCATAAAAACTAACCAAGATTCCAGAAGATATTTGCAATATATATTTGACAAATGCTTTATATCCAGAATACATAAAGATCTCTTACAACTCAATGAGTCAAGCAAACTAATTTATAAAGGAGGAGCAGAGGGCAAGATATGAAAAGCCAATTCATAAAACAAAGATACAGTAGTGTTCAACACCATTAATCATCAGGGAAATGCAAATTAAGATCACAAAAAGATATTTCCACATACTCAGTAGAATGGTTAAATTTTAAAAGTGTGGCAATACTAAGTACTAGCGTGTGTGTCAAGCAACTGGAATGCTCATGCTCTTTCCATATGACTTAGCAATGCCACTCCTAGATTATCTACCCAAGACAAATAAAATCACGTTTATACAAAGACATAGACATCAACTGCACACCTTAAAAGAGAACATCGATTTTGTATAAATTATACCTGAATACTGTTAAATTAAAAGGACTGTATTGGTGCTTTGATGCCAGCACTAATAGACATATGAGGCCCCTGGTAAAGGTAGCTACCTTACCTTGGCAATGATAATTAGGTGGTCAGTGAATAGAGGGTTTACTTACGATTAGGTAGGGAGTGACCTGAGACACGCTGAGATGCCGTGTTTGTCCAGAAAGAACTAGTGGAAAGAGAGTTAGTCAGGAACATACAGTTAGTTTATTAAAAGCAGAAATAAGTAGTTAAGTTTACACAAAGCAAATACACACGTGTGTGTGTGAGACCTAAAAGCCTGCCTTTCACTCTGGCAAGATGGTGACGTAGGGGCTTCTTTTGTCCAGGTTACCTGGAGAGAAAGTTACCTGGCAGGAGTATCTAGAGGTGTATTCTAGATGCAGGGTGTTAAACTGAGGTCCCCTCCTGGGGTCTCTTTCAGGTTTTACCAGTTTGTCCACCACTCATACATCTGCCTACTGCCCTGTGGATTTCAAGTTAAGCTGTCCCCGCATCACTTAGGTGAACCACTCCAGCTTCCCTGTCTCTCAGGGTAATTTGATTTCCTTCCTCCATATGAATGGTTCTCAGAGTGTAGTCCCTGGATTAGCAGCCGCACCATCATCGGGAACTTGATGGAAAAGCAAATTCTTAGGTTCCCACTCAAACCTCTTAAAGCAGACTCTAGGGGTAGAGCCAAGCAATCTTTATTTTTTAAATTTCTCCCAGGATTATGATACACAAAAAAATTGGGGTATCACTGATGTACTCTGATATCTCAACTTCATTTAGTGTGGGCCTGTATTGAATTCAATTTTGCAAATTACTAAAGCCACATATAGCTACTTGAGTTAAATGACTCTCTAGAATTATCTTGTACAGGATATCTGTAACTTCTTGTATACAATTACCTTGTATATCAGACTGATAATCTAAACCACATTCAAAATCTATTTCTTCACATTCTTGAAATTCTTGTAAATATAAACTTGCAAAATCCTCCAAATCTATGTGTTAGATTTCTTTGCATCTGGCCTCCAGGAAGCATGCTGGTAATGGGTCTGGAGGTAAAAAGCACTATGGCAAGGAAGAATTAATTGGTTTTCTCAGGTAAACTGACCCCCTCAGGTGAAGAAAGCCTTAAGAAGAAAAGAAATCCGCCTTGTAAGTGAAGAAACCACTTCCTTCCTCAACCATATTCCCACATAAATCAATTCTCAGGGTCCTAATCAGTGCTTCAGTTTTCACACAACAAATCTGAAAGGGCAGAAATTCTGAAGCTATACTACTAGGAAACTCAGATTTGGTTTTTGCTTAGCACTATATCTGTAAGATATTACATTCATTAGCCTTCTGAAGGTTGGTTTGGGGACTTGAATTTATTTACTTTAAACTTTGCAATGTTGTTAGAAGCAGCCACCCCACCATCCTGGCTTTTTCAGATGGTTTGCCCAGAGAGCCTTTTGATAAATTGAGCTTATGACTTCACAGAACCAGATAGGTTATTTTACAATTGACTTTCAAAGACCGCTAGATTTCCTACCTGATTCACTAACCTACGTCAGTCAGATCATTCATCTTACGTCTCCTATTTGTCCAGGAAAATGTTAATGCCAATTGTTGCATCATTCAGAGATCCTCACTGCAGACAACATAATATACTCAGTTTATCTTAAGCATACTGGATTGACTAGTATAGGCACTCAGAAAATCAATAAAAAGTCTAGGAAAAGTTAAGAAAAAAATAAGTACCAAGGGAACTCCACAAACAATACATCAACAACACAGCAATGATCATGAGGCCTCTACCAGTGCAGTCACCTTACTGTACTCCTGTCCTTGCTCCAGAGCCCAAAGCTGTTTGATTGGCTGACTTATGTCACATATCTGCTCCTAAGAGACTCCAAGGGTGGAGGGATGTGCCCTCTTAGAATTCTAGAGACTAGACAGGCACTCGCTCCCCTCAAGACAATGAACACGGAGGAAAGGTGAGTTTCCTAAACAATTCAGTGTTACTAATAGGTGAGAGTGGATATCAGACTGCCAAAGAAAGACAAGTTCTACAAAGCAAAATGTGAAATAAAGGGCAATGCATCTGGTTGCTGACCTTGCCTATCTTTTGCCCAAAGCCAAACCTGGAAGTATTCAGTTTTTGTTTTATTAAAGGAAGTGAGTCTTTAAGGCAATCCTAATCCTTAAAATGGCAGTTTGGTCTATAATGGGTCTATCTTTGTAAGAAACAAACAAAACAAAAACAGTGATTAAAACAATATGCACCCTCATTAGAATACTAGATTGGTCAATGCTATAGAATATTTTTTCCAAAGTGTTATTTTGAAAATGGCTACAAAGCTAGGAAAGCTCATTTCCCTGTCTTCTCTATATCAACTCTACTCCTGAGTATGCCAAGTCACATTAAGTTTCCTTTTAAGTAGGTATTCTGGCTTTAAAAAAAGAAAAAAATGACATTTAGAATCACCATTTTACAATAATAAATAAATGGACCTATGCATTGTGCATCAATGATCGCCAATATCTGAAAATGAAAGCCTGTTAGGCACTGAGTGTCTTTTTATGGAAGAATACACTACCTATCACATGATCTTTCCAAAAATAATGAAGCTGAATCTGATTAAACTTGTAGACTCAACTAGTAATTTATAGGAAAGAGAGAGGTGAGAGCAACACGTTAAACTGTATTACTAAGATGCAAAGAGCAAAATCTAGAGTGTGGGAAACAACAGAACAGCTTGCTTCAACAAATAACAAGAAAAAGGAAGAGATGGAACTAGAATCCATAATTAAGAGACAACTAGCATAAAGAGCAATCACTATGTAAGCATAAGTTACTTGAGTCCTGACTCAAACCAGTTGCAGGAAAAAAAAAATCGACACTTATTGGACTATCAGAAATCTGAACACGAACACTGAACATTTAATGATAAGGAATTACTTTAAATTAGGTATATTAATAGGATTATGGTTACGTTAGCTTTATAAGCTGAAATATTTACTCATAAAATGATCTGAATTTTTTTCAAATTAATATTGAGAAATACATAAAAATGTGGATGAAATAAGATTAGTCATGAGTAAATTATGGAAGTTAGATAAGAACATGAGATTATATTCTTTTCCTACCTACTTTCGGATGTTTGAAATTTTCCATAACAGTTTAAGAACAACACACACCTTCACATACCTTATCAGTTCTCTTTGGTATCTCTTAAATTTTCCCAATATCTTGCCTTTTAAACCACAGTGCAAAATACAACACAGCTATGACTACTTATCTTGTGATTCTCATGTGATTGGGCAAAACACCTGTTGTATTAGGTTAGCAGTTTGTTCCCTGTAGCTGACACTAATTCTTTGGTCATTACTTATATAATAATTAAGATTATGGTCATCTCAAGTATATTCAGTATTTTGTAAAAAAAAAAAAAAACGGTAGCTAAAAATTATTTAGCACTTTAACCCCAATGTAATTTTTTCAGATTGAAGTTCTCTGTATTCATTAAAACAATTAGGTCTTTAGGTAGGCTGATCATATTTTCTTGATACAAAAATGGGGCACTGAAGATGCCAAAAAATGGGACAGGGTTATGTGCTGGTGGCTAAGGGGGAGGGGAGGAGGCAAAATAATCCGAGCAGGAGCAGAGCAGTCAGGTCAATTAAGTACTATTTGATTCTATCAGCAATGACCTAATAATGATGTGTGGTCCAGCAGGACTTCATACAAACGGCCAGAACCAGTCCAAGGAATTTTGGCACTTTAGGCCAAAGCCAAATTTGACACCCCTGTAAGGCCCAATTTAAATGTCCAGCATAAAATACATACTGCTTTAAACAGCCCTGTGCCAGAAACAACCAATAACCAGCCCAGTGCCAGAAATGCCCAATTACCTCCACAGTGCCAGAGACAACCCCCATAATACTTACCTGTGGCTCAACCACGCTGCAGTGTTCTGTTCCCTTTGAAAAACAGGCAAGCATGGGGTTGGGGAAAATCCTCTTCCAGTTGGGCTCCTGTTTCTTCACAGGGCACGGGAATGCAGCAGCACCATGTACAGACTGCAGTCAGTGCTAGCAAGGGCTGTCTTTAATGCCAGACACAAGGGACAGCTGCTTTTGACCCCCCTAAACAGACTGGGCATGGGTCAGCTCAACTTCCCCTTTTGCCCTTTTTCATCAAAAATGAGACAAACTTGACACATTAAAATGACAGGACAGTTGGAAAATATGAAGAAAAGGATACTGTTCCATTTAAAACTACTTATGGTCAGCCTATCTTTAAGGCATCCAGAATAATGACAGAAATGGATTATAAAACATTAACAATCTATGAGTCTACAAGGATACCTTAGAGGAAGAGAAGTAGAGGAAAACCTGGCTTTATAAAAATTTGTCAGCCAATAAATATAAGAAAAAATAAATTACCACATTATTTTGACTCCACTCCACCCTCATGCCTAGTGACCATGTCGAATGATTAAAGCAAATACTTTTCGTGGATGCTACAACCTCTGGGTCAAAGGTTATGGGAAATAGGACATACACATTATTTCACAGATTGTTTACTAGTTACAAAAGGAAAACTATGCTTTTACAATGGAGAGCTCTGACAGTCACCACCTGCTAACCAAGTAATCAAACAGTAATATCAGTAAGTGGGACGTGACATTGTACGTTTTCTGGTTTAATGCAATGAGAATTTTCTGTCACCACCTTTTTAGACTTGACAAAAATGTTCAGACTGAATTTACTCTTGAGAAAATAAGAAAACATGTTGCGAACAGGTGAATCTACATGAAGGTTATATTGGGTATTCTAAATTGTTCTTTTCCTCTAAATTTGTCAATTTTCAAAATAAAAAGTTGGTGAAAAAAGTTTTCTATTTTGCAAGATTTACATAAATACACACAACAAAAAAGGTGTTCCTAAGTCATGAATGAAAATCAACACATCTCTCCCAAAGTATTCCAGTCAGTTAAACCAGAACTCCACCTGGTCCTTTACTGACCCAAAGCCATATCCTCTATTTGACCTCTAACAATATAGCTTTTCCTGTTTCCACTAGGTCAAGACACCGAAAAGAATAAAAAAGCCAAAGTACAACTGACAAAGCACGTATGCTGTCTCCAGAAATAAAGATCTGGAAACAAACTTAAATGTTCAAAATTTAATTTTATTTTAAAAGAGGAAACATTTGTATACTTTTTCTATCGGAAAAACACTACTGAATCCTATTCAGTAACTAACAGACAGTATGCTCTAAGTTTTTAATAGTATTAAGTAAGGTCCCATAATTACACAAACTGTAAGTACAGGTTGTTAAGCATTTCTCATACATTAAAAAAGCCTAAATTCTAATTTTGAAATCATGACTTCTCAGTCCACTAAAATGTCACAGCATTTTTGGTTTTGCTTTATTGAAATAAGTCAGTTTGATTAATATATACTTAAGATTTCATGTGTCCAAAGAAAAATATTTAGCCAGTTGTAGATTCCAGTAGAAAATTACACATCATCTTTGTTTTTAAAAGGAATCTATTTGTTCAGATTTTTTATAGTTTGCATTCAAAGAAATAAATGTAGGAAAGCACAGGGTATATTTGCAAGCATATTCTTAAGAGGGTAACATCGACCGCAAAGGGCAAAATTAATTAAAAAAATAGATAAGCCTATCGTTTTTATATTTTGTACAGAGGGTAAGAGTGAGGAAGTGTTTAGTGAGAACCATCCCATGGCGTGCCTGATAGTGCTTGATTTTTTGCCAAACCCCCAGTTATTCCTGACAGTAGAGCCCACAAATTGCTTTATTCTCATATATACTAAAAGGCTCAATATACAATTAAATTGCACCCTCATTAGGTATGTTTATAGCCCTTTTATTGTGAATTTTATCACTCCAGTTTTAATAAATCTAAACCAGGCACCAACATGTAAAGTAACTCTTCTCTATTTCACAAAAATAGGAACAAGGAAAATGCTAAACTAATTCAATAAAATCATAACATTTGAAAGAAAATTGCCCAATTTAAGAATTTGACACCTTAGACAATTCAGAGGGACTGGCAACTCACTTATGAAGAAACCCAAACAATTCCTCAACTCCAAGAACCCACTGCAGTTGGCATAGAATTTATCTCTGTAAACTTTTCAGCACTGAAGTACATCAGAAGAATTAACTGATGCTAATGTCGGTAATATAAAAAAAGCAAAATCAAAGAAAGGAGAGTGAGCATGTAAATAAAAAGTTCTTTACTCTGGAGAGCTTTTCAAAACTGCAATTCCTGGCATTCATTCAGACCAGTCCTATTGGAATTTCTGAGATTTAGACCCTGATACCAAAATCTTTCACAAGAAACTCAGGAGATTATGTGCATCCAGTAAGAATCACTAGTAGAAATACAAAGAGAGTAAAAGGACAGGAGAAAGGCAAATGAAACTTTGGAAAGCTATAATCACGATAAACAATTTCTGTGTTTGCTCATTAATTTCTGGTCAGGAAAGGTATCTATAAAACTTAAAACTAATGTACAGAAAAAAAATTTCCCATTTTCTTAATGAAAGAAAATATATCTACAAACAGTGAACCTTCCGTATTTCTACATTTTTTTTCATAATTGAAGGGTAATATGCGCTAGCAAATATATTGTTGGTAAAGATGGTTTTAAACTTCATCTCAATGGTCAGGAACAATTTTTTTAAATGTCATTTGCTTTATCTCGTGTTATGAACCTTGACACTACTCACATTCTGGCCCAAATGATTTTGTTTATAGAGAACAATTTCTGGATGCAGACAATATTCAGTAGTTAAAGATGGTTTTAAACTTCATCTCAATGGTCAGGAACAATTTTTTTAAATGTCATTTGCTTTATCTCGTGTTACGAACCTTGACACTACTCACATTCTGAACCAAATGATTCTGCTTATACAGAACAATTTCTGGATGCAGACAATATTCAGTAGTAACATTTTTACTGTCTGAATATAAATTAGGAGTTTCTTCTTCCTTTAATACTTTCAATTCATTACATAACCCATAACATCGTAGGATTTTAATTAGCTGCCTCTAGCCACTAGATGTCAGTAGCTACCTCATGGCTCCAACATGCCCCAAGATCCCCCAAGTTATCACAATCAGTATCTTTAGACATTGTCAAATGTTCCTGTCCCAGAGAAGGGTAATATTACCTATAGTTACTTCAATAAAGATTTTCTTGAAAATTGACAATCAAAATAACGTATTTTAACTAGTGAAAGACAGCCCACTGACTAAATCTTTTTGTATGCCAGGTTTATGAAGACATGTACAGTGAATTTATTTTTAATTTATTATAGAACTTCATGAATATACAGTGTATATACATGAAAGTTACATATATATTTTTAAATAGGAAAGGTAGAGGCGGGAATGAAGGTAAGCAGAGGCAAGCAGGCAGGAAGAAAGAGGAAGAAGAGGCATTTTATTTATTTTTATTTAGTTGTTCATCTTTGTTGATGTCCTCAGAAATGGGATGTGAATCTGGGTCTTTGGGATGTATGTGGATGGCACTCTTGACTGGAGGTACCATAGTGTATGGCTACTCAACCAGGATACACCTAATTTATATTTAATCTAAGCATTTTGTGATATATATGGAACAAGGGAAAGTAAATTCTACTTTTTCTTTTAAACTATTTTTTGGAATACATTAAATACACGTTTATATAGTATAACATTTTACTTCTACTAGTTTTAAATTTTAAATTTAGTAAGACCCAAATCAAAAAGAATTAAATAGCTATAAATCTAAAGTAGCATCAGTAAAGCACATATCTTTGAGTATTAGTAAACTAAACTGAAATAAGGTAAAATATAAATATCTAATTTTATGTTTGATTTAAGTGTTGCCACTGAAGGTTGCAGACTCAAGTATTATAAAGGTTATTCAAAGATAAACTTATGGACTATTCATTAAAATAGGCTGAATTGGAACCTGTGAAAAGTTCTATAATACTCATTAGCAACAAAAGACCCAAATAATTTCAAATGATCACAGATACTATTTAGGCAAAATTGTTCATGTGTCAGCACTTTTAATGTTGTGTACATGAAATTATAGTAAAAAGACAGCTATAAACAAGATGAAGCCCCTCTATTATTAATAGACCACGGTGTTACAGTAAACCGAGTTTATGTTCCACCATCAGGTGTGGTTCTCCCATCAGTTCACTTTGTGTTGGGTCTGAAAACAAACAAAAACAAACATGAAAATTCTTAAAGAAAGATAAGCTCAAGTATACCACCCACATGAAAATCTAGGACAGGCAAAACTAATCTAGAGACAGAAAAAATGATCAGTGGGTACCTGGGGTCAAGGGGGTGGGGGTGGGGGTGGGGGTGAAGGCAGTGGAATCAAGGAAAACTTTCAGGGTTGCGAAAACATTTTCTATCTTAATTGGGGGGACAGCTGTACAGTTGTACACATTTGCTCAAATTCACAGAACTGTACACTTAAAATGGGTACATTCTGTTGTATGTCCACTATAACTCAATAAAGCAGACTTTAAAAGAAAAAATAGATAGGAAACGTTCTCCTTTTTGAAAGTTCTCAAGTTTCCCAGATGACTCCAGGAATATTCACTAAGAGGTTAAGCAATCTCAATCTCATTTGCAAAAAAGTTTCATCTCTTTTGTGCTCTGTTGTATACATATACAAAAACATAAAACATAATGCTCAGCATTCTAGAGCAAAAAATACCTTAAAAATCTCCACTCATTTTGTTTAGATGAATCCGTCAAGTCTTATTTTAACTGTGAAAATATACCTAAAAGCACCTTTAAAAATACCAATAATAAACTTTCTTAGGACACATTAAAGCCTTTTATCTTTTTGTCCTCAACTCCTCGATGTAGACCTAGAACCGTAATAAAAGCTCAATGAACTAAAATATAAAATTAGTTTGTAAAAACAGCCATTCACATTAAAATGATCATCTAGAGTAACAGACCAAATTGGATGTTCCCTCATCTATCTCCTAAGATACTGAACATTATTGTGTCACATCAGGTCAGCAATCTATACTGTCTCAAAACTGGTTACCACAACAAAGTACTTTAGTAATTATTAGTTATAATTATTAGTAAGTTGCTAAATATAATAGGTACCCATCAATAAATTACTTGCTACATGTACTGTAAGTGTGGTAACAATTGTGTTAAAAAAAAAAAAAAAGCCCAACTCTAAGCAAAGTCAATTATTTTCTGACTCTATATATTAAAGGGAAATAAATAAAAGTCTGGAAGAACATACAATAAAAACGGAACTAGGGAAATGAGGATGCGAAATGGGTTTAGGGATAATCAGGGATGGTCTGAGCTTCAGCTATGATGTTTTAAATCTGTAAACAAAGAAGATAATCATTATATAATGACACCACTTAAAAATACAGCTCTTTGAGGTTTTTTTACTGTAATAAAGTATTCGCTTATTAATGGTCAGCTCTACCAGAAGACAGAACACAGGCACCAGTCTGTGGTTCCAGCATCTGTTCCCATTAACTCACTGAGACTTTGAGGAAGGCCCAGGACCTTCACTCAGCCAGTCTCAGGTTGCTCATTATAAAGTGAGAGACCTGGTGTAAACAGAAGTCTCCTTTCAGCTTTCAGAAATATTCTAGTTTCTACTCTATTATTGCCCTACGCAGCATACTCCTTTCCCTTCCTTCTAAAATGTGATTTTTCTTGATCAAGCACTTTCTGATAAGCAAGCAAATCTTCATTACCTCCAATACTTTACAAGAAATGTAAATTGGAGAACTATAAAGCTCTATATCACAGTTTAAGAATTTCATATAATGTTCAGATTAACAATCTACTCCCTCATTATAGACTTCCTTCTGGGTCAAAGATGATGTGGGAAAATATGGTAAACACAGATCAAACACCTTATCAGACACTGGGGACACAAGAGTCAAGAAGAAAAAATTCCCAGCTCTCAACTTCAATCTCAACTTAGTTAGGGAAGTTAAATAAGTTAGGGAAGACAAATAAGAACCAGGAAAAATGCCAGATATGCAAAGAATTAAAGATGAGGCTGACAGTGACTGATGACTACTTGAGATGGAGTAGTTAAAGGAGGTTTCTCAACAGGAGAGACGTTTAAATTGGGGTTGAGAATGAAAAAAGAAATATATTCTAAGCAGAAGGGAAAGCTAATGTAAGGCCCTAAATTCTAATGTAAAGCCATAAATTCTCCATATTATTATTCAGCCATAGTTCATACAAGGAGGAAATCACCCAAAGTGCAGTGCAGTGACCTCATTTTGCCAAAAAAAAAAATCTACCTAATCAAAGGATCTTTGTAGTTTACCTCTACCTTAGAGATGGAGTGACTATAAAAAGATATCCACACAATCAGTGATCTTTTTGAACATGAAATTACATCGCTTCACCTCAGTTCTTAAAACCATTCAACTGCTTCCCACTGCATTCTGAATAAATGCTTTTTTTTGTGGTCGAAGACTCTGGCTTCTTTATACTCTGCCTATTCTTTCAACCTTACCTTATTCGCTCTCTACTCTCCTCAAAAACTCCAGCAATATGGGCCTTAACACACTCCTATATGTGTTGGAAGACAATTCTCTATAGATCTTCTCATGATTCTGCAAGATCTGAAGTAAAGGCACTGCCTACATTTGCACTCGATTATCTTTCCAAGTTGCTTCTAAAGAGACCGGCCTCAAGAAAAAGAGATCATCAAGTCTCATCTGCAGCACAAGTTAGGTTCCTGCTATTGCTATAATAAACTCTCTTTTATCTTTAGAAGTCTTGCATTCATGAAACCAGGGCAGCTTAACCTATTAGCTTATAAGCAGGAAAAGATCTTAATCCCTTCAGAGTTCTTCAGTTTTTCTCAGGTTAGAGACCCTGAATATACTGCTTATTTTTTCGCCTTGAAATATTCCTACCTCTACTTTAATTCATATAGCTGTCAGGAATCAACTAAGGTGCTACAATCCCAGAGGAGTCTATGTCTTAAATTCCTAGAATTCATCACAATTTATTAACTCTAAGTTTGTGTTTACTTCCATCATTAATAGCACAAATATATTCAGAGTCAACCAAGTTCTTGACATAGTATCTAACTGAACAAACGCTCAGTAAGTCCCTCTTCCTTTCTTTACATGAATTACAGAAATTGATTTTTAAATAAATGCATTTTATAACTAATTAGAAGAATGCATAGACCTGTACTATCACCTTACCAACTGTAAATAACCAAGTTCAATGTAAAAGCTTAGGAATTCCAGGCTTTCCTGCATTCAAAAATTTCTCTAAGGGAAGATTCTCAAAGAGGCAACTCATGAGACTTCTGTTGTTTCCACAGCATTTCTTTACCCGATATCAGCAGCCAAGCAAAACTAATATAATTTAATCCTGTTGGGTTTTTCTGTTCTAAACTGCTGGAGCATAAATCAGTACTAGAATGATACCTGCTTATCTTTCTTGGAATAGAAAAAAATAAGAGAATGTTACATGTACTGTTCTTTAAGTCATTTCTACGTAACACAATTTTTCAGAGAAGTTTGTTAACATCATAGATTTTTCTTTCCTATTTACCAACTATAAAAAAACTTTTTTTTTTGGTGTGGGAGGGACATTAAAAAAAAAACCTTCTTATTCTATACTTGTTCTTAAAACTAGTCCTATCCCACAAACAAACAAAATACCAAAACAATGATCATTGTTTAAGGTACTCTAAGGGGCATGCCCTAGTGGCCTAGCAGTCTAGCATACCTGAGAGAATTCCCAAATACATCCCAAAGTCCCGGTTCGAGACCCAGGGTAGGGGGCACAACCAATATGAACAATTAAAAATAAAGTGCTTCTTCCTCTTCTCTCTGCCTGTCTACTTGCCTACTCACCTTCATTTCTACCTGTACCTTTCCTTAAAAAAAAAAAAAAAAAGTTACTTAAATATTAGACTTATACATCTGACACTATCCTCAGGACAAGGAGTGAATGACTAACAATAATGGAAGTGACCATAACCTCAGAACTCCATAAATAATCTTCACCTTTAAAACAAGCTAAATGCTATCTTACTGCAATAAATAAACACGAGTGAATACAATTAGATATAAGCACCACAAAGACAAAGATGCTGTCAGTTTTGTTTGCTGCGGTAGCCTCGTACACTACTGGGACTCCAGAAACAGGGACAGAATGGCACCTACCATTAAGAATATCTTCAAATCCAATAGTCTCATCATTACCCCTCAAAATATCCAGTGAAAGGTTTGAGCTTGGAAGAAATGGAAGACGCTGAACCTTCAGGAAAAGTAGCAATGGACAAAATTAGAAAACACTAAGGAAGGGAAAAGAATATATAATCTAACTTCATTCTTGTCATTATTTGTAAAATTCACAAAACTGAAGTGTCAGTTAAACCAGTAGAAACAAAACACTAATATTTTCATCTAAATCAACTTCTAAAAATTTCTCAAAACTTAATACATGAATACGTGAAGACTCTGAAATTACAACTTTTATTAACTTGATAATACCATCAGGCTTATAAGTATGTGCGAGCTTTGCTTCTGCCCAGAAAAACCGCAGCATATATCATGTGATGAAATGAAAAACCCAGAGTCCAATGACACATTCTTAACAAATGTTAAGATGATCAAATTTTTTTAAGTTTCTTTAAACTCCGACTGTGTAAACTAGTCACTTAATTTTCTATGTTGTTTCAATATTATTCATAGTACAAAAATAAGCTATGACCCTTTAAAACAGTAACAATAACCAAACATGAATGAAAATCAACATTATCTGTGGGTCTTTAAAAAACCTTAATGCTACCAAACTAGTGTTATCTCCTTTTTTCAAGATACATACATTGATGGCAAAAGAGCTCCTAAGTATAGCGAAAAAAGCGTGGGATGTGGAGTCAGATTTTAATTCAAATTCTTTTTTTTTAACCATTTACCAATCATGTCTTTGCATAAGTTATCTGATGTGTCACCCCCAGTTTTCTTACATGTGAAATGGGATAATACTACCTTCCCCTCAAACCTACAGTAGTGTAGTATAAAGTTATCATTATTGGCATGTTGTTGGTATTCACAAACTTTAAAGTAGCTAAACCAAATTTTCAGTTTTCTGTTATATTTGGAATCAATGTAGTTAATTCTGGATGTTGCAGAAGAACACCTAACAAGTGTGCTTAGTGTCTAAATGATACTAGTACTTTAAAGCAATCATAACTCTAGAATCCAAGGGGAAAAAAATGTATCCAGACTACAAATATTTTCAATTACTAAAGGACTATAGTTATTTAAATCTTCATAGTATAAAAATTTCTCTAGATTCAAAATTTGGAGAAAACAAAGGAAGTAATGAGGAAGAAGAAACAGAAGGGTCTGTAAGTTAAACTAGAAAATAAGGGGCTGAGAGGTAGTGTGATAGGAGGTACTATCTTCAGAGAGCAACAGAAAAGTATGTGCCGGCAGTTGTGATATATATTGATGAACAGGAATTGCAATAGTATAGTAAAGAGGGGCAAAAAGGGTTAGAATGTGGGACAAAGATTTTTTGATTAAATGGGATTCAAATCTTAGGCCCAACCCCAAAACATGAACAACAGGTAGCTAAAATCTGAGTAGTAGAAGAATATAGAAGGAAGATACCAATTGTGTGTCAAATCTGCTATTTCATTTACTCCTCAGAATAACCCTAATTACCCTATATCATTCTTATTTGTTAACTCCATTTCATATTACAAACACAAATAAACAAAAGATCTAAGGCTCAGAAAGCTTTCTAAGCTCTTAAGACTGAAAGATGATGGAGCCAAGATTCATATTCTGAATTAAAATCTCTTTTAGAGTTTTGTCCTTTAGGGGAAGTTCTAAAACAGCTTTCAAGATGACTTAGCCAATATAACTGATGGAATTAACAGAGTTTATTGGGAAAAGCACAATTCTGACCAGTAAGGGAAAGGAATTCACATAGAAGAACATGTGCAAAAGCTAAAAGGTAGGAGAACAAAATTAGTCAGGAATCTGCAAGTAGTTTAGGAGGGTATGAAGTATGGTGGAGGCAAGGAGAAGGTAATTCATGAACAGAGCCACATTAGCAAAGCTGAGTTTTATTTTAAGGGTAAAGGGAAGGGAATAATAAGATCAAATTTGTATTTTACAAAGATTATTTTGGCTATACGCTGACAGTTCATTGTATACAACTGTCTTGAGCAGTAGGGGAGGGTGTAATCCATATGAAGCACCATACAAATCAGAACCAATATAGTAGTAATGGTGAATAGATGATGGGAATGAAGGATCAGGTGAGATAGCCAAGGCTAATGCTCCAATTTCTGCCTCAGGAAGAAATTTATTCATTCGTATCTAATAAGGAGTAAGTAATAAGTTATCCTGTACTTGTTCATGTGAAACTGGAAGCGTCTATGGGACTTCCAGTGGAGAAGCCTATTAAGTTAACAGCTTATGAGAATTATACTTGGGATTTATCAACATATAAAATAAAGTTATAGAAAGACAGGAAATAGGTGAGGAGAGGACTGGAGATGGGGCACTAACAAAACTGGAATTTCTGCAACAGAAAATAAGCAAAAGGAACTCACACAGACACATGTGGAAACAAGATTTTAGAAAGCAGGTGGACATCAGGAACATGTGGTCCTCTAAGAGTCATGGGAAGAAGGTGCCACTAGTTTTTACCAAAGGGAGCTGAAGCAAAATGAGGGCTGAAAGTGGACACTGTTTAGGACCACTATTACTGGTGTGACGGAAGCCAGAAAACAGTGGGTTGAATGAATAGGAAGTAAAGGAATAAATATAGCAAATGCTTGAAACTTTTAAAAACTCAACCAGTGAGAATAAAAAATTGTATAAAAGGATTTAAGGTTCACACAACTTTTGTTTTAAGAGACAGAGGTTTGAATATGTGTAAGTGCTGATGAGTCTGAGCAAGGAGAGAGACTGAAGATATCAGCTATGGAAAGGATGACTGGAGAGGATTCCCTCCAACAGGGTGACAAGATAAGATGGCAGATGAGGGACAGTTCTTCAACACTTGGAAGAACATTTTTGAAGATCTTATTCCCAAGTAACAGGTGTACTTGACTATATCACAAGCTGCGCACTAGACACCTTCATTTGGCTATTCCTAGAGGTGTCTCAAATTCAACATAACCCTCACAAAAGGGAAAAAAAAAAGCAAGAAAATAGATGGAGGTGAATTTTCACCATCTATAATTTGAAGTTTTCCATTTAATGCATTTATCTCCTCTATAGGAATCGAGGTCATATCCTAAAAAGAGGTAAAGTAGATTAGGTTGAAGGGAAGAGGTGGTATATATAGCTGTTATTAAAATGGAAGAGTTCTTCCAACTGATATTAACACATATGTGGGATACATTCATAACTGACATCCAAAATCTCACCTGCTGCACTGCCTTGAATTCCATTTGTAATTTTAGTGGAGCAAATAGACCTTGGATATTTCTCAGCGTGGAAAAATTCATTTTATCTTGGTTGAGCTGGAACTACAAAAAAATATAATTTTAACTTAAACTCAACATTGTGATTCAAACAGCACTGATACATATGTAGCACAACACTTGGATGTAGACTTTTAGTATCTTTAACTGAAATGAACTTTTACTAATTTCTTCTATTTCTTTAATAAATTTTAGCATATATGTCTATTTTATCCACCATACAGGTACACATCATCAGTATAAAATTACCACCTAAAATGAACTTACAAACTGAATAAATTAAGGAATGTTTTTTACATTGCTGAAGTATATTTAAAAAGCAAAATCACATTTCAGTGTTTTAACCAGAATTACTGTGAAACTAGTAGTAAAAATTAATAGTTAATTAAGAAACAGTTAAATATAGTGACAAAAATTGAGTGAATTTTTAAGTGCAAAAGTATTTATTTTAAAGGATTTCATTAAAAAAAAAAAACTCGTTATACATTCCTGTTAATTTAATGACAATGTTTAAAATGCACTTTTTGATTCCAGGGAGGGAATCCCCAAATTCTGTAATGTTTGTCGAATTTGCACTGGGTATTAACAAACTTTTTTTCTTTTCTTTTTTTTTTTGTGAAATCATGTTTTCTAAGCCCTTATATTATTCTAAAAAAACTCTATAGTAATTTAAAGTACTTTAGGCAAAATGAAGTTAGTTAAGCTCAATCAAGTTATTTAGCTCAAAAGTCTCTTAAAGACAGTGGATATGTTATGCAACAGACTGCTATAAAGATGTGTCTTGAGCTAAGATTATTACAATGAAGTAAAGTGACCTTTGAACTTATTTTTTTATTATAGGCATGCCCATTTTAATTGCACTACTATTGTATCCCACAGGTACCATGTTTTGTTTTTGTTGTTTTTCACAAATTAACCGTTTATAGCAACCCTGTATCAACCCTCTATCAGTCTGTTTTCTAGTAGTATGTTTGCTTTGTCTGTGTCACATTAAGGAATGCATGTGCATCTATGGTGTGGACACAAATAGTAAGATTATATATATATATATATATACATATACACATAAATATAAAGCTATTGCACACAAAAAACTACAGCATAGTATAACTTTTTCTTTCTTTTTTTAATTTAAAGAGGAAGGCAGGCAGACAGGAGAGGAAGAAGAAGCATTTTATTTATTTGTTCATTTTGGCTGGTCCCTCCCGTCTTCAATTTTGAACTCAGGTGGTCTATGCCCCAGCTGCTGAATGAGTGCTTTGAGTCACCAGGGAAGACCAAATATAACTTTCATATGCACTTGGAAACAAAAGAATTCCTGTGACTCTCATTATTGCAGCATTCATTTACTGCACTACTGTATAACTCTGTAATCTCTGTTGTGCCTATTCTTAACAGTCATTAAAAAAAAAACATTTTCATCAAACACTTACCAAATTAGTACTCACCTCAGATGTGACCTAGGAGCTCTACACATAAAAGTTTGAGTAAGATTTCTAGCACTATGGTTTTTAATTATTTTAGCTTCAAAAATTTTGACTGATGGTCCTTAGGGAAAACATGCATTTTTTTTTATTATGGATATATGTTTGAGCTTAAGTTCTAATTGAAGGATTTCCTTTAAATATTGAGTTACCTTCATAAGTACATATTTTATATAAAAATTCAATTTCATAAACTGATAAACATAATGTGAGGATAAATTCCAACTACTAATCAATATATACTTATTAGTAATCAGTAGTAAAATTAGGCTCTGCAGCAAAACACAACAAAAAAGAAGAAAAAGATTTCCCTGAAGGAGGTTGTATAATTCAGTTGAGAAGACATTACATGCAAGTCAGGGCTTCTCAATCCTTGGCACTAACGACATCTTGAACCAGGTAACTCTTTGTTGTGGTGGGTAAGGACTAACTATTCATTACAGGATGTTTAGCAGCATCCCTGGCCCTCTACCCAACAAATGCCAGGGCAAAAGACTTACCCCACCAACACCACGTTGACAATCAGATGTTGCCAAATGTCCCCTGGGGTGCAAAATCATTCTAGGTGAGAACCACTGGGGTAGATAATGATAGTTATCCTCTACCACTATCACCACTGTAGCTCCCAATTATGCAAAACCACAAAAAGCCAAGATTTGTCAGGGAATGGACTATTATTACCTCCATTTTACAGATAAGGAAATTAAGACTTGCTCAAGTTTACTTAGCTAATAAGCGTGGTACCAAAGAACTTAAACATATACAGCTCAACTACACAAGCTATACTAAAAGACAATGCCATAAAATTCCAAGAGAGAGGCTAACATTAACTGGTAAAATGACTGAGAAAGACTGCATAGAAGTAACAGAAGTAAACTGAGTCTCAAAAGATCTGCGAATTTTAACTCTTTATCACTTTGTCCAGTCTCACTCAGATTTACCAGTTTTTCTTAACATGTATTGCTCAGAACTTAACCAACATTCAAACCAAAAGGCAAGACTAATACAGTGAGACTATACTCTCCCTTGATTTGAACCTTAACTTATTATTAAAGTCCAAGATTAAAGTCCAAGATAGCAGTAACTATTATTTTTTTACAGTGGCTAACAGGCTGACTTATTCTGAAATAGTCAATGCAGACTTTCACATTCATCTCTATTAAGTGCTTTTCTTAGAAGTTTTAACCTAATCTTTTGGTTTATTGTGTCAGTGAAGTAGTTCATTTACTCATCAAAATAAGTCAGCTACCTTACCAGCTTTTTCCTCCATTAAACTGACTTACATGTTATCAATGGTTAATCTTAAATCTCTGAAAAACATTTAACTTTCCTAGGTCAAACTTCTGAGTACGAAACCAGAATGTACCTAAAGCAGCAAGATTTCTTACTTTCTCAACTTGGACTTCATTATTCATTAGTTGTCCTATAACTCTTATAGAAGATCTTTCCTCTGCTAAAGAGAAAGGAAGCATAAAATGGAATAGGCCAGTTTTCTGTTAACTGAGGAACACTGCTACATCTTCGTCAAGTGGTTAATATATCTCTCTCTTGTTATAAATGTACATTAATAAGAACCCATAAAGTTGTCTTCAGAATCCCACAATAATCTGCACAAGCTAGACCCTCTGTGGAAGCGACCTTTACCTACCTATATACCTGATGAATATTGATCTAAACTGTCCAAATATCCCCCAAGTCTATAATTCCTTCCACAAGCCCTAACCATAGGGGACTGCTCCATCCTTGATCCTCTACAGCACATTTTAAGCCCTTTCCACTGTGTATCCTTCCATTGAATTTTAAGCCCTATAAGGTGGGGATTATACCATATTCATCTGTGTATCTACTAATAATAGCAAGTGGCTATGTCGCTCAGAAACTTAAAGATGCAGGGCTTGAGAAAGAGATGAAGGCAAAAGATATGGACTTGGAAGTCAACAGCAAAAATAGAAGGGGAAAAATATAAGAAAGAAACCAAGATTATCAAGTGAGCAAATATTATGAGATAGTAAAGTGGACCAACCAATATCCATTAATAAAAACACACAGAATTATCTTAATACATAAAACCACAAAAATATAACTCAAAGTACTTTTCTACTAAAAGATAAAAATACACAGGTAACATACTTACATTTTTTTCTGATAATTCAAGAGGATGACTGGGCAAAAGTTCATTTTTCACACAAGGAAAACTGAAAATAAGCATTTAAAAAGATAAAATATCACACAATACTCAAAGGTCAAAATCACAGCTATAAAGGATGTTAACTATAATGAAACAGCACAAGGGAGTTTTTTTGATGATGAAATGGTTCTGCAACCCAACTGTGATGGTGGTTCTAGGAATTGATACATGTATTAAAATTCATGTAACTATATACACAAAAAAGAAGAAAGTTATCAAATTTACTATAACTTTCAAAAGGCATCTACTATAGATACTAGTGGTGAAGACTTCAATTCTCTAGGAAGAACCCTCCCCAAAATGGTGCAAAATGAAGACGGATATCTTGGGGGAAATTTAATAAAGTGTGTTTTCATGCCAGTGGCATCCTTAATTATTTTACTAAAAACAAACCTAAGCCTTTTCTGTTCAGGTCTAATGTATAGCCAATAGTAAATATATTTGTAATAAACACATGTTAATCACTATGTTCGACACTTATTAAATATCTACTATATACAAAGTACTATGTATAGGTGACACACAACTAGAACCAAGCCACTGATGATACCTTATTATCCAAACAAGAATTTGAGAGCTAAAGGAAATGTTAGAAATTCCACAATAATCATTATTGGATACTGTCTTTGTACAGAATATACTAAAAGTGGAATTTGAAAATGGCTCTGCTTGTGACAATCTTAGAGTCTAACTGGGAAGAACAAAAAGCATTTCATGTAGAAAATACATATATATAAGCAAATCATTAGGATTTGATTTCTGCCTAGCTTATGAATTATATTATGATGCTCCAGAAAGCCTGAATCTAGAGTTCATGCTCTTTTTTGTTTTTAATTTTTTATTAAAGTTAACACTGGTTATAACATTTTATCACCTTCAGGTACACAAAATTATGTAAAAATCTGTACATACACATTACGTTCACCACTAAAAAGTCTAATCCCATCCTTCATGGAGTCCATGCGCTTAAATGCCATGTTCTAATGTCTCCCAAAGAAAAGTGAATTTCCTTTAGTTAATAAGATAAGGAGACAAATGGTTCATGAAGTTACCAGTAGCAAAAAGAATCCTACCAAATCATGCTATTGGGGAACATCTCCTAGCAGGATGCCCTAATTCTGGGAACCTACTATTCTGGAAGAGACTTTTTTCACTGTAGATAAAATCTATGCCTCTACTCCCTTCCTCTCCCGATCTAAGGTATATTATTTACTGTCTCCCAAATTATACATACAGTTATAACCTATCAAAATACATAAAGAATATTGTGACAAATAATGCAGAAATATTTTATTATAACAAAGTAATAAATCTTCCATATACCCTTTTCGAAGAAGATCATGACTTTCAAAAGGTCCACTTGCTGAAAGTTCAGTAACCGGAATACTGTCTTTTAGCTGAGCTCCAAGTCCTCTGGCATTCTACAACAAAAATAAACAGTATTAAATTTAAAAACTTAAAACTTATATTGAACACCTATGTAAAAAAGACTGTGTTAAGTACTAGACAGAGAAGATAAGGTCTCTGCCTCAGAGTGCAATCCAGACAATTATGAGGAACCTTAAACAGTGACATACATGATATAGTAAAATCAAACCAGGAAGGACTGAGCTCTGAATGCTATCAGATTCAATGGCATTCAAGGGAAAAAAGAACATGGGTAAAGGTATAAAAATATAGCTATAAATAGTTTGAGATGACTAATATGTATGAGTGAGGCAGATGTAAAGGTTGGCAAAATGAAAAGTTAGAAAGCCTTAAGCATTCAAAGAAATTGAGTTTTAATCTGAAAAAGTTATAGCATAATCAGATTTACCTGCACTGGAAAGATTCCTCATTTAAGTTGGAATGATTAGTAAAGAACCAAAAAGCTCAAGACAGAATCCTACTAATTACTATTCCTTAAGAAAAAGGAATAAGGAAATGAGATTAAGGAGAGATGACTAAAAGAGAGTAGTCATAAAAGCTAAGGAAAAAAGGAGAATGTCAGAAAACATTGGTTTCTATTAGAGTAGTACTACCTATGAAAAACAAATGCATTTTTCAGAATAGAGATTATGAAAGTTGATGATCACTATCAGAATAGTGTAAAACAAAATAATCAAAAACAACTTCAGTGCATTTGAAACTGATGAACCATATATATGTATAATATACAAACACTTTTAATCACGAAATTTATTAAACATCTACTACATGGTAGGTACTGTTAGACGCTGTAGATACATGTTGACCTTCCAGGGTTTTGTCTAATAGAGACAGATTAAACAAAGAAAAATGTAATAAATGCTACAACAGGTAAAACGTAAGATACTGACTTTAAATTGCTTATTGCTCAAGAACAGTATCCCTGAAAATCTGTGGAAAAAAATGTAACTCTCAGGTAGTTTAGTATCCAGTCATATACTATTCTAAAAGCTATTCGGAGAAACCAGTTTTTCTTTTAAATTCTTAACTTGTGTATTTTATTTGATCAAGTGCTTCATGTTATCCAGTCTTTCTTTCACATACCACACTCCTCTAGGCTCTAACTTGTATAACTTAACAGCACTCTACAGTCTAGCTGCGTCTACCCTTGCATTTTTCCAATTTTGCATATGAAGGCTTTTCTAAAATACAGCGGCACTCACCTAAGAAGTTAAAAACAATTTTCAATGATTCACCAATATCCTGTCTAAGAATAAAACCAGGATCCTTAGCCTGGAATTCTCAGAACCTTCACAACAGAGAGAAGTCATGGTCAATCAGTTAAAGAATCTGGAATCTAATATGGACAGCCCCTTAACCTATGTTTACTCACCTATCTCAGGTACTTAAACTCTTTTCAGTACTAAAGTGATATGGTGGTATCCCGTTACTTCCCTAAATGAAAATCTTCAACACTCTAGAGATTGCTTTACTGTAAAATGTCAGAAGAAAAGTTTCTTCTAAGCACAGAGTAAAGGGGAATTCTAATTTCTGGGTTCTACTGTGATCGTTTTCCCAATTTTGTTCTGTAAAATATTAGGATTAGTAGATGTTTCCAACAAAGTAGCAGAGGAAAGCAAATCTGTGAAAAGTTAAATATCACTAGAGAGTGTCTATAAAACCTCTTTACAATCAATGATCAGCAAAATTTACCACCAGAAGCTTTCTCATATATGGATGACCTATCAGCAGTACAGCTGTCAGAGTCAGGGGCAACGACAACCGTTCCCAAATTTTACAACTTTTAAGTTAAAAATAGCGAGAATGGGGGAAGAGGGGCACTAACGATACCGATAAACTGCGAAGAGCAAGTCTGATCCCCGCTCCTCCAACACCCGGAGTACTGAAAAAAAAGTTCCAAAATAGCTTGTAGAATAAAGCTGAGTTAAAACAAACCCACAGTTGTGGGGTGATTATCAAGGCAGTTCGGAGGCTCAGCGGAGTGAGAAGTTTGAAGGCTCTGACCTCCCAGAGGTTCTCCCTCAGGAAAGGCAGTCCGCGACGCTTTCGGATTTGTCCTTTCCAGTATGGGCCAAGTAGGGAATGGGCCCACTAGGAAACTCAGAGGTGGGAGGACAAAAAACAAGAGAAGAGAAGGGGGTGGAACAGAAAAACTTCCAAGCGCTACCTCCCAACCTGCGTCGGAGCCGGACCAGAGCGGGCCAGAACAACAGGCACCACCCCACCCCCAAAACCCGTGACTCGACAGATCATGGCGTCCGGCGCCGGCCCCATCCCTCGCCGCCGTCGCCGCCAGCTACGGGCTGCGAGATGGCGCCCTGTTCCTGCCGGACCACGGTCCCGGACCTGCCGAGAACTCGTGTCAACCGGGGGCTCACTCACCATCTTAACTCGCTCTGCGAAAAGCCTCTCAGCCGCGTTACCTACAGACGGCCGTGCAGCTCACTTCCGTCTCCGGGGTTGCTCCCCACATCCGCCGGAAGTGCGTCCTTCCTGGGGAGGAAGGAAGGAGGCGCGGGGTGCTGGGAGTGAGCGGCGCGGCCCGGAGCTCCCACGCCTGAAGTTCCGAGGGACCCGGGGCCAAGGGCGCTGTAAGGGTGTGTGCTAGGAGGAGGAGGAGGGGGGGGGTTGGGACGAGACGTGCGGGACGAGAGGCAGGACCCTGGACCTCCGCTTTACTTAGAATAAACATCTACCGGCCGTACGTTAGAAGATGTGCAATGCCCTTTGGTAGATGCCTTATTTAATTTAAAAAAAAGAAAACCTTTGAGGTAGATATTGCGTATGAGTAATATGTATGGAATGTGTGATTTGCTTGCAGTCGTTCCGCTAGTAAGGCAAAGGTGGAACACAAGGTTTTTGCCAGTTTTTTTTTTTTTTTTAAATCTAGTATATGGAAGACCTGCCCTGTTAGGATTCTGTGCTGAAGCTAAATATACAGAAATGACCCAGCTGCAGTGGTTTCTGGGCTCATTATTGATAGCTATGAGGTTCTTACTACATATGAACACAATTCTAAGTGCTTTACATGAATTATATCCTTTGATCCTTTCAGTCTGATGAAGTACTATTCTAACCCAATTTTATAGGTAAGGAAACCAAGATATAAAAGAAGTTAAGAACTTATGAACCTAAGGATCCATCATCATGATCATACTACTGTACTGTTTGCCTTTCAAATATAATGTGATAAAGTGGCCTTATCCTCTGGCTTCATGAGTGGAGATAAGAATTATTTGGGTTGATAACCAAAGGAAAAGAGAACTAGTCAGAGGAAGAAGAGATTTACTGGCAGACTTGCTTGTGTGTAATCTGAAGTAGCGGAAAAGGCCACATAGGCTTAAATTCAGAGAGAATAGAGTAATATGAGATGAGGTTAAGTACTTGGAAAGAAGTTTATTATGAAGGCTTTCATGAACAACATTAAGGCTGAGATTTTCAACCCTTGGACATTGACAATAGAACTGAGGTTACCAATGGGGAAAGAGGTGGTGGAATTAAGTGGTGATGGGAGTCCAATGGACAGTAATGAAGGACTTTGGTCAATTTGGTGGTGGTCTTGATGTGTTCATATATAGTTGATGAATGGTGAACCCACACATGTGGGCTTATATTATTTGGTAAATCGGTTACCTGAAAAGTGTTTGAAAAAAAAAGTGGGGTTTTATCTTTAAAAAGCCACTGAAGGATTTAAAGGTGAGAGGTGTTGAGAATACACACACACAATCTTGAAGTTCTGCACTGCTTCATACGTTAAGTGTTCTGTACTGCTGTGTTTACGCATCTTCTTTTGGCACTTCAGAATATCCATCTTTAAGATTTAAGCTTGAGTGTTTGATTTGCATCTTTTTCCTTTCACTCACTTGTACCTAAGGAGCTATTTTTAATATGTTAATGTTTGTTGATCAGTTTGGTCATTAAATATTTGTTGAGCATTTACTTGGTACAAGATTTTGTAGCCAAAATGAAGAAAAAGCTATTTCCCTATACCTGAGATGCTTTTTTTCCCCTTGGGGAAAAAAACATATAAAGGGGGTGGGCAAGTTACCATAAAATGTGTTGATTATATGGTGAAGGATGGAATTGGACTGTTGGTGATGAACTTAATGTAGTATATACAGATGTTGATCTATAATGCTGCACACTTGAAACATATAATAGTGTAATGCAGTGTCACTTCAATAAAAATATCATTTAAAAATGATGAAATCAAATGAAGTGTGGTAAATGCTAAATAGAGAGAAGAACTGGGTCAGGACTTGATTAGAAACTGAAAAATAGCATTTGAGGAAGACGAAACATGGAACGGCAGGGATTTGCAAAAGGGCATGTTATAATCTGAACAGTGAGGTACATTTCCATGTTTTGAAGTGCTGAGTAAGTAGGTGTAGCTAGATGAGATGAGATTGAAGAGACTGGTTGGGGCCAAAATGAAAAGTCCCTGTATTGTGTACTGAGGTTTTGGACATTTTCTTGGAAATTGAGATAATGAAAATCTTGTCACAAATACTTGACATTAAAAAAAAAAAAAAAAAGGTTATAATGGCAGCATGAAGGATACACTAGAAATGAGAGAAACTAAGAACAACGATACCATTTAAAGTGTTGCAGCATCCAAACCAGAGAAAATAAAGGAATACATTGGAAAGACTGAAAAATAATGAAAAGCACCCTCCTTGTTAGACCTCTCTGAAAGACTGGTTTGTCTGTATAGCATAATGCTTTGTATACTTCATGTAGGCAGTAAAAAAGGCCAGGGCATTCAAGAAAGTCTTTACATCTAATACATGGTGACTGTCTCTTTAGGACTTGGGAAAACCTGGAAGAGGCATGAAAAAGGCATGAAGAAGAAAAGTAGAAAGTGCTCACTTAAGGAATGACTCAATGGCCAGTGAAGATATGTCAATATAAAGGAATGATGTCAAGAATAACCAGTGATGTTAAGTATTTAGTTGTATGGGAAATCAATGGAGTTTGGCAAATGAGATGCCATTTATATGATTGTCTGGTGAGCAATTTAAGTAAAATGGGGGTAGGAACCAGATTACTAGAGAATGAAGAATTAACAGTAAGAAAATAAGGAATTTTGTAGATTAGTCTTTTCAGAAAATTATCAGTCTTAAAAAAGAAAAAAGAATTTGGTTTGAATGAAAGTTGGGTTTTGTTTTGTCATAGTTGAAAATACCCAGATTTATTAGGTAGATTTTAGAGTCAGTGAAGATGCAGACTGGAGACACCAGGGAGAGAGAATCCTCTAGAAGGCATGATTGAGATAATGTCCTCAAAAGTCTAGAGCAGGTATTAGGGATCAAGGACAGGAATGGGATGATAGTCATCGAAGAAGTCTATTTCTGAATCGAGAGAAGATGGAAAACATGGTAAATAAAGACAAATCCTGAATTGTGGAGGAGGAATATGGGAACTGAAATCCAGTCACCACTGTAATAGTGATGATGCGAGAGGAACCAGTCATGGTTTTAAAAAAAAGAAGTCAAATTAAAGAGTCACCATGGAGAATGTACTGGCAATCAATAAAATGAATTAAATGAGCTGCTCAGAACCATGTGGACATGAATGAGGGTGAGTAACATCAGTTTGTAATGGACTAGATCAATACAGTTGTACTATTTTCTGCAACAATTCTCAGCAGGGTAGATAAAGTTGAATTCATAAAGCAGTTATCATGAAGCATAAGTAGGACAGGGATTCTGTATTAACACTTGGTATAAGGGGTCAAAAAGGCAAAGGAAATGATTACAAAGTACTATGATACTGCCCTCCTTTGTGCTCCAGTAGCTCCTGCTGGCATGTTTTCTGATATCCCATTGTATTGAAAACCTCTATTCTTGCTTATTTCTCTCAACTGAAAACTCGAGGGTGGGGAAGTGATCTATCCTTGAATATCCACTTTCTGGCACAAATATTTGTTGAATACATGTTGTTGAACATTAGAAGAAACTCCTACGAGAGTACACTAGTAACTAAGCATGGATGAGAAACAGGTAAATGAGTACAGTCAGACTACAACTCAAGTAAATTATTAGGAGATGTAAAAGCATGTTGAATTGAAAAAGTAACCACAGCTTTAGTTGAATCTTCACTTCCCCAAAAGTAGAGAAAGCATGCACTTCGAAGAAGAGGTAGGTAGGTAATAATGATCTAACAATAATAGTGAGGAGCAGAAAGATATGTTAACATATTTCTTGCCTTGCCAATCAGGGAAAGAGAAAGTAAACACCACTGTACAAGCTTTTGAGGAAAGTGGCATCATTTATGAGACTAAGATACAAAAAGAGAACTTGTGGCAAGAACTCAGATGTCTAGTTGCAATAGACAAGGGAAGTCTAATCGCATTTTCTAAAGGATGAAACGGGGGCTTTCTGAAGGGAAGACAAGTGAGTAACGAGTTGAGGTGCTAAGTGATAATGATAACAGGAATACCTAGGGTAGAGAAATTAGGGTCCTCTCCTCTGTATCCTCATGCAACCTATAATCCTTTGCCATAACCTTTAACACTTGGTTGCATTGGCCATTTTCCATATCTTTCTTTTCTCCCACAAGTTCCTGCAATCAGGAGTTATACCTTACACATTATTATATCTGCATCTGACATGTAGTAAGCATCCAGTAAACATTCATTGAATGAAAAATATGGTAATAAATGGATAAATTAATAATTGTTCCAAATTTCCTAATAGGCAAGACTGACTAATATGGTTGGGGGTTGAGGAAGTTGATATGAAGAATATAAGATAATAAATTTGGAGAAGTTTCCAGAAGTAGTTTCCTGGGCCCAGAGCCCAACCTTAAAACTCAGCACTATAAGCCAGGGTCCTGAATCTTTGGTTCCAATTATCCCCTTTTCCCTGGAACTGCACTCAACAAAATCAGCATTTCACTACAAAGCCGGCATTTCTGATGGTCAATAATTTCAAGAGTCGTGTGTGTGTGTGTGTGTGTGTGTGTGTGTGTGTATGTGTGTGACAGACAGAGACCCCCAATTCCCTCCCCCTGCCAGCTGCAAATTCTGGCTAAGCCTCCATGATTGTTTTTCCTTCCTCTCTGTAATATAGGTCTTTTCAGCCTGATGGATTATTTTGAGCTTTGAAAACAGAAGGGGTTGGGGGTACTTGAAAAGGGGCTGATGAAAGGGTTGGTGGTAAAGGTGGTAAAGAGTTTAAGGTAGCAAAAACATGAGTGCTCCATTGTCTCAAAGAGATGGGAGGAAAAAATAATTAGTGTAAAATTTTTGTAAAACTATTCTCTAAGAGGCCTAATAATTAGAACACTTTATAGTGATATGTTTTAGAAGTTTGCTCTCCTGCGCGGTTGGGGAAGAGAGTTCATGTGAGGGAGTGATGCAAGTCTCAATTAGTAAAGTTATTGAGTACAAGTGGTATGCAAAAAAAATATATATATATACAAAAACCTGTTGCATTCCTAACTGAAAATAAAATGAACTAGAAGAAAAATAAATTAATAAAACAATCCTATTTACGGTCACATCAAAAAAAAATCAAGTACCTAGGAATACATTTTAAAAGGAGGTGAAGACCTGTACAGTGAAAATTATAAATGTCAAAGTTGAAAACACAAAGCGATAGAAATATTCTACATTATGGATAGGGAGAATCAATATGGTTAAATTATCATCTTACCTAAAGCAATATGTAGATCTAATGCAATCCCTATTAAATCCTAATGATATTTTTAAAGGAAATAGAACAAATAATACTAAAATTTATATGGAACCATGAGACCCCACACAGGTAAAAGAGATTTTGAGAAAAAAGAATGAAATAGAGGCATCATATTACCCACTAAAAACTATATTACAAAGCATCAGGGTTTAAAACAATATGTTATTGAAATAAACACAGATCAATGAAATTAAGAGCCCAATAGTAAACCCATATGTATATTGGCAATTTATGACAAAGGACCCATGCCATGACTATACTTGACCATGGAGGAAGGAAAATCTCTACAATAAATAGTTTGGAAAATTGGACAGCCACATGCAAAATAATGAATTGGGTCATTCCATACACAAAACTAAGTTGAAAATGCATTAAAGACTTGGATGTAAGTCCTGAAACCACAAAATATACAGAAGAAAACAGAATTGGTATGTCCATGATATCAGCTGTAGAGATGTCTTTGGGAACTCAACCCCAAAAGCAAGGAAACGGGAAAAAATTAACATGGAACTGCATCAGACTAAGAACTCTGTAAAGCAAAAGGATGTACCAGCAGAATAAAAAGACAGCCTATTGAATGGGAGATGTTTGCACATCCTGCACCTGACAAGGGGTTTAACCCAAGGTATATAAAGAACTCAGCTTGGCATGTACTGATGGAGTAGTGGTTTGGTAAGCTGCCTTAGGCCTAAGCGTAGTCCACATACATCCAAAGGACCTGGGTTCATGTCCTGAACTGGGGAAAGCAACCAGGATGTGCAACTAAGTAAAATAAAGTGCTTTTTCGAAATATATAGATAAAAATCCATTTTAGCTTAACAACAACATAAACAACTCAATCAAAAAATTGTCAGCAGATCTGAAAAACATATCTCCAAAGAAAATATACAGATGATCAATAGGTACATTAAAAAAATGCTCATCATCACTTATTAGGGAAATGCAAATCAAAACCACAGTGAGATATCATCTCATACCTGTGATAATCAAAAGGCTAGTAACAATAATTTACTAGTTGGTGAGGGTGTGAAGAAAGAGAAACCATCTTATATTATTGGTGAGAGTGTAAGTTAGTGCAACCATTTTAGAAAACAGCCTGGAAGTTCCTTAAAAAGGTAGAAATAGAACTACCATATGATCCAGCAATCCCACTTCTGAATACCCATGAAAAAATAAGCCAAATATAACTGGAAGAGAGCTGTGTGCCTTTGTGTTTATTGCATTACTTTTTATAATAGCTAAGATATGGAAACAATATAAGTGCCTATTGTTAGATGATCAAATAAAGATGTGTTACATATACACAATGGAGTATGATTCAGTGATTCGGAAAAGATGGAAATTTTTGTCATTTACAGCAAAATAGAAGGAACATGGTATTATGCTAAGTGAAGTAAGGAGGACAAATACTGAATGAGTTTAATATATGTGGACTATAAGGAAACAGTAAATGAGTGGTTCAAAGAAAATAAAAATGTAAACCAGTGGACTTTGACAACGGAACAGATATTGCTGAAAGGTGGAGGGAGTACAATGGTAGGTGTTTTCCTATTTGGAAAAAACAGAGAACCCCTCTCATAAACGAAAAAGGAAAAATATGTAACGTAGTTCACTTCACTGGGAAGTACATTTTGAAGTCCTTAGATTTTCTTAGGATGATTCATGCAAAAATAAGCAGGATTCTCTTGAGGGAAGTCTTCAGCATCCCCACAGAGAATCAAGTAATCAAGTCATCTATGGAGGAATTGGGAACTGGGGTGATTTTCTCACATTTATAGTTGCTGTTTTAATTGTGGAAGACATAGAAAATGACAGTTTAGCCAACTTCACTTGCATGGTGAGAACAGAACCTCTCCACTTCCTTTTGCTGTGGTTATGTAGGATAACTCTTCTGCAGAGACCTAAGGTCCAAATTGCTGATCAGCAATACTCAGTGCTAAGTTGTGAAGTCTACTGTTTGGTCTCTGCAAAATCAGAACTTCTGAGACAACTTTCACACCTGGCCAGGCCACGTTAAGAAAACAGACAAGCAGTTGCTTAAGATTCATCTACATTCATCTATAAGCAAATTTTTTAAACTGTGGATAATAGTAGTGGAAATAGATGGTAAACACTTACTTGATTTGCAGACTGATGTGCTTATAGTATTTTGAAAGGAATTAGGCTTTATGAATACAGCGTTGTGGAAATACTTCTTTGTTTTAAGTTGAATAACCTTTCACTTCCCTCATGTGAAAGCATTTAATCTTTCTCCCCTCTCTCCATTCCCTCTCCTCCCTCTCACTCCAACTTCTCTTTTTAATCATACTTTTATTTCCCTCTTCCTTTTTCTTTCCCTCCCTCTTAATTTCAAGGAAGGATAATTAAAGCAACAGTTGTTCTTTTATTATTTTTTTATTCTTTCCTAGGGAAAAATAAATATGAGATATTCAAATGTCTATGGTCTGTCAAAAAAAAATAACAATGATCTGTTTTATTACCACAGTTTATTCCAAATTAAGCTGAGTAACTTGGTATGATAGAAAAAAGTCTACAAATAAAATTATACTTCAGATGACCTGAAAAGGACCTATAAATTATAAATAATACATTCAACTTTTCTTTAAACCATCGAAATTCCTATAGTGTTAGAAAAGGTTCAGCATGTTTAATTTAAAATAAATCATATTTGCACATCTTTTTTGCAAGTCCTTCATAAGTGTTAAGGGATAGAGAAATACTTTACACCAGGTTTATTTGACAGACCCTTTTCTTTAACCCTAAGAGATGAGTGTTTCATATTTCTTCTGAAATGCTTTACTGACTATGATCTCAGATAGAGCTGCTTTTAAAAGAGTGTCCTGTGATTATGAAAAGCCGGGTTTTGAGAATAAGTACTAGAGTGGACTCTTTTGAGCCCAGGTGTTTCGTTTTACTATTTTACATCTGCATTGCATCAGACAAAGCAGAGGTTAACATTCCGTTTTTCATAGCCCTATTTCAAGTCTTTTTAAAAAGTGGTTCTATTTTCAACATTGGGAGGCTTTATTCATTTGCCTATGGAGCATGGAGTTTATAGAGCACATATAATGAATTTTGAAATTATATTTATTTCTTTTTCCATAATTCTTCATTTGCCAATCCACATGTAGGAGCATAGTCATTTTAATATCTAAATATTTTAATATTAGCTAAAGAAAAATTAATTCAGGTTTATTTGCTAAACACATTGCACGGTGCCTTGCAGAGTTCATTGTATAGAGCCCCGTATAATATATAGCTGATGTTTTCAGATAGTAATATCAGTATTCAGCACCACTAGCATGAATAATTGAGAGAAGATTTTGTGATTTTAACAATTCAAAAACTGATCCCCTGAAGACAATCAAAGACTTGAGATAAATGTTGCCTATATTCAAAACACGTAGGAGATTGCCTCAAAAGCAGTTTTCATTTATTCAGAATCTGAAAACTGATATAGAAGCTAAAACTTGCCATTTTTATTTTATTAGACCTTTCTGTTTTTTCCTTCTAAAAGCAGTGCATGCTTAGTGTAAGAATTAGAAGACGCCAAAAAGCAAAAAATTGAGGGCAGAGATAACCAGCGTGAATGCATTAGCCCACAGACTCTCTATGTAACAGACTATCAATATATCTTAAAAAAAAAAAGTTGACTCCATTTTTATAGTGATCTTAGAAATTTTCTCTACTTTTTTCATAACCATGCTATTATTTAACAAGATATGTCTGTCTGAAGCCTTAGGAAACATCCTTCCTTCTTCAAGAATGGCGAATTACACGTAAGCTATTTACCCAACATTTTTCATTCTGTCAGCATGGTTGCATGCCAAGTGACTGTTCTGAATAATTTTTGAAGGTATGTTTTTTGAAACTTTGCCAGGGAAATCATAACTTTTAAAATACTCCATAACTGTAACCATACAATTGGATTTATGGATAGATATTATGTTCCATGTTTTGTTGTTTTCTCACTGTTTTAATATCTGGGATTGATGCCAAAGGCTATTCAGCCCACTCCATTTATTAAATTAGCATGTACAACTAATCTACACAATAGAATTCAGAGAGGGAAAAGGCTCTGGTTATCATTCCAGTTTGATATCTTTACATCATTGAGGAAGAACAGTATTATTTCTAAAATACCTATGTGGAATCGCCTAAGAAATAGCATCTCATGGTCACCAGAATTAATAAACTGATGTCCAAGCGCAAGAAGAGCTCCTTGTCTTCTTCCAAACCACCTTCCATATTACTGACAAAGATATTCTTCCCCCTAAAATTCAAATCTATTACTTTCTTCCTCAAAGATCTTCAATGGCTTCTTATGGCTTTCCCTACACAATTAATTCCAGACTCTACAATGGCAAACAGGCCTTCTGTGATCTGACTGCCAAACTCACTCTTAAATCATTGCTCATATTAAATTACTTGGAATTCTCTGAAAATGTCATTGGATTTGTGCCTCTTCTTATATTCGTCTTCTTCCTCCTTTCTGGATGCTCTAGCACTGCCTCAGTTCAGGTATCACTTCCTCTATGAAGCCTTTCCTGACTTGCTGTCCTGCCCTGCTTTCCCTCCTTCCAGGGAGAATAGACCCTTTGTGCCCTCTTGCTCATACATATGTAATTATAGCACAGCATCTGTAACACATTGCTGCACTTCTTGTTTTCACATGTGCCTCTCCTTGTTAGACTATAAACCCCATTCACCATCATTCTTCACATCATCTCCAGAGTAAGTAGCCTCAGAAAACAGAGGCTGTTTGTTTGAAATGGGCTGGTGGTAGGGACTGGGTCACATTATCTCTGGGGCACAATTAGCACTAGATCTAATATATTTACTATAGAAAACGTTAGGATGCCATGACCTTAGCCACCTGCTGAGAGATTCCAGAAAAGAATAGAGAATAGGCAAGGAAGGAGGAGTTAAGTAGAAAAAGTAGGGACTAAGAAACTAGGTGAAAAGTCAGGTATGGACCCATTAAGTCACAGGTTCAAAAAGGCATTGTTATCCAGAGTTCACTGGGCTCCCTGAACTTGCGTGGGTAGGCACTCTGGGGTATGTTAACCAGACCTTCCTTATGGTCCTTGGTCACAGCAATAATAAAGTCAAAAAAGCACTGTCCAGTAACCAAACACAGCTCCAGAATTCTGTGTTTGGAGTTCAGAGGGACATACTGTATGCAAGATAAAAGAGAAACATAACTTAGAGTCTTGTCGAAATGTATTCCAGGGAAATCTGAAATTTCAAAACAGTGTAGATTGTGCGTAATTGCAATACAAAATAAGTTTTTCCTTTTCCACTATATTTATTAAAGGATTGTTTTGAGATGTCCCTTTTTTCAAACAAATGTAAAATATCAATTCAAAATGTTTAAGTTCACATTTCCATCAATAAAATTGGTAAGAATAACGTCTGTTACTTTAGTTTTCATCTTCCCGAGTATTAGTAAGATGAAACTTCCTTGTTTTTATTCATCATTTAGATTTGTTTTTCTGAAAATGCCTATTTGCACATCCTTTGTTTAGTTTCTATAGTTTTTCACCTGTCTATAAGTTTATAGATATCCATTGTACACTGCATTTACCTTTGTCATGCATTGCAGATATTTTCCAAAATATGTCATAAATATTTGTCTTTTGTTTGTGCTATTTTGTCCTACACATTTTTAGTAAATGCCTTTCTTTTACAACTCCCTCATTTGCTGTTTCAGTTGAAAATGAAATAATAGTTATTAGCCCCTAGTGCCTAAGTATAAATGCATTCTCTTAAATATTATAATAAATATTTACTGTTTCTCACATTTGTATTTTTAACTCATAATTTTTAATATAAATTGAATATAAATCTAATTAATCTAATTTTATTTTCCTCTAGGTTGTTGTATTAAATTCTGAAATACATTAGAACTCTGGTGATGGGTGTGGTGTGAAATGCACACAGACTGAGATGCAGTAACAGTATCCTGAAATGCATATAGCAGTATAAACAAATGAAATAATAAAATGATCATATTTTTAAATCCCATTTATACAAAGATACATTTTGAGAGTCTCTCATAATCTAGTTATTTTTCAGATAGTGAAACTAACGTTGTGCATATACATGCCAAATGCTGTCCTAAGTACTTTATATATTTTTACCATTTAATTCTGGCAGCAATACTATGGATCAGTTTTATTTGACATGAACTTTAAAATGCTTTTATCAAATTAAAAAGAAACCATTTGGATTATGATTGAAATTTGTGTACTGATTTGGGGAGATTGGAATATTTTATGTCCTTGAGTTATGTTTTTTCAGTTTCTTCATACACCTAAAATCTATCTTGTCAAATTTAGCCTTAAGTGTTCTATACATTTATCACTATTGCAAGTGGAATATGATTTTTCTATTTTTATTTCTATCTGGCTTTTCCTATAAGCATTCTGGTGTGCATATTTGTCAGCTGCGGGTAAAGTAAGCTGGAGTAACAACCTGAAATTTGCAGTGGTTTCCAGCAACACACAGTGTCCTTCTCGTACTGCATGTGCATCACATGCTGGCAGCAGCTTTGCTTCCCATGTCTTCATTCTGAGACACATGCTCATAGAAGATAACTGCTTTCAAGCACATTGCAACCTTTTGTAGAAAGAAAAAAAATCAAGATAAAACATCTCCTGACTCAGAAAGCTTCTAAAAAGAAGTAGCCCACAACATCGCTCTCCCTCACATTTTATATGTCAAAACAAGACATATGCTCAGATCTGACAATGAAGTGTCAGGGCTGTAGACTTCCCACAGGGGACAGCCATTCAACCCACATTGTCAAGCCTGGCTTCAATGGGATGTAGCTAAGTACTATTCCAACATGAAGGACAGCAAGTGTTTTCATTAGTATTTTTTGCAATGTATCAGGTTTTGTTTTGAAGTTGGCAAGATTGAGAAATCCCAGAAAATTACATGCGTCATTGTCATCACCATTCGGCAATATCCAGTTTCCCTCTATTTTCAAGAATACTATAAGATTATATATTCTTGTCTCTTAAAATTAGGCATAGCTGTGTGATTAATCCTGACCACTATGAAAATATGAGTGGAAATGAAGTATTTTACTCCTGAATGAAACCATTGAGGAACTAGAACATGATTCTCCATGATATTTTCCCTATCGTAGGAGTTATGGGTATACATGTTGATGTGGAAGTAACTGCCAAACCAGGCCACCATATTGAAGAAGTTGCTCTGGATGTCACCAGGTGAAGAATATTTGTGGGTTTAAGTCACTGAAATGTAGGGTTTTTCTTGTCTTACTATAACATAACCTAGCCTATCGTAACACAACATACATATGTTAAATATTTTTACATGTGTATTTGTATTTGATCTGTGTTGTGATACAGGACAAAGTTCTTTTCCTGAAGTATGAATCCACTGACTTGGAGTGTCCTGATATCTTTATTGCATAAACCATATCCATACTATAAAATTTCTGGTTTGGATTTCTCTCCCATGGATCAAGAACTTAAAAATATTTTTAGATAATATAAACACAGAAACTTACAACTTCTTCCTTCTCTTATAATTGTCATACCCAAACCAATAGCATTTTTGTTGCTTGCCCTTATTGAATCTTTCTAAAGCAAGCTATTTAGTTTTCATATCATTGTTTATTGAATTTGGAAATATTTATTAAATTCCTTTGTTATGATAAAGTATGACTGTCATGAAACATGTTTAGGAGCAAGCACAAGTGAATATGACTATATACTCAACTGGTGGGATGTATGGTTATTTCACCAGTTGAGACTATTTATCCTGCTTTAGGCAGTAGTTTGTGGATTTTACAGATGAAATTGAGAGCCTGTATAAATTCCGAGTCATTTAGCTAGAAGTGAATTAAGACAGCATCTACTATATAGAGAGAACAGTGTGTCCACACATTTACATTTGTATGTATAATTTTACATATATGTGTCTCTATGTTATATTATTTTATGTCTAGTTACATGACTCAATTATCTTATTCTAGTAGGCTCATTAAAAAAATTCTTGAATTTCTAAATAGTTAAGCATATTATTGGCAAAAGGATCATTTAATCTCTTTCTCAAATTTATTTTTATCTTCCTGCAATTACTGCAACCCCAAAATTAATGTTCTATAAATAATGGTGATATTGAATATCCTTTTCTTTTTCTTGATTTCAGTGGAAATATATTTAGTGTTTCAATCCAATCTTCAGTATAGTGGTAAAGGTCTTTAATATTTCAGTAGTTAATTTCTGTGGCAGTGACTATCTAGATATTCACCCAACACTTTTCCTTTTCTCTTGGGAGCATAGCTAAATTATTTTTCATTTCCACTTGTGATGAAGTATCCCAACCTAACTGAATTTTACTTGTGCTTAAGAAAACTGAATTTAAATGAATTTTGGTCAGAAGATGTATGTGGCAAAGATTTACCACACAGCCAGTCCTAACACAAGATTCTCCACATTATCTTCTCTTCCAGTCAGATGGAAAGAAATTGGTGGCTACTGAAGTCTTAGAAGATGGCAAAGATACCTGAAGGGAAGAGCCTAGAAATCTGGACAGCGTGTATAAGAGTGCGTCCTTGTTAACCCACACTGGATTATGATGTGAAGAGAAAAACTTATTGTGTGAAGCTACTGAGGTTTAGGCCTATTTGTGAGATGAGCTGTCCTAGGCTAACTAATACATACATCTTCTAGTAATATTTTATAGAGAGTTTTCAATTGGGGAATCTCCATATTGCTTTTCATTCTGGTCGCACCATTTTACACTCCCAACAACCTTGCAAAAGAAATTCCTTTTCTCTGAAACCTGGCCAGTACTTGCTGTGCCCGGTCTTTGGGATAATAACTGTTCTCACAGGTGTGAGGTGATAGCTCACTGTTGTTTTAATTTGCATTTTTCTAATAAGTATCAAATGAGTGGTAACCTTTTTAAAATATCTTTTCATCATCTATTTATAATTCATTTTCTCCATTAATTTGATGCTATTATAAATTATATTAACTATTTTCTTAATAGTGAATCCACCCTGTATACTTGGAATAATCCTAATTGATTCTACTAATTTGTTCTTTTGCTATTCTGAAATATTCTATTTCCTAAATTGTATTCATAATTTTTGTACTAATAATCTTGAATTAGATCATTTTATATTTTCCTCCATCTTTTAAAAATTTTAAACCACATATTCAGATTAAGATTTTGCTGACTTTATACAGTTAAACATGTAGCTTTCCATTTTCTCCTATGGTTCAGAATAATTTTTAAAACATTGAACTATCTGGTCCTGATATATAAGAATTTTAAATCATCCCCTCACTTTTATTTATATTTGTCCTCAACTTCTCTATAATTGGAATATGTATTATTTAGGGTTGCTTGTTGTATGTAACTTTTATGAAAACAAAATCATAAGGCATATTCACCAAGACCTCCAATTTTTACTCAGTAATGTTTTTGCAATACATCCATGTTGACATGCAGTTCATTCATTTTTGCTGTTGTATAATGTTGTACTGTATAAACACAGCATTCTTTTTAAAAATCCATTCTACTGGGTCCATTGGATTGCTTCCAGTTTTTTCTAACATCAGTAATGGTAATATAAATATTTTTGTACATGTCTGCTGCTGCAAGAGTTTCTCTATCAGGAGTAGAATTGTTGCATGGTTGAAAGTGCTTATAACCACTAGGTAATATCAAAATGTTAGCCAAACTCATTGAAGGAATTTACACTTCAACAAACAGACTTCTTACTTCTCCACACCCTTGCTAATACTTCATCTTAATCAACTTTTACATTTTTTTTTGAAAGTGTAGATAGGAATGCAGGTGAACAGAGGCAGGCAAGCAAGAAGAGAGAGGAGGAAGCATTTTATTTATTTTATTTAGTTGTTCATCTTGGTTGTTGCCACTGGGAACATGTCCCCACTGGGATGTGAACCAGGGACTTTGGGATGTATGTGGGCTGTCTACCCAAACTATTACTCTAAAAGGGCATGCCGACTTTTACATTTTTTCTTGATCTGTTGCATATAAAATTGTATTTCATGGTTTGAATTTGCAGTTTCATAATCACTATTAAAATTGAGTATATTTTCACATTATTGGCCAATTCATGTTTTTGCTCCTGTGAAATACCTCATTTGTCAGTTAGTCTTTTTTTTAAATCTTCAGGTCAAATACAGATTTTTGATAAAGAAACATTCTTTAATACAATTTGTCAATATTTCTCTTAAGAAATTTTCAAAGATTTACCTTTCACATTCATGTATCTAGTATAGTTGTAATTCTATACACACATATGAATATATACATACACTCATATATAGACACATACAGTGATCCAACTCCTTTTATTTTTTCCCATTGGATTCCAGATCTTCTCATACTGAGAAATAGAGCATTTTCTCCAGTTAGTTGCAATTCCTGCCTTGCCAAATATCAGTTTCTGGGCTATCATTTGTATTCCATTAGTCAATTTATCTATCTGTGTAAATTCTCTGTTTTCTTAAAAACTATACCTTTATAATACCGCTTGCTATCCAATAAGGACAAGACTTTCTACTTCCTTCTTTAGAAGTAACTTACCTACCTTTTGCACTTTGCTGTTTCATATAAATCTAAGTTAAGGTGGGCTGTGCTGGAGTACGAGTTGGGCACAGTCCACATACATCCCAAAGTCTTGGATTTGTGTCCCAGGACTGATGGAACAACCAAGATGAACAGCTAAATAAATAAATAAAATGCTTCTTGCTCCTCTTTCTTCCTGCCTGTCTGCCTATGCTCACCTTCATTCCTGCCTGCACCTTCCCTTTAAAAATTCAAACAAACAAAACGGAAAGAGTTGAAGAGGTTACTTGGATTTTTGTCACATCTATAGAGTTTGGAGAAAATGGTCAATTTTAATATGGAAATTCTCCATAAGATGTTTTTATTCATTTACTTATGTGTTTTAATGCATATTTCCTTAAATTTTATAGTATCCTAATGAAGTTCCTTAAATATTTTTGTTTTGTTTCCAGATACCTTTGTTTTTGTGCTGTTATAAATGGTATCCTTTTAAAATTAAAACTTGCATCTCTTTTTTACTGATGTAGGGAAATGCAATTTACTTTTGTCTGTTGATCCTACATCTAGCAATCTTTATAAATTTTCTTATTTCTTGTAATTTGTGGTGGAGTCTTTGAGTTTACTGCATAGGCAATCATTTAATTTGTAAATAATGACTATTTAATTCTTTCTTTGCATATCCTTATATTCCTTTGTTATTTTTCTTTATGTTTTGCAATGGCTAAAATTCAAGCACAAAGGTTTTAGGAATGCTAATAGTTTATATCTTTGTCATACTTCTTATTTTTAAAGGAAATTTGTCTTAACTCTTTTTTTACTGTGGAGTGTATTATATTTTCCAGAAGTTTTTTTTTCATAAACTAAGGATATTCTTTCCTATTCCTTTTTGGCTAAGAATTTTTTGGTTTTGTTATAATGGCTTATAAAAATTTTAGATGCTTTTACTACCGCTTTTGAAATGACATTTTTTCTCTTTAATCTGTTAATGGGATAAATAGCATTAAATTTTTTCTAATGGTGCAATAATCTTCTATTTCTAGTATAAGCCCAAATGATCATTTATATACACACATATATATATATCACACATACATATCTCTTGCTAATATTTTCTTCAAGATTTTTGCATCAAGAATCAAAAGTGAAATTGGACTGTGATTTTTTTTCTTGTCCTTTTTTGTATAAAGTTATACATAAAATTAGTTAAGAGATATACTTCTTTATAGTCTCTGAAAAAGTTTAAGATTGGATTACCTGTTTGCTGCATCGTTGTAAACTTGCCTAAAAATCTACCTAGAACTGTAGTTTCTTTGTGGGAAAGACTGTAACTACTGTAATTTTGTTAATGATTATAGACTGGGTAGTAATCAAATTTAATAACCAGTTAGAAAGATTGAACCAATTAATCAAAGCAGACCCTGAACCTAAGCAAACAATATGGCTGTACCATTGCATAAAATCTAAATGTCAGTCCTACTGTTCTAAAATTCAGATATTAAATTGCCTTTTAAATTAGTTTTGTAAGTTTATGTGTCCAGAAATTTGCCCCTTTTACCTAAGTTTTAGAATGTATTGATAAATTGTTTGCAATATTTTATCTAGTTGCTGTTGTATTTATGATTCCTTTTTCTATTCTTAAAATTATATCTGTTCCCTCTATCAATTTGCTAAAGGATTGTCAGTTTTATTAATTTTTTTCAATGAACAAACATTTTGCTTTGTTATTTTCTGCTCAATGTTGTTTTCAGTTTAATTCATTTTTGCTCGTTATTGTTTTCTGTTCTCTTTAGGTTTTTGGTTTTTCTCATAATTTCAACTTTTATTTTTATTACTGTAAGTTTAGAAAGGGTATTCACTCATTCATCTACCACTTTAGCTCTATCTCATTGCCTTCCTATACAATCATTATGTTGGTTCTAAGTATTTCCTAATTCTCTTATTTTCCTTTTTGACCCATGAACAATTCAAAATTACACTTCTAAGTTTCCAAAGGTTTTTTTTTGTTGTTATTAATTGCATTATGGTCAGAGAATGTGGTCTGTATAATAGTGATTCTTTAATATTTTGAGCCTTGCTCTGTGGTTTAGTGCATTGTCAATTTTTTAGATTATTCCTGTAAACAGAAAGTGTATTCTCCAGTTATTGGATACAAGCCTCTATATATGTTCATTAGAACAGGTTTGTTAATTGTGATAATCAAAACATCCATGTTCTTACTAATATTTTGTCTTGTCAATTTCTGATAAATATTTATTAAAGTCTACCTCAATAATAGTGTATTTGTCAATTTATTTTTGTTTTTATTTATTGATGTTTTCTGAAGCTAGATTATCAGAAGTTAGCAAGTTTAAAATTGTTTAGATCCACCTAATGATTGAATCTTTTTCAATATGTGCTAAACCTCTATCTCTAGTGATGCATTTTGTCTTAAAGTATTTTTGTTTATCTAATTATAACATGCCACACAATTGTCTTCGGTGAGTATTAAATGTGTTTCTATATCTTTACTCTCAACTCATCTATGTACTTGTTTTATATATGTCTCTTGTAAATAACATGCAATAATATTCTGCCTTCATTTAGTCTGATAAAAATTATTAGTTTAATATATTTGAGTTGCTGGATCATACAGGCACTTTTTTATGGAAAGGTTTATGTAGGGATGAAGACAAGTAGACATGAAGGCAGGAAGAGAGAGGAGAAAGAAGCATTTTAAAATTTTATTTCTATTTTTTAGTTGTTTGTACTGGTTGTTCCTCCACCCCACCCCGCCCCCCACTCCCTGGATCTGGGGCTTGAACCCAGGGGAATGTGACTTGTGTTCTTTAGAGGCAATTTACCTAAACACTGTTCCACCAGGCATGCCAGTACACTACTTCTATTTTAGCTTTCAAAGGAAACACCAGACTGTTTTCCAAAATTTTTACACCAATTTACATTCCCATCAACAATGTATGGAGGTTCCTTTTCCTCTACTCCCTCACTAACGTTTATTGTTACTAGTCTTTTTTATGTAATCCATCCTCACAAGTGTGAAATGATATTGTCATTTTGATTTGTATTTTCCTAGCAGTAAGTATATGAGCATTTTTTCACGTTCCCATTGACCATCTGTATATCCTCTTTGGAAACGTGTCTAATTCCACACATTTTTTAATTGGGTTGTTTGGGGTTATTTGTTGTCGACCTGTTCTTTATATACCTTGGATATTGACCCCCTTATCTTAGATATGATGTGCAAATATTTTCTACCACAGAGTAGAATGCCACTTGCAAATATTTCCTTTTGCTGTGCAGAAATCTCTTAGTTTGTTATAGTCCCATTTGTTCATTTTTCTTTTGTTTTTTTTGCCATTGGAGTGCAGTCCCCAAAGACATCTCTAAGACTGATGTCATAGAAATTATTGCCTATGTTTTTGTCAGTATATTTTATAGTTTTGCATGCCATTAGCTCTCAAGGAGATTGTATCAAGTGGGGAACATTGTGAAAATATATTTTTTTAGGACAAAAGTTATGCAAGTACAGGAAAAATAGTTGTTTTATTTTAACAGATATGGAAAGTCTGGTTTATGTATATGTATATAGCTTTTCTGCGTGAATTCCCTAGTCTAGTAACCATTAAAAACTTGGCATTTCTGGTGTTCCCTGGTGGCATAGTGGTTAAGTATAGTCCACCTACATCCCAAGCCCTGGTTTGCATCATAGTTCTAACGGCAACAACCAAGATGAATGATTAAATTAAGTAAATAAAAATACATCTTCCTCTCTCTTCCTGCGTGCTTGCCTCTGTTCATCTTTATTCCTGACTCAACCTTTCCTTAAAAAAAATAAGTTGACATTTCTGTTAAAGGATCTGAGTACTTGACTACAAATGCTTACTTGCGTTTTGTCTTCATAAATCTGCACACTATATGTAAGTGAACTGCACTTGATGTTTGAAAAAATAACATCCCAGTGTGCCCTGTGCCATAGTAGATAAGGTCACTGGACATAGACCACATACATCCCAAGGACTCAGATGCGAGATGCAAGGTGGGAAGCAGGTGGTGGGGAGCGGGTGGCAATTAAGATGAAAAACTAAATAAAATAAATACTTCTTCCTCCTTTCTCTTTCTACCTGCCTGTCTCTGCTCATGTATTCTTCCCTACACCTTTCTTTTAAAAAAGAAAGGAAGGAAAAGAAAAGCAGTATTCAATGAGTCATTCTAAATAGAACTAATAATTGAAATGTTTAGATTCACAAAATTCTATGTGTATTAGCTTATTATTATCGATGTCATTTATCAATAGTCTATTGTTTTGCTAGTGAATAAGTAGTTATTTGGTTCACCAGAATGTGCTGACTAAAGTGTCTATTTTGTCTATTGTGAGTCATAATGCCTATGAGATATGGTTGCTGTCCTCATGGAGTTTCAGTCTTTGGGAAGCACACATCAATCAAATAATCAAACTGCAGAAAACAAAACTTTCAGGCCTTGTACCCGTAAGTGAAATTACTACTCTAGAAAGATATTTCTTTTCTGGCTATATATATATCCTCTGATACAATCCTGAACTCTTCTATCTAGGGGTACAGATATCCCATTTCAAGAATCGTGGAAGTACAGTTCCTTTTAGAAAGTTGGGAAATTATAAACTCAGAGAGGCTAGGAGATTGCACATCAAGTTAATAGAACGCTGACAAGAGTTTGATCTCATGATTCCTAACCAGTGTTCAACTTATCAACAAACATTAATATCAAACAAAAGTTGGTAAATATTTATCAAATGCTTCCTAAGATACCTGTAATGCTCCTTCTGCTACACCACAGCCATGTCAGACTTAGTTAGAAGTTTTAGGATCCAGTAAGCTCTAAATCATGTGACGTATACAACTCTTTGTCATTAGGTTTGGTCTATACTCACTGAGACAAAATCATTTTTTTTAAATGAAAGGTGCAGGTAGGAATGAAAGCAAGTAGGCACTCAGGAAGAGAGAAGAGGAACAAGCATTTTATTTATTATATTAGCTGTTCTTCTTGGTTGTTCCCACACCCTGTGCTGCCCACCAATCCCAGAGTTTTCAATGGGGACCTTGGGATGTATGTGGAATACTCCCAGTGAACTAAGCTGCTAGGCCACATCATTCTTTCCTAGGAAGAAGGAGGCAGAACATGAAAATCAAGATTAAGTGGAAGATCTGACTTGAGGGACTTTCGGATGAAAGTGTGGAGCAGGAAGATTGGGAGAAAATACAATATAGAATGAAAAAGATGAAAATAACCAGTCACCCGTTTACACATTTACTCTTCTCTCTCCCAATCAGTTCAGCTGTCTTTTGAAAAGTAGGTAAGTCCTTTAAGAAGGAACAATCTGCAAGTGAGTTTGGAGCCAAGTGTGGCATCACTTGACCTGGGGAGAGCTCTCACGTCCACCCACAGCTAGCTATAGTCTGGGAGTTCTGAATGCATTATTAAGTTTGTTGAGACAGAATGTGATTGTCCTGCAGTAGAACACGTACTGCCAGTGTAACAGGAAGCTCTGGAAGCATGTACTCTGAAACATTCTTCCCTGTCGCATAGACAAAGCTCATCACTTAAAGAACTGGGCCACTTCAGGGACTTGGAAAACCCAAATGTACCCGAAAAGTTTGTTTCTATAGTGCAACACTGCTGGGTCTTCCCCTTGCTCAGTGTAAGGACTCCCATTTCAATTTCTGCCCAGTAAAAGGAGTTCTGATGGCCAGGGAGGTCACTGTAAACTCAGTCGTGTTTCTGTAATGAAGATAAAGAGCTATAGAACCTGTAGTGCGACTTGGGTTAGAGAGGTGTTTCTACAGTTGACCAGATTCCCCACAGGTCCTGTGACAGATGCATGAGTGTGAGTGCTCCCCTAACCCATCTACCTAACAATCCTCGTTAATGTTAACTCAGCCTTCTCAATAGGTCAAAAAGGTCACACACATTTTTAAACAATCAAAGTTATTTCTTAAACAGGAACCCAAATGAGCATTCCCCTAGCAGTCATTTCTGTCATGAGGAGAGCTGCAGTTTGACTGGCTGGAGAGGAGAATGGCTGCCAGAGAGTGTTTGGCTTTCCTTCTGTTCCTACTATGTCCCTGGTCATTATGATGGGGGCTCTCCAGAGTTAAAGGTTATTTTATACAGGAAGTACATTCAGTATTAGTACAACAAATGTTTTCCTTTCTCCAGCCATGGAATAGCTCCACTCATAGGGACTCGTAATAAATCAGAGCATCAACCCTTTCCGCTCAGACACCAATAAGTCTTGCACTTCAAAATTGCTGACCTAAAAAGGATGCTTGAGAAGGAGTATGTCTATTTTTATTTTTTTATTATTTTGTCTTTTAAAGAAAGAAACACCAGAAGTAGTCTGGTTTCCTTGTATGCTTAGATACATACAAAAAAGAAAAGTGAGTCACTGAGTTTCTAACTTTAGTTTCTAGAAACAAAGCACTGAATCATATAACTTGTCAGGGAAGACCTAGATATAGTTTTATCTAGATAACACTCATATTAAAATAATCTGAAATTCTATTTTTGTTTTAGAGTTATGGGTTGAAGCTACCATTGTCTCCTCACAGATAACTTGGCAGATCAGGATATTAAGTATAAAGAACTTTTCAATAGAGAACCAGCCACTCTTAGGTCAAAGATTCTGCACATCCAGAGCTGAAAAGGAACTATGAAATCAACAAGGAGAAAAGCAATGTGGACTCAAAATATGGACTGAGTTAACTGTTACATAAATGTTTTAACATTAATCATTCTGTGAATGGTTTTAAAATATCAACTGTTCAATCAACTGGAAATGAAACAAAAGCCTACATATAAAGCATATTGAATAGCTATGATCCAAACTGAAATTTTTCTGCAATCCAAAACAACTCTTAGAGAATTTTAATATAACAGAATTATCCTACCCAAAATAACTAGTCCTATTTCCAGAATCTTCTTTTATAGAAGTAGTCCCCAACTCTCTTTAATACTTTTGAAAACTTACTTTTATTATCTCTAATGCATGTAAACTACCTTTTTTGCTGTTCTGATGGCTATATAGTTATAAAATGTCAATAAAAAATCAGAAGCAATTATTGGTAGTAATACTGTGAAATTGTTTTTTAAACAATCATAATTAAGCTACCTCTCTGCCATATTGCTTCCCATTAAACTAAATTAAGCCACACCAAATAATTTTCTGATTCAATGCACTCCAAATTCATGATTGAGGAGTATCTGGTGTTTGGAATATTTGCATTACTGTGCTTCAAACCATGAAAGGTTTTTTTGTTTTGTTCTATTTTTCTCTAATATTTCCTGAAGTTATGGGGTATTATTTATCACACACTACAGTTCAGTTCAGGTTTATGTAGAGTTTCACAGAACAGTTGATTTAATAAAATCATCTTCAGCATGAATCTTCTGTGATGTCTGTCCTTATCAGGGTCCCTCTCCTCATCTCTACAACATGAACCCACGTGCTGCCTGTGTTCTACTAATGCCTTCCATATTGTTCTATGAAATGATAACAGAAGGACACATATCCTTTCTTATCATAATGACAGTTATCACTGAATTCCATACCTTATGCTGAGCTACTTAGATGTGTTCAAACTTCACAACTACCTTTCAAACTAAGTACTATTAATGTTTGTCGTTTTTCAAATGGAAAGATTAAGCCTTAGCAAGCTTCATTAACTTGTCCAAACCTTACAAATAACAGTATCATTGGTCTGTCAAATTCTAGAGCTCAGCCTCTCAACCATTTTACTATATTACCTGGTGAAAAAAGTTCAGAAACAATGGCATGGGAAAAAATATCACAATCTAGCCACATGCAAAATAAATGTTTGTTGAAAAATTTATAAATTTACGTTATTTTACAAACATATTGAAGATATTTGGAGGGAACACATATAAGATAAATAAAAATAACCGTTGTTTCTCTTTGAATAGTTTTTTTGTAGGACTCGATAGGGCCCATATGATAGCTGCAGAATGGAAATGATAAGATTACACTACCCAAGGAGCTTTGACAGATGATAATATTCCCATAAAGAAAGGGACCACTATTATACAAATTCATCTCCTATAAGTCATCACAAATTGAACTGAAAATGTGTATCTCCATCTTGTCCTCTTTTGACATGTCGGTCCACAACTGACTTAAAGAAAACCCAAACCTAACAATATTTAGGAGAAAAGGACTTTAATTCCCTAAAGGCCCACTTCTTCCCTTTGTCAAAGGCAACATTAAACTCACCTCACCAGGAGAGGTGAATGAAACTCAGAAACAGTTGTATGTAGTGATGAACAGAGCAGCCCATGAAATGAGTTTCTCACTCAAAGCTTCACTAGTGATTCACTGTCCATAAACAAACACAAGGTATCAACTTGTTCCCTCTCCCCCTTAGTTTTAAATAAGATTGAAAGATGGGCTCAGAAAATGCCATTGGCTTGATGCATGGGCTGCCATCAATCAAATATCAGCATTCCACTGTTCTATACATACTACATATCTTTTTAATGTCAATAAGTAAATTTTCCAGCTCTGTGACTGTGAAGGATTGGAAACTTGTTTCTGGGTGGGGGTGGGAGCAATCAAAACTTCTCCAAGCCTTCTTCAATAACCATCAAAATCCCTTAAAGTGAAAGTACTTGTTATTTGTCTTTAGCAAATAAAACAAACAAATATGCTTTGATCTTTAGGAAATTCTTTCTTGTTAAGGTAACATTCTGTCTGACTTTTATGTTTCAGCATTCATTGTATATTTAATTATTTTTAAAAGTTTTGTTTTAAATTATTGCACTTTTTCATAGCTTAAGATAAACATGGGTATGCTTTGTTAAAGATTAAAAATAAATTTCACATAAAACTGCAAAGTATGGCAAAGATAACACCACATGGGGTCGGTATGTTCCAAAACACAATTCTCAGGAGGCCCCTTTAAACACTCTACTTCGTTAGAATTCTTGTTCTGAAAAGTTTCAGGAAGCCCCTGACTCTAACACACCCTTTCCTGAAATTGGTGAAAGTATGAAAAAAATGACCGCCAAAGGAGAAAAAAAGAAAAATACCTCAACACATCAGGAAGGGCTATTTGTCTTTTTTTAGGATGCTGGTGTGTTCAAAGATACATTGATCCTTAACTTTGTAAGTGCTTTTAAACAGAACACACTGGGATAGAAATTATTGTAAAAAATTACATCTCTCAGTAGATGTGTTACCAAATAATACCTTTAAATTCAATGTGAGAATAGCTAGTAGATATTACATTGAAATGATCTCACTTTAACCTATTGGATTTTGATTATGATCTTTTATAAATAAGGGCTTCATTTTATAAATAAAAAATATAGAGAAAAATAGATTTTCTTAGTGACTAATTTTTCAGGCTTACTTCCTAGCATATTTGAATGTTTTGTTTACTTGTTCTTCTATTTTATTCTTTCTTTCTGTGGTTAGCAGTCTCCTCTCAATGGATTTAGTACTGGGACGACTGAACTACAAATGAGCTTCTTGGAGCAGACGGTAGGGGGAGATGAAAAGCCATGCCTCTCAGGCAGCCATCATTTCTGGAAGATCCAAGTCAGAAGTGTGAGAAGTCTGAAGTAATAGTACAGAGGAGAGGGAGACAGACTGGAAACAGAAAAAAAGGGCTTTTTTTCCTCACGTTGACACCCACATTTATGACTAAGATGCAACTTCCTTATTTTCAAATGGAAAATGATTCTACCCCAATTTAAGAAGTCTACCCCAGTTGAAGAAATTAAATATTTAGATCCCATTGATACTTTACAGAAGGATTTTTATATCTTCAGTGACAATGATGATGCAATTTCTAGTATGCCAGTGTCACTTGCAAAAAATTGGATAGAAATGTATGCATGTGAATTCAATAAGGTATAAAACATTATTTTAAAATAAGTTTAGAATTACAAGAGTTCTTTTACAGCTTTTATCCTAGCTTCAGATTCTTGGGAGAAAATATTTTCTGCAAAGAGTAATGAAATAGAAAGGTTTTCTAGGATTTCTAAGAACACAGTTAAGAAAATGGATTACCCAAAGATGTAAAATGGAGCTGTAACTATGGTACTTAACTCAGAGTGGAATGTGATAGGCCATCATCAGAAAGGAATGTGATCTGGGTTCGTTGGAATGAAGTAGTGTTTATTAGTTATTCTTTCCCAGGACCAAAAATTGACAATTGGTTGGCCTAAATGAAATTGTTGCTATTTGGATAGGGTTGTGGGAATTTAAAAAAAAGGCTTAGAAAACTACAAGTTTGAGAACATTATGATTTTGGCATAGAGCCACTGCACAGTCTGAAAAGCAGAGCTAAAAGCAAATTAAGTCAGGGTTAAAAATTAGAATTATATAATCTTGGAATTAGGGATCATGTGTTCTGTCCTCTCTGTCAGTGCAAAAATCCCCGGAAATATATATTTGAAAGATTACCTTCCAGACATTTTCTGGAATAATTCGAGAAAAGAGGCTCAACATCTTTTCAGAAAACCCTATTCCATTCTCAAATCTCTGATTTCAGCATTGCTTCACTTATGGTGAGGAAGCTGGAGTACATGGATATATTCTTGGAGGGGTAAAATTTTTATCAAGGTGTGTAAATATTTACTTTTATTTTGAAAAATAATCTAAAAAAATACTAACATGTTTGGCCACTTTTTAAAGATTAATACCCTTTTTGATTTTGAGCAGTTTTAGGTTTAAAGAAAAATGAGTGAAAGGTTTAGCGTTCCCTTGTATTCCCAGACTATTCAATGTCCCCTATTATTAACATCTTGCATTAATGAAGCACATTTATTACAATTGATGAGCCAATATAGACCCAGTATTAAAGTCCAAACTTTACATTAGGAGTCACTCTTTGTGTTGCACATTCCATGAGTTTTGAAAAATTTGGAGACCACTTTTTATTGGAGGACCACAGCAGATATTTTCAGTATATTTTATGTATTATGACAGTAGTTCTACTTTAATTGTTTGGGGAAAATGAGGAAAAACAGAGTTGTACTGAATAGTTAATAAATGATGTCAAGTTTTGCGAAGTAAACTGATGTCATAGCATACCTCATAAATGAAGGCTTTTCTGTGGTTCAGAAAAGAAATGTATTTGTTTTGGATTATCACAGTCTATAGTGTCTCCCCCTGCCCAAGACAAAAATGATTGATACCAGATTCATGCTTTGAATGGTGATATTTTTTCAGCAAAACGATATTGTGTCTCACATTAAAATCAGATGATTTAAGTATTATTGACATTTTAGATTTGTTTGCATTTAATTTTTATATTTTAAGTTTAATTTGTAAATTTAATGTTTAATTTGTGTAGCTGTAAGGATAAGAACTTATTTCTAGTTGTATGTCTATAATTAAGAAACGTTATACAAAAATATTTATAAACCCTGGGGATTTGCAAGATCAGTTTTTCTTTATCAGGAGGTCTGTATATGACTCAGATTTAAGAAACTCTGCTTTAAGTGCTTAGTTTTTCCCTGTATGGAGTGAAAAACTGTCTCCCTATGATTTGCACACACTTATCCTGGCTCTCCTTCCTGAACCTAATCCTACACAACAGCCCTTTCAGTGTCTAAATGGAACAACTGCTCGGTTTGAATCTTTCTCTTTCGTATTTTAAGAAGCTGAATGAAATAGGTTCCTATAGCTTGGATAGATGCATTATTTCTGGTTGAGTAGTTATAACTCTACCCCACTCACTTGCACTGACTGTACACACAAGAAATTGAAAACTGAGATTAAGATTTGCTTCTCTAATTTACCAGCTCTCTCAAAAGAGAAATGAGGTCAGCCTGGTCTGATTTGTTCTTTGTGAAATCATGTTGACTCTTGGGAATTCTTCTGGATTTTTTTTTTTTCTGAATGCTCATGGTCATGCTCAGAGTTGTAGTTTCAAGCTGCAGAGTTATAGTTTTTTCTACTATGGAAGCTAGAATGATGTTTTCCTATTATCAGTGTTCTGGAAATTCTATCATTCTCTATGATTTGTCAAAGATAACTGAAAGTGTTTCTTCAACCAAAACTTCAAGTTGTTTTTCCTAGTACTGTGGTTATAATCACCTGGGCCCAGAATGAATGATGGGCAGGGCTGGCTGGTGAGTGCTACATCACTGATAACTAAAGTGGTAGAAAGTCAGCGGTTGGCATCTTTGACTCTCCAATGGAAGTTGCTCCTCTAGGGATGGGGGTGAAGGTGGTGACCTAAAGACCCTGTGGAATTGAGAGAAGTATTAACTGGTTGTTAAGGCAGGAAATAATGACTCTTTGTAAATGTTTACAGTGTATCTTAGGCCAAAAAGTGAGAGAAACAGAAAAGCTAAAGAAAAAATGAAAGTCAGTGAACTTAAGAGTTAAGAGTAGGTTGGAATGACGTATAAAGAAAAGTTTTTTCAAACAGGAAGTTAAAAAATGAGCATATGGAAGTAGAGGCTGTCCAGAAGCACCAATTATATGGGTGGGGTGTGTGTGTGTGTGTGTGTGTGTGTGTGTGTGTGTGTGTGTGTGTGTGTGTGTGTGTGATAGATGGAACTATAGGAAAGGCAATTTTTCAGGCAATCTAACCCCAGACAACCTAATGAAAGAGTAAAAACTGAGTGAATTGAATATCCTTTCCTGCTATCTTTCAGTAACCTGATTTTAACTAATGTTTATAATTGGTTATTTATGAAGCCCTTAAGAGGAAACTACAAATTTTGATCATTAATGCCAGGAGGTAGATACTGTGGGAATCAGTGGTGATGAGTAAGGCAGTATAGGAAAACCAGTGTCTCCCCAAAACAGCCTGTGTTAATCCAGGCATGATTCTTGGCTATATTCCTGGTTACATGAAGACAAGCCTGGATAGTGTGCCTATGACAAAGGAGCCTATGCAAAGCCTGGGTGAGAGTCGTTGCTCCAGCATTTACTATGTGAGTTTAGGAAATGTCCTTAACTTCTCTGTTACACTGTTTTCTCTTCAATAAAATGGAATAACAGCAGTGTACTCAGCTCAAAGGCTCATGAGAATTAAAGGAGTCTCTCTCTCTTTCTGTGTGTATATATGAATGTGTATGTATACACACATACACATGACTTAAAGATTATATTGTGTAAGAACTATTATTTTAACTTGACCTTCCCCAACTTCAAAGGAAGCTGTGAATGTGAATGTGGGGCTAAGGAGAAAGGAATTGCTGCAGGTGACTAGGACTGATCTTGATTGTCTGGTGGGATAGTCTCAGGAGTGTTCTCTTTGAGAACAAGGACTGTCTATCTGGCATCTATGTAAAATTTCCACCTAGGAAGAAGGGGGAGGGTGATAATGACTATGGGAAAATACAGATCTTGTCTGCCACAGACCCTGATTTCAGGGGAAACACAGAAATGCACGAGGCCTCCCCAGGATGAAGAGCTGCTGGGTGGCTAACAAGAGCAAATCTAGGTTGTTTGCTTCTGTATGACTTTTTGGAATGAAATGATTCAATGGCTATGTGTTTCCAGTGATCTGTGGTTCTGGTGCAAAATTTTATTATATATAATTTATAAGCCCTAGAAATTATGAAGAACAAATTATTGCTATTGCATGAATACAATCAGCAATTAAATTATCTCTCTGTAAATAATAATGCATTGAATTCAGACCACATGTTGCATAGCCTATTTGGTCATGATTCTCAGGGTTGTCTTCATCTGAGATGTTCTGCATGGCTTATTTGACAACAGAGCATCCAGTGTCTTTAAGAACACATAACATTTTCATTCCCTGATATATTCCTTCTGCTCTTAGAGTTTGGATAGGAGTGAGTTAGCTATATATTACAACTCACTCATTCCATTTGAAGTGTACATATCTAATATCAGAGGTAGAGTTCAATTATGGTTCCATTATGAAATAGTATTCAGAAATTAATCTCCTAAGTGTAAAGACTGTGTAGAAACAAGGAAGTGTTGGTGTTGTAGTGAGAGTTAAGTGAACAAAGCAGTAGAACAGACACTCTGGGTTCACCTGCTTCACTTAGGGCTCTCAGCTGTTCCTGCCAAGTTCTAGTCGTAATATGGGAAAATCTCTCAACCCGAGGCCTCATTCCCAACCAGTTCCAATTGTGGATACACACACACACACATACACACACCACTAAGCGATTAGCTGCCTTTTATTAGTCCTCACACCCTTGAACAATGACCAAGGGAAGTTGATGTATAAATATCCCTGCCCCTTCACCCTTGGACTAGGCTGATTTTGAGATGTTTGTTCTACACTGTCTCCAAATTTCTTTGGGATTAACAGTCTATCACTTAGGAGTGTGTCCTTTATTTTCTGCTTTCCCTTTTGCATCTCTTCCCCACTGCCCTCTCTATTGCCTGTGTCCTTAATAAACTACAGAATCCTAGCCACAAGGTTTGCTTCTAGGGGAACTCAAGCTAAGACATACAGCGTAGATATACTCCTGTTTGCCCCCATAGAAGATGTATATAGACCAAAATGAAAGGAATTTGCACAAAATTCAGAGTCAAATGAGGATGGTTCTAGACTGCCCCCTCTCTATTTTCTTTGTAAAGTTGTTTTTATGAGTTTTTATATATTTTTTATATTTATAAACAACAATAAAATCATCTTATCCCCCAAATTCACATTAACAGAAGACTGGAAACAGAAGTGAGAAATAGCTGTTGAAGAAATGGCCCCAGAATGGCCTATGATAAGGCCTGTGTGTGATAGCACAGAGGGCAGTGAGGTTTCTGGAGTCAGTTGGAATGGGAGACATAACCTTGTAGAAACCACATTTCAGTCTCACCTACATATAAGATCTACACACATTCAGACTTTACATTTTTTGGTGTCCCAGAGTGCAGAAATGTCTGTTTTTACAAAGATCAAACTATATAAATTCAAATACACATGTCATTCATTTCCATTTTTTTCAAATTCCAAATAACTAAATATTTTCTTCGAAAATGATTTTACAGATAAATCAAATTATCTGTCTTTAAATTATAATCAATAGTTTATATAATCAGAGCTTTTATTGTATTGAGCTATTTTTCCATGTAAATCTACTTTTAATCTGAAGAGGTAAGTTTAGTTACCTCGCTTCTAAGAACATTATAGCAGACTGTAGAAAGTATTATGTTATTTTCCTGTTTAGAACTTCTGTTTATTTTTAAAAATGTATATATATGTAAATTGATTTTTTTTTTTGGCAGAAAGAATTTAGCCCCTAAACCTGGAGCTAAGCAAATTATAGGTATAAAGTCAAACTATTTGGACAGAGGTCTCTGAGACAAATATTGTACCCAACAATGTCACTTTTTGAAATGGGGAGTAGTAAACAAAAAATGGCAACCGAGATGGTAAGGGATTATATTTGAAAGACTAATTAACTCACCTTTTAAGTTTTTTTCTCTTATAGACAGAAAGTAGGATAACTTTCTACTAGCAAAATGATGAAGGAGAATTTGCTATTTACCACCTATCATCTTTTCTGCAACTGATAAAGGCTGTATAGCACAGAGGCGAAGGAGCACATGAGCTAGTGATTTAGGTGTTTATCCTGGCTCAGTCACTTAATGGCTTGGAGATCCTGAGCAAGTTACTCAAGTTCTCTGTGCCTCAGTTTCTTCCTCTGTAAAATTGGTCTTACACACAAGAGAAAGAGTCCTTCACAATAACAAAAGAAAAACAACCTAAATGCCCATCAATAGAAAAATGTAAGGAAAATTACACAGCAGAGAAAAGGAATGCACTGTGACTGCCTCTGACAACATGGGTGAATCTAAAGAATCTAATGGTAGGTGAAGATATGTATGTCCTTTTTTCTATAAAGTCCGAAAGTAACTAAAACTAAGCATAACATTTCAGCACACAACAGAGGGCATATCAAATTCTGGTGAGTAGTTGTTTGAGAGGAGAGCAAGAGAATGGGATGGAAGGAGATGGATTAAGTTATTGTTAATGTTCTAGTTCATAGTCAGGTGGTAATTTCATTGGTGAATTTTTTTTTTAATATTAACCAGTGAATGAAAGATGGAAGAAGACCATTCCCCAAACAATGACACTATGTCCTGGGCCAACGATTAGAATGAACACTTCATTGAAGACATAAGCACAAATAATATTGTGCTAATGTATCAGAGGTTGAAAATAGAAAAGAAAGAGAAAAAATGGTGCCTAACTCATAGAGTTGTTTGCAAGAATTACTTGAGAAAATGCATGCCAAGTGCTTAACATACTGTTGAGAAAACAGTACATTTGTATAAACCATCTCTCAAGTTGCTGTTTTGTCAAACCATGGTTTTAGATTACTTCAACCTTTAGAATTATTTCATATACTAAGCACATTTCAAACATAAGGGTTAATAATAAAACTGTGTATATTGTCAGCTCAGTTCTACATACGTCACACGTCATACGTCACAGATGAATAAAACAGATCCATGAATTCAATCATTCATTTTTGAGGACCTGCCATGTGTTTAGTCCTGTGGTACATGAAACAGAGGTGATCTTTGTAGAGGGCATGGAGAAGGCAAGGAGCAAGCAAATTATCATGAGTTTATCCTGGTGAGTAGGGCGAGGAAGGAGAAGAGAAAAGTGTTGGATGCGACCTTGCATTGCCGGCCCCCAGGGAAGCAGCACAGAACATGGGGGGAGTATTAAAGGGCAGCAGCCATGAAAGGTCTATAGTCCCAGCTCCAACTACTTGGGCAAATTGACTGTCAGCCTCAGGGTTGTCATGAAGAGTGAATAAGTTAGCTTGAGTGCAGCATTTAGAGCTGTGTGCTTGACCCATGGAAGTGTTGCATTAGTATTATTAATAAAACAAAGCAAGTGCATATACTTAAGGAGTTAGCTGTCTACTTCTATTCTTATAAGCCATACACTGAGACCTCTTATTTCTAAAAAGGGGTTGTCTTATCCATTCAGGCTGCTATAGCAAATGACCATAGACTGGGTGATTGATCAACAGAGACTTATTTCTCACAGTTCTGAAGACTGGGATGTTCACAATTAAAGCACCAACAGAATCAGTGTCTGGTGAGAGCCCACTTCCTAGGTCATAGATAACACCTCCCTGTGTCCTTACATGGTAAAATATGAAAAGGAGTTCTGGGGTCTCTTTCATAAGGGCACTAATCCCATTCATAAAGGTTCCACCCTCATGACCTAATCACCTACCAAAGGCCCCACCTCCAAATGCCATCACATAGGGGATTAGACTTCAACATGATTGGATGACTGGTGGGGGTGGGGGAAGTTACAAACATTCAGTCTGCAGCAGAGAGCTATCCTACCTACCTCCTTTAAGAGCATTATGTGTGAAATGCTAAGCACACTCACCGCACTTACATTATTATTGTTGGTACCTTTGACTCTCCTTTGCATAAAATAATCTTGGAGATTAATTAGCTGTTCTTTAGAATAGTGCAAAAAAAATGCTGCTGCTGCATAAATATCACTTCACATGGTGGAGTTTGTAAGCAGAGTTACTATAAACCTCCAATTTTGCTCCCTCACCTTCGACCTCAGAGCACCACCGAGCACGGACCCCTTCCTAGCTCCCAGAGTCTGACAATTCAGGATTCACTTTTGATTGTTTATTGTTGATATAAGCACATGCATATGATTACCCCACAACCAAAGGACCCCAGTTTCACTGTCAACTTCAGTTTTTTTTCTCCCCACATTTACTGCCATCCCCAAAAGGTTAGCAAGAAACAATTTAACTGAGTGAACTAGATTCACAAATTTAAAACGTGTTAACTCATAATGTAAGAACGGTAACACACTGGAGATAAACAAATGTGATTAGCGTAACTTATTCTGGTGTTCCTTGGTGGAGTAGCGGTTAGGTCAATAGTCTCTGAAGGACACAAGTCACCTCCCCCTGGGTTTGAGTCCTGGGTCTGGGAGTAAAAACAGCCAGTGTGAACAACTAAAATGGAAATAAAATAAAATACTTCTAGCTTCTATTTCTTCCTGCCTGTGTGCCTACTCACCTTCATTCTTGGGTGAACCATTCCTTTAAAAGAAAACAAAGCATAACTTATTCCATTCAGTGACATTGATAGAGACATTTGGTTTTAATCACTGAGACACCTTCCATTTAATAAGTGTTTCTTAAGCACTCGGAGTGCTTATGCAGACACTGTTTAAAGAGATTCACTTTCACTTATACCTTGGAATAAATGTACTCATAACAAACTTATGAGGTTATTCATAATAAGCTTTTAGATATATTTCTTGATTGTGCTACACATGGTGGGTGCATCTTTAATCACTGCAAAATGATGATTCATGGCTCTTTAATTCAACATTAAGATACTCTATTCTTGGATTAGAAACTGAGAGAGTGTTAGGACAAGATCGTATTCAGATAAGTTAAGAACTAGATGAGTTTGTTTCTTCTCTGTAGCAATAAAAAAGTGTTATATAATGTGAAAATAGATACAAATGTTTTGAAAGCTCCCTTCTATAAAATTCCAAGCAGCGCCCCCTCCTGTGACTCAGGCGGCTAATATACAGGCTGTGAAAGCCATGGACCTGGGTTTAAGATCTGTAGCCAAGGAGCAAAGGAAAAAAAAAATAAAGTAAATTTTTGTTGACTGAGAGATGACTGAAGTTTAACATTCTAGCTCCAGAAATACCCAGCCACTTCATGCCTGTGGATGATGCTTCCCAGAGCTCCACCTTGATCCCAGTTCAAGGCCTGAATCTATAGACAGGAAGCTGCCTTTAACTTCCTGATCCTCAAACTCTATTCTGCTTTACTGTGGATTTGATGTAACAGGGAAAAAAAACAAAAAGAGAGACTCCCTCCTCTCTCCATATCACCACTTTATTTCTTACATTCCTGATACACACATACACAATATATTTGGAATTATTGAGTTCTTTCATTGAAACTTATGCTGTCATTACACTCAACTCTTCTTTCCCTGTCATCCTCAGAGGGGTGTCTTCTGCACTCAGAAAATAACAGCCAAGCCGGCAGTGAAGTGTGATGGAAAGTGCTAGCCAGGAGGTGAGAGAATGAGCTGGTCACAGCACTACTCCTCTTTGGGTCCTAGGTCCTTGTCACTGTGGTGATGGCTTCATTTAGGTCACCTTCAAAGCCCCTGTCAACCCCCAAAGGCCTTATTCAAAGTCATACATTCCTGGGCTGTTGGTACAGAGAAGAGATGTTCCACAGAGTTGGTGAAGAAGCTAGATAGCTCAGCTCTCTCTATTGGAGGTGCATGGTTTTTGCCAATTTGATTAACTCTGTCACTTCCAGTTTAAACTATTGTGGAGTAACTCCCCAGTCAATTCATTTTCTCTTTGACCAAGGAGAGCGTAGGTAAAGATGGCAGGAGTGAACAACAGCTGGGAGAAAGAATTGAAGTGGATAGTGTTGAGTTTCATTTGATCAGATGATTATGGAGGAGCCCAGAGTAGTGGAACAACATAGCCAAGGAGGGAAAATGGACACAGATAATTCAGAACACTCTTCGTGGGTGGGGTGAAAGACGGAATGGGGAGGGCGGAGTGTGTTGGAGGTGGAGATGAAGGATGATGCTGCAGTTGCAAAACCTTTGGAGCCTGTTCAAGGGATTTGGATAGGACTCTGGTTAAGGAAAAGATATGTGAGATGTGAGACAAGCTGTAGAGAAGGAAGCTTCTGACCTTGGCAGCTGATGATGAGTGATGAAAATTAGAGAGGCGGCAAGGATTACTGAGGCTCCGATTTGCAGAAGCAACAGGACACTGGTACAACCCATGAGGACAGAGAAGTTAGGCAACAGAGAAGACTGGGTGAGGAAGGGTGGGGAGTTTGAGGTCTCAGAGCTATTTATATTCAGATGGAGGTGTCCTGGAGCCCTTGGTACGTGACTTACAGAAGAGGAAAGACAAGGGATTGTCTTAGGGCTGAAGGGTAGTGGGAGGCAGCAATTGATGGTGCAATTTAAATGGAGGAGTTGGGAGGTGAGCACTGATGAGAACGATGAGCAGTCCACTAAGAAATGTGTGAGCCATCATAGGGTCTTGTCAGTATTCTCTCGCTAGAATCAGAGCCAGAATCTCTCCTTTCATTTTTGTTTATATATAATATGAAAATTAGAATTCTCTTTAATTTGTGGTTAACTCACAAGAAAAGAGCATGGAATTTGAAGTCTCATAAACTTGGATTCAAATCCCAAATCTGTAAAGAAAATGTGGTATATACATACAGTGGAATATTACTGAACTTAAAAAAGGAAGAAAACTCTGACACATGCTACAGCAGTGTTAAACCTTGAATATCTTACGCTAGGTGAAATGTCCATCATAAAAAAGACAAATACTGTATGATTCCATTTATGAGATATATAAAGTAGTCAAAGGCACAGAAACAGAAAGTCTAATGGTTGTTTCCAGGAGCTGGGGGAAGCAGAGGTGGGGGGTTATTGTTCAACGAGCATTAAGTTTCAGTTTTGCAAGATAAAAATGTCCTAGAGTTCTGTTTGTTGCACATTGCGTAAACATTACTGTGCTGTTCACTTCAAGATGATTCAGATGTTCGGTTTTATATTATGGGGTTTTTTTTTTGCCACACTAACATAAAATTCCTGGATATTGTTCCAGTGGCTGTGTGACCTTAACCTTATATAAGTCAACTGATTTCTTGGAGTCTCCATTTCCTCATCTGTAAGACGGGCACCACCTCATAGTGAGGATTAAAGGAAAACATGTATGTGAAACTCCTAACACCCTGCAAATCACATTTTAATTAAACAAAACACACTACATTTCATTTTCCTCTCATCAAAATCTTAATGGATCTGTTAAGGATCTAGACCTAGCTGGACTTTCAGCAGCCCACACAATACTGAGGAAGAAGTAATTAATACTATTGAATACATACCTGATCTGCTCTACCCAAAGGGTTTACTATAGGACCACACAAGAAGTATGTCCCATCATCACTGTTTTTGACCAGAAGAGAGTTTGAAATACAAAAGTCACTCTTCCAGTCTATAGCTGAATATATTATTTTCTGATAATACAAACTTGGCAGAACTTACATATGGCTGGCTAGAACATTGGGTTTTCAGACTTGCAGGTCTTAAAAAATAACATAATTAGTCTGCTTCAAAATAGCCTGCTTCTACTTTGCAGAGTAGAAGCATGAGTACCAGGCATTTTGGTGAGCTCACCCCACCCCAACCCCACACCTCCCCCCGCCACCAAGAAAGCAGGTTTCTTGTTACCAAGTATTTGGTGCATAAGGTGAAATTTGAACACATCCCTGTGTAGAGACATAGACCTCACCAGGCGTCTGCAACAAGATCAATGTGATGTGGGATCTGTTTAGGAGAATCATCAAAACTTGGAAACCCAAGAAGTGGAGAAATTCTGACCAGATTGAAGAGAGAACACTCTTCTGGTCACCCATCAGAGGTTTTTCTGACTTTTTTAGTGAAAAGAATTTGGGAGGATAGGCCAAAAACGCCTTTCTCTAAACTGTAGAGTTTATTGCATACAATTACAAGTTAACTGGAAGTAACTGGCTTCATCTTATTTCAGTGTGGGTACAAGCACTCTCAGTATTTCCTTATCTTCATGAAGTCCTGGGTTACAGACAGCTGGCAGCTATTGTTATAGCATGATACCTGCATAGGGTGGACCCCTTCTGACTCTTGCTGTTAAAATCCTGGTGCCAGGAGTTTCCAGGTAAGCAAACCTCATACAATGTTGTCTGGGTGTGCGGTCTGTAACAATGGTGCACCACACCCAGAAAGACAATATGCCAAAATATTAAAATATCCTACTCAGGCACTATGTCACGTAGAACACACATGGCCCTAGCAAAAAAGCCAGTCACTCTTAAGATGTCAGGACCCTGAGAGGGTCAGTCAGACTGATTACATGCTTTTATATTGCTCTCAACTTCCTTGCGTTGTTTTTTAAAGGCGTTCCATGGCCCTGAGTAATGACACGGTGGAGGGGATGGGACAAGGGGCTTTGGCTGCAGGTAGAACTGTGTTGAAATTCCATCTCTACCTCCCTTAATGACTGTGACGGTGATTGTGTTATTTAACCTTTCTGAGTCTCTGAATTCTTCAAGAATCCTAGAAGCTTCAAGGAGAATCCTAGAAACGACCTCAAGTGTATGGAGAGAAGATGGCACAACTGAAGGATCCAGTTCACGTGAGCTGCTCCCTAAGTGTTGATGCTGCCTCTCACCCCTCCCTACACCATCCTTTCATTTCTCTTCATTCTAATTCTTGCTTCATTCTTTCTATGCCAGGAACCTGCTCTTAGGCCTTGACCTCTTTCTTTGATAAGCATTTTCATTCATGGACACTCCCGCCCTCTCACACCCTCTATAAACAACATCTAATGTTTATGAAAATTTCATCTATCTTGCACTTAACACACATTCTCCCCATAAATTATTTCTTTCCCTTTAAAAGAAGAAAGACTGGCCCCTTAATTTGATGACTGGTGCAAATGACTTAACTGTATGTAACTGGAGTGCTGCCAATGTTTCAGTGTTTCCTAATCTTGCTCTTATTGGAAGGCAGAGCCTTTTCATTGCACTTCCTATTATTAACGTATCTGGTCTAAGGGCGGTGGGGTGGGATCATTGTTTTTGTGTTCCCATCCTCTGTGTGTGTGAGAAGGAAAGAACATGTGTTTTCTTGAACGTGTCTATTATTCTCTCTCAAATGCCAGGACCACTTTTTAATCTAGACCCCTGCATCCCATGTGTCGTCAGTGGCCCAGCAGGACAGTTCAGCATGTACGTGCGCCCTGGCGGCCTCTCCTTCCACCTCGGTGTCCTGACTGGGAACTTTCTTCTATGCGGCCGCTGCTAATTAACTCACCCCGAACTCATCTCCACGGCTACGTGTTCAAATGAAAGGCTGTGGAGAGGACGAGGCTCTCCCTGCTTCCTGCAGAGAGGAGATCAATCTCCCATTCTCCTTTAACTTACAGCCCACTTCCTCTGGGAAGCCCGTGTTCTTTATTTTGTCATCTGTCAGAAGGACCAGCTCCATGCTGGATTTTTTTATTTTTTTATTTTTGAAATTTTGACACGTGCTGGAAAGCAGGTACTTTCCTCTCAGCCCCGTGTCACACCCATGGATGTCCTGTTAACCGAAGACATGTCTCTGTGGTTTGCAACTTGTTCCTCATCAATTCCACAGGGGACACAGCAGGCTGCAGAGCTGACTCGCTCTCTCTCCTGCTAAAAATAAAGATATGTTAACTGTTTTTGACCGAGGCCTGCCCTGACATTTAGAAACCACAAGATGGGTTACTGGACCCCTGAAGTGAACTCTGATAAAACCAAGGAAGAGGCTTTAGAAGGGAGATATGATAAAACCTGGGACCTGGTCTCCTGCAACTTTGAAAGAAAGCGCTGAGGCCCACTGCTGTTAGGGTTTGCAGGACCAAGGCTTGATCTTTGGTTTTTCCACACATATCTCTGGACACATGGTTGCTGTTTTTGTTTTGGCTGATTCTGATTTTTTTCAAGTGCCCTAAAGGTTAAAAGAAAAAACAAGTTTTTAGGATGACCTAATCTTTGTCCCGTGTTACTTCATGGGAAATCATGAACCTCCAGAGAGTGCAGAGTCGGAGCAGGCCTGGAAGGGAAGGAGATTTGGAATCTTCAAAGCTGTGTTGAATGGTCATTTTAATACAGGTTCTCTGTCCACACAAACAGGAGTTACCACATGCTGGTTGTTAATTTAAATAAGGAAGAAATTTAGAGATAATTTCAGTGTAAAGAACCACATAGATTTTGATGGTGATGATGATGAACATAGGTAATGTATCTGTAATACTCCTTCTCTGAGAATCCTTACAAACCCTTGAGTCAGGTTTTATTATTATGCCTGGTTGATTACAAGAGAAAGCTTTAGGGATATGAACTGAGAAGGAGAAGAGGCATGTTGCCCCTCAAGCCAGCTCCAGAGAAATTGCCCTTAACCAGCACAACTAGGGGTGATGTTTACCTCAAAGTTGGCTTCTACGGATTATCAATTGCAAACATAAATATTGTTCATTGTGAAAATATCCAAGCAACAGAAGTACTTAAGAAAACACCTCCTCGGAAGTGGGGTATAGTTTGATGAATATCGCTTGGACCTTTTACCATGCCTGTGTGCTGAGAGGTCTGTTTGTTTTCACAAAAGCTGAATCATGCTCTTTGTGTTGTTTAGCATGATAGTCACCTCTTTATGTTTAAATGGAAATAATGCGAGATAACAGATAAGTGCAGGCTTTAGCACCAGAGCTGTGTTGAGCGCCCAATCCCTTCTTGTACTAATTGTGGTTTGGGCAAATTTCATAACTTCTTTGAGTCTCCTATTAAAAATGGTATTGTTTACTATCAGAGAGCCTATGATGATTAAAGGTGATGTATGCAAAATGCCAGATACATGCTAAGTAGAGGGGATCATTATTCTAATAAACTATTTAAATTCAAGGGTATTTTTCATTCTTGTACTGCCAAAACACTACGTATTTCTCTTGATTTGAACAAGATTGAGTGTTGTTTATAAAGACATTCTCTCACATGTTTTATTTTGATAAATTCTCAATGGGCTTCATTCCTCTTTTCTTTTTTTAAATTGGTGGTTTTCAACCTTGGATGCATAACACAGAGCAATTATATCAGAATCTCTACAGTTTGGATCTAAGCATTAGCCTTTTCTTTTCTCTTTAAAAAAAAAATCCTTGAGTTTTACATGGCTAGCTACTGAGCTATAGGGATGTACCTAGACTTTTCTTAAAGATCCTCAGTTGATCCTAATATTCAAGCAAGGTAGAGGTTCATCACTTTATGTAATGTTTTGTGTGCGTTCCAGAAATAAATATATAGACAAGAATGGAATAGATTTCATTTGCTAAATATATTTGTATTAATAGAATAATTTATTGCTTTCCTGCTTATAATATGACATAATTAATATTTAAATCACATACAGACTAAACAATAGATAAATAATGAATCAAAAAGTTTCTACTCAGCAGAAGAAACTTGCATAAAACAAAAAGGCATCCAACAGAATGGGAAAGGATGTTTGTCTTTCACACCTTGGATAAAGGGTTAATATCTAAGATATATAAAAAACTCATAAAATTGTGCAACAAAAATACAAGCAATCCAATAAAACAATAGGCTGATGACCTTAATAGACACCTCTCTCCAAGGAAGACATGCAAATGTCAACAGGTTCATGAAAAGATGCTCTACCTCTCTTGTCATCAGGGAGGTGCAAATCAAAACAACAATGAGATCACCTCACGCCAGTTATGGTTGTTATCCACAAAAATAGAAATAATAAGTGCTGAATGTGGAGAAAAGAGAACTCTAATTCACTGTTGGTGGGAATGTAAAGTGGCGCAACCATTCTGGAAAGCAGTATGGAGAGTTCTCAAAGAATTGAGTATGGAAATTCCATATGATCCAGTTATTCCCCTCTGGACATTTACCCTAAAGACAGAGAAACACTTTTCAAAAGAGATGTATTCACCCTTATGTTCATTACAGCACAATTCACAATAGCTAAGAGCTGGAAACTACCTAAATTCCCATCAACAGAAGAGTGGATAAAGAAGATGTGGTACATATATACTATGGAATACTACGCAGCCATCAAAAGGGAAAGAGCCTGCCATTTGCAACATCATGGATGAACTTTGAGAGAATTATGTTTAGTGAGATAAACCTGAAGGAGAAGGGCAGATGTCATATGATAACACTCATATGATGTATAAAGTGAAAACAAATAAATGTCACAGATTAAACAACACTAAAAATGGGGCGGGGAGAAAGAGAGAGAGAGAGAGAGAGAGAGAGAGAGAGAGAGAGAGAGAGAGAGAGAGAGAGAGAGAGAGAGAGAGATCACTAATCCAAACAATTATGGACTCTTAGAGATGAGAGACAAAAAGGCAAATCAGGGGATACCAAAGTGATGGGGGAGGTGTGGAGGAAATGGGATGAAGGGAATCAACTGTAAATGAAAGGAGAAAGAAAGGAATATTAGTAAACCTACTATACTATTTGTAAATGTAAAAACACTTCTATGTATATACCTCAAAACAAGTCATTGTCAAAATGTAATATCCCTTCAATAATAGTAAAAAATGTTGTAAATTATAAAGTTAATATATTTTATTATAAAAACACATTAAAGAATATATAGAAAAAATAAAAAAATTCATTAATAGTCCCGCACATTTCTTTACATATACAAATTTCTGCAAATATGCTAGCATTGTGTTTATTTTTTTCTATAGACTTTTAAATATATAATGATCATATTATAATTCCACATGACTTGCTGATATAATTCCATATCCTTTTTTATTGGAGAATAATTGTATTATAGAGAAATTGGCTTCAGACTCAGAGCTCCACAACCAGGAAGGCCCTGTCTCCCCAGAGCTAAGTACAATTCCTTACAATGTTGTCCACAATGGGGAGTCCACATTCCTCCAAACCCTTTTTGTTACTTTGATTCATTTTCTTTTTCAGATTCAAATAACTCAATAGGAATTAAACAGGGATTGACTAGATATAGCAGGGAAAGAAAGACAGTCATTTCCACATGTAACTGTGAAATTGGATTATAGTCATTTGTTCTCTGATAGCGAAAGCCTCACTAACTAAGAACCTCTTCACAAAACTTCTGGAAGAATGCACGCAACAGCAGTTGACCCCAGAAGGAACACATGCTGGCCAAGGAGAAGATTGGTCCTATAGCTTTCCTACCATATTCATATATTATTCCTCCAGATAGACAGTGTTTAAAACAATCTATTCTTTAATACCAATACTTACTTTCTATTGTCCCTTTCTGGGATGGGTGCTGTGCTTTGTGTGCTTCTATATATTTTTTCATCTGCTTTATTGTTTTTTTACCTTGTAATAAATAATTGTGCAAATAAACATATAGTTCTTGACCTCTGGAAGCTTACTAATAACTCTGCCCACAGGTATGTGTGGGATCCTAGAGACAAAGAGCAGATAATTCTCTCGATGTCAACCACAAGGCAGGTGTATTTAAGGGAGAACATCGTAGGAGGAACATAGTTAGACAGGGTGGAGTGAGAGGGAAATAACCCTTCATACAGAAGTGATTCCAATGAAGGAAGGAGCAGTTCAGGGTCATTTCAATGGCAGAGGAGACTTGGGTACATATTCTAGACACAGGGATAGCCTGAGACGAGACTTAACCAGAGCAGCACCACAAACCATGAAAGGGACCATTTATTTTGAGGTCCCATGACTGACAATCTCAGTCAGGTCACATTGCCTTTCTTCATTGGACAGTCAGCCCTGCGTGAATTGTAAAATGAGTATAGCACAGTCAGTGATGGTAGGCCCTTGATAAACATGTCAACTAATTTATCTAACCCCCTCATCTTGAAGAAATCGGAATTGCAAAATCTGAGAAGATGTGCATTATACCCCTTGTCCTAAGTGAATTTAAGGCAAGGGAACAGAAAGTGACATTGACAATAGATTGGGAGAGTTCAGGATGCCCAGAGTTGCCAGAGAGGGAAGGGCCTGGAGACAGAGCTTTGATTGGTGACTGGTACTTGTTGAAAGGGGAAATGACTAGTGATTGGATGGAAAGTAGGAGAGATTTTAGAAGGAAATAGATGTTTCCCTCACATACATCAAAAAATGGACACAGGATGGGCATGCCATGGTGGAGTAGTGGTTAGGTCAATCGCCTCTAAAGGAGTGCAGGCCACACATCCCTCGGTTCAAGTCAAGGGTCGGGGGCAGTGAGGGGGGGACAACCAGTGTGAGCAACTTAAAATAAAATAAAATGCTTCTTCTTCCTCTCTTCCTGCCTATCTGCCTACTTGCCTTCATTCCAACCTGTGCCTTTCCTTAAAAAAAAAAATGGATACAGGAAACTGCAAAGTATTGACTATATCCACTGATTTTATTGATGGCATCACAAGTATTTGCATATGTTCAAACTCACCAAATTTTACACATTAAATTATGCACAATTTATATCAATATTTCAATTAATCTGTCAAAAAATTTTAATGATGTTTCCAGAATAGCCCACTGATGATGATTGTCTGGTAAGTCCTCACTGAAACATTTCTGGCTCACTAGAATTAGATAATTAGGTTACTAGAACTAGGTCAGAATCAGGAAAACAGATGGGAACCGTGATCATTTTCATGGCCTCCTTATGTACCCTTCAGGACATACCTTGTTATACTTAATTAAAACAACTTCTCGCAGAATTCATGCCATTTTGCTGCAAGTAGGTGTCTTCAGACTTGTTTCTTACTTATTCCCTTCAAATCTTACTATAACTTGTAGCTAGTTTATTTCTTTATTTTCTTGTTTTTTCGTCTCTTCAATGAATAGCAATTCAATGAGTGTGGTTATGCCTGCATTAATCATCCTTGTGAATATTCAGTACCTAGAACATACTAAGTATAATAAATATTTGTCAAATGAAAGTATGTATTAAAGAATATGAAATAAAGAATGGAATTAACTTAATTTAGCACAAGACTAAACTAGTAACCATTCTCCTGTTATCTCCTGTTTCACTTCATTCCAGCTTAAACATATGACTTCTGCTCTAACTTCAGCAGTTCCAGTTATTAGTTGATTGTTATCTATTTCAGCTGCCAAAGGAGTGTGATATGGCAGGGAGGACTTCAGGAGTAGAAAGTTTGTCCTTCCAGTCCTGCACAATTCAGTCTCTCCAGTCTTGTCTCTTGTCCCTTTGTGGCATGCTTCAATCCACCTGAAGACCTTTCAGACTCAAGTTCTCCAGGTTCTTTTTTACCCACAGGTCTTTGCACAGTTGTTTCCTGCTGTTTTCCTTCCTACTCTTGCCTTTGACCCGCACATCTGAGTTAAACACCCCTTATATAGGCTCCTATAATTACCCATCTATCTCCTATTTCACACTTAGCGCTTTAGCCTATAGTTGCATATTTAAGTATTTGTTATCATTTACTGATTCATCAGTAAATATGGGGATATATTAGTAAGCAAAATAGGCAGAATCTCTGCTCTCAGGAGCTTATATTTTAGTGCTAAAAGATAGCTAACAAAGAGAGACACAACCATGTAATGTCACATGTTAATGTCTTATAAAATATGAAACATAAGAGGGAGATAGGGTAATACAGAAGATAAGTCTATTTTAGATGACGTTGACCACTATATTTAAAGAAAAGCATCCTAATAATTGAACATTTTATCATTGGTCCAAAGGAATTGGGGGAACAAGTGATGAAGATGTCTGGGAGCATACTGCACCAGGTGGCAGAGATAGCCGGTACAAAAGCCCTAAAGCAGAAATATGTTTCAGGACATTGAATCTGGTGTGGCTATTGCAGAGAAACTATGTCTCCCTCTAATCTAAGTTGTAAACTCCATGAGGTCAGAGATCAGAGACCATCCATACCAGGCTGAAGTTTGTGCCCCAAGTACTAGTACTGTGTTGGCACATGTTCTAAAGATTTTGAGTAAATTCACATCTTGGAGCAGTTTTCCCATTTGTCTAACTCCACCCATCAGATCCTAAACAGAACAGTTAGGGAGGAAGACACTGAGCTTTGAACAAGGACAGGTCTGGGCAATGAGCTAGGTAAATGAAAAAAGATGAGCAAAGGATTGAAGGGTCCTGCTTGATGCTCAAGTATCAAAGTTATCTATGGGAAAGGTCTCTGGAAATGTCTTCTCGATTTCTCTCGATTTCTATGTAGTTTCCTCTCAAGATTCTCTAAAAAAGAAATCAAAGAGACCAAAGGCAGGACGTAGTCTCTATTCCGTGATCTTAACTACTTCCACTTGATGTCTCAGTGTCAGAGGGAGGCCTCTTCCCTCAAGTGATAGGAAGAACTGCTTTCTTGACATCTGAGTAGTCATTTATGCTTATAGCAGTCTTGTCAGCAGGACGTTGCCTGCTTGGTCTCAGGGTTCAAAGTCATAAACTCCAGGAGTATCCTAGGGTTAAAACTGTGAAGAACTGACATGGAGGGGTGCAAAAAAATACATCAGATTGGAGGAAAATGAGCAGAATTTTGGAAAATGCTTGAATCAGTTCTTTACAACATTACCAAAACTTCAGACACCAGATTAGAAATTCTTCCTCGAACTTAATTTCCGATGTTCTATGAGAACACTGACATCTTTATCAGGAGAGAAGGATACTGAGCATTCATTCCTCAGTGGAGAAAGAGAAATCAAGATTCCGTGCATCAAGATTAAGACAGAATACACCAGAACAGGCTATAATGGGGGAAATGACAACATCCACCTGTATCTGATCTAAAGGCAGCATGTGGCACTATAATTTAGAGTTAATTGTGACAAATTCAGCCCTGGTCTTCATCAGTCACAGCATGAATTCCATATATTTAAGAGCACAAATTTTTATTGTGAATATGTTAAGAAACTGAGAGGCAGGAGTTAGTGTCAGGAACCAAATCTCACTTCCAAACACAACACATTTTTTTTAAATGTACTTCCTCTGTCCTTCAAAAGAAGAAAAAGTATTCAATGGAAAGTTAGGAAATCTGAGTCTGGTTTTGGGTTTGTCACAAACTGGATGACCTCTAACTGGTCAAGCCATTCAGGATTTTAGAGTTCACAATATGTAGTGCTTTTGGCTAAATACAGTGGGAGATAGAAAAATGAACAATCCAAGGTGTTTGCCTTCAAGAAACCTACATCCAAACTGAGGAGATAGGTAGATAAAAAATCTGAGAGCAGAGGGAGGGATGATGGATGCTAAAATAAAAATAGGAAGTGTTAAGATTATACACAGCAGGAAATTAATTACAATTGCATAAGATATTGAATAAGCATATAGGGAGGACACTTTAGGTGGAGAAAATAGCATAGAACCCATAATAAGATGCCGTGTCATACCCATTAAAATGGTTGCTACCCTAAAAACAGAACAGGAAATAAGTTGATGAGTATGTAGAGAAATTGAATCCCTTGTGCACTGTTGGTGAAAATGTACTCACTATGTAATCACTACGGAGAGCAATATTGTAGTTTCCTAAAAAAATCAAAGCTAGAATTACCATCCATTCAATTTCTGGCTAGAAACTTAAAGAAATTGAAAGCAAGGACTTGGATTCATAATTTGCACACCCATCTTCATAGCTGCATTAGTCACAATAGTCAAAAGGTAGTAGCAATCCAAGTGTTCATTGATGGATGAATGAATAAGCAAAATGTGGTGTATACATACAATTAAATACTATTCAGCCTAAAAAAGAAAGAAACTCCTGACTCATGCTACAACATGATGAATTTTTAGGACATTGTGCTAAGTGAAAGAAATAAAAAAATTTAAGATTCCTTCTTTATTCCTCTTTTATGAGGTCCTTAGAATAGTCAGATTCATAGATATACAGAGTAGAATGGTGGTTTTCAGGGATGAGGGGGACAGGGATGGAAAGTTATTGTTTAATGGATATAGAGTTTAAGCATTTTGAACTAAGAAGCAGCACATAACTGCACAACAGTGTGAATGTATTTCATGTCACTGCACTGTATATTTTAAAATGGGTATAAGATAGCAACCTTTGTGTTATGTGTATTTTACCACACACATACATCCAAATCCACAAAAAAAATCAAGAAGACGCAGGATGGATTTAAAAGAAGACTTTGTGAGCAAAGGACTTATGAGATATATCAGTAGATCAAAGGCAGATAGGTCTTGAGCCAGGTCAAGGCAAATCTTTAGCTACGTGTTGTATGATGAGAGCAGAAAAGATATAAAGAAAAATTCATGATAAGTATTCTTTAGGGAGAAATAAATCTTGTCTTGAAAACTGCACAATAAACATCTGGTCATGGGTGGTATAATTTAGCTTTACGCTCTTTTGCTGTAAGTATGGTATTTGGAGCTATCCCAGTCATTACTGCTACGGGAGTTGGAAAGAGGCAGATAGGTTCTAATCCCATGTTATAAAATTCCCATTGAGTCATGCTGTACTTTTTTGCCATCAGTCTGATGAGAAACTTTCTATCTGAATGTATATCAGATGAGTATCCCAGAAAGCACATCTACATTAGAACAAATAAGAGAAGGTTGAATAAAAGGACACTTACGAAGATGTGGGTGGAGTACATAGTATCCACAAGGGAGAACAGTGTTCTGGAGTGACTAATAGGGACTGTTTCCAACTATCTCTAGACCTGTAGGGAGAGGAGCGTGGTGACTGATCCCAGAAGATATGAGTCATGTGACTCAGAGGCTGCCCTGAGAGGTTTAGTGAACTTTATTGCATGGAGGTAGCCAGTTGTAGACAACCCTACGGAGAGGGAAGCTGGAAAATACACCCCAGCTCACTCCTTCTGTCTGGTCTCCTGCCAGGTAGACCCACTGACCAAGGCCCAAAAAGAAGCCAGAAGCTGAGGAAGTTATTCAACATCATCCGGTGTCCATTTTTAACCAAAATCAGCATCACCTGGAAGGTTTGGTAAAACACAGGTTGCTGGATCCAAGCCTAAAGTTTCTGATACACTAGGGTCTAAGGGGGAAGATGAAAGTTTACATTTTTAACAAGTTCCCTGGTGCTACTGATGCTACTAGTTTGGGAACCACATTTTGAGATGCAGCCCATACAGGTTAACCTCCCAGAAAGAGAGAAAGATAAATGGAGACGAGCTGTTTAACTTAATAAAGGCGCTTTTGGACCTCATATTAGTGTCACAACCTTTGCAGGTCTCAGTTTCCTTGCCTATGAAATGAGAATTCAGGAAGAACTCTTCTAGCTCATTTTGTGATCCCATGAGCCCTAGGCTACAGAATCTAAAGTCATATTCTTTGAACGACCACAGCAATTACATTTCTTACAGGTGATGCAGATCTTATAGCTGTAGATTTTCTAGTGGTGGGAGCAGTTCATTGAATGGTGGATGAATTCTTATGTAGATCTTTGGATTTAAAGTTAATTGGGAAATGATATAAACATTTGTATTTTCCAAGTTATTTCTTTATAGATGGAAGTGGGCATTCACTACATCAGGTAAACTATATTCCAAAATAAGGAGGCCCCATTTGATTTGTGGAAAATCAGACATTCGAGGAGATTATTTTAAATATTTTAAAAATGCACCTAATTAACAAAAGCCCAAGGTTTTATAGTAATTATGCCTAAAAAAGTAACTATTCGTTGTAACATATTAAATACTTTTCTCTTTTCAAGAGCTCATTTGTTAAAATCAAAAGGCTCCAGTTATCTCCTTGTCATCAGTGACTATACACATGTGAGCACATGTGTGTGTGCTGAATGTTTATGCATCTCTTCCTGGCTGTTTGTTTTTGTGTTTTATGTATTTATAGTGATGCAGATGATATATGGCATGACTGAAAACGTCTGGAAGATTCCCATCTGTTCCTTGATTCCCCTTTTGTCTTCATTCAATTAAAAACATTTCTTAAATTCTTATGCAATGACTAGTTAAAAATAGACTCCCTCACAACATTCACAAACTGCAACCTCCAGGAATCTTAAAATATTTTCCAACAATCCTTTGGTTTTCTCTTCAGAGAATCTTTAATCCAGAAGTTTAAGCTGTTCGTAGATGACTGATTTATATAGTTATTCACTCATCTGTGACTATGAAGTCAATCTGCGACTGAAGGATGCCTTAGCTAGTCCTGGGGAAGATTGTAGTTGGGAAATTTGTGTCCCAATTCTGAGTTTGAGGAGTTTCAGTTTTCCTGATAGGTAAGTTTTTGTTAGTAACTTTCAGAGGCCAGGGCCCATGGAAGAGTCTGCTTCTACAGACCTGTTTCATTCATTTGACGCACTTTATTGAAGATTTTATTGGAAACTTGTCTTGGGGTGCAGTATGGGCTCTTTGTGTAGTGTTAGGAGTCACGGTACAAGGCTCTGGGTTCTCCCAATTGATTTCAAAGGTACCTGAGGACAGAGATTGAAAAAGTCATTTTCTGACTATATTTCCAGTTGCCTGGGTGCTCAATAAATATTTGCCAATGGGTTGCAGTAATAAAACAACAAATAAAGAGTTGTGGAGTCACAGAGGAGGCACTGATTAGTCCTGTTGGGGGTCCAGGCTTGAGGAGGCCTGGTATCAGCCCACACTCTATCTTTAGAGGTTTATTTGTTTTGACAAACAAAGGAGACAAAACAAACCTGGATTCTGTTCTCAACATATTACATCAAGCTGTCAGGACTAATAGCCTGAAAACGTCTATGGACTTCTTCCATATACATTTTGTTTGTTGGCATGTGTCACTTGAATTCAGGGCGGTGGTGGTAGATTCAAGTTAAAGTCTTCAAAATTCCCTGAACCAAAGGGACCCGAGCATGTCCCTCTCTATGGCCACAGAGAAGACATTAAAGTGCTTCAGTACCCATTTCTTGTTATTTTCCCTTAGGCATGGGCTGAGGCTGAGGCAGAATTTTAAGGGAGACAGGTGAATAGAATCTGAAAGCCAGAGATTTAATTTTAATAAAAAGAAAAAAAAAGTTCCAATTGATTCATAGTCAACGAGAATCATCTAATTCTGCAAGAGGGAGTAGGAATTCTGTTATTTTAACTGTGGGAGCGGTGTAGGGATGAGAGCAGTAAGAGGAGGGAGAACTTTTGTGCATTTGTCTTCCCCTCTTTCTCTGAACAGCCACAAAAGCTGGCTGAACTGAAGCCAGCTTGTATCAACTCTCAAGAGCCAATTGTTAAATTTTCAGAAATTTTATAAACATGGTTGATATTATTAAAATTTATTAAAAAAGTTACATAAACTTGCAGTAAATATAGTCAAAACAAACATCATGAATGTTCAAAACTCTTAACTAATTATTTCACTACATTTCACTTTGTCATGCTTTTGAGGTTATTGAAGTCTATTATATCTGTATGGTAGAAATACTGTATGATGGTATATTACTACCTGCCTCTTCCCTAACTCTGTTCAGTGATATCATGTTGGTAGCTTGAAATTGTCCATGGGGAGAATGTTTACACTGCAGAGAAATGGGCAAGCACTCCAAATGAAAGCTCCTTCACCCCATCATTAGAGAGTCAGTTATTAAGCATTTATTTACACACCACTATAAGAGATTCTCTGAAGTGTCTTAGGAATAGATTTAAGTTTACATAGACCTTGGGTTAGTGATCTCTGGGAATAGACCAGTCATACGAAAAATGTTTGTTAGCCCATTATGTTTGTCATTTGAAGACTAATTGTTCTGTGCAGGGACTTACTATCATCCTGTTGTTGAAAATATATAATTATGTAATAAACTATAATACAATACAGAATAGATTGTTAATAGCTCTATTGAAATATAATTCATATATCATGTAGTTCATCCATTTTAATAAACAGTTCAATGATCTTTGGTATGTTCACAGAGCATACACAAATATTACCATAATCAATTTAAAAACATGTTCATTACCCCCAAAAGAAACCCTATTCCCCCAGTTTTTCCTTTCCCCTCCAAGTTCCAGGCAACCATTCGTTTACTTTCTGCCTTTGTGACTGGCTTCTTCCATATAACATGTTTTCAAGGTTTATACATGTTGCACCTCACCTCAGTACTGCATTCCTTTTTATTGATGAGTAATATTCTACTGTGTGGATATACTGTATTTATTGGTCTTTTTGTCAGTTGATTGATATTTGACTTGTTTCTCCTTTTTGGCTATTATGAATAAAGCTGCTGCCGATGTTCATGTACATGTATAATTAGTAAGTCAATTATAAGTTTATTGTAATTACATTTAATTATAAATTTTAATTTATTTGGATATACACATACTTAAAAGTAGAATTTCTAAGTCATATGATAACTCTGTGTTTAAAATTTGGAAGAACTGCCACACTGTTTTCCAAAGAGACTGTACCATTTTACATTTCCATCAGCACTGTATGAGGGTTCCGCTCACTCCTTATCCTCATTACTGTCTGTCATTTTAATTTTAGTCATCCTTGTAAATGTGAAATGTAGCTCATTATAATTTTTATTTACATTTCCTCATACTAATGATTTCTAGTTGATATAGTTTTTGATTTAATATTTATTACAGTAAATTTGCTTACAAAGTAATATAAACCCATATATGCAATTTCCCATTTCTCAAATATTCTTCCCACCTCCAGGTTACCAAGAATTCTTCACACCTGTCCATTGAACCCTGCCACCACTTGTACCCAACCTCCTCGCACCATTCCCTACAGGTAACCTCAGTTCTATTGTAAGCGTCCAAGGGTTGGTTTTTGTTTAGTCTGTAATTTTGCTTTATCTCTTCATGTTCCACCTATGAGTGAGATCAAATGGTATCTGAGTTTCATCTTTTGACTTATTTCACTTCCATTTCCTGTTGATCTACTTCCATTCATGTAGATACAAATGACAGGATTTCCCCTTTTCTAAGGGTGGTGTAGTATTCCATTGTGTACATATACCACATCTTCTTTGTCCATTCATCTGATGATGGACACAAGTAATTTCCAGTTCTTGGCTATTCTAAATAATGCTGCAGTAAACGTGGCTGTGCATGTATCTCTACAAATTCATGGTTTTGTACCTTTTCGGTAAATACCCAGAAGTGATATGATACGGGATTTCCATATTCATTATTTTGAGCAATCTCCATACTGATTTCCATAAAGGTTGCACTAATTTATACTCCTACAACAGGGTAAACGGGTTCCCTTTTCTCTGCATCTTCGCCATCATTTGTTGTTTCCAGACTTTTGGATAACAGCCAGTCTCTCAGGTATAAGATGATATGTCGTTGTTTTGATTTGCATTTCTCTAATAACAAGTGAGGAGGAACATCTTCCATGTGCCTGTTGGCCACTCTGTCTTCTTTGGAGAAATGTCTATCCAGTTCTTCTGACCATTTTTTGGTTGAATTGCCTGATTTTTGAGTTCTTTTCATAGTTTGGATCTTAAGACCTTGTCAGATATATGGAATGCAGATATATTCCCCTAATCACTATGTTGTCTTTTCATTTTGGTGATAATTTCTTCACTGTGAAGTTTTTTCACTTGACGTAATCCTGGTTGTTGTTGGTGGTATTTTTCTCCCCTTGACGCTGGAGTTGTCTCTCCAAAGACCTCTAAGACTGGTACCATGGAATGTCTTTCTTATGCTGTCTTCCAAGAATTTTATGGTTTCTGGTCTTGCATTTAAATTTAATTCATTTTGAATTAATTTTTGTGTGTGGTTTAGATTCATTAATTTGCATGCGGCTGTCTGGTTTTCCCAAAACCATTACTGAAAAAATGTTCCTTTCTCCATCATATGCTCTTGGCTTCTTTGTCATAAATTAACTGAACACATATGAGTGAATCAATTTATGGTGGTTCAGTTCTGTCCCACTGATCTGTGTCTCTGTTATTATTCTAGTACCATATTGTTTTGATCACTATCATTTTGCAGTATAGCTCAAGATTTGGATGTGTGATACCTTCAGTCATATTCTTTTTTCTCATGAGTGCTTTGACTATTTGGGGTCTTATGTTGTTTCATACAAATTTTATAATTCTTTGCTCTATTTCCTTGAAACAAACCTGTGGAATTTTGATGGGGATTGCATTAAACTGCTTACTGCTTTAGGTAAGATGGCCATTTTAACAATGCTAATTCTTACCAGTCATGCATACGGATATCTTTCAGTATTTTTGTATCTTCTTCTATTTCTCTTAATAAAGACATAGTTTTTATTGTACAGGTCTTTGACCAACTTTAAGTATATTTCAAGGTGCTTGATTGTCCTTGCTTCTCTGGTAAGTGGGATAGTTTTCTTGATTTCACTTTCTTCTATCGTATTGTTTATTTACAAAAATGTAACAGATTTTTATGTATTGATTTTGTAGTCTGTCACTGATTCATTCTAGTAGTTTTTAATGGGATGTTTAGGATTTTTTACATATATAGTCATGTCATCTGCAAACAGTGATAGTTTCACTCCCTCCTTTCTAATTTGGATTCCTTTTATTTCTTCTTCTGGCCTAATTTCTCTACCTAGAAACTCCAATACCATGTTAAAAAGCAGTGAGAGTAGACAGTTTGTCTTTTTCCTGATCTTAGAGGAAACTCAGTTTTTCACTATTGAGTATAATGTTGATTGTGGGAATATTCATGATTTTGAGCATCTTTTCATTATTTATTGGCCATTTGTGTATCTTTTCTGAAGAAATGTATATTAAAATCTCTTGCCCATTTTTGAGTTATTTATCTTTTTATTATTGAACTATAGGATTTCTACATACAAGTCTTAAACGAGATAAATGATTTGTTAATATTTCTCCCATTGTGGGTGTTGTCTTTCATTATCTTGATGGTGTCTTTTGAATCACAAATTTCTTTTATTTTATATAGTCCAACTATCTACTTTTATTTTGCTATTATGCTTTTGCCTAACCCAAATCTCTAAAGACTCATTGTTATGTTTTCTTCTAAAAGTTTTATAGAGTTAGCTCTTACATTTGGTGATACTTTGGGGTTAATTTTCGTGTGCAATTTGAGAAAAGAGTGTAACTTCATTCTTTCATCTGTATAAACAGTTGCCCCAGCACCATTTGTTGAAAAGAGTATTTTCTCTATATTGAATTCTCTTAGTATGAAATATATTTTTAGATATTATATTATATTTTCACTTAATACTACAATAATTTCTTTAAGTTTTGTTCATTTCCTTTCATTTCTGGCCCCATAATTCAGACCTCATGGTCAGGCCCTTCCATAGGTGACCAATTTCTTTATTTCCCATAAAAATTGCTTTTATTTTTATTTGTTAGGTTATCATTTAAAATACATTTCTATATATTCTGCGAAATTAAAATTAAAAAAAATAAATTTGGTTGGAAGCCCTTTTCAAGATAAATCTGTTAAATATATTGTTCCAGTTTTTTATAAATTCTGTCATTACTCAACCACATTTAAGGAGGACTATAGTGTGCTATGTACTGTACTAGGTGCGAAGGGTGTTCAATCTTTCGCCAAGTTCTCAATATTTTAGTCTCTTTATTTCTTCAGTTTCGTACCCATGTCTTCAAAGTGTGTAGCAAGAAATTACTGTTTTCTTCTGACTGCATTATGAATTCCTATGTGCTCCAATAAAAAAAGGTTATGACTGGTAGAACTACCATATCTGTGTCAGGAAAGACACATACTCCCAGTAAGTCTTGTAGTGACTAAATATGGTGGGTGTCACCCCTTAGCAGGGATTGCATACTGTGTTAGCATTGTCTTCCATTTTCATCCAATCTCTATATCCTCTTGCAAAACCCCTTCATAGAGAATTTGTTTCCAAAATTTTGTCAAGCAGAGGACAGAGGACCATTTGATCTGTCCACAAATCTGATCTGTCCACTTGCCACAAATAATAGCATGATGGACATAGACGATCAATCTTAACATGCTCGGTAGCAAGTCTCTACATGTATTAATGAGGGTAGACCACATACTGTAATAACTAACTCTCTATGTCCCAGTGGGACAAAGCAGTAAAGGTTTCCTTGTCTCCATCTAATGTGAATTGGTGGCGTAGAGGGTGGTCCACACAGTCACACAGGACTCATGTTCTTTCCTCCCCATAGCTCTGTGTCCTCTAGAGCCTCACAATCCTTCCCTAGATCTTCTGTATCTAGCCAGAAGTCAAGGGAATAAGGAGGACTTGGAAGAATTTTGTGAGAATATTTTATGGACTGGGGCCTAGAAGTTGCATACATCACTCTTGCTTTCTTTTCATTTCCCAGCCCTCAGTCACATCACCCAAAATGGCTGTAAGAGGAACTGAGAAATAAGACTTAACTGCTAGAAAACAGAAACTGAATTTGCAATAATAGTCTCTGTCATATCATCTATTTAAAGAATTGTGTGTACTGTGTATTTACTTCTAATGCCTGCACAGAACCCTCTATTTCCAACCTCCTGCTCGACATTCTGTGACAGGGAATGTCTCCTCTCTGGTGACCCACACCTAGTGTTTGAGCCTCTGTAGACAGAAATTGCTGCTCTGAAGAAGGCAAAAATCTATGCAAAAGAGAGAAGCAGATGTGATGCCCAGTGGCTGGAAATACAGTAGGTCAAACAACTGAAGAGAGAGGGAGCTAATTTCCTGAAACATAGGTAAAAGGATTTGAAACCTATCTAATGTCAAACCCTTGGATATTGGGTATGCCAAGGTTAGATTTTGTGCTATGCATTTGGATCTAGCAAATACTTTTTCATTGAATGTCATACACAGAGAGATCATGAACTAATGTAGCCAGGAAGGCAAAGCAAATTTCTTCCCATTAGAAAGAACTCCTGGGAATTAATTTTATAGTTCCTTTCATCAAACTGTTCCATTGTCTCATAATCACTTGAATCACCGATTTTCCCTTGTCTCTACCGTAATCTTCTGCTGACTCTAAAAACTTTTATTCTGTTGTACCCTTAATGGGAATGCAGAGGAGGCAATACGTCTTTCTTAACATATGTGCCACCCATGCTAACTAGTCTCAATCCCTTTGACTCTTCCTCATTAGGAATTCAACTGCTAGTTCCCTTTGGAATGGTTCCCCTGTACCTCACTCTTGTGTTTGGGCCCTAAATTGAATTTTTGTGCTTTTTTGAAAGAATCGCTTTGCTACCTTTTCAGAAGCTTCACCCACTGAGCTCTCTGTCTCTCAATATGGGTCAGTGATTGACTCCTTCACTTCAGATGTTAAAAATGTTGGTTGTGTTTGTGTGTCTTCTCTATAATAAAATCTTCTATGCCTGTCCTTTGAACTCTTTCACACCATGCCCTGTAACTAAAACACTCTTTCATACGTAGGTCAAAACCCCACTCCTTCCAATATTCAAATAATTATAAAATCAGACTTCTCTTGCAGAGACTTTTCTAGTAAGTTGGCCAAGGTGGTGATTTCCCACTCTACCCCTACCCCCCACCAAAGCTCAACATGTCTGGGCTTGCCATTCACAAGTCATTCATCATACAACCACACTACTCTTGCACCAGTACTTTACTCCATTTCATTCATTAACACATTTGTTTTTTGTCCTGAGTTGGTTTTCCCAGTCATAGCTGTTAGTCTGAATCAGTGAGTTCCATATTATTCTGTAAACTTTTAGAAACATTTTTTCACCCTTGATTACAGACACTAATAATATGCTCTGGTTTTCTTTACTTTCTTTTTTAATTATGTTGTTCTTTTTGATCTTTGATTTGGGTTCTGGTCTGTAGACACACAAAATATCAAACTGAAGTGATGCCTTTAACTCTTAATGTGTTAATTAAAGTAAGGGAGAGGAGAGCTGAATAATGTTTAAGACCCCTTATCATCTGTCTCTGACCTTGTGGTTAGTGGTTTAAAACATAGCATTTTAGATATTCTCACTTGATCCTAATGAGGAAAGGATTGTAGTCCTCATTTTCTAGGTGGACCTCAGAGAGGCTAATTGGTACACCCAAAATCAAACCATAAGTTCTGGAACATACGCAAATCTATGTGTTTCTGAATTCCTCTCTTGTTTGTGTCCTCCCTAGCCAAACTTGTTCAGAATAAAGGGTTTCAATATTTTCTCTAAATCCACGTGTTGATCAAAAGAGAGAAAGAATGACAGTTAAAATGCATCTTCTATTAGAAAACTAATTCAATATAGGTTCTTTACTAATGTTGGATAAATAGTTTAATTTGGATCAAGAAAGTTAGTAAATGTAATTAGATGTGTGCAGAGATTTTTTTTTTTTTAACCCCTTGATGCTGCACTGCTTTCATAGAGAAAAGCCATATGGATCATAAAAACAAATTTGCAACCCAACTCCTTCTTACATGATGGTGTGGGTGTCAAAGCAGAAGTTTCCCAATTTCTGAGGTTCTTCACAGGTTGAACAAAGGAATAAATTAACATTAGGCATGATCTGAAATAAAAGAGCCCCAATTTAATGACATATGTATGGAGAATTTATATGGTGGTAAATTCTGAGGTAGCTGGAGCAGACTAGTGATTTATATTATGAGGTGAGGCATGGAAAGGGGACCCGAGGTGTGGGTGTGAGGTGAAGGCTCATCATGTGGCAAGGAGGAATGACTCATTTTTACTGAGAAAGTAAAGATAAATGACTTCCCTTTCTACATTTTTCTAGGAAATAGGAACAAACCACTCTGAATTAGGATGGAGGCTCAGGAGAGTGACAGATGGCTCCTTTGATTAAGGAAAGCCTAAAGGCTTAAAAGAACTCCTTTGTCTGTGAGGTTGTCCACCATTGACCTTGGTTTCTTCGTGTCAGAGTGGGGCATCTACAAGAGACCAAATCTGAGAGACTTGAGGTGTTCTGTTTTAGCCCTTACAATGTTAAGAATGCTTGTTCCAGGGAAAACTATCAAACTACTCAGTATAGATTAAAAACCTTGAAAAGGTCCCATTCTCTGTGCATTACTTACCTTGTAAAGTTCTTTCTTAGCCTATAATGGTGGACCCAGATACTATACAGGAGCATGGAAAGGGTTTCAGGAAAGATTCTCTCAAGGCCACTGTGAAAAACTTTTTTGATTCCTGAATACCAAACCAAGAACATAATCAGGACATGTAGAAAGATTGTAATTTATTAGATGAGATTATTTTTTATCATCTCTCAAGTCTTCTCCTAAGCCTCAACCAATATCTGGAGAGAGAGCGTGTGCAAAGAGGTGGGAATAGGAGGACATGGAGGTAGAGTCACTAACAACTCTTTTGACCTACAACTAATCATTTCATCTTTTAATTTTCATTTTAAAATAGAAGTGGAACTTCTATTTTAAAATAAAATTTACGTGAAAAAAAGCTATATTTACATTTTACATATATTGCAAATAAATTTAGACTGGCTTGATAGAAAGTTTTGACAGGAAAACAAGAGGATGATTGATAGTCAAGGACAGGGTTATATAATGTTTTCATTGAGAAGGGGAGTGGGATTTGGAAAGCATCCTTGAGGTCTGGAACTTTAGTTTCCCTTGATTCTTGGTGCAAACAATGGCAGTGGCTGAGAATACTCCCAGTAATCAGAAGAATGTTAATAGAAATATAATGTGAATCACAAATATTAGTCATATATATAATTTTAAGTGTTCTAGGAGCTACATTTTAGAAAAGGAAATAAGTGAAATAACATTTTAAAATACACTTTATTTAGCCTACAATATCTAAAATGTTATTATTTCAAATGCAATAAACTTTTTAAATTAGTGAGATACACGAGATACGCTACATTCCTTTTTTAAAAGCAGTTTTCAAAATCCAGTAGTATGTGTTTAACATTTGTACAGTATCAGACAGCACAGATCTAAAGAGGTTTTTCCTCTGTGACTCCATGACTTTTTCTGTGATTTCTCCCAGCTTCATCAGAAAAACCATTGCAAAGATGATAGGTAGAAATATAGAGAGATACATAATAACTACCTCAAAATATAGTGACTTAAAACAACAACTATTTATTTGCTAGCTAATTTATGGGTCATTAATTTGGGCTGTACTCAGCCAAGACAGCTAGTACATATACCCTGTGCTATTGGCAGTGCTCACTCATGTCACTGGGCCTTGGCTAGGATGACTGCACTGGTTGGGCCTCTCTTCATATGCTATTTCTCCTTGCAAGGCACTAGTTTGGGCTTATTCACATTGTGAAGGAAGAATCTCCAGCTAATGAAAGGTCAAGTCTCAATATATATTTGTTTTTCAAACCATTGCTTCCATCACATTAATAATATCCTATTGGTCAAAGTAAATTGAATAACCACACCCAGAGTCAATGTGAAAGAGATCTACACAAGGATATGGGCTCTGGAGGTTGGGATCTGTTGGGAACCATTTCTGTAACCATCTTTCATACCATGCTTTATAGAATATATGCTCCATTGTTTCATGCTCCCCATATGAAAAACTTTTTATTTTTTTAAATGTGGGTTAGTAGTGAGCCCTGCTTACTATGGTAGCAAGTCTGAAAACAGTCTCCAATGAGTCTTGCTAAATGGATTTTATCCATGAATACTTCCCACTCACACTGAATAGAGTGACCTATATAAGCAACAGGATGCTGTAGAAATGGCAGTGAATGACTTCAGAAGAAAGGTCATAAGAGACATTGCAGCTTTTGCCTCTCTTACTTGGATTACTTGTTTTGGGAAAATCAGCTACCATGTTGTGAGGACACTCTATCAGCCACATAAAGCCATATGAATTCCTTATCACATGATAAGGAATTAAAGCCTCCTTTTAACAGCCAAAACTAACTAGCTAGTCCCATCTTGAGTCAGTCAAATCTTCAGATGAACTATAGCCCTAGCTGACACCTTGACAGAAACTTTACAAGAGACTCTGAGTCAGAAACATCAGCTAAGCCATTACCAATTCCTGACCTACAATAAGTATGTAATAATAAATGCTTATTATTTTAAGGCACTTAACTTTGGAGTAAATTGTTATGCAGCAGTAAGTGACTAATACAATTCCAGCTAGCTTTACTTAGGAAGGAAATAGAAGGTCTGAATTAATCTGCCAGATTTTGATGACATAGAGAATTTAAATTTATTTCTTTTGCATACCAAATCTGAAAATTTCCTCTAAAGGTGAAGTGTAATTTGTTTTTCATATAAAAATTATTTAAAAATAAAAAATGAATAACCAAACTTGTATCTTGTGCCAAGTTTGTTCAATATCATTAAATGTGTAGTTCCCACTAGTCAATGACAATAATAAAACTTGACTTTGTTGTTTTTTTTTTTGAAGATATATATTTAAATATTTTTAAATATAGGGAGGTAAGGAATTATTCATGGGGACTTTTCTTCACACTAGTCCTACGTATAAAAATGGCTTGTGGGGAGATTCCCTTGGGAATTCCCCTACATCCTACTTTATTGCTTGGTAAATAATGTCCTCTTAACAAATAGTGTTGAGTCATTGGAGATTCAGGTAATACAATGTCAGGTTGCTTTTCCTTCTACCTCTATTTCTACCTCAAAGCATTTTTGCTAGGAAATGCATATATAAATACAAATAATCTTCAAAGTTATGTCTGTACATATGGTAAAAAACATAGTCTTCCAAATACTTGAACCCCTGTAGTTTCAACTTCTTTACCTGTAACAAAATTTAATGCACCCTAACTCTTCCTTTCAAGCACTGTCATAACTGTTAAAGCACAGTTTACTTTTGGAGTACATACCTATTGCCAACATTAGAATTTGTACCACAGATTTGCTTTTAAATTGCTCTTATTGCTGTAACTTCTTGTTCTATTTTGTCTGTTTTTTTTCTGTTTTACTCTTGCTTGTAAGAAGGATTCACCTTTTCCATCTTCAGTATCATTTTTCCACTTTAGTACAGACTTCTAAATCTTGATAGATTAAAAATCCAGTTAAGATATTTATGGTGATATAATGAATAAAATGTAAACTTATTTATCTACTCTTAAAGTAGACAAAATTTTGTTTCCTTTGGAAACTTTTGAAGCCTTTTTAAAAAATGTTTTTCTAAGTCATTTTCACGAATTTCGATCTGGGAGTGAGGCATTCTGAATCTTCAGAGCTATTTCTCTTCTACTTTCCTCAATCCGATTTCAGGGGAATACTGCAAATTATCCTGTTTTTGTTTCTCTTTCCTTTGAGGGTGCTTTTCGAGGCTCTGCAGTCTTTTCTTCAGCACCCTCACACGTGGTCCTGGACCTTTGCACTACAGCCACTTCTGCCTTCAGAGTGTCAGTTGTTTTGTTTTTGATTCTGAGCCAACATGGTGTTCCCTTTTCCTTCAGCCTTTCTCCTTCTTTTCTGTTCTTCTGTAACAAAAGCTAAAACCTCCGGATTGTCCATAGATTCATAATGGATTATGCTCATGTATGCAGCATTGTCACATTCACCAAATAGTCTTTCCATGCAGCTGTGATTAGCATTTTTTTGGAAAGTAGTTTCTATTATAAATTAGAAGCAGTGTTAAATATGTAAGGATCTAACAACTATATAAATTATAAATTTTACAATTTTCTTATTTTTCTCAAATCAATACAGTTTAACTTAAATAGTATATATGTATATGTGTACACTAGGTAGGTATTTTGAGTGCTTTGTCATAGGCAGCACATGTAAATTAAGCACATGTAAATTTAGAGTCAAAGGAACTTGAAATTGAATCCTGGCTCCAACATTTACTAAGGTGACTTCTCTGAACTTTGGAAGCCTCATCTGTCAATGGAGATAGTAATTAATTATCTGTGAGATCGTGTTGGGGATTATATGAGGTAATATGTATATAAAGTTCTTCACATCATACTTGTGCTAACCAGTGAGATCTGCCATTACCATCTTTGCTAGGCTATACTATGTGTATTTCTTGGCTCTTCTGTACCATGCCTTTGTTTTGTGTAAAGAGAGATGACTTTATATTGAGAAATATATTTGAATATTGAACTGATGGTTTAATATTAACTTTATGCTGCTGAGAAGTATTATAATTATTTCAATCCTTAAAATAAACTCTGTAAAAGTTGAAATATTTAATTATTAGAGATTCTTTAATGAAACATGGAGTCATTTTAAAAAAATAAGCAATCTTATTCCAGTTATCAGTTGTATATATTCAGAAATGAAATCCAGGTTCTCCCTATTTGTAACACTTGGGCTAGCAGAACTTAATTGCAGGCACAGAGCTTTTTATCATGTATTCATTCATTCATTCATTCATTCATTCAATAAATGAGTGTCAGACACCCCAAGATAATTTTAATTGTAAAGAATGAATGTGCACACCTGACCACATCACTAGCCTCAGTTTTGCCTTTTGTCCAAAAATTGCCCAGTGTCTGGTGCCGCCTGAATTCAGAGAAAGTAGTGGAAGAGATAGTCAAGAGAGAGTGTGTCATTTGGGCAGCCTGAATCTGACACAGAAAGGACATGTGAATTTCCTGTAGGATTTGTAAACAGCTCAGTTGATGGCTGGATTTAAGCTATATTCAGGGACTTCATCCAAGGTTACAGTCCTGTAGGCGGGGCAACCCCAGGAGCGTGGGACTGTGGATGAGTGGGCTCAAAGCTTGAGCCCAAGTCAGATCCCCATGCCAGGGAGCTGTGTAGCAGAAATCATCTGAAAGGTCGTCTGGAGAACCCACAAATGTGTCCCAGGAAATACCTGACATTCAGACCCTGCCACACAAATGGTCAGGCTTCTGTGAAGGAATGCAATAATAAAGAAAGACACTGCTTCTCACCAAGGCAGCCCAGCAAAGAGCTGTCCGCTGCCCTGCTCCACCTCTTGCCCCCACCCAGCAGGCCAGACACAAGGGAGAGAGGGAAAACATTTGCAAACTTCAGGGTGAAGAGAAGGGTTTTCGGTAAAATACAAGGTTAAATTTTTAACTGAAAACTTCTTATTAAGAAAAATGTCAAACATAGAGAAAGTACAAGGGCTCCCATCAACTGGTTTCATTATGAACTCACAACCAATCTCATCTCATTTATACACACAGCTTCCCCACTCCAAATCATTTTGAAACAAGTCCCAGGTAGTACAGTAGTTCATAAATGTTTTAGTATGTATCTCCATAATATGAGGACTAAAAATAACCATTGATTCCTGAATCTTTTCAAATATTTTCTGATTGTGTCATACTCTTTTTTTCACTGGCTTATTTGTGTCAGGGCTCAAAGTAATTCCATACTTGCAACTGGTTACTCCATCTTTGAAGACTTTTTTCATCTATGGTTTCCTCTTCCTTCTACTTTTTCTCTCTGCAATGTATTTATTGAAGAAACTCAGCTGTTTTTCCTGTAGTTTCCCACAGTCTGGATTTTGCTGATTACTTCCATGTGACATGTTCCTCTGTCCCAGCTTTTTCTGTAAATTGTTAGTAGAGAAACTTGATCAAATTTAAATTGGTTGATTTTTTGGCAAGACAGTTTCATAGGTGATGGTATGTTTCTTCTCAAGAAAAATGTAATATCCAATTGTTTCTTTTTTAAATTGTAGCAAAGATGCATAGCATAAAATTCACCATCTTAACCATTTTAAGTGTACAATTCAGTCGTGTTAAGTTCATTCATATTGTGCAAACAAACTTCAGACCTTTTTCATCTTGCAAAACTGAAGTTCCATGGCCATTAAACAACAACTCACCTTTCTCTCTCCTCCCAGACCTTGGCAACCACTATTCTACTTTCTCTATTAATATGATTACTCTGAATACCTTCTGTACGTGTAATCATACACTTCTATATCTGGCTTATTGCACTTAGCATAATGCCTTCAAAGTTTATACATGTTGTAGCATGTGTCAAAATTCTCTTCCTTTTTTAGGCTCCATTGTATGTATATACCTGAGCCAGGTGCATCTATCCATTTATTGGTCAGTGCAAACTTGAGTTGCTTCCACCTTTTGGCTATTGTGAGTAAGTCTGCTATGAACACAGGTGTATAACTATCACTTCAAGACACTGTTTTCAATTATTTTGGATCTATACCCAGAAGTGGCATCTATGTATCACATGGTCATTCTATTTTTAATATTTTTGAGTAACTGCCATTCTGTTTTCCATAGTAACTATATCATTTTACATTTTCCACCCACAATACACAAGAATTCTGATTTCTCAATGTCTTTGCCAATGTTTGTGTGTGTTAATAGCAGCCATTGTAATGGGTATGTTCTGATAACTCATTGTGGCTTTAATTTGCATTTACCTAAAAATCAGTAATATTGAGCATCTTTTCATGTGCTTGTTGGACATTTGTCTATCATCTTTGGATGCTTATTCAAGCTTTATTAGATATATGATTTGCAAATATTTCCTTCCATTTCATAGGTTATCTTTTCACTCTGCTCATTGTCTTCTTTAATACACAGATGTTTTAAATCTTGATGTACTCTAATTTATTTCTTTACCTTTGTTACTGTACTTTTTGTGTCTTATCCAAGCAATCTTTACCAAATCCCAAGTCATAAAACATTCTCCCTATGTTTTCTTCTACAATTGTCTTTTTAAAATCACCATTGATGATAATCACAAAGAGCAATTATTTCATCAAAGGTTCTAATATTCCAATTTATCCATCCTCACTTATTAGTTGGAATACTTCTATGAAGAGAACTTTCTCCTCATCAACTACTTAATTACAATGAGGCTTATTTTAAACATGGAGCATTTATTCTTTCTTTTTATTTGCAGATTGTCAAAATAATGTGTTGGTTTTCTAGCTCCCTTAAAAGATGACAAATGAGTTTTTTTCTTCAGTCTCATTATTAACTTACAGATTTAATATTTTTGATGTGCTCAATTCATTATACTTGTTTTTGTGGTTTTTCTAATGTTTCTATCTTTAAAGTCTTCAAGTTGTTTCCTGATTTCTTTGGGCACGCCACAAGAATTCTTTGACAGAGCTTGATTTTCTGTTACCCCAAGATGTTTTAGCCTATCTTGCATATTTCCTGCCTTAAAAAGAGAATAAGCTATTGAGATAATATTTAAATATGAACAGGACTGGAGATCTTGAAGTGAAAAATAAGATTAATAATCTACATATTATGCAATTGGAGTATCCCAAGATGGAAAACATACAATGATTTTATGTTTATGCCCCCACTGAATTGAAAAGTCTCAATAAACTGGTAATAGATATCCAGTTGGACAGGTTGAAAAGGTAGTTGAAGACATTAAATAATTTTAGAACTGAGTGGGAAAGTACAAATTTGGGAGTTATCCAAATAGACTTGCATGTAAATCTCAGGGATCAATGAGATGACCTAGAGAGAAAATGCTGAGAGAAAAGAATAGGTCAGGGACCGAGTCCTGGGGTACACTGACATTCAAATACTGAGAAGAGGTACACTAGCGAAAGAAGCTGAATATTTAGTAAATTAAGGGGAAACCAAGATACTGAGGTGATCTTGAAACCAAGAGTAGAGTGTATTTCAAGAAGGAATGGTTATATGTATCAAAGAAAAGGATTGAAAGAAATAAAGACCAAAAAAAACCCCAAAACTAGACGCTCTGAGTTTATCAAAATGTAAGTCATTGTGACTTTGACAGGCATGTTTGCTGAAGATTGGTTGGGACAGAGACATCGCTGGATGAGTTGTGGAGATGGACTGAGTCTGCGTGGAGACTGCGGTGTGGTGGGTTCTGAGTTAATCCAGGTCACCAAACAAGAGTCCAGAAGATCTCGTTACTAAAGACTGAATCTGTACTTGTGACAACAGAGCACCATGACTCAGTGGACAGCCTGGAGAGAAGCGGATGTCGGACTGTGGGCAAACCAGGCTCACTGCTTACCTGCTTTATAAAAAAAAAATGTGACAAAAAATACATAGCATAGGCACATCTTTGTGGCTTAGTGACTGAAGTACAGCTAAGGTACAGACCATGTAAAGCCCATGGACCTGAGTTTGTGTCCCAAGGCTGAGGTAAAATACTAAAGCAAGAAAAGTTTAAAAACAGTACAGAGCATATACATTACCAGTGTAAAAATTTTTAAGTATACAGTGTTAAAGATATCCCCCTTTGGAAACCCCCTAACTCTAGCTCTCAAACCCAGATTCATAGGCTTTACCTGGCCAGGCCTACACCCAAGCTGCTTTAGCTACCTGAGCCAGGTGCATCTGTATATGTTCAATTTTGCACAACAAATCTCCAGAACTTTTTCATGTTGCAGAACTGAAACTCTATGTTCATTTAGTAACCCCCATCCCCTCAGTCCCTGGCAGCCATTTACTGTCCATCTTTATGAATTTGACTACTCTGGATGTCTTATCAGCTTGTTGTTTATTGAAGAGGGTTGCATTCACACCCCCAGAGAGCTATGTGTATGAAGGACCTGGCAGAACAGCTGACTTACAGAGCAAGTGTGAGTGCAGCCTGGCACGGCCTACTAAAGAGTAGCATTTGGGAACACAGAGATAAAGCAGAGACCAATGAGCTGCTTCCCCACCTTATAGCTGCCTGAGGATGAGCTGGGCAAAGTCGAGGATGGGCTGAGAGAAGAGAAAGATTCTTATGCCTCACACAGGAAAGTGCCATTGAGTAGCTAGTTAAGCTACAGGGTGACTTCAGTGGCAGCTGGAGAAGGTTCAGCCAAGAGGCTTGGTTCAATCTGCCCCTGCTTTCAAACAAAGACTGAATGGGGAAAGAGACTCTTAAAGTGCAAAACAAATATTTCTACACATCCTGATTTGAAGCAGGACTTTGCTGGAACCTAATGGAATGGCTCCAGGCCATCTCTTTGTTTTAGAGTAAGTGTTCAGCCTTCCTACAGTTACATAAGCCAAGGAGGAAAGGCTGTGTGGCCCTTTCAAAAGAAAGGATACATTCTTTACACTTAGGCCACTGTTTCAAAAGCCTTGAAGTTTATCTGATTTGAGGATGCCAAATGTTGCATCCAAAGTCTCATATTTTCCTATCCTAGTAACGGCATCGGTTGACACGAACTGAGTTCCTGAGACACTTCTTTAGAATCCTGCACTCAGTGTGTGTGTGGCAGTGGCGGTGGGCTGTTAACAGGAGCATTCATTTGTGCATTCACTTTACTCAGATGGTAAGGTTAATGTATGAACTGGGCTACTATACTGACTAACCATCAGTATTTCAGACTGGTTTTATTTTCATTCCTTTAATTTACCTGGGATGCAAAGCCCAGTCTTAACCATCTGTATGACTGTGGTCAAGTCACTTAACTTCTGTGAACCTCTGTAGCTGATCTGTGATGAGAATAAATAACACCGAACCCAACCCGAATTGTTTTATTAAACAAAATCCTATGTGTGAAGTTAATTTAATAACCATTTATTATCAAAAGTTTAGATTTTTTTAATCCTTAAAAAATACATTTTATCAAATTATCAATAAAGCCCTCCAAAGGCTTCCATTGTCCTAGAATAAAATTCAAACTTCTTACCTTAGCATAAGTGTCTATATGATTTGGCTCCTGTCTAATTCTCTACCTCATTTCTTAGCACCCTCTTGCTCTCTTTCATATATGACTCTTACTGCACCGAATTTATTTCTGTTACCTAAGTATAATATTGTTCCTATCTCAGGATCTTTGCACAAGCCCTCCCTTCTACCAGGAATGCTTCTCAGATGACTTGATCCTTCTCTTCACTCTGGTCTCAAATAAAATATAATTTCATCACTCTTCACTATATCTAATGTCCCCTGATCTATTGACAGTCCCTATCACAGTAACCTATTTCATTTTCTTTGCAAGATTGTCACTCTTATTTACATATGTTTTACTTATTTACTGTAATTGTTCCCTACCAAAAGGGGCATAAAGAGTAGAATTTTTGTTTTATTTTGCTCTGTCTGGTTCATAGGAAGAGTTTAATAAATCTTTGTAGAACAAATTGTCAGGGAAATTTTTTTCTTTTTTAGTGAGAGACTGTGCTTTGATATATTATTTTTAAGTTCAATTCCCTCTTCCTTCACTCTAATCTAGCCTCACACTAAACTCACATTTAACCGAAGGGAATGGTTTTCTACCCTTTCACTCCACCTAAAGAATCTCTTGATAGCACTCTCTGCTTGACCACAATGGGCAGGTGAGTGAGAAACGAGTGAAATTGGAAGCAGATTTCAAGGCTAACAATTCATTCACTTTTTGGGATCTTCTCTAACTTCTCAATCAGTTAATAAATAGATGGTAAGTTTGAATTTGGGTTATAACTCCAAGATAGGTTTCCAGGAGTCCTTTTCTATCCAAGTAATGTGTTGAACAGGTGAAGAGGTAAGAACCAGCAGGCATCTGGACCGCCGTCCACGTCAAAGTTGTATCCTGGGGCACATGGTGGGTCCCACCCTCATGTAGCTGGTTCAAAGTATCCTGCTCCTCTCAGTCTTCATCCTGCACACACAAAGAATGACTGTTACTACCAAGCTAAAGAAAGTCAGTGCTCCACCAACCACCACCAGTGTCCAAATTGGCTTAGAAGTCTCTGGAGAGGAGTGAGATGGATAAAGTTGGTTCTCTTTCAAGGGAACAATGGTTCTACTGCTCTTCTCATTATCCGTATTAAGGAGGAGTATACATGACCTTCATTTTGAAGAAGTAAATGTTCATTTGGCTAGCACGAAAATTCTAGAGGTAGAAAGCTACTATTTCATCGCCCAATTTCCCATTCTAGTTGAATTTGTATTATAGTTGAATCTGTACTTGAATGAAAGTGAAGTTAATGGGAGCAATTCCCATGTATAACAGACTTCCATTATCTGCTCCATTATAAAGGAATGCCTGGAACTGCTTTGGGAAGAAGTTGTTGGCATACTTGCAATTAAGTTTGACTGCATTGTTATACATCACAAGCCACAGTGACTAATTATTTGTTATTGATGGATTTTAGGGGAAGAAACTGAGAGCCAGAGGCAGCCTGAGGATCACTGTGCTAACATATGGACCAGGACTCCAAACCTTCCTTCCTGAGAAGCTCAAAATGTGAGGTAAGCTGAAGGCATACTTTCCAAGGCCTCATGTCTCCATCATTCACACAGCCACCAACTTATTACGGCATGTGATCAAGTGAAAACCACAAGACATCATAACTACATTTCATAGAGGATAATATGCTGTATGGTGACTCTAGATCTCTTCTTTTAAAAGCAAATCTTTTCTTGTCACTAAAAAAGAATTTTGGTCACTCAGTGATAATTTTATAAGCAGGTATCTCTATGGACAGGTATCAGAGCTATGAAAAAAATGGTACTTGAAATCCAGCAAAAATTGAATGGTAGATGAATAAGGTGGTCTAAAAGAGCAATAAAGCATCTTTCAGAGAAGAGGTTTTTGGAGAACTGGAAGAACTCTATCCTACAGATATGTGGACCTCTTCAACACCCCTTGTAGCACAGTCTGCGTGAGGTGCAGGGTTGCTTCAGCCTCATCTCCATGTTGTAAAATTGTTCATGTGGTGTATTCAGGAATTTCTTTGTTAGGCTCTCCCCACTCCCTGTGTTTTACAGAAAGAAAAGGAAAGGAGAAAGAAGCATTTTTAAGAAAGGAAGGAAAGGAGGAAGTAATTTAACTAATTCTTTTTTTTTTTTTTTAATTTTAGTTGTCCCCCTCCCTTCATGAACTTGGATCCTTACACTCCAGGTACATGCGTAGTGCTTGAGACACCAGGATGCACTTTTATATTAGATTTTTAAGTAGCCTTATTCATGGACATAAAAGAAATTTAAAACTTAATTTTATATCAAAAAATATCTGGTTACTCTGGTAGGTAAGCAGATAGATAGCTAGATAGCTAGATAGATAGATAGGATATATATAGAGAAGTAGCTATACACATATATGTATATATATTTTTTAATTTAATATTTGTTGAGGTAACTTTGACTTACAAATTCACATAAACCCATATGTGCAGGTTCACAAGTCCTCAAATAGATGACAAAATTCTGCCTATGACCAAATTACCAAATGTCCTTCACCATTGTTTCTACTACCACTTGCTTTCATCCACAAACCCCACTATTTCCCCACTGGTAACTTAAGATCTGTTGGTAATGTCCAAGAGTTGGTTTTTGTTTAGTCTGCTCATTTGTTTTGTTTCTTTATAATCCACATATAAGCAAGGTCATTCAGTATTTGGTATTTCTTTCTCCTTCTGCTTAGTTCACTTAGCGTAATCCCCTCTAGATCTAACCGTGCTGTTATAAATGACAGGATTTCCTTTTTAGAGTTATGTAGTATTCCATTATGCACCACATTTTTATTTATCAATTCGTTGAACAGTGGGCATTCACATAGTTTCTAACTCTTGGCTATTGTTCCAAATACTGCAATAAACATGGGGGTGCATATATTTCCATGAATTAGTGTTTTTGTATCTTTTCGATATATATTCACAACTGAGATGACAGGATCTTATGTGATTTCCAGCCTCAATTTTTTGAGAAATCTCCATAGTGCTTTCAACAAAGATTGTACCAATTTACCTCCCACCAATAGTGTAAAAGTGATCCCTTTTCTCCAAATCCTTACCAACCATTGTTGTTTCCAGACTTTGGATAATAGCTAATCTTACAGTTGTAAGGTGATGTCTCATTTCATTTTAATTTCCATTTCCCTGATAACTAGTGAGGAGGAACTTCTTTTCATATGCTTGTTAGCCATTTGTATGTCTTATTTGAAGAAATGTCTATCTAATTCTTCTGCCCATTTTTTCATTGGGTTGTTTTCTATTGTTGAATTTTATGAATTCTTCATAAATTTTGGACATTAAACCCTTATCAGACATATGAAAAGCAAATATCTTTCATAGTCAGTGGGTTGTCTTTTTACTTTGGTGATTATTTCTTTCACTGTGCAGAAATTTTTTAGTTTGATGTAGGCTCATTTGTTTATTTTTTCCCCTTGTAGCTGGAATCGAGTCCCCAAAGACCTCTCTAAGGCTGACATCATGGAATGTCTTCCTATGTTATCATCTAAGTATTTCATGGTTTCTGATCTTAGATTCATGTCTCTAATCCATTTGGAATTAATTTTTGTGAGTGCTCTTAGAAGAGTGGCCTAGATTCATTATTTTGCATGTGGCTGTCCAGTTTTCCCAACACCATTTATTGAATGATGCTTTTATCATAAGTTGGCTGATCATATATGAATGAATCTATTTCTAATGATTCAGTTCTATTCTGCTGATGTTATTAACATTATGCTAGTATAATACAGTTTTGATCACTATCACTTTGTAATATAACACAAGATTTGAGAGTGTGATACCTCAGGTTTTGTTCTTTTTTCTTGTGATTGCTTGGACTCTTCAGGATCTTTCATTATTCTATAAAACTTTTAAACTATTTTCTTCTATTCCTTTGGAAAATGTCAGTGGGATTTTTAAAAATATATATAATGAGGTAACTTTGTTTACAAAATATTATAAATCTGTATTGCAGGTTTCCCATTCTTCAAATATATGTCAGCATACCCTGTCTGCTACCACACTGCCAAAAATTCTTCACAATTGTCCATTCTACCCCACCACCACTTGACCCCACTACCTATGCCATTCCCTACTGGTAACCTCAGTTATATTTTTAATGTCCAAGAATTGGTTTTTCTTTAGTCTGTCATTTACTTTGCTTTTTTATATTCAACACATGAGTGAGATCATCCGGTGTTTGTCTTTCACCTTCTGATTTAGTTCACTTAGCATAATCTCCTCTATAACCATTCACGTTGTCACAAATGACAGAATTTCATGGTTAGGCCTATGAAGTATTCCACTGTATATATATATACCACACCTTCTTTATCAATTCATCTGACAATGGGCACTTAGGTATTTTCCAGTTCTTAGCTATTGTAAATAGTGCTGCAATATATATGAGGGTGCATCTATCTCTGCAAATTAGTGTTTTTATGTGATTTGGATAAATACCCAGAAGTGGGATGATAGGATAGTATGGGATTTCCATTCTCAAATTTTTTGAGGAATCACCATAGTGCTTACAAAAAAAGGTTGTACTACTCCCGACAACAGTGCAAAGGGGTTCCCTTTTCTCAGCACCCTACCAACATTTGTTGTTTCCATACTTTTAAATATTAGCTAATCTCATTAGCATAAGGTGATATTGTTGTTTTTGTTTGCATGTCCATAACAACAAATGAGAAAAGACATCTTTTCATATAACTCTTCTTTGGAGAAATATCTATTCAATACTTCTGCCCGTGTATTAATTGGGTTGTTTGTTTTTCTGTTGTTGAGCTATATAAGTTCTTTGTATATTTGGAAGCAAAAACCCTGCCAGCTATATGAAAAGCAAGTATCTTCATGTAGTCAATAATGTCTTTGTTTTGGTGATAATTTCTTTCACTGAAGAAAGTTTTTAGTTTGATATAATTTCATTTGTTTATTTTATTTCCCTTGCTGCTAGAGCTGAGTCTCCATATACTTCTCTAAGGCTAATGTCATGGAATGCCTATGTTATCATTCATGTATTTTATGGTTTCTGGTCTTAGATTTGCATCTCTAAAAAATTTGAGTTAATTTTTGTGTATGATATTAGAGAGTGGCCTAGATTCATTATTTTCATGTGGCTGTCCAGTTTTCACAACGTCCTTCATTGAAGACTTTCCTTTCTTCATCATATGATTCAGCACCTTTGTCATAAATTAATTGATCATATATGATATATATGATCATATATATATATATTTCTGTGATCATTTTTATTCCACTGGTCTGTATCTCTGTTATTATTCTAGTGCCATACAGATTGATCATTATCACTTTGTAGCATAGCTCAAGAACTGGAGTGTGATATCTCTAGTTTTTTTTTTCCTTCTTCTCATGATTGCTCTATTTGAGGTCTTTTGTTATTCCATACAAATTAAAATTCTTTTGTTCTATTTCCTTGAAAAATGTCAGTGGGATTTTGATGTGGATTGCATAAAACCTGTATATTGATTTAGGTATAATGAACATTTTAGCAATGCTAAATGAGTACTGGCTATCTTTCGATTTCTTTGTATTTTCCTCTGTTTCTTTTAAGTAAGTCTTATAGTTTTCATCACACAGGTTTTTAATGTTCTTTTAAACATATTCCAAGGTATTGAATTCTTTTTATTTCTATTATAGATGGGATAGTTTTCTTGGTTTCATTCTCTTCTGTTATATTATTTGCATATAAAAATGCAGCAGATGTTTGTGCATTGACTTTATAGCCTGCTACATTACCATACTCTAATTAATTCAAATAGTTTTAATGTAATTTTTAGATTTGTTTACCTATATTATCATGTCATCAGCAAATAATGATAGTTTTACTTTTTTCCAATTTGAATTCCTTTTATTTCTTCTATTTACTTAATTGCACTGGCTAGAGCCTCCAATACAATGTTAAGTAGCAGTAGTAAGAGTGGACAACTTTGTCTTGTTCCTGATTTTAGAGGAAATGCTTTCACTTTTTCATTACTGAGTATGTGAGTTTATCATATGTGGCATTTGTTATGTTGAATTATGTTCCTTCTATCTTCTTTTTATGTAAGTTTTTATTATAAATGGTGCCACATCTTGTCAAAGTTATTTCTGCATTTATGGATATAAACATGATTTTTCTCCTTTCTCTTATTGACATGGTTTATTATATTAATAGATTTGTGTATGTTGAACCATTTTTACATCCCCAGGATAAACCCCATTTGTTCATGATGGATGATCCTTGTGGTGTGTTGTTGGACTCGGCTTGCTAATATTTTGTTGAGAATTCTTGCATCTATGCTCTGATAGATATTTTTCTCTAATTTTCTTTCTTGGTGACATTCTTATCTGTTTTTTGGTAGCAGTATAATGTTAGTCTCTTAGAAAGCATTTGGAAGTGTCCCCTGTTATTCAGCTTTTTGGAAAAGTTTGACAAGAATAGGTATTAATACTTCTCTGAAGGATTGGTAAAAACTTAGTAAGTTAGTAAAGTTAGTAAAGCCATCTGATCCTGGGTTATCATGTTTTGTAAAACTTCTTCAATTTTCTTATTTGTGATAGTCCTGATTAGGTTTTCCATTATTTCCTATTTATTCTATATAGCTGTTCATAACCTTTTATGATGTTCAGTGATTCTGAGGTATTCATTCTAACTTTTTCCCTTTCATTTCTGATTCTAGCTATGAATATTTTTTCTCTTTTCTTATTAATGAACCTAGCCAAAGGTTTGTCACTTTTATTTTTTCAAACCAGCTTTTGGCTTCATTGATCTTCTGAATTGTCTTTTTTATTTCTATTGCACTTATATCTGCTTGAATTATATTATTCCCTTTTTTCTACTGACTTTTGGCTTCAGTTCTTTTTCTAGTTGCTTTATATGTATATTTTGATTGCTTATTTGTGATTTTTTTTTTGTTTCTTGAGTTAGGCTTGAATTGCAATGAACTTCACTCTTAGTAACCTGTGCCTTCATTTACTTCTGTATCCAAGTTTGTTTTTTTTAATTGCAGTAACTTTGTTTTACAAATTAAAATAAACTCATATGTGTAGGTTCCCCATATGTACAGTTTCCCCATACTTAGAAATATATCAGCACACCCTACCCTCCATCTAATCACCAAGTATTCTTTACCACTGTCCAATGGACTCCACTACCACTTACCTCCCGTGCCTGTCTCATTTCCAACTGTTAACCTCCGTTCTGTTGAAAGGGTCCAAGGATTGGTTTTATTTTGTCTGTTCCTCTGTTTTGTCTATTCACATTCCACCTATGAGTGAGCTCATCTCATATCGATCTTTCTTCTTTTGACTTATTTCACTTAGATTAATACCCTCCAGATCCATCCACATTGATTCGAATGACAGAATTTTACCTCTTTTAAGGACTGTGTAGTATTCCAACATCTACTTTATCGGTCCATTTGATGTTGGGTATTTAGGTGGTTTCCAGTTATTAGTTATTGTGAATAGGGCTGCAGTAAACATGGGGGTGTAAAAATCGCTACAAGTCAGCCCTTTGTATATTTCAGGTAAACAGCACAAATTGGGATAGCAGGATGATATGAAATTTCCATATTGAACTTTTTGAGGAATCTCCATTCTGTTTTCCATAAGAGTTTCACCAAATTGCACTCCAACCAAGGGTGTAAAAGTACTCCCATTTTGCCATATCCTCACCAACATTTATTGTTTTCAGACTTGGATAATCATTAATCTCTCAAGTGTAAGGTGATATCTCATTGTTGTTTTGATTTACATTTCCCTGATAGCCAGTGAGGAGAAACATCTTTCCATGCAATTATTCACAACTTGTTTATCCTCTTCAGAAATATATCTCTCCAGTTCCTCTTCCCATTTTCTGATTGGAATGCCGCTTTTCTGATATTCAGTTTTTTGAGTTCTTTGCATATTTTGGATATTAAGCCCTTGCCAGAAATATGGAATGTAAATATCTTCTCCCAGTTAGTAGGTTGCCTTTTTGTTTTGGTGTTGCTTTCTTTTGCTGTGAAGAAGCACTTTAGTTTTATATAATCCCCATTGTTTGTTTTTCTTTTTATTTCCCATGATGCTGGAGTTGAGTCCCCAAAGGCCTCTCTAACACTGATCTCATGGAATGTCATTCCTAAGTTGTCTTCCAAGTATTTTATGGTTTTTGATCTTATGTCCAAGTCTCTAGTCCGTGTTGAGTTAATTTTTGTGAATGGTATTAAAGAGTGGTCTGGCTTCATTCTTTGGCATGTGGCTGTCCAGTTTTCCCAACAGCATTAATTGAAGAAACTTCCCTTTCTCTATAGTATGCTTTCAGCACCTTTGTCATAGATTAACAAGTTTCTGGTGATTTAGTTCTATTCCACTGTCTGTGCCTCTGTTATTCCAGTACCATGTTTTGATAGGTTTTGCTTTATGAGTATAGTCCAATGTCTGGGAGTATAATCTCTCCAAATTTGTTCTTTTTTTCATAATTGCTTTGACTATTTGTAATCTTCTCTTGTTCCATATAAATTTTGAGATATTTTTTGTTCTATTTGCTTGAAATAATCCCATGGAATTTTAATGGGGATTGCATTAAATCTGTATATCGCTTTAGGTAAGATGATTTTTAACAATGTTGCTTCTTCCAAACCATGATTAGGGAATATCTTTCCATCTCTTTGTGTCTTTTCCTCTCTTTTGCTAATTATATTCTAAGATATTTGGCTATTTTTACTTATATTTTAAATAGCATGGTTTTCTTGATTTTGTTTTCTTCTAGCATGTGTTTGTGTACAAAAATATAGTCAACTTTTGTGCATTGATTTTTGTACCTGCCACTTTACTGTATTTGTTGATTAGTTATAGTAATTTTCAGACAAAGTTTTTAGAGTTCTCAATACAAATAATCATGTCATCTGTAAATAATGATAGTTTTACTTCCTCCTTTCTAATTTGAATTCCTTTTTATTTCTTTTACTTGACTAATTGCTCTAAGATCTCCAGTATGATATTAAATTGCAGTGGTGAGAGTGGACAGCCTTGCCTTTTTCTTGACCTTACAGGAAATGCTTTGAAATCTTTGCCATTGACTATGATGTTGATTGTGGGCTTATTGTATATAGATTTTATTATGTTGAGCTATGTACCTACTATCACATTTTATGAAGAGTTTTAATCATAAATGTGCATTGATCTCATTAAAAGCTTTCTCTTAAACTGTTGATGATCATGTGGTTTTTCTCCTTGCTCTTATCAGCATGGTGTATCTGCATACATTGAACCATCCTTGCATCCCTGGGATAAATCCCACTTGATCATGATGAATTAACTTTTTCATGCATTGTTGCATTCATTTTGCAAATATTTTGTTGAGAATTTTTGCATCTATGTTCATTAGAAACATTGGTCTGTAATTTTCTTTCTTAGTGACATCTCTATCAGTTTTTGGTATTGGTGTGATGTTAGCCTCATAGAAAGTGGTTGGAAGTGTTCCCTTTTTCAATAATTTGGAAGAGTTTGATAAGAATAGATATTAATTCTTCTCTTAAGGTTTGATAAAACTCATTAGAAAAGCCATCTAGTCCCGGACTTTTCTGTTTGGGTGTTCCAGCTCTTCTAATTTCAGTCTTTCTATACTTTATTTTTCTAAAAATTTGTCCACATCCTAGATGTTATCACTTTATTGGCATAGAGTTGTTCATAGTAGTCTCTTAAGATGTTTTGTATTTCTATGGTGTCTGTTGTGACTTCTCCCCTTTTATTTCTGATTCTAGTTATGAGAGTTCTCTTTTTTCTTTGTGAGTCTACCTAGTGGTTTGTCAGCTTTATTTTTTCAAAGAACAAACTTTTGGTTTCATTGATCTTCTGAATTGGCCTTTCATTTTCTATTTTGTTTATTTCTGCTCAAATTATTATTTACTTTCTTCTACTTTTGGCTTTAATTGTTCTTCTTTCTCTGGTTGCTTTAAATTTAGATTTAATTTTTTATTTGTGTTTTTTTGTTTGTTTCTTGTGGCAGCCCTGGAATGCAATGAAATCCCATCTTAGTACTGTTTTTGCTGCATGCTATAGATTCTGGTATCTCATGCCTTCATTCTCATTGGTCTCTAAGTATTTTTTAAGTTCCTCTTTGCCTTAAACCAAGAGTCATTCATGAACATATTGTTTAGTCTCCAATTAATTTGGAGACTTACATCTTTTTCTTGTGGTTGATTTTTTGTTTTAAGTCATTGTGGTCAGATAATGTGCTTGGATGGTTTCAGTCCTTGCAAATATGTTCAGATGTGTTTTGTGTCCTAACATATGATCTTGATAATGTTCCTTGCACAGTTGAGAAAAGGGTGAAATGAGTAGTTGTTGAATGAAGTGTTTGGTATATATTTGCTAGACCTATATATTCCAAATGGTCATTTAAAACTGCTGCTTCCCTGTTAACTTTCTGCCTGGTTGATCTGTCCATTTTTGCAAGTGGAGTGTTGAAGTCCCCCACTATCATTGTGTTGCTGTCAGTATCTCTCATCAGTTCTAATAATACTTGCTTAATATATTTTGATGTTCCTTCATTTGGTGCATTACGTTAATAAGTGCTATGTCTTCTTGCTGTATTAGCCCCTTAACCACCACATAATGTCCATTTCTGTGCTTCGTTATGCTTTTTAGTTAGAAGTCAGTGTTATCCAACATAAATGTGGCTGTTCTTATTTTTTTGTGGTTTGACTGTAGGTTTGACTGTGTATTTGTCTTCAAACTATTGACTTTAAGCCTATGTTTATCTTTTGAAAGAAGGTTAGTTTCCTGAATGCAGTAGAAGGTTGGTTATGCTTTTTGATCCATATAGCCACTGTGTGTCACTTGATTGATGACACCAATGCCTTAACATTTAGAGTGATCATTGACATGTAACTTTTTATTGACATTTCATAATTTGTTTTCTGGTTGTTATAGTGCCTTTGTTCTTCTTTTTCTCTTCTTAGTTGAGTTGGGTGTATTATTATTTTTATTGTTTTCATTTTCTTCTTTGATTTATCACTGGAAATGTATTTTGAACTTACCCTGAGATTAACATTAAGAATTATATGTTTATTTCCTATTTTTATTTGAAAACAGATTAGTCTGACACTCATTCTAACCACCTGCATTTTTATTCTCCTCTCCTCCACCCCACTTTTTATATTTTCTGTCTTACTGAATTGCGTGGGAGTTTCTTTACAGTTTAGAGCATCCTTTAGTATTTTTTTGTAGAGCTGGTTTTGTGGTGATAAATTCTTTCAACTTTTGCTTATCAGAAAAGTTCTTTTTATCATTTTTCAGTTCTGAATGATAATTTCAGAGGTTATGGTATTCTAGGTTAAAAATCCTTTTCTTTTTTTTTTTTCAGCACGTTGAATATATCATGCCACTCCCTTTTGACCTATAGATTTTCAGTTGAGAAATCTGCAGACAATCTTATGGGGACTCCTTTGTATGTGATTTGTTTTTCTCTGTCTGCTTTGTATTGTTCACATTTTGGTGACAATGTGTCTAGTTGTATGTTTGTATAAGTATCTTTTGTTTAGAACTCTTTGAGCTTCCTGAGTCTGGTGACTTGCTTCATTCTTCAGGTTAGGGAAGGTCTCAGCTCTCAGCTATTATTCTTCAAATACAATTCTTCCCCCTTTTCTCTACCCACTCCTTCTGTGATTCCTGTAATGTGAATGTTGCTCCTCTTGATGTGGTTAAATAGGTCATGAGTGCTTTCTTCATTTCTTTTCATCCTTTTTTCTCTTTGCTGGTTTGCTTGAGTGCATTCCTCTGCCCTGCCTTCTAATTCACTGATTCTATTGGAAGCTCCATCCATCCTACACTTGAATCCTATTACTGAGGTTTTTAGTTTAACTGTTGTGTTCTTCATTTCTTTGATATTTTGCTTCATTTCCATGAGTATGTTTATCACTGCTGCCTTAAATTCATCATCAGGTAGTTTGCACATGTCTGTTGTTTTCAGGTTTTTTCCCCCTGGGGTTTTAATAGGGTCCATCATTTTGCACATATTTCTCTGTGTCTTAATTCTGTTTGGCATTCTATTTATATTTCTGTGGGTTAGGTTTCCCTGCAGTGATGACATTGTGCAGGGTATCAGCTTGTACCAGAGAATCCTGGATCTTGGTTTCAACACCGGAAATTCTGAATTGTGTGGCATCACTACTCGTTGGATTTCTTGATGTTCTTAGGTGGATCTTGCATTGGGACCCAAAAGGTCAGTTTATGGGGTTGGAGTTTGTATGTGGGATTCAGAGCCTTCTGCTAGTTTCCCAGCTCTGAATAATAAGAGCCACTTGTCACTGATCAATAATCAGCAATCGGGCTAAATTTCTGCCTCCACCCACAGGGTGGCGCTTGTGAGTAGTGTTGAAATTGTCACCCTTTTATGAGATTCTTTTTTTCCTTTTAAGCTTGGAGGTGGGATTTTTGGTGGATGAGTCTCCAAAGAAATATGGTGGGAGAGGTTTGGAGCTGGGAATTCTCCTAGCTACCTTCCAGTTATGGTGTTGCCCTGTATATTATCCTGTGGGGACTCCCGCTCAGACCACTGAAGCGATAGTTCTTTCCTCTCTTGGCTCTGTGTCCTAGTCCAGTTGGGAAGGTTTTGCTGCCCTCTGAGAGACTTTTTGGAAGACCTGGTTCTTCTCATGTTTCCACCCCTTCTGCCACTTTTCTTCCCCAAAGCTGGGGGACCCAAATCAATCATGCAGCTCTGAACCCCAATGCCTTCGCCTACCCTTATGGTGATGATTGCTGCTGCTGTCTCGGCAGCTAATCCGTCCACATTTTGTGTGTTTGAAGAAAAGCTCATTTCCAGTTGTTTTACGGGGAGGAGATCCAGATGTCCTTCCAGGTCACTTCTTGACTCTCACCTCCTCCAAGTACATTTTAAATGCTCCTTCGATTTCCTCTTACTCAAGTGTCATTCAGAAGCCTGTTGTGTAACCTTCATTTATTTTGGAATTTTTAGCTTTTTGTGATTGATTTCTATTTTATATCATTTTTCATCAAAATAGATGCTTGATATGATTTCATTGTAAATTTTTTGAGATATATTTTGTTTCCCAAAATATGTTCTATAATTGAGAATGTAGCATGTGAACTTGAAACAAAGTAAATTCTGCAGTTTTGGATAAATGTTTGGTATATATCTATTAAACTCATCTATTCTAATTTTTCATTTAAAATGTTTTGGTTTTTCTTTCTTTTTTTTTTTTTTGCTGTTAATTTTCTGCTCGATTAATCTGTCCATTTTTTTCAGTGGTTATTATATTGTCAATGTCTTTCTTTAGTTTTATTAATAGTTGCTTTATGGATTTTAATTCTCATTTATTTGATGCATGTATATTAAAAAGAATTATGCCTTCTTGCTGAATTGACCCTTTAATCATTTTATAATGTTCATCCATGTCTTTTGTTGTCTTCTTTAGTTGGAAGTCTATTTTATCTGATATACTATGGCTATACCTGTGTAGAACTGTCTGCCAATCATTGACTTTGAGCCTATATTTATCTTTCAAATGTAAATGAGTCTCTTGAATGCAGTAGATCATTGGGGTATTTATTTTAATCCATTTGTCCACTCTATTCTTTTGATCGGTGAGTTCAGTCCATTAGCATTTAGGGTCATTATTGATATGTAACTGTTTATTCCCATTTTGTTCTTTGATTTCTGCATGTTGCTACAGGCAATATCTTTGTTATTTTCTTTTCCTTAGGTTATTTGAAGCAATTACATTGTGTATGGTTTCCTCTTTATTTTCTTCTTCATTTTCCCCTTGGAGTCATATTTTGAGATTACTCTGGTGTTTGCATAAAAGTTTTTATACTTACAACCTGCTTTTATGTGAAAGCATTTATGTGAAATGATGATTTAGCAGGGTATAATATTCTTGGTTGGACGTCTTATTCTTTCAGCACTTAGAATATATTATACCTCTCTCTGCCCTTTATAGCTGCAGCTGAGAAATATGCTGACAGTCTTTTGTATGTAATTAACTTTGTGCTAAGCTGCTATTAAGATTCTCTCTTTATCCTATATTTTTGACATTATAATAATGATGTGTCTTGATGTAGATCTAGTTATATTTCTTTTGTTTGGAACTCTTTGAGCTTTCTGGGTCTGGAAGTCAGCTGTCTTTCCCATTTTAGGGAAATTCTCAGTTATTATTTATTCAAATGCAGTTTCTACCTCCTTCTTTCTCTCTTCTCCTTCTGGGACTTCTATGATGTGAATTCTGTTTCTCTTGATGTTATCTTAAAGGTCTCATGTGCTATGTTCATTTCTTTTCATTCTTTTTTCATTTTCTTTTCATTCAGATCATTCTTTGGTGCTCTCCTTGGGTACATTCTACTGCCTTATCTTCTAAATCACTGATTTTATTATAGGTTACTTCCTGCCTATTGTTGAGCCCCTTCATAGTGTTCTTTAGCTGAGCTATTGTGCTTTTTATCTCTTCAATCTGTTTGCAACTGCTTCATATTTTCTCTATCTCTGTCCTAGTTCTCTTTTAGCTCTGTCACTGTGTTCCTGATTTCTGATAACTGTTGCTTTAAAGACTTTATCAGGTTTACATAAATCTGTTGCATTCATATTTTCCCATGGGATTTTATTTTGGCCCATCATTTCATGTATATTTACTTGTGTCTTTGATTAGTTTGGTATTCTGTTTTTATTTCTATGGTTTAGGCTTCCCTGGTACAAAGGTCTTGTGTTAGGGTGTCATGTTACACAGAATATACCTGGGTGTCTGTCTGGAAAGTAGGACTTCATTTAGTTGTGTGATCTTAACATTGGTTGGATTTGTTGATGCTCTAGCATGAGCTCTGTGTTGAGGCCTGAGAGTCCTGTCTAAAGAGTTGGACAAAGTTGTAGGGAATGCAGAGCTTTCCCCCGTAGTCACAGACATGAACTATGAAGCCCAAGGAGAGACTCCAGAGTAGTGGGCCTAGTCCACAATCAGGCCACCGTCCCAACAGAACTAACAAATGATAGCTAAGAACTGTTCTTAGTGGAGTACTCTCCCTTGTGAAAGTCCCTTAGTACTCCAGAGGTGTGGCATTGTCAGGAGGGGCTGGTAAACAAGCCCTGAATCCTGGGGGTGGAATTTCTCTGGTACCAAGCAGAGAGAGAACTGTTTAGTTGTAGCCATAGGATGGAGGGAGATGTTATTTTGATGGAACACTTCTAATTATTTTCCCTGTGAGAGAGGTGGAATGAAATGCTTCTTGCCAGCAAACAGTCAGTTAACTACATGGGTGCTGCCAACCTGTCTGTCTGTTTCTTGCTGCTGTGTTAAGTGCCATCATTTTTGCACTCCTGTTATAATGGCGAAGAGGGCAGGCACTTTCCCAATCCTCACCCCTGAGACTTTCCCACAACATAGGTCTTCAGTGCAGGCACCATGAGGACATCAGGTCTACAATCACAGGGATACTAGCCCTCTTTCCATTCCACACCGAAGCTCCTGCTCAGTGACTGAAAACCAGCTTCCAAGTATGGGTGTGCTTGTTGTGGGAGAAAGCCCTTTTGTTCTGGTATAGAATAGGTTTCCCTGTGAGCCCCAGTCTCCAAACAGGGTTGCGTGGTACTAAGACAGATCATTTTTCCTTCATCTTAGGGAGGCGTGTATCTCCTCTGTTTGTGGAGATGTTGGTCCTGTTTCTTTTCAAGGATCACAGTTGCCAAAAAGATGTTTTTTTTGGTTGTGCTGTGCAGAGGAGACAACCTTGAGATCTTAACAATCTGCCATCTTGGAATCGGATTCTCTCTATATTTTAGTACAAAATTATATTTATACTGAATATGTTATTCTTAATCTACATTGTCATCAGTGACTGAATAGTTCGTCAAATATAATGGTGGCATGTGGATATACCATAGTTTATCAATTCCCTGTGGTGCACATACTGAAGAATATTGGGTTAAAGGCCACTAATAAACGTCTCAAATTTTCCTCCAGCAATTCAGTGCCAATTTAGATCCCTCCTAACAGTGTAAAAGAGATCAATTTTTTTCTGAATCCCTTCCGGTAGTGAATTTTCTCATTATGAGACAAAATATTTGCTAACTTGAAAAGTTAAAAAGTATCATATGGTTGCTTTACTTTTAATTCTTTAATTACTTTTTTTTAATATTTTTATTATGTTGTAATTTTTCCCTTATGAGTTTTCTTTTCATTTATTGTCAGGTTTTTTTAAATTGTTTTTGTTGATTTTCTGTTATGGTATTAATCTTCTGTTGATTTGAAAGCATTTTTTTATATTAAGGCAATTAAACTTTGTCACAAATTGAGAATAATTTTTCAATATGCCATTTGCCTCTGAATTCTGCTTTTGGATCTAAAACTATAAATGTCTGTCCAAGCTCATGTCCTAGAACACAAGCTAGCCAGAAGGGAGAGTTCACCTCAGTGAAATCTAAGTCTGAGCACTGCAGACACCCTGGCCGGGGTCCCTAAACAACACAGCTCCAGGCCAGAGTGTCTGCAGTGTTAATTCAGCACAACTAGTATTTACTTACTGGAGTTATTGAATACCCTCCATCTCTTAACAAGTGGTATTTAAATTTTAAATAAGAGTTTTTAAAGAACAAAAGTAATGAACCTATAATGGTACAATGACAAACACTGATTTTTTAAATGTTAATTATTTCATATATTTTCCATAAAATAGTCTTTCTCTTCCTTTTCTTTAGTGTGCAATAGTGGTAAGACTTGTAGAGAGAGGTTCCCAGTGAGGAATTTGTGTGTGTGTGTGTATGTGTGTGTAGAGAGAGGCAGAGACAGAGGAAAGTATATCAAATTACCTTACATCTCCAAATGATCACTTTTGATGAAAAGGTATTCAGATAAATACATACATAAGTGGATATTCTCAGACAGATGGGATTGCCTTTTGTGTAACACGATTGCTAGACTCCATTGCCTATCTTTTGTCAAAGACTTCCAAAAGACTTTTCCTTAATCCAATCTAACTCTTTCGGGGAGGTAAACTCGTCTCTCATTCCCTCTCTGTGGACAATGCTCCCTCTGCCCCATCTGAGATCCTGAGACTGTTATTAAATCCCCTTTCCCTTATACCCCAAGTCTTGATGTAACAAAGACTGTTGCTGCTTTGACCTTTCCTGACTAGCTGAAGGCTTATTTCCCAAACCTTTTCTCAGTGCCTTTCGTTTGTATCCTTCTATTCATTTCTGCTGGTTCTGCTTTGTGTCAAGAGTGTCAGAGAAGGGAAAAGAAGATGAGTTATGAGGTGGTAGGCAGGAGGAATGTGAGAAAATAAACAGCTAAGGCCCCAAGTGTGGTTGTTCCACTAAGTCTAATATTCTCCCGTTCTCCTAGGCTCTTACTGACATCCTAGGGAATCCCCAGGTGTTTAGCAGGGAACTTTCTGGAGAAGAAAACCTGGTGGCATCAGCAGTAGGGAAGCTGGTGCATGAGGAATCATGGTGTTTTCTATCTGTATGAAAACACCTCAAGGGCAATGTCTCATGCTAAATATGTTCATTCATGAAACATGTAACAAGACAGTCAAAGAGCTTCATAACTATAGTGCGACAAATACTCAATATGAACACTTTAATAAGAATGTGTGTTTTGACAGAGGCTGAAGTTTAATACATGCCAAATATTCTTGCATAAACCCGTCTTGCTCACTATTCTTTTAATAACCTAGCACATTCAACAGTTTTACGTTTATTGTAAGGGGTGTGTGTGTGTGTGTGTGTGTGTGTGTGTGTGGTTGTGGTTGTAGGTGTATATCTACAAAGCTTTCACAGAGCTTTTGTATTAATGTACCCTTCCTTAAACACAGGAGTTATTTAAAAACTAGATATTATTTACTGTCTGTATTCTGTCTCTGCTTCTTATTTGCCATTTCTTATAGAATCCAGCCATCAGGCCCTATTTATTAGGCATAAATGTGTTTCCATCTGTGCCCCAGCAAAAGCCCAATCCCAACATTTCACTGGTATTCACTGTTTTATTGTCTGTCACTTGTGCCCCAGGGCATGGTGGCCTTTTGTTTTCTAAGTAAAATGAGCAATGTTCTGTCTGCTCATATTTCTCTAGTAGCAGGATGTCTAGAAGAGACACACAATGACTTGTTGGAAAAGTTCCATTGTGAAGCAATTCAGACCCCACAGAACCAACCCTCATGTCATGTCATGTAACAATCTTGAAAATAAAGCTAACCTTACTCTCAAATGAACAAAACACAACCATGTGTCAAGTGTTGAACTTGAAGCCACAAGCAATTATACACAATTTTAACACGTTCAAAAGTATTTTTATTAAGAAGCTACTAATCATAGTTGAGATTTTGAGAAATCTCAATTAGTAGAAATTAAGATTAGTAGAAATTGGTAGGAAATTTCTGACATTAGGTGCTACTTTTTGTTAAAGTTCCTTAGAATATGAATAACCTGTTACAGTGTCAGTCCACAAATACTTTCTCAATCAGCCTGCTATGTTTTCTACATATCTCAGGTCCCCTTTGTCACCTTTAGGACCAAGGTCTTGGTAAAAAACAAACAGCAACTGTAAAATCAATTAGTAGTCACAAAATAGGAAAGGGGAGGGGAGCAAGCAAATTGGGTTAGGGGATCAGTTATATGTTGAAGGAAAATCTGAAGTTAATGTATTTTATACAGATGTTGTTCTACCATGATGCACAATTTAAACTTGTATAGTGTTAGGCAATGTTACTTCAATAAAATTAATTTAAAAACAAAACACCAAGAGGAAGAAAGACCTCAGGCACAGAACAGAGCACCATTCTACCAAATTGCCAATTTTGCCATTTCTTTCCTTATTTCCTTTATATATTTCCCTTTAATTTCTTGTATGTTTTATACCCTATGTCATATTCAATGATTCTATTCATCTTCCTAGCTAACATCCTTGGTACTTGCATGTTAATAATTCCCCAAGTGAAATAAAATTATAGCTGATTGTCCATTTGACAAAACAAGAGATTTCAAAATCCTAGTCAAACAGACGCACTTAATGGAAGAAATATTTGGTATGATGTATTTTGTGTTCTCTTAGAGTTTGTAGTATTGGGATTTGACTTGTATTAGTTCTGAAATATGGCATCACAGTCTGTTTTATATTGTGAATCCCAGAAAAATAAAGGCCACAATATTTGGTTTTGGTGGCCTGCTTTGAAGAGTTGCATGGACAGGTAGGTGCTAAATATATTCTGTTTGATAATATGTTCCATGAGAGATTGGCTTAGATACCCTTTATTGTCCTCCTCTTGATGGGTTTCTATAAGGAGTTGTAGTTAGGGTAAAAGTACTTTCATTCATCTGGTAACATAGTCAATATGTGTTGTTTGCTTTGTGTAGTTCCATTCAGTACAGAATGAACACTTTTAGATTGAGCCAACCTCTAGGAGCCAAATGGAATCAGTCAACTGTCCTGGATTTTGCATTAGGATGCCTGATTCAGTGAGGAGTCAATAGCAGGTACTCCATACCACAAAGCCAGGCTAAATGGTGAAGGGAAGGGAGATGAACAGAGAGAAGAGAGATTACAAAGGACCCATCTAATGGTTGCATACAGAATGAGAAGAGACTCTTCTCTCAGTGATGTTAATCATAACAGTGATCATTTACTAAAGATTTAATACATATCAGGTGTTTCACTTCTCATACATCAATTCTAAGTAAACCCCTTCCCCCATGGGCACCTACCCCAGTTTACAGATTAGGACATTGAGGCCCAAGTAACCTAATTACTACAAGTCAGAATAGGATTTAACCCAGGAAGTCTGATCCGACATCATGTCTTCTCCACAACATCATGTTGCTGAGTAACCATGAGAATGGTGATTTCTGAGGAGATTCAGAAGAAAGAAAAGATTTTAGAACACTGCTGTAATATTATTTCTGTTTATTTATATGTCCAGTGCCTTCATTTTTTTATGGAGTCTCCTCAGTACTTGGATTTTGGAAATGCTGCTGGGTCTGGTCCTCCAAATTGTCTGGTGTATATATCTGAGTAAAGGACAGCTTCCCTCACCACTGAGTCCTAAGAAGAGTTGCTGGATACTGTGTGCCTCTGCACACCGTGAATTCTGGAGTAATTTCAGCCCACAGGCCTCCCTTAATTCACTTCCTTTTCCAAGCATGTATGCGAGGTCATGAGGTGCCCTGAAGTTTGCACTGTACTCCCTACATTTCATGAGAGCGGCTCATGTATGAGTCAAGAACCCTTGCCAGGTCTGTCCTGGTGGAATGATCTCGTCTCTCTGTTCTTCCTTCCAGGCTACATCAGACTATCATGACTTCACTTTCTGTTCATAGAGTGGACAGCACCAGCTAGGAATTCCTGAGGAACTTACTGCCCTAAGGTACTGGGTCGCCCCTATGATGCGACCTTGGCAGGTTGGGTGTGGTATGTCTCCTGTCCCTTGATGGCTTCTCCTGGTTCTCAGACAGTTGTTTGGTTTGCTCTGGGTCCTAATTTCCAGAATCTAGCACATCCTATAACACAGCATCATTGCATAATCTCTCTCCTCCTGGACTGAGAGCAATTTACAGGGTGAAGTGTTTCTAATTTAGCTGAAAACTGTGGCTCTCCACACAGGCTCTGGCACCTTGCAAAATTCCATACACATTTGTTGAGTGAATAAACAAACACGGAGTGTCCGGAGAAGTAAGTGTCAGCCTTCCGAGGGGACTGGTTTGCTGTTGGAACTTTGTTTGACAGCAAACAAGAGTATTGGATACATGCCACTCGAACTTTAGAGAAAATTCAGGCCAGAGATAGAATTTAGCAAACACAAATTTGAGAGTTTAGCTGAACCAGAAACAGAGTGAGAAAACAAGAGTTGGACATCCCAGGATGGTAGAGAAAGAGAAGCGTTCATCTAAGCAACTCTTAATTTTTAAATGTACGAGATACCAAATAGGTGATCTAGACAGATACAGTGCAAGGGGATGCTTTATTTTCTAGCAAAATAAGGTAGTTAGTACTACATGAAATACATTTAACAGAGATCTAGAAATAGAAAACAAAACTGAATCCATACTTCTCAAAAGCGGGGAGAAGGAAGGCCAAGAAAACTAGTATTTATGGGGTACATATTCTACCCCAGACTTTTCCTATGCCATCTTATATGATCACTTGGGGAGGTCGCTTTATTATTCTTATTTTAGAGACAAGGAAATCTAGTCTCCGGGAAATGAAACAATTACCTAGCATCACTCTAATGTAAGTCTGGCGTATAGATTTCAAAGAGCTGAATTCTCCTCACTAAGAGCTTTAAATGAAGCTCTCCCTGTAGCATCAGATCTTCCATTGTCTGTACATCCTTGTGACCTACTGGAGAAATCCCACCTCTCATTTCAGCTCAGATTAGAGACAGAACATCAAAGACCCTTGGGGATATTATCTCCTTGCTCTTAGATCAAATGCACTTCCTTTCATTTTACAGCAGTCTCTGCTTGCGAGTTCATCTTTCCAGCTCTAGCCTATGGCTCTCCCAACAGAGGTAGCGCCTTCGCTGACTTCCCTGTGCTGCATGGGCTCCATGGGCATCTCATTCTGTATATACTGCTGCTTAACTTATGCTCTGGAGTAAGCAGCCTCTTTACCTTTCTCCAGTTCTCTTGTTTTTTGAGACTGAAGCCAATAAAAAAAAAAAAAAGGAAGAAGTAAAAAAGACTCACTGAATTGGTGCCATATAAAACCCACTAGAGTAAAACAAATGCTTTTGATGACTAATCATACATAAAAAGGGGAATTAATTTTATGGCATAATAAGTGCTAATAGGCTGATTTGGGGACAACACATAATCAGGCACACAAATCCAAAGCATGCTGCACCGTGGAGTGAGACTATGGGAAGAGAGGCCATGACTTCCCAATGCTGCTTGCACCCCCGAGGAGAGTGGGGGAATTGGGGGCTCCTCCTGCTACTCTTATGACTCTGAACCAGCTTATAACCTTGCAGAAATGCAGACCCTTGGGGCCTCAGAAGAATGGTGTGAAGGCTCTCTGTAAATGTTAATGTTTTCCTTTCTAGACCTACCCATGGTTGTTGTATGTAGCCAGTGCACCAGGCCTCCGAAGGAAGGGAGGGAGGGAGGGAGGAAGGGAGAGAGGGAGGGAGGGAGGAAGGGAGTTTTATTTGTTTATTCTCCCCACTCTGGCCCCAGTTCTTGAACCTGGGTCCTTGGACTTCACATGGTCTATGTTCCAGCCTCTGGCTTAGCAACTAAACCACCAGGTATGTCAGTCTCTCTTTTAATTGGTGACTTTATAATTTTTACGGATACATTTGAATTTATTCCTACTATCTTATTTTTGTTGTTCTATTTTTTATGCTGCCTCTCTTTCTGTGTCTCTGTCTTATTTCTTATCCTCATTTTTCACAGCATTCTTTGTCTAAGTCTTTTGTGGTTCTCAAACCTGAGTGTACACAGAATCTTCTGGAAGACTCCCTAACACAGACTTCTGGGAGTCTTAGCCAGAGTTTCTGACTTGGCATTTCTGAGGTGGGGCCTGATAATCTGCCTGCTAATAGAGTCATAAAATGATGCTGAAGATGCTCCTCTGGGCACCAAACTTTAAGAACCAGTTTCAGGGCACAGACTGTTAACTTTGGGAGCACAGAGAGCTTTGCTTTTCTGCTGAAAACAATTCATCATCTTTCTCCCCAAAATACACGCAGCCATAAAATTTTGCATTCAATCTTTGGGATGTATAGTCCTTCCATCCCTAGCCAATCCACTGATTCTCCAGGCATTTCTGGCCTCCAGTTAAGACCCTCTTCTTTAAAGACTAATGTGTTATTTAGGGAACGTATGGTTTAGGATGAAGGGTTTACAGTCTTAGGTGCTGCAATAACCTGATCATACAACTTTAATTCTTTTTTTTTTCGTTGATTTAGCAGTATTTCCTGAGCATTTAGCATGTGGCCAGCATTGTGTTTGGTGATGAGAATAAAATTTCAGCCTCCACAGAGAGCACAGATGGCTAGTGACAGATATGTGGACTCACAGGCAATGAAGACTGTTGTGATAAAAGGGTCACAGGGCGGGGGACAGGTTAATAATGGCAGGGTCACAGAGGTTTCCACTCAGACCCTACTAAGTCTGAGATCAATCCCGCCCATTTTTTAATAAAAGCCAGTTCTAGGTTGTGTGCTTATTTCAGTCCTCGTTTTGTGATTTTGTGACTCACCTAACATGTAATGTTTCTGCTGTGTTTGAGCTTGGTGCTGCGGGGTCAGAAGAGGCACTTAAATAAGAGAGTCATGGAAAGTTTCCTGGAGAAAGGTGTTGAAACCAAGACCTCAATGATGAAAAAGGCTTAGATAGGCCAAGGACTTGGAACGCAGGCAAATGTGTTCTAGGCTATGAGAAGAGTATGTCAGAAGGCCTAGTGGGAAAAGCCACAAGAAAGCACTTGGGCTTTTTTTCCCTTGGGGCGGGGGCAAGGGTGGGGTGCGGCGGGGAGGAGAGGATGGGAGCCACTTGAAGGACTTAAGGAAAGGAGGAAAGAATGGAGCTGGCATCCTGGTCAGCGAGGGAGCAAGTGTAGCTGCATAGGACGTACACAGAAGGTTCATGTTAATGTTCTACAGTTGCTGTCTTAAAATCTGATCTTTGAATATGTGACCTGTACATGGAGTCTAATGGACAGTGGAATATGTCAAGGACTTGGAACCTCCGCTCATGTATAGTCCTGCCTCTTGACACCTCCTTGCCTCTGAGGATGTGTCCTCGGCTACTGCTCCCTGTCCCTTGGTGCCCTGGCCCTGCGTGACTTCCCTCCCCACCCTGGCCCCACTAGGGCTCCTGCCCTGTGACAGGAGTGAGGTTAGAAAACAGGAGGGGAGCTGGGGTGCGGTTGCACCGTAAAGGCCCGCGCTCTAAGGGAAGTGCCAGAGGGAGGGGAGCTGCGTGGAACTGACTGTTCTAATTGAGCACCAGAGAATTTGGAAGAGTCAGCCCCAAACTTCTGGCATGAGATAACGCCAGAAGATAGTGCTGTAATTCACCACCACAAGAAAGAAAACACAAAAGGGCTGTGAGTACTGGGAAAGGGACAGACCACAAAAGTGAGAATTCTGTTTTGGCTGAGTTTTCTATGAAAGTTCAGGCAGAAATGCCTAGTTACCATCTGGGTGTGTGAATCCTGGAAGTGAGATCTGTGTAAGCCTAGCTGTGAGCATCATCAGCAAAATGAGGACAATTTAAGAGGTGAAAAAAATGTAGCAAGTCTCCACAGAATGCTGTCTCCAGGTTGCTGTTTTGCCAAAAGGAGTTGGAAGATCTTTCTTCTCAAAGGAAAGCTTATCACTCCCAAGCCCTTACCTTTATCATGGGCCCAGAAGAAGAGTCAACTGTATGATTATCATCTCCCTCTTTCCATCTTCAGACTACTATCCTCTTCCGTCCCATAAAGAGACTAAAGCCTCTGGGTGCATCATCTCCCATTTTACTAACTTTCAAATTCGTTGAGAGCTTTGTTTCTAAACAGCATCCCCTGCATTCCCTGTGTTCATACGACTAATCCAGCCCAATTTTTTATTTTTCACAACTACGAAGACCTTCCTGACAATAGCGCTTCAGTCTCCACGGCTGTGATGGACTCATGTGACCCTGAACCGCTCTCCTGTGGAACTCATCAGCTCTCCTCACTAATCTTTCCATTGGTCTCTCCTGTTCCCAATATACCTCTGTCTTGATTGAATGGAAGCCTCAACCCTATTGTCTAAACCATCGGCTTCTTTTTATTTCCTTTCCGTCCCCACACCCAGCCTAGATCATAAAATACTCCATTTCAATCTCTCCCTCACTCATTGCCTTATTTCCCTTGGCTCTCTGCTCTACCCACCCTGTTCACCTCCAGCCTAACCTGTAAATTACAGGGGTCTGTTCAGTGTGGCTTCTTTACTTGGCTGCTGGGCATTGCTAAATAGAAATCTCACTACAGTCCTCAGTGTCTTGCTTTGAACTTAGCTGAATCTCAGTGGCTCCAGTAGATGTCTTACATGTCTCCAGTAAGCTCCTTTCTTCTCTCATGACAAGAAATATATAAAAAGAAACAAACAAAATAGAGCCATGTGAGTGAGGGTAAAACTAAAACAGAATCAGACTATTGAGGGTCAGGCCCCAGGTACTCAGATAATGTTACCCCCCTAGGAAGAAACTGAAACAAGGGGCCTTTAGACAACCCAGGATTGAAACTCAACCAATTACTATTCTAATTCCTCACCTAGTTTTCATATGATTGCCTTCCACCAGAAATGTTGCTCAGATAGAAGTCAGTCCATCAGCACAGAATTGTGCTCTCATGGCCCCAGGGGTGTTTAATCTGTATAGGAAACACCAAAAACTTCCTGTTCCCAGGGGAAAGGATTTCACCTAACATTCCCAAATAAATCTAGTAAGTAGGGGTGTGAGTCATTCATTCAGTCCTCTGAAGAAAGAGTCAGGAATAAAGACTTTAATGAGTCATCTAGTTATGCTACTAGACTAGAACCATCTGAAATTAGTTTCCACAAAGCAATCTGAGAGATGTGTCAAACATTTCCTCTTCCTTTAGGACATGTGTTGGAGGAAGTTCATGGCCCTGGTATGAATGATACTGTGGTTAAACATTTATTTGCTCTTGGACCCATTGTTACATCTTCGTCTGCCAGGCAGCTTCAGAAAGGACTCCATGCGAAATTGGAACTTGCTCCACGCCAGTTGGAAGAATGAGACCAGGAGAAATAACCTGAGGCTGGAAATGTGGAGAATTGAGTAATACAGAAAAAGCCAAATGACAATAGCAAAGCAATAAAGTAAAGGAGATAGCTGGAAGCCCCATTTCATTCATTGACTCTTTCTTGACCTCCTAAAGAGGCACAGGTTATCTCCTTGCATTCCACCTCTGCCCACACACACATTTTCATAGAACTTGCATGACACACTATGACTAGGTAATTAAAGTCCATTTGGCACCAAAAAAACTCATATGTATTTGGTACTAGAACTAGTCTTAGAAGAGGCCTTAGATTCTTCTGGAATGTGCCACTGGATCTTGGATCCAAAGATTGGATAGGCTAGATCTAGAAGTATCAAAATGTTGAAATTAGGAAGCAATAAATGTCAGAAAGAGAGAGCACTGAGAGAGAGAATTTTCAAAATAATTAGAAATAGATATAGCCAACACCAATGACATACTAATTTCCTCATACTTTCAATGTCTTATGCAAACACACACACACACAAACACACCTCCAACAATTTAAGCCAAAAAGGCAATTTCCTTTTTCCTTCCAAAACAATCTAATTAGGAAAGGGTGCACAAATATGTTCACGATATAGGTAAAAATTAATTTGTCTTGTTTATTTCTATATCCCCACTGCCTGGTACAATGTTAAATCAATATTTGTCAGCGAATGAAAAGTATTTGACTGAAATTCTAGCAAATTTTCCATGGTTTTAATGTCAAATATGGAAGTGATTTCAAAGGATCAGTTAACGCGCATGGTTGAAATAATGTTGGTATGCGTACGCATATGCAGAGGAATACCTTACATACAGAGAGAAGGAAGAGAACTAAGGCTTGATGGTGGCAGTGGTGGGGGAAGCAACCAGTGTGAACAACTAAATAAATAAGGTGCTTTTTTCTCCTTTCTCTTCCTGCCTGCTTACTCACCTTTATTTCTGCTTGTACTTTTCCTTTTGAAAAAAAGGGGGAGAAGAAGAAGAGAAGCAATACCAGAGAAAGAAATGGGCATGGAAGACTGGAAAAAAAAAAGGAAATTTTCTCTTTGGCATCTTCAACTTTGCTTTTTTGCTTCATTTGCTTCATTTCTCCTTCCCCTTCCCCATAACCTCAAATCTGTTTCCCCTATAGTCACATCTTATTCAAGCCTCCCATTTCCCAGGGTCCAGATGTTCATCTGCTTCTTTTCTGATGGAATCTATAACAGAGTAAATTCACTCATGATATGACTGCTAACATTTTTTTTAATGAACTTTCTGAATGAAGTGTATTTATAATGTATAGAAGATGAAAGAATGGATTACAACTTGTGGCAGTCTCAGAATTAAGGAATGTCATAGAGATATATGTGGAAGATGGGAAGAAAAGACATTTCTGGTAGAAATGACCCTTCTTCAAGTCATCTTCTTGATTCTGAAGGAAATTACCTGACCCTGGCTGGCAATCAACCAACTAAGCAGTATTTGTTGAGTCTTTTCTACATCTAAGGACCCAGAGCAGAGTCTATATATCCCAGATGCACAGATAAATAAGAGAAACTAGCTCTCTAGATAGGCACACAAAAGTAAATTAATATAGAGTACCAGAATCAGAGGACTCTAGCCTATATTAAGGAAGAGAGTTCATCATCATCATGATTTTTAGAAAACAATATAATTTAATTGTGCCAGAGATTATGCTAAATATCTGGACAGGTGTTTCCAGATTTCTACTCATCCACAACTCAAATTTTGTATACTACCACACAAAGTGTTGCAAGCTTACTTTCCAATTATCCAAGCAAGCAAATCATTTTAAAACATAATATAAGACCTACATAACAATGGGTGATGGTGGGAGTGTGTGTACCTGCTCATGTGCTCTTGCTTATGTACCTTATGCATCCCCTTCATGAATATTGTTTGTGATTTGAGTAATCTTTACTTCATAATTGTTGAGCTTTATAATCTATACGTTTATCAACATTTCACTTCAACCTCTACATATGTGCACCATGCAGAGCAGTTGCTCATCAAGGCCAATATAATTTTTATTGTTATTTTACATTTTAATCCTTTTTCACCAAGAAAGGTGGTATGATCTCCACTTAATAAAATGTAATGTCTCTGAAGCTATAACTATGTGGAGTTTACATGACATCCCTCCATTTTTCTGTTTTCTCTATTCCTCCACCCCTCTCTCTTTTCATGTCTTACACTTCTCCATCTCATATGGATCTCTTTTCTTTGTTTCTGTTTGGATCCTTTATCTGGGATCAAAATAAAGAAGTTGAGAATATGTGCACAGGGAGTGGAGTTGGGGAATATTCGGAGATCTGAACTCAAATCCAGACTTTGTGACTTGGGGTTGGACTGCCTAGCTCAGTTATCCCATTTATTGCTTCAATATCAGCCTCAGGACTCATTTAGCTTTTGTTTTCTTAAGGTCATCAGTAGTTCTAAGGGTCATCAAGTGACTGTTGAATTGGGGTGTCAATTAGATCAAAGAAGTTATATACAAACAGATGAGAAATAACCTCACACAGATGTATTCAGTAACAAATGAATCTCTGTACCTCTTTGTAATCTTATTACTTTTTTGACTTAACCTCAAATACTCAAGGTCTCCAGCACTATAGCTCCAATCTTTCCCAAATCTAAATTGGTCACTACAACTCCCAAAAGCTAATTCTAGGCAACAGTGTCAACTCATTGTAGATGAGAGAGAGCCCGCTCTTTTTTTGATTATATGCTTTAACAATACCAAACAAGAATAGCTAGGTGGTGGCTTCCCTACATCTTTTTGGATTATTAATCAATTGTCAAGTAACAAATCTGTGTAATTCGAAGAAATTACAACTTCTCAGGTCTCCAATTTTGTTACCTAGTATGAATATTGAATTTTATTCTATCAATTTCCAGTTCTAAAAATTCTCAACCCATTTTTTAGTGTAGATGTTTGCTGTGCTGTAAACTAATAGGTGAGCACATGTACCTCGAAATATGAGTTTGAGAACCATGATTTTGAAGACAATGACAATACTGGGAGCCTTATTGAAGATGATGAAGGAGAACCAGGGCCTAAAATGTGGATAGGATGGAATTCAGAATGTGGAGGAATTTAACATACTGAAAAGTGAAAAGGAGAAGCAGAAGGAGAAGTGAGCAAATGAAGAGCAGGGAGTGAAAAATATAGCCTATGGGAGTTGACCAGGAACTGTGCGCAAGAAGGAAAAAGAATGAAGTGAAATAAACTTATGCCTTGAAAACTTGAAAAGAAGACTTGTGCAGATGGATCCTGCAGTTCCCTGTAGCTTACTTTCAGTAGAACAAAACTCTAGTTCTCTTTAGGACTGAAAATTAACTCTTGGGCTTGCTCTAGTGATCTGTACTTGTGCTGGAAAAAGAGAAAATGGCTATTTGAGAGCACAATAGAGTAATGATCAAATTGAGTCAAGGAAAACGCAGAAAGGACTTTGCTCTCTGCTTCGTTGGTGTCAGGGGGTCTGAGAGAAGGCTGTATTTTGGACTTTGCAACAAAGCAAGGTACAAAATGGAGGGAGTGTAACAGGGACTCAAGTGCTGGGTGGAGGCAGGCAGAAGTGATCTTAAAAAGATGACCAGCTGTTAGCAGGTATGAATAAGGCATGTTGCATAAACCCCTGGGCAAAAAGTAAGAGAAAGCTCAAATTAGCTGGACAACCACTAGGTAACTGACTCCTAAGAGTTATGAAGTTCTGATCCCTGAGTGATATCACATCATCACACCTTGAGCGTGTGCTCACTCTGTGTGTGTGTGTGTGTGTGTGTGTGTGTGTGTGTGTAGCAGACTTGGTTCCTTAGTAGAATAATACTGGAGAAAACAGCTTCTTTCCTAATGTTTCAGAGAAAGCGCTTTAATTAGGCTTAGGTGACCAAGTTGACTCTAGGGTTTTTCCTGAGTCAAAGAGATGGGATCTATTCACCAGCCTGAGTAATCACACTCAGCTCTGGAGCTGGGGCTAGGAGGGAGCAGGGGTGAGATGGAATTGACCCCATCCATTCTCACATGGAATGAGAGAGCAAATATGGTTTCCTAAGGAACAAGCAAGGAGCTATTACCAGAAAGGGGAATTGGGTGCTGTGCTGGCAGGAGCTAAGTGTGACCCCAGTGTATACCCATTACTAGACTTCCTTGCCCCTGACCTGCAGGCAGTGGACGCTCAGAAACTTCTACCAAAATAAATAACTTGAAACACCAGCAAAATCCATGTTTCATGAATTACCCATTCTTAACCCATAACTTTGCAGGAGAAGCATAAGGAAAAGGTGGGCATTAAAGAGTGGAAGATGGTGAAAGGAGTCAGACAGAATAGAGAGGGAACTTCTCTTGAGTCTATTTCAAAGCTGTGAATTCTTTCAGAATGATGTATGTGCCTATACTAAAAATCACCAGCAGTATGGTACAGACCCCGTGTAGCTTATTACCCCGCTTAAAATTCTTTTCTTGAAGATGAAGATCCAAGTACTTATCATGGCCTACGAAGTCGATCCCCATCTTGTGCCACAGTTTCTATATTCTCAGTATGTTCGCCACTCTGACCACTTTCAGTCCTTCAAATGTACCATGATGCCTCAGATCACATGTGCTATCCTTTTAATTTAATTTTTATTTTTTTAAAGGAAAGGTGCAGTCAGGGATGAAGGTGAGCAGTCAGGCAGGCAGAAAGAGAACGAAGCATTATTTTATTATTTTATTTTATTTTATTTTACTTAGCTATTCACCTTGATTGTTTCCTCTTGAACCAGGGACCTTGAGCTGTATATGGACTGCACCACAGTGGCCTACACTAGCAGACCACCACGGTTCACGACATGTACTAGTCTTTTGTTTTTTTAAGGGAAGTAGTAGGCAGGAAGAGAGTTAGCTATTCATACTGGTTGCTTTCCCCTGGACCCAGGACTTGAACTAGGAGTATGTGACCTTGTGTTCCTTTGGAGGTGAACGATCTAACTGCTACTCCACCGTGTGTTATTCTTGTGCCTGAAATGCTCTGCTCCCAGCTATCCATCCTCCTTCATCTTTACCTGGCTCACATCCTATCTTCACACTGAGCTCAGTCTTCGCTTCCTCTTGTGAAGTTCTCCTCCGCAACCCTCTAAGGAACCTAGGGTCCTTTCATTTCCTGACTCATATTTTCTCCTCTACTCACCCCATCAGTCTGGGTGACTCCTCTGGGGTCAAAAACCCACTCTCATCTGATCATTTATTCTCCTAAATATGTCGTTTCTGATGCAAACTTTGCCTTAAATCCTTCAAGACCCTGGGTTTTGTTGTCGTGGTTTTCCTTTTCTTTTATCATATCTTTGCCATGAGACTCAAAGTCTATTTTGAAATCTAAAAGCTGAATGTGGGTCTATTTGTTCCCTCTACTTCTGTGCTCAAACAGCTCAATCCTGAGGGCAGTGAAAACAGAGCCTCCTACTGTTGTCTGATTGGATTGGGGAGGGGGCTGGGGTGCTCACAGAAAATAGCAGAGAAAGAAAAACACAGACAACCCCATTTTGCCTCCTCACTATGATGATGTTGATAACTGGTTACTGAATGAATATATAACAGTTGCTAATCAAAAAGGAAACATTTCCATTGAAATGTGAAAAGTCAGCAGTGCTTTAAAACAACCTTTACAGAAAATTCTGATTTTACAGCTTGTGCAGAATGCAAAAGTTTCCATGTACTTTCTCATTTTGCTTATTTTAATCTGCTATGTTTATATGAGAAAACAGAAACCCAAAGAAGTTAAGTGACCAAGCCATGTGGCCCTGTTAAGAACAGGGATTTGTATTTCCTGGCTCCCAGTCCATAACTCTTCCCAAGACATTGAAACATTGGAAAGAAAGAGGCAGAAGAATAAGACAGGTTGGACTTGAAAGCTGTTACATGAGTGGATGGTTGGGTTGACCTGCCTCTTCAGAGAAGCAATGCTGGTAGAGTGATATTCTTGTATTTTGGCATCAGTGCTGCTCAAATTTGTCTGAGTTCTTTGTGGCAGCTTTGGTGTAGCAAGATCATTTCATTAGCTGAGCTTGGTCTGTAATTAAGCCATGTTTGAATTCCAGTTCACATCAAAATGGAGACTTCTAGACAGGAAAGCATGAAATTATAGCTGAATAAACTGTGCAACCAGCCTCCCAGGAGACAGCTCCCGAGCTGCCAACCTCCTCCAAGCTGACTCCGGCCAACACCAATTAACCACGTGTGGAGGCGAGTCCTCGAAGCTCAGGATCCAGAAAGAAATTTGAACTCTAATTCAGGTTTAAACTTATATTCTCCAATTGTCTACTGAAATTAGTTGCTTTTATGATCTGCAGATTGACTTCCACTCTTGTCATTTTCTCACAAGCCAGGTTCAGTCTTTGAGGGGATGGAAAGCAGGGATAATACTAAAAGAGTTTTTCTTAGTCACACTTGGGGCTAAGCTGGGAACAATAAGGAACTGCTTAGAGTCACGCTTCCCAAGCCCTTCTGCTGAACCTGGATAGTTTGAATCAACTTACATTTCTGGTGAAAAGACCAGAGTGTGCTTTCTGTCAGGGCAGATCTCAGAATAGAGTTACTAGGATATTTAATCTAAATCTGCCAGCCTCAGGCAGAACTGTTTCCAAATAGGTTCACATGAGCGAGATAAAGCTTCTGGGAACATGATTTAAGATAGTGGGATGGTGGCCTCCTGGTTGGGATGGGGTGCCTTGCAAAAGGCAGGGAAAGAATGTGTTTGCCTAGAGGCTATATGATTGATTTCAGAGGGAAAGTTTTGGGCTGGAATGGAAGAAGGAGACAACAGCTCAGAAAAACTGGTGGAACCAGTTACTGTGGCAAATGGCAGGAGTGACTTGGAAGGGAGAATGAGTATACAGAAAGGACCTGGGATTCCAAGGAGAAGAGAATCAGAACCACTTTAGAGCCTCAGTCGATGTTCTGCCAGTGTTCAGCAAGTGAAAGAAACAAAATGGATCCCAGTCTATAACACAGAATGGTCACTACAATTTCATGAGTGTCACTGGCAACTATAGGAGTCTTGTGGCACACTGGCAGATTTAGTGTCCAGTTCAAGTAACCATAAGAGGGACCAACCACGGAATTTGACAAAGGCTTCCAACATGGGCAGCTCAAAATACACCTGGCCATCATCCTCTCATCTCTGTCATGGGAAGAGCATCAGCAAACACTCATGAATTAAAAAATAACTCTTCTCCTTTTCTCCCAGTCCCCAAAGATGATCAGTCACTGTGATCCACTGATTTCTCTTCAATCTCTCCCTCTCCCCCTCTCCGCACTCCTCGCCCCACACTGCCCAGCCTCCCACCAGATCTCGCTGTTCCCAGTTCTCCACCTAAGTGGTGGAGAAATCTTCCTAAAATGCAAAAGTAATCATGCCACTCATTGCTTCAAATCCTTCAAGAGCTCCTCATATTCAGGATGAAATACAAAAGGCCTTAGCATGGCATTCAAGTCCTTTTCATGATTCCATCCTGTCCGTCCCTCATTTTGTTTTGCCTTTGCATCCCCCTACCCCAGTTTTATTGAGAAATAACTGATCTACATCACTAGCATCCATCTTTTCACTTAGATACAATGAAAAGGAAAGAAAGAAAATAATTGTCCTTGTGTTGAGAATGCTTAGGATTTACTCTCTTAACAGCTTTCCCATTATACAGCAGTGTTCGCTGTAGTCATCATATTGTTTGTACATGACATCCTTAGTACTTAAACATCTTATAATTGGGAGTTTGTACCTTTTCACCATCTCCCTCACTCTCCACCACTTGTAACTTCAGATCTCTTTTTCTATGAGTTTGGATTTGTTTTTTGTTTTGTTTTAGATTCTATGTGTAAGTGAACACATAACAGTATTTGTCTATGACTTATTTAGCATAATGCCTTCAAGGTTCATTTCTGTCACAAATAGTCACATTTCTTCATTTTTTATGGAGAATGACATTCTACTCTATATATTGCATTTTCTTTATCCATTCCTACATCAGTAGACACTTAGGCTGTTTCCATGTCTTGTCTATTGTAAACAATGCTGCTATGAACAAGGGGCCACAGATGTCTCCTCACATTAGAGTTTTTGCTGTCTTTGAATATATTCCAAAAAAATAGAATTGCTGGATCATATGGTAGTTCCATTTTTGATTTTCTGAAAAACTCCATATAGTTTTCCACAGTGACTGTACTAGCTTATTCCCCCCAATAGTGCACAAGGGTTCTTTTTTTTTTTCCACTTCCAAGATAGCATTTGTTCTCATCTTTGTGATGATGGCCATTCTAATCGACAGGATGGGATAGCTCACTGTAGTTCTAATTTTCACTCCCCTAGTGACTAGTGATCATCTTTTCATGTATATGTTGAAGATATAGCTTCTTTGGAGAAGTGTCTATTCAGATCTTTTGCCCGTTTTTAAACTGGGTCACTTTTTTGTTTTGTTGCTGTTACTGTTTTGTCATTGAGTTGTATGAGTTCTTAACATATTTTGGACTTTAACTCCTTATCAGATATATGGCTTGCAAATATTTTTTTCCCATTCCATAGGCTGTCTTTTCACTTTGATGATAGTCCAACTTCACTTCTTGCTTCTCTGCTGTAAATACTCTGTGCTCCATGGCATGTCCTTTCTGACCTCTTTATTTTCTCTTACTACTGCCTGGCATAACTTACCATTCCCACTCGACTTCCCAGAGTCTAAAAGGACTCAAGTTATGCACTCCTTACACCCTAATCTGTGTTGGGAACCCGTTGCTTCAGTCTTCCTAGCCTCCTGGTTTACCTTTGTGTGCATTTGTACATTATACACAAGATCCTTGGCACATGGCAGCCTTCATAGATGTAAAAATGTTGCCACAGATACATAGCTTTCCCTAAGTCATGTATTTTTGGTGCAAATCCCACAATCAAAACAAAGATCTATGTAATGGCCACTTTCTACCAGGAAACAAATCCTTTCTCATTCCCAGGTACTATTGCCAGTGACAAGAAGTCCAGTTGTGGCAGCTACTCGGCTTTTGGCCAGGCACCTCAGTAGCTAAGAGGCCAATAAAGCTTTCAGGAGAATAAGCAAAACTTCCTCCAGGGTCCTTGAAAGCCTCAGACCACTGTAAACTACACCCTTCCCAGGAGAAGAACCTAACCCAGGAAACACACTGCTAAGTCAAAAGACTTCCTTTTTCAAATCACCTCTCATCTGGTAAACCATCATAAGCCAGTTCTTCCTAGTAGTAAGTAGGGGAAAATGGAAAAAATTGATTGGACCCCTCTTTCATTTCCTTCTTGAAAAATGGGAAGTCCTGTCTGTGAAAGCATGAGGACTGGGAAATAAGTGTGTCCCCTACCCTACCGAGGTACTAAGCATTTAGTTTTCTCATCTCTTAAACTCTGCATCGCTGGGGTTCATTTCAGCATCTAGAACATAGTAGTTGCTTAATAAATGTTTGATGAATAATATGATAGATGAACATACACGACTTGTGTGTTAAAATGATTACAAATGTGGGATTCTGAAATCAGATTGCCTGGCCCCCCCATCATTTAATGTGTGACTTGGAGTAAATTGCTTAAACTGACCGTGATATGTTTATTTGAAAATTGAACATAATAATTTATATTCTAAGGTTGTGGGAATTAAATGACTTAATATGTATATTCTAATTAGACAAGGACTTGGCATAGAGTAAATGCTCAGAGTCAGCCTCTTAGAATTAGTGAGGCAGACAGGACAGGATCCAAGCCTTTCCCAAAGCTAGGCAGTCCTAAGAGCTTTCTTAGTATAAAGGAAAAATAAATATGATGAAATATATTATTATATATGCATACATATCATGCTATATTCCTTAATATAAAAGTATACATATATGTATATATGTGTATATATAGTTGTGTATATACATGCATATATAATCAGATGCCTAATATTCTGAGATTATGTCCTTTCTTTTTTTGATATTAAAATATTCTATATTTTGCAAAATAATCAAGACAGTAAATAATAATTGTTGTTTTTACTATCTTAAAGCAAAAAAATATGACTTCCCAAGTCTTTTTTGAAATGCTCCTGGTCTATGAATAAAAGTCTGGGAAACACTTGGTTGAGGGAGCTCTCACTCATGATGATACGTAGTTGAGAATAGTAGTTCTAAATCTTGGTTCACGTTAGCATCATCGTGGGCATTTAAAAGAAAACTAAGGCCTAGGACTGATGCCCAGGAATTCTAACATACATCAAGACTTTCAAAGTTGGCCACGGAGAGATAGGTGAGTGAACTGGGACTGGGAACTAAATAGCAAACATTTATTTCCCTTTTTTCAGTACTCTGGTCAAATATATATATGTTTATATATATATATATATATATATATATATTTATTTATTTATTTATTTATTTTTTCCATTCCTAGAGTAGAAAATAGACCAAATGAAAAAAGAAGTGAGAAAGGCAGAGAGTGGGAAAATAAGAGGTGGTAAAACATTTGTCTTCTAATTGATTAGCATTTTATTTTGAAACCATATTTTATTAAACACCTTTTCTCTATCTATCCAACTAGGATTAGGACTCTCTGTATTCTTAATGTTTGATAAAGTCTCATTCTCTTCCTTCATATTCAATTTATAAATAAGCTTTCATAAAAACAACAAAACCACATCAGGAGAAAAATCTCTCAAAATACTGCTAACGAGTCTGGTACTCCTTCTCGTGCCTTGAGTATGACATCATCCAAAACATTTGGTCACCCAGAAATGTACTTCCCGTAGGCTTTTAAAATTCCTTATATATTAAGATACATTTCTAATTATGTTTTAAATAAGAACCAGATGTTTTGAACACTTTACTTTGAAATTTCTTCCTGACTCTTGTTTAAAAAGTATTGGAAGGGAGTGGCATTTTTTACTCACTCTTTGCCTATTCTTTCTATATATTTCCCCCAAATTTAACATTCTCAAATATTTTTCCTGGGAATTAACAAATTTGTCTCTAACAGAAAATTGTTCATATTGGTTGACCTTTCACAAAGCTCAGCAGCAAGTATTAATGAAAGTGAACAGTTAACACAACAGTTAATTGCAGGTATTGGTATTACTAGAATTTTGTGTAGCATTCTTAGAATTAGAAAATAGCTTGACAGCTGATTACTCCCTTCTCTTTGTTAAACCAAGAGTTTCACATTTCTTGTAAGTGGAACAAGCCTGCTTTGCTTTAACACTCACTTCAACTCATGCTGTATCTTGCCTCAAGCATGCTTGCTGCTCCTGGAATAGGGAAGTGCAAAACAATACAGGAATAATTAGCCTTAACTTGGAATACAGATTTCTTTTCCTCCTGGTAGCTTGCCAAATTACTACTGATTGGAGATCACATATTAGCCTGGATTAAGTTCTCACATCATGAACAGTATTAAGCATGAGATTTTCACTTTTCTGGGGGGCAATTGCTGGGTGTCCATGAACGATAAGAAAAGAGGAAGCTTCCTGTATTTTTAAAGATTAGAATCATTGCTGAGTTTCTTACTCTCAATCAAGGTCGCTGAAAATAATTGATCAGACTAAGGAATGGGAGCATCATGGGACTGGCTTTGGCTGATGTTACTCTGTCTAGAAATAGCTTCACTTGGAAGCAAGTCTGTAGAAGACATTAATTTTTTTCTTTCCTCATAGGATCCTGCTGTGTAGAATGAGTTGAAGATCCACAAGACTATTGGTTTCTTTGGTATACAGAGGAGAGTGAACTGCTTAAGTCTTACACTGTTTTTCTCAAAGAATATGCCAGTACGAAATAAAGTTTGGCCTCCATCTTGATTCCCAACTACATCCTCTGCCTTTCTCGCTCCTCCCCCACCTCTTGCTCTAACTGGGATATGCTATATTCTTCCAGGTCTCCCTCTAAAGGCTTTTCTCCCCTTCTTGGCCTCATGAATTCACATTTTCCCCTTGAGGCCTAGTTCAAATGTGACCTCTCCAGTGAAACCTTCCCCAGCTCCCCACTCAGGTAGCTTCTGCCACTTCTTCATACATGTAGCACCTTGGCACTTCTCTCTTTATGTTTCATCTGTTGTAATGTAAATTTTGGTCATAGTTGTGAACTTCACTAGGCTATGACCTCTTCAAGGGTGAAGACAGTGCCTTTTCATTGTGTCCCCTGTGCACAGCACAGTAACTGACTCCTAAGAGAGATCACATATATTTGCCCAGGGAGAAAGCGGGGGACATAGCATCCTGGTGATTCTGCCTCTCACTGAGTGGCTACTGGGGTGAGTGAGAGGTGAGAAACATGTTGTTCACTTGCTGTGAACCTTTAATGGTGTGTTTTTTTTGAGTACGTGTCTACATCATGGGCTCCAAACACAAGACAACTATTTCTGATGTCAGCTGAAGACAGGCAATCTCTTCTAATGCTGGAGTCAAAATTGACTGTTAGGCTAAAAGAAAATATACTACTATCATCTATGGGCAACTTAAAAGCTTTTCTAGTATAGTTTTTACCACACATGTGTTTGGTCTTACATGTTCATTTGGAAACCTATTTCTATTCTAAATAGTTATTAAATGAAAGACTCTTTCCCGTCTTAGATTTGGTGAGCTGATAAAAGACAGGCGTGGTGGGGACAGACCAGAAAATTTTAGTGCTGTATTTTTCTAGTTCCTTTTTCCCCTCCTTTCTTCCCTCTCCCTTCCCATGCCCCTGGTAATCAGTCTTTTGTTCTAGGAATTTTGTTGAAATTTGTCTGTTTTGTTTCTTTATACTCCCCATATAAGTGAAACCATTCTATATTTTTTCCTTTTCTTTCTGGTTTATTTCACTTAGTATGAGTCCCTCCACTTCCATCCAGGTTACTGCAAGGACACAACTTTGTCTTTTTAACAGCTGCATAGAATTGCATTGAGTATATATACCACAGAAAAGTCTCCAATCTTAAAGCAAATTTTGTTTTATAGACCTACGTATTAGTGTAAAAAGTTGCTCTTAGTGGATTTCAGTTATGTCTCCATTTCAACCATTTACTGCTCCCTCAAGATACTAATTTAAGAATGGTAGGGGTTGTACCAAAAAACCTTACCCCCAAATAAGGACTTTACCAAGCTTTCTGTGTTCCAAACAAAACTGTTTTCTTGGATTCAGTTTCCTTTTCTTCATTTGTTCTTTCACTAATCTTTTCATGTAATCAATGTTTGCTGAACACCTGACTTATTATCTTTGCTGACCTTGCACACGTGTTTACAACCCAGTGTAATATGACTCATGAGCTCATGGAGCTCACAGCCTGGAGCTTAAGTCACTGAACTCAAGTGATAATGATGGAATTAGAAAGAGAGGGTGTTCACAGCGCTCATCACAGAACCCAATTTTCTCACTGGCTTCGGTTTCTTTCTTTCTCTAAAGCAAACAATTCCTTTATTTTTATTTTTTCAGGAAGCAGTAAAATACTGAAAATATATTTTGAGTGTTTTTACATATTTTTAATTGAAGGAACATTTTATGTAACACTATTAATTTCAGGTGTTCAATTTCCTGTAAATTGTAGACAAAATAGTATTTACCTTGCTGGGTTTATTTATTAGTATGTTTTAAAGCTTAGTATATGTAAAATATCTAACAAATGCCCATCAGTTGCATTATTATTTAAGAGTCAATTTTTTTTCAATCTTTTAATCTATTCACAAATTGCAAAGACTAATTTAGAAAACAGTGTAAATGTTTGTAATGCTTAGTTCTGTTGACTGCCAATAAATTAAAGCACTAAATTGTTCCTCAGAAAATACTACATTACTTCCTCTCCTCCTCTGCTTTATTAAGCAATTAACAGCCAGCCAGTGGAAAATACCCAATAGGACCCTTATTTCCTTATTCCTAAACTGAAGGTGTGATAGTGCTTGTTGTCACAAAGGAGTGTGTGGAAGTATTCATCTTAAGTGACCAGAATAAAAGGCCACCTCTCTGACCTGGTCACCTCTCCTGATACTATGTTGGCAAACCACCTACTGGGAAAAGACTTGGTTTCAGGTCACAACTATGTACCAGCTCCTCCATTCATCAGAGTTGGGTATGGGTGAAGGTACCACTCCTCCATTCATCACAGCTGCATGTGGCTGAGGTATCCATTTCTAACTTTGTCCTTCACAGCATATAGATAATAAGTGCCCATCTCCCAGCAACCTGATTCCCTCACTGTTGTACATTTTAATGGGAGAGACAGAAGGGCTTCCGTGTTCTTTGTTCTCCTCCTCATGCCAAGGAAGATGTATTTCCCAGTTATTTTTAGCCAGTGGCTCTAGGTAGTGAATTGTGCCTATTTTCCTTAGTGTTTCTCCTCTTTTAGATAGCAGAGGATGGGGCCTAGAGTTAAGTATTTGTCTTCCCCCAAGTCAGTTAGGGACTGATGATACCCCCAGCAGGTTAGATCTGGTTAATAGTTTCCCCTAGGGCAGGCCTTGTTAAGAACAGAGTGCTCTGGTGTATTTCAGACAGGTTCCTTTTCCTTCCCTGGCTACAGCAGAAGCGATTTTTGCTGCAATTAACTATGAGAATCTGGTAGTCCTCCACGAAGCAAAACTCCCCGAAGTATGGAGGCTCCAATGACTAGGTGCTCCTGGAGTTTTTCTTTCTGACTTGTCCACACTGACTGGCAATTCAACAATTGCAGTTCAGGTTTCCTACCTGGCACTGGTTCCCGAGGAAGTGCCTGCTAGGCATTTCTGTTTCAGTAAGTTGTGATTTTCTCTATCTGCCTGTGTGTCTTTCCAATTTGGGAGACTGGACAGCTATTTGCCTTGTGGCCTCACTTCTTCTACAAATTTAAGAATAGTGGTTGATGTTTCAGTTTGTTTGGTTGTTTACTTGTTAGAAAGGAGTATCTATTTCTAAGCTCCTTAGATGCCGAATAAGAAGCCAAAAGTATTCAGTGGATTTTTCTTCTGACCATCCACAAAAGCCTCTTTATAGACACAAGAATTGGAATAACTGAAACTTTGGTAGTAGCTTTCAGTTAATATTGGTGATCTTAATGGTTCTAAAGAACTTTCTAGGAAAAGTGTTGTGTGCATTTGAAAATAGCTGGAGTCCTCCAGGGTTTTAACAGAGATAAGACCTCAGATCACAGGAGTGGAAGGTTTTCTTCTGGTTGAGCCCCAACAGACACTGCACCCCCTTTTTAAAAAGTTACACCTTGGGATAATAAAGATATCTTTATTACCAATCCCCCAATTTGAGGAGATGGGAGTTAGGATTTTCTCTCCTTCCCTTTGAAGACCCCCAAGTCCCAGTTCAACTTCTGGTTTGGATTTGTCCTTGGATTAAAAGTGGCTCCAGGACTCCTTTTACTCTCCAATCTCCTCTTTTCTATAGATGTCAACCTAGTCAATTCCCTACTGCTGTGCCTGAATTCTAAACAAGTTTTTTTTGTTTGTTTGCTTTTTGTTGTTTTTGTTTTGTTTTGCTTTTTAAGGCAGGAATGAAGGCGAGCAGAGGCAGGCAGGCAGGAAGAGACAAAAGGAAGAAGTGTCTATTTATCTTAGTTGTTCCCATCAGCTTCAGGATAAGAACCCGGAACCTTGGGATGTATGTGGACTGTGCCTGCCCATCTGCTACTCCACCAGGGTGCACTTCAAAGTTGTTGTTGTTGTTGTTGTTGTTGTTTTTTAATATTTTACCCCATATTTTTGTTGTTCTTAGTGAGAAGGTTGTTCAAATAACACTCAGCCCTATGCCTGGAAAGGAATATTCCTTTTATTTTCTTAATAGGATTTATTAATCTGAAAATGACCTCTTTATTTTATTTCTCATCTGATGACTCCAATGACATACACACTTTATTATATTCTGTCTTGATCACCTGTGTGTCCTCAAGGCTTGACTAGTGTCTGGCACATGTTAGGCATCTAATAAAGATTTGTGAAATAATTTTAATATGACAACAATGATGATGAAATATAACAGTCAAAGATTTCAACCATGGAATGCATGCAGGGTCTTAGCTAACCACTCTGCGCCTTCTCCAAACTATTATACTTATGCTGGGAGATTTCACTTCTTGAGCACATACTCAAGCTTCCTATGACTCCCTATTGCCTTCCTCATAGAGACTAGATTTCCTAACGTGGTGTCCATACAAGTTTAGTTGTAACTTAATCTTAATTTTTTATTCTTCTGCATCCTCTTTTTCCCAAAGCAGTATACTGGGCACTTCCCAAACAGTCAACACAGTTGTGCTCTCACTAATTCCCCTGCGTTGACTGTTAGTCCCATTATCTCTTCCTTCTGTTCCAAACTTATTATTCCTTTGACACACCACTCAAATTCCACTTACTCTAAGATTCTTTCTCTCATTTCCTGGCAAGAAATAATGTTTCTTTATTTAAACTTCTAGAGCATATTGGGCTTCCTTATATCTCTTATCACATGTGCTTTGCATTAAAACTATTTATTTACGTGGTTTAATGTTTCTCAAAAAAAAACCTTGATGGTCCTTTGCATGTAGCAGACACTCAGAAAACAGGAATAGAAAAATAGATAATCAAAACAAGATTGTGGAACTCAAACAATATCAAAACAAAGGAATCTTTATCCACACCAGCAGAAATACCTTATTTTTTAGACTCTTAAAGACTGCTGAATATAGCAGGGGTCAAGCAGTAGTTATGATCATGAACACATGAACATTATTCTAAGTGATTATTATTAGAAAGGAGGAAATAAAACTTAAACCTAACATGATTATATATAATGAAAATCCTAAAAACTGTCAAAAACCAACAGAGCTAACCAACAATACAGTAAAGTAGCAGACAACAAAATGAATGCACAAAAATCCATTGCATTTTTGTATGCAAACAACATGCTAGAAGAAAATGGAATCAAGAAAACTACACCATTTAAAATTAAAGTAAAAATAATCAAATATCTTGGAATATACTTAACAGAGGAGGTGAAAGACCTGTACAATGAAAACTACAAGTCCTTCTTAAAAGAAATAGAGGAGGACATAAAGAGGTGGAAAGACATCCCCTGTTCATGGTTGGAAGATTCAACATTCTTAAATGGTACTCTTACCTAAAGCCATTTCCAGATTTTAATACATTTAAATCCCATAGGCTTATTTCAAGGAAATAGAAGAAAAATTATTAACATTTATATGGAACAACAAAATACCCCAAATAGTCAAAGCAATTATGAGAAAAAAGAAAGAATCCAGGGGGATTACATTCCCAGACATTGAGCTATACTACAAAGAGAAAGTGATCAAAACAGTGTGGTGCTGGCATAACAGAGGCACAAATCAGTGTAATAGAACTGAATCACCAGAAACTGACTTACACACATACAGTCAGTTATCTATGACAAAAGAGTCAAAGCATATGATGGAGAAAGAAGTGTCTTCAATAAATGATATTGGGAATACTGAATAGCCACACGCAAAAGAATGAAGCTAGACCACTCTCTAACACCATTCAAAAAAATTAACTTAAAATGGACCAGAGACCTGGATGTGAGACCAGAATCTATAAAATTATTAGAAGATAACATGGGAAAGACATTCCATGACATCAGCCTTAGAGAGGTCTTTCAGGACTCTACTCCAATATCATGGGAAACAAAAAGAAAAATGAACAACTTGTACTACATCAAACTAAAGATCTTCTCCACAGAAAAAGAAAACATCACCAAAACAAAAAGACTGCCTACTAACTGGGAGGAGATATTTGTGTCCCATATTTCTGGGAAGGCTTAAAATCCAAAATACACAAAGAACTCATAAAACTCAATAACAGAAAAACAGGCAATTCAGCGAAAAACTGCAAACAGGAACTGAAGAGACATTTTTCCAAAGCAGATATACAGATGACTAGTAGGCAAATGAAAAGATGTTTCTTCTCACTGGTTATGAGGGAAATGCAAATCAAAACAACAATGATACACCTGAGACGTTGGCTATTATCTAAAAGTCTGAACACAACAAATGTTGTCAAGGATGTGGAGAAAAGGGAACATTTTTACATTGTTGGTAGGAATGCAACTTGGTGCAATCCTCTGTAAAATAGTATGGAGAGCCCTTAAAAAACTGAATATGGAAAATCCATATGATCCCATCATCCTACTTCTGGGTATTTACCTGAAAGATAAAAAAACATTAACTTTCAGAGTTTATACACCCTCATGTTTATTGCAGCCCTATTCATAATAACTAAGAACTGGAAACTAAGTACCCAAAATCAGATGAATGAATAAAGAAGATGTATGTGATATGTATATATATATATATATATATATATATATATATATATATATGTATGTATGTAAAGGAATACTGCATGACCCTTAGAAGAGATGAAATCCTGTCATTTGAATCAACATGGATGGATCTAGGGAGATTTATGCTAAGTGAAGTAAGTCAAAAGAAGAAAGCTACTAGATGATCTCACTTATAGGTAGAATGTGAATAGACAAAACAAAGGAACAGATGAAGCAAAACCAACCCTTGGACACTTGTAATAAAACTGACGTTACCAATAGGGAATGGGATGGGGTGCAGATGTGAAGAACACTTGTTGATTTGGTGGAATACAGGATGTGTTGATCAACATCTGCGGAATGGGGAAACTACATATATGGGGAACCTACACACATGAGTTTATTTTAATTTATCAAACAAAGTTACTGCAATAAAAATATTAAAAAATAATAAAGTAAAAGTAAATGATTATCATTCTCCATTATTTGATAATTTTTATGGATCTGTCGTGGGTCTGATATTCTTTTTTAAAAAATTCTAAAGCACATGAAGAATTTCGTCAGAGGACTCACTTTGTTTAAGGAATATAGAACTAGAAGTTAATGCTAATGACACCTAAACCAAATTGACTCTGACTCATATCAGCAGTTCCTGTAACCTTGCTGAATTTCTCATTTGTACTATTACTACACTGAATGTCACCACCCTGAAAAATAGAAACCCAAGGTAGAATTTCTCTGGTTCCCAGAGATTAGTTTCTGAAGATGGAAAATTCCAAGTTATGAAATCAAGTATTTGAAATCTTGTATCTTCAGCATAATTTTTTTTTTCTGGAAGAGGAATTGGCAGCTGTCCACCAATTATACTAATACAACAGATAGACTCATTATTATATTTGGTCGATAACTGAGTTCTTCAGAAAAACACTTGTTGGCAATGTATTATCCCTCCTGATACTCTTTCAAAAGATTTATAGAAGGAAGCAGGAATACTACTAGGTCTGTTACTACTAACAATACTACATGAAACAAGGAAATTTTATTGGTCAATAGTTCAAGAGAGGTTGAAGCCTCCCCTTTTGTTTGGAGAGAAATTTGAGTAAGCAAAGTAAAGGCCCTTGAAAGTAGTATGTTTCCAGTTATTCTGACAACTGAGGGAGAACAAAATCTTATAATAAGAGTTACAGATCACAACTGAACAGCTGTGGGAAATGACAAAAGAGGACATTCAAAAGATTTTTGAAATTAAATTTCAGTAGAAAAACTCTCTAAGGCAGGAAGGAATATCATGGATCACACAATCTGTACTGAATACCAGAAATCCGAACAAGAACCTAGAAGACCCTAACGGAAGGACTTAGGGCTCAGCACAGTATTCAGGGGATACCGGATAATATTTGGTAGAATTCCAGTCTGCCTAGATGGTTAAATTAGGTACTGTTTTGTAGCATCTTGAGTCTGACATCTTGTTGATAATGTTAGAGGGATATTGGTGTAGAATGTGCTGTACTCAAATAACTTTACATCCTCAAATCTATTTTATTACCAGAAATCCAAACTTTTCTGATTATCCAGAATCACATCCCCATACTGTTCTGTTCATCTGCTGCCTCCCCCCACCCCACCACCCCCACTCCCATAACTCCCTAGTATCCCCAGAGGAGCCTCCACTTTGTGATCAACAAGCCTTTCCTCTACCGCCATTCCTTCACAGGCATCTGGTTCATCCCCAAGTGTCCCACTACAGCCCAGGAAATAGGGCTGTTTCTCTGTTTGGTCCTCAGGACCAGAAGCAAATGTCTTTTCCAGGGTTGCCATTGTTACTTGCAGACATTGTTACTCTTCCTCCTGTTACAAAACCCCTAATTTTGTGACTCATACCTATCACATAACACCTTCTCCACCTGATAGCTATCATGTACAAAATTCCAGATACTCGTTTCACCAACACACACCCCTATCCCTCATTTACTAAAGGCCTTAACTCCTGCTTGCCTGCTTTCCATTCCAATCCTTTCTAATTCCTGCAGCATTTTTGGCCACTTCAACGTATATAGAGATGAAACATTCATCACACTGTCCTCTCAGACCTTTGACTACTCATTCCACAGCCATCCACAAGTAAGTCATACCTGGAGTAGGTCATCATCATCCCTCAGTCTCTAATCCCAACATTTCTCTCACCCCTCAGACATTCCTATCCTTTTGCTGTTCAAATGCTTCTACCACATAATTCTTCAACTACATCAGCACCATTCATTATCCACCGACCACTCAGTCTTTGCTAATGGTTTTGTTTCCTATTTCACTGAGGGAATAAGAAGCTTGGAGGGATCTCCCTTCCAAATCGGCAAACCTATTCCGTTTTGTAACTTCTTCCCCCTTTCTCAACTTCTTTGTTTATACTTTTGTTCTTCTGAAACAATGTTCTGTTTTTCTCTTCAGGACTGTTTCCAGCAGCTTAGGAATGGATCTTAGTAATTAGTGTTCTGAGAAAGAACCCCCAACTCCCTGTTTTTATGGCTGGAGCTGGGTCACACTGGCTCCTATGAGGCAATTGTTAAATTTTCAGAAGTTTTTCAAGCTGTTGGACTTTATGTTGGTAATTTGAAATTGGCCATGCTGAGAGTATTTATACTGCTACAAATCTAGGCTTTAGCTTTCCCTCAGGCGTTGCTAAACATTACCAGAACATCATTGACTTCTTATCTTCCTGCAACTAGCATATATGTCTTTGCTACCTCTCCCACCTTTGCCCTTGTTTATACAAAATTCCTAAGAGCTGTTCACATTGTTCATGTCCTCAAATCTACTCTAATCTAGCTTCTGTCCTCACAACTTGCCCAAACTACTCTCATCAAAGTCACTCAACACCGCCATATTGCGGATCCAAATGACACTTTTTCTGTTTTTCTTTCTTGACCTTCACATTCCGTTTACATAGCTACCTTTTCATTCTTAAAACACATGCTTTGCCTAGGTCCTCTGGGACTACTTTTCTAATTTTCTGTTTCTTGTTCTTTTTTAGGATCTGCGGCAAGCTTCTCTCTGCTCCCCTCACACACATGTACAACTTCTGTTGGTTAGTATCTCTGCATGTGGTTCTCAGTTCTCTCCTCTACTCTTTCTCCCCAGGTGATCTCATCCTGTTTTATGTTTAATGTTGAGAATTCCTAAAAGGATACCTCAGACCTCTCCAGACCCCACCATTCCTCCATCTAACTATTTGACATCTCCTTTTGAATGCATGCTTTACATTGAAAGTAATGTGTCCAAAGTGGAAATCTTGATTCCTTCCCCACCCGGCAAACCAGTGGGTCTTCCCTATTTCCCCACCTTAGGAACTCTTGACCAACCATTTGCTCAGCCCAGAAATAAAACCACTCTCCAGGATTGCTCCTTCATTCTCACCCTGCATATCGAAGGCCTTTGTTAGGTATACATACATCTCAATCCCCTGCCCCTCTCCAGGGCCCAAAGCACATAATCCTCTCAGGCCACTTTCAGCTCTTTCCCTGTCTCTCCCAATGATTGTTCTCATTTCTGCTGATGCTCCTGATGAATATCGTCTCCACAAAACAACCTGAGTAAGCTTTTATGAAAGAAAATCTTAGAAATTAAAATAGCTTTTAATAACTTTAATGATACATGGACAAGTCATTATTTCACTATTGAAACTGCCAATTGCAAGAATATACATAAAATAAACTACCAGTAAAACAACTTTTTAAATTGCATAGACATGAGCAAGTTTAAGTTAAGATTTCAAGTGAGAAGATAAAAGATTTTGATGGAAATTAGTGTGATGGAAATGATTAATCTTTCAAATATATAGGATTTGCATTGGCAACATTTTATTACCTTTTGTTTACAAAAACAGTTTCCACTCTATTAACTTAGACTTAAAATAATAGCTGTCACTTTAAAAGCAACAATACATACAAGCAGACTTTTAAATTCAAGACTTAACTAAATGATTGCCATAATCTTTGGCAAAGAAGCTATCAACATAAAACTGAATATATTGTCTAAATAAATAAAAATAATTCAACTAATGTTCATCCTTTGCTATGGTATAAAAAAAAAAATGGAACCCTTACAAAGCTTTCATATGCCTAAGGACTGTTAATTTACTTTTTAAAAAATATTGATATTTAATACCTCTTGTTTACAATTAGTTTAATTTTTAAAACATTAAATCATCTCTACCCTCCTTAACCTTTCCTGTAGTATCCTGGAAGTGAAAATGGCTTTTCACAATTTCATGGATATGTGGAAAAGTAACTTTCTTATCCTTAAAATAATCAATTTTTCTTTTGAATTGACAGAATTTCCTATTAACACGAAACTCCAGGGTCCGGTAATCTTTCAAAACAGAAAACAGATTGTTTCATCACTTCTTAAAACCTTCCCACATCTTAGATAAGATCCACATGCCTTTCCTACAAGACCCTGCTTAGTCTGAACTTTATCATTCTTTAGCTTTATCTGCTCCTCCTTTTCCTCTAACGCCACAGCTTCGGGGACACTGATCTCCCCTCAGTGTTAGGATATTTTCTACTTTCTCTACCAGTGGTTATGGTAAGGGATGGTTGGCTTTTAGTTTTTACTTCAGGGACCTTGCACAAGCTCTTCCCCCTGTCCAGAAATGGGTTGCTTTCCAAGCTTATCTCAAATATCACGTTCCCAGAAAAGGCCAGTGACCAGAGAGTCTGCTAGGGCTGTGGGCAGATTAGGCAAAGAGTTAATAAATTGTCCCTCTTGAAAATAAGGAAGTCAATGTCTTAAATTTGCTGTCTGGTTGACAAAATAGCACTTCCTTGTATTTGTTGTCCATTCATCCGTTCCTTGAGCAAAGTCTTTGGTCAGCATTTGGATGAGCAGCCAAGAAGCCAGCATCATTGGCAGAGAAGTTCCATGGGGTCGTCCTATGTTATTTCCATTGCCAGGGGCATGGTCATGTTCATGTTTGATTGGTCTTCCCACACTCCATTTTCTCCCATTAATAAGTGTCAGTCATGCCCATGTCTTAGGTCAGGTTCTCAGAAACAACTTGTATAAGAAGTTGGTATATTGGGAGAGCTCTCTCCAGAGGAATCTGTAGGGAGATAAGAGAAGCAGGAAAGGAAGTAGAGGAGCTAAGAAAATATGTGGCTTCTGCTGAAGTCTAGCTTGAACAAAAATGGCACCCCAGAGCTATCCCTCATTGAAGGAGGGAGGTCTAGGCATTCGTAACCAATTTTAGTCATTAGCTAAGAGTGCCATGTTGGTGGGGGAATAAGTAACCTTACAGGTATTGTGTTGGCTCTGTCTGTGCATGAGACGGATGTAGCTTTTAACAACCAGTACTCAGCAGTTGGAGTCTGGTATATCCTCCAGATAAGAGAGTTGGGAGAGAATCATCTTAGGACAGGATTTCCCAGCCTCAGCAATCACTATTCAATGTGAGCTGGGTAATTCTTTATTGTGAGGGGGTGTCCTGTGCACTGCAGAATGCTTATCAACATCCCTGGTCTATACCCACTAGATGCCAGTAGCACACCACTAAGCCCTGCTCACTGGGTGCAAAATTGCCTTCCCATCCCCAGCCATTCCAATAATCTGTGACATGCTCAGCTTGCCCCTGAAGGGAGTGCCCAGCCATTGTCCTGCCTGTCCACTAGGGATCACATCCTAGCTACACATTACTGTGTGTGTGTGTGTGTGTGTGTGTGTGTGTGTGTGTGTGTGTGTGTGGTAAGAGCCTAAGGTTCTCTGAATATAACTTACTAAACTATTACTGGTCAAGCAAAAATGTAAAGAAGGATCAATGACTCTGATACTTCACAAATAGCATTTACAGAGCTAAATTGTTAGAATGTGGGAGTTAAGGGAGAGGCTGATCGTCAGGTTTGTGGCTTTGGCAAATGAAAGACAGGGACAAGGGGAACAATTGATGAGGCAAGAAGATTTGGACACAGTGAGTTTGACATGCTGTGGATTCCCCCATGAACATGTGGAAAGGAACATCTAGATCTATATCTGGGCTGGTGTGCTCAGTCTGAGAGTCATCACTAGCAAGGTCAAGGGCACAATTACAGGTGTCAAGGGAGAAAGTATTTGGTGGGAAAAGAAGAGGGCAGAGGCAGAACACTAGGAATCCTCACATGTAGGGTGTAGAACGAATATGTAAAGGGAACAAAGCAGGCAGATCCAGAGAGCAGGAGGAGAACCAAGAAGGACCAGGGGAGTGAAGCCACAAATCATGCTGGGGGAACTGTTCTTAAAAGGAAGATACAGTCTCTTGGCCTGTCACAAAGCACCCAAGGATACTAAGGTTTTGTGAATTATCTCCAGAATGTAGTCAAGTGAAAGTGGCATTCAAGCAAAATATTAACCTTTCGTTGTTTCATTCATAGACCTGAGTTTTCCATTAAAAAAAACCCAGAAGACTCATTTTTAATGAACATATTGTATAAGGTTGGTGGTACACATTTGCAAAAATATCTCCTATAAAGGGATTCCAGAATCCTCCAGGATGGTAGAAGCAACAGGAACTAGAGTGGGAACTTGGTGTTTAACTCACCTGCTATGTGCCCCTTCTGGGTGCAGCCTGGTGGAGAAGGCGTTGGGTGCAGTCCACAGACATCCCAAGATCCTGGGTTCATGGGGCCAGGAGTGAACAGCCAAGATGAATAACTAAATAAAATAAATAAGGTGCTTCTTTCTCCTTTCTCTTTCTGCCTTCCTGCCTCTGTTCACCTTCATTCCTGCCCTTATCTTTCCTTTAAAAAAAATTCCCCTTCTGGTGAGTCATTTTGATGTCTAGGGTTATATCTTTTTTTTTGATAAGTAGTTTATTCATCTTAAAAATAAGTACTTGGATGTAGTAACCTCCTAGTAGCCTTATTTACTCTAACATTATAAGGCTCTATTCAAATCCACTAGTATTTGTTACATAAATATATTAATGAAGTTCCATCTTATTGTAATGCATCAGAAAGCCATTCATAAGCCTTGTAATACATCCGGGAACTGATTAAAGTACAAACCCCCACACAAAAGATACTGTTGCTTAGAAGAAGCCTACAATAAAGCCCACAATACAATACACAGAATAGAAGAAAATATTTGTAAATCATATATCTGGTAAGGAGTTGTTAATATCCAGAATATACAAAGAACTTCCACAGTTCAACAACAACAACAAAAGAACAACTTGATTAAAAATTGAGCAAAGGGCTTGAATGGACATTTTTTCTAAAAAAAGAAATGATCAGTAAGCACAAAAAAGATGTCCAACAATACTAATCCTTAGGGAAATGAAAATCAAAACCATAATAAGACCACCTACAGCCATTAGAATGGTTACTATCAAAAAAAAAAAACAAAAAACAACTAAACTCCACGCCCCAAACTAGAAAATAACAAGTGTTGGCTAAGATGTAGAAAAATTGGAAACCTTGTACAGTGTTGGTGGGAATGTAAAATGGTGCAGCAGTTATGAAAAACAGTATAGAGTTTCCTTAAAAAACTAGAAGTAGACTACCATATGATTTAGCAATTCCACTTTCAGATATATACATTCACGTTCATAACTTCGTTGTTCACAATTGCCGAGATGTGGAAAAACCCAAGGTCCATAACAGATACATGGGTAAGCAAGGTATGATGTATATATATACAATGGGATATTAATGAGCCTTAAAAAAGGATTTTGATTCATGCAATAGCATGGATGTACCTTGAGGATATGATGCTAAGTGAAATAAGCCAGTCACAAAAGGAAAAATTGTATGGTCCCATTCATACAAGGTTGCTAGCGTATTCAAATTCATAGAAATAGAAAGTTAATGGCAGTTACCATAGACTGTGGAAAAGGGAGTAATGGGGACAGAGTTTCAGTTTTGCAAAATATAGTCCCGGAGTTTGAGTACATAATAATCTGAATGCTCTTAACACTACTGACCTGTACACTTAAAATGATTTAAAATAATGTCTTAAATCTTAAGATGTGTTGCTTGACCAAAAAAAAAAAAAAGTAAATTAATTGGTCTGTAAATACATATTGGCATATTTTTTAAAGCCAGAAATACTCTTAAAGTAATTAATGATAGTATATTCATTAAATTTGGGGATATTTGTTTTTATGACTAATTCATTCTGCAATATGTTTTAAAAGACAATTGTCAGGTTCAAGACTTAAAACAAAATATCAGTTCTTTAGGACAGCCCTTTCATGTATGTCTCTTGCATGTCATGTTCCTAGCCAGCCATTCAGAGTCAAAAAACAATGCATGTTTCTTTCTTTTTTTCTTTTTTACGTCTTTGTACTTCACGTTTCAATATTGCATTTGCTATGGGCTGTTTCCAAAATACAGTTCCCAATTCCAGATGATTAAGACTTCCTCAGAAAGTCAACTTGATAGTGGAGGTGCTGCTTCCTCTTGGGCTGAGCACACCCTCCCACACCACCTCCATACCATGAGGGATGAGGAAAGGGGCAGGTTTCCACACAAGGAGCAAAGCACCATCCAGAGAACCAGAACACTCACTCTTCTCCACTTTCATTTCTGTGCAACTTAACGTCACTGAAAAGCAAGATTCCATAAACAATTACTGAACATCAACTTTATGCAAGTCACCAGAAGAACTGCTAATAGTGAGGGCAGAGCTTTCTCTTTTGAAATCTATTTTGAGACATAACTCACACATATGAAAATTCACTCTTAAGGTGTACTGTTCTATCAGTTTGATAAATGTCAACTATAACTGCCATCACAATCAAGATATAGAATATTTTTACACCCCCAAAAAGTTCTCTTGTGCCCCTTTGCCGTTAAGCCCTCCCTCATTCCAGTCCCTGTAACCACTAATCTGAATTTGTCCCTGTGGGTACTACCTTTTCCAGGTGTCAAATAAATAAAATCATGCATATCTATCTTTTGTTTATGGCTTATTTTACTCAGCACAATGCTTTTGAGATTTATTCATATTACTACATGTATCATTTCTTCATTCCTTTGTATTACCAAGTTGTATTCTATTGTGTGGATGTACCACGATTTACTTATCCATTCACTTATGCATGAACATTTGAATTGTTTCCAGTTTTCAGCATTATGAATAAATCTGCTATAAACATTTGCCTATGGGCATTGTGGAGACATAAATTTTCCTTTCTCTTGGGTTAATGCCTAGAAGCAGGATTGCTGATCACTTGGAGAATATATGTTTAAATTAATAAAACTGTCCAACTATTCTTCCAAATAGCTGTAGCTTTTGACATATTTACCAGCAGGTAGACAAATGCTTTTTGCAAATATCGCCATCTTAATTATTTCAAATGTGCCACAATCATGATCACTATACCATGAGCAATATGTGTTTGAATCTTTAAACTTTCCATTCTATAAGCTGAACTTATAAACACTAAGTGATTGTTTCCACAATGCATATTTTTCTTTACAAAATAGTAATATAAAAGTACCTGAATTGATTATTAGAAATCAGAGCAAGGCAGAGTCAGCACTTAGCAAAGAATACTCAAATAATAGAACAGAACATGCTTAGTGTAAGAAGTGATCTTAAAAGCCTTCTCTTCACCCCAGTCTCCATGTGATACTTGAATCCCATCCTATGTTCCTGGCAAGGAGGCAGGTTTTACTGTAACCACCTCTTTTTTAGAGATCTCACTTCTTCTAAATGATACGGTGACCAGGAATTGGTAGCTTTGGAAAGTCACTCAAATTTTAGGCTTCTATGGCTCATTGGTCTTCATTTGGGGTATGGAATTAATATAATTCCAATCCCTATTTTTTTTCACCTGACATCTCTTCAAATATTGGCAAGACATTTCTCTCCTCCTTCCAAACCAAACATCATTAGCTCTTTTTGAGTTCCTTCCCCATCTTGTCCCTCATCACTTTCAATGGATATGGCTATATCTACTCTCTTTCCCAAATGGGAGCTCAGTACTGAGCCTAGAACTAAATTGGTGTGGCAAACACGGAGTAGATTCTGATCCAGAGCCTCCACTTTCAGTGAAGCATTTTTTGACAGTGGTCTCTGGTGCCTCACTATGAATTTACCATCAGCAATAACCTATGTGGCTAGCTACTTAGTCTTATTTTCCCAATTTGTATTTGCAGAATCAAAGTCTGGGAGACTCAAGAAATTCACCTGCTTCTCCAATTTACTGAGACTTTGGATGACCTTGATTTTATAATCCATTACTATTTCAACTTTTTAAATAATCAACTACCATCCCAACGATGTTTACTATCTCAACTCTGTTGGCTCCAGTGAATGCAGTCAAGCACTGGGAATACAAAGATGAAGAGTTCACCATCCAAAGTAGATAACTAGGTTGTTTACTACAATGAAAGCTTCCCGTAGGATTTCATAAGGATAGTTGTCAGAACACTGTCCCTATGGGTACTACCTTTTCAACCAGTTATTAAACCATCTACTTGCACCAGCATCCCACCCAGATATCTCCATTTTGCCCACATGACTGGTATGAGAAAGCATGAAGAACATGTAGAAATCTAGGGGTCAGCGCATTCAGAAGGAAGTAGACTGCTATGTAAGTGACCAACCCACACTCAACACATCCCCATGGCCTCATCCTACTTTGCTTACTCATAATACATTACATAAATATATTCACATGGACATAAAGATTACTGAAAAGACAAAACAGTATGAAGTAAAAAATGAGCTCCTAGGAGGCCCAGCTTACATGAACAGGCAAATCGTGAGTGTATAAGTAAAATGAATATCCTGTCTGGGAGAAAGTCTATTTTAGAGTCTAAGCCTTAATCCAAAGTAATTCATCTTATGTAGTGTAATTTGGATGGTGTCTAAAAGACTGTTGGAAATAGGGACCTGGAGTTGGACCCCTTGAAAGGTCTAGTTTAGATGCTCATGGAATTTTTGCTGGAAGAGGAGAAAAGAGAATATGACCAAAAAGTGCCGCCAAACTGATCCCCATAGGCCTAGCAGAGGACAGTACACTGGTCTGGGCATTCAAACTCCATATGGGAGAGGGAGTGTGCCTGTAGCTCTGCACTTTCACCAGCTATTTTATTGTACCCAAGGGGCATCTGAAGTCCTCAGGTGTGGGTTTCCTTCATACCCCGCTCCTCTCCCCTCTGACCTGGCAAAGTGTTTACTTAGGTGATGGAGGTTTCCTTTTCATTAAGAAAAAGACATGGAATCACAGATGGGAGGGTGGTTTGAATCGCTGAGAGCTGTGGTCCCAAGGAGAAAACCTTCAGAAAGAAGGTATTTCCTTAGGCATTTCTTTTCCAGAAAGGTTTCCTAGTGCCTAGGAAACACCTCTCTCCCCAGAATGTGACAAGCCAATCGGTTTAAGGGACGAAATGTGGCTTATTTTGTTTTCCTCTTGTATCCCCTGGAAGACACCCCTTCCTTGCCTTTCCCTCATCAGTGAGAGCAGAGGGGCAGAGCACCGCATCTGATTTTCCTGCCGCCAAGACGAGTGAACTCAAGTTCTTGATTCTGTTGTTTACTTCGTTCTCCCAGAGCTTTTTTTGGTTCAGCCCAGGGAAGCTGCGCCGCGGCTCCTCAGATGTTATTTATCTTTTCCTGCGAGAGACTTGTGACAGTCCAGGGTGTTGTGTATCCTGTGAGATTGTTTATCACCCAGCCCATGCGGTGTCCAGAGCAGCCTCCTCGCCAGCACTTCATGTCCCCAAACCCGGGGCTACGTGAGCGAGCTGAGGGCGGGGAGCTTACATCTGCGCGCTGGGATGAACCCGCGTCCCGTGGAGCCTGCCGCACTGTGTCCTCAGGCAAGGGCTCTGACCCCGGCACGGCCAGGTGAAACTCACCAGACAGCTGCTTGCTCTTTGGGCGCCTCCCTGCCCTCCTTGTGCTCCTCGGAAGTCACCTCCTAGTGCCACCAGCTGCGACAGTTATGGGGCGGGGCAGAGGTAACCCAGGGGCGCAGCGCCCCTCAACTAGTCCCTATCCAGGCCCCAAGCCGCTGCTGCCAGGCGCCGCACTTGCTGGTCAGCCCTGCTGAGCAGCTTGGCTCTCAAGGAAAATGCTATCCGCAAGACTGAAAGAAAGGGGGAAAGGGTCAGGGGGTTGGGATTTCCACACCCGACTACTCCAGCCAGAGCCCCTGGCACTTGCACCAGGTGGAATCATTCTCAGCTCAGGTTCAGTCAAGGATCGCAGTTGGAGCTCAGGTGGGAATGAGGAGCTCTGAGACTTTCCATTCTGCGTTGATTCAGGCTGGTGGAGGATTTGAAATGAACCCCTAGGATGACTAGAGTGAGTCTTGTCTTTTCCTTTCTTACCGCGGGCCCCACCCCCCCATTTTTATCTTTTCCTCTTTCGTTTTGCCATTTGGAAATTTTAGAATGCTAGGTCTCTCTCCACTTTCAGACGTGCGCCCAGGGAGCGAAGGCAGTACAGAAAGGGGCTGTGCCCAGCCTCTACTAACCCGACTGCCCGACTGTCTTCACACCACACACACACACACACACACACACACACACACACACACACACACACACACACACACACACACTTATGGGGAAAGATCAAACGTTCCCGACGGGCCGAGGTCTGTTTTCTCAGGCGTCCTTCCCCCATCACCACATTGTTAGCGGGACAATGGGCTCCTGTGTCAGTCTTGTTGGCACCAGTTTTGTACGATGCAGGAAACAGCATTTCCTCTCAGCGCTGGAAAATTAACTTGGATCTTGCTTTTCCCTTTTTATTGAGAATCCGCACACACCCCGGGAAACCCGAGCTCCCGGAGAGGGGAAGGAGCAGCAGCAGTAGACATCCCGAAGTCCTGCCCCATCCATCCCCTTCCCGCTCAGTTCAGGGCTCCAGGTCTCCAGGTCTCTGCCAAAGGAGGAAACTCCGGCGCGAAACAATGAGATGGGGCTGGATGTCTCAGCAGTGACCCTCCCACAGGGGCTTTCAAGGCTGACTATGCCAAGCTTCCAAGCCCTCGTGCAGCCTGCTGTATTTGGAAGGGGAATTTGGCAAAGGGCCCTCCCAAATACCCCAAGACTCCCACCTAGAGAGGTATCAGCACTCTGCTCCAAGTTGCCCGAGCTGGGTCAATGGGACAGTTGCCGAAGTGGTCCCAAAATTTACACATTTGAGTAATTGTCAAGACCCAAAAAACTGCTAGTAAATACTATCGCAGTCTGCTTAGCACTTCTATTTTGGTATTCTATTATTCTACTTGGCATATTGGTGTAATTCACTTTGTCCTGTATTATATAGTGTTTCTCCTCTCTTAGAATAGCACCAGCTTGCCAAGTCATGGAGGCTGGGAGGAGACCTCTTTATCTGCACTGATAACTATGACATATTACAAATATTCACAAAATTTGTAGACATTTGTTCCTCTCTTAGTTACCCCTCTCACTATCTTCTATTGTTCACATTTGTAGGTTAGGAATGTTAACAGCTGACAACTAAACATAGTGTTTATATGCATATATAATTAACACACTATTTTCTGTGTATTACATGTGTGTAAACATACCCATTCAACACCGCTAATATGTGTTTAAATAACTGCAATACCATTCCCACCCCACTCTACTCTTCTCTGCCCTGGATAAAGATCTAGAGAGAAAAATTAAACTCTATTTCAAATCTACTATAAGTGTACTTCCTATTAATCTTCTTTTGCAACAAACTCTTAAAACATTTTTTCTCTGCTCCTGACCCCAAGAAGTGTGTATTTCATGAAGGAGGTTAACTGTTCCAATGAAAAAGACTGAGAGAAATAAAGACAAAAAAGAAACCCTTGAATTGGTCAGAGTGGAAGTCAATGTGACTTTGACAGGCAGGGTTGCTGAAGATTGGTCGGGACAGACACATCATAGATGGGTTGTGCAGATGTGCTGGGTCTGCATGGAATCTGCAAAGCACTGGGTTCTCAGTTAATCCAGATGACCAAACAAAAGGCCAGGAGATGTCATTACTTAAGGCTGGAACTTGACCCATGGAAGCAGACCTCCATGCTTCAGTGGACAGCCTAGAGAGAAGGGGGTGTTAAACTATGGACAGACCAGGCTCACTTCTTACATGGTTTACAAAAAAATGTGATTAAAAAAAATACATACCACAGACACACCTGTGTGCCTCAGGTAACTGATGCAACTAAGGTGTAGACCACATAGAATCCAAGAACCAAGATAATACTTTGCATAAAATTTATCATCTTAAAATTTTTAAAGTATGCTGTGTGAAGTATATTCATTCTCTGTCTCTCTTTCTCTCTCTCTCTCCCTCCCTCACTCCTTCCCTCCTTCCCTCCCTACTTCCTCTGGTTCTCAAACCTAGGTCCATGGGCTTTCCATGGCCTGCAACTTGGCTGCCTGAGTCACCTGAGACACAGGGATTCACCTCTTCAAACATTTTATATAACTTTGAAAATGTTATTTCCCACTGAAGGAGCTAAAGCAGATCACCCCAAAGGTTCTGTAGAGAACTCGCTCTGACACAATTTACTTGACAGATTATTTTGAGTTGAAAGAAATGGCAGCCTTGGAGAAAGAAGCTCCTGCCTTTCTCCTAACCTTTATCAAGGAAGCCATCTGCCACCCCCTGGGCCTCTACCTTCCCCTAATCCAGAAGTGGTTTTTGTCCCTTATCCCCTAGAAGAATGTAGTTTGGGAAGGTCTTAATCCAGAAGTTAAGTTTATCTGTTCTATCTAAGAAACCTATCTTTACTTTCAGAGTAAAGATGAGTCATCCCTACTTGCCACATGGAGTCCCCTTCCTCTCTTCCTGAGACCCCAGGCCCTGTTTCTACACTTCAGCACAGGACATAAGTCTTTGAGCCACCCAAGTTACCTTAGAATTTACAATCATGAAAATTCTTTATACATATGTAGTTAAATTGGGCTTTTCTCTAGCTAATTGTGTCTTATGTTAACTTATTTGTTCATCTAGCCTGTGAAGAGCCTCAAAGAAATGGGGGAATCTTTCTTTGGCCCCAACACCATCAAACTTTAAGCTTTCATTTTTAGTAGACTTTATTTTTGAGATAAATTTTGCTTTCTTGCAACATTGAACAATAAGTATAGAGATTTCCCAAATTCTCCATCCCCACACATATAGAGCCTCCATCATTCTCAATATTCCCCACCACAGTGACACAGTTGTTATACTCCGTGAACCTACATTGAAACATAAACACCCAAAGTCTGCACTTTATGTTAGGGTTCACTCTTGGTTTTGTCTAGTCTATAGGTTTGGACAAATGGTTAATGACATTCGTCTGTCTTTACAGTACAGTTCCACTGCCCCCAAATCTCCCGTGTTCCATCTATTCACCCCTCTAAGCCCTCAGTTTTTGAGTTTATCATTCTGCCTAATTAATATTAAGATTAAAATAGAGAATGTTGAGAAAGCTCTTTGAGGATTTTCTACCCCATATGAGAAGGATATAAATAAGAGTATTGGAGACATTGATCTATTGTTAGCACCAGTTTTCTAACACTGCAGGTTTAAATCTGCTTTCATTCCTGACCACCCACATCCATTCCTTCCTCCCCTTTCAGCTGCAAGAATTAATGGTCTCTAAAGCAATACTTAAATATTTAAATCCTCTAGGGAGGCACTAAAAGAAACCCCTTGGGACTATTTGTAATGGGAAAATCTTCCCCTAATTGCTTAGCTCCTAGTTGCTCCTGTCCTAAATATTCTCTCCTCAACTGAGCTGAGTCAAATCATGGGTAAAAGCCAAGTTTACTGAATGTTTATTGAATGAATGAATGATTGATCATATTCTATTTTTTGTTTACATGTTATTTATAAGCCTGAGGAAGAGATTAGAGCTTGTGGTCTATAGGAATTAATTTGAGGAGAAAGGAATGGAGCAATCTCTAAGAGGTATGAATTGAGTGCATACTAATTGCTCAACAAATAGTGAAAAAGCTGGCTCCCATTGCTGCCAAGATGAGGTGAGACTTACAGCTGCAGAGTGCACAAAAGCCTGTAGTACTGTATGTTTACTTCCAGGAGGCTCCCCCCTTGCACTTGTAAAATACTCACTGCTCCCTACCAGCCCTGTGGCCATAGCCTTTTGATAGCATGCTTTGAACCTAGTGTTCCAACTAAACTGAGAGCCCCACAGAGATCACCTCAAAAGTGCTGACCTTTCACGATTTCCTGAATCTGAAAATAGATCAATAAAGGTCTGGTGATAATGGGAATAGCGAGTGACCTAACTGAAATGAATGCAGAGGTCAAAAGTCAACATGTAACAAATTAAATGATGTCTAATGCCCTCCAGTGGCAGTATTCCAAGGACATTCCATGAATGTGTTTCAAGGCCTCAGTGGAGAAGGGTCTCCATGAGTGATTTTATATTTGAGGTACTGCTGCTTGAGATAATTTTTCAAGCATCTATCTCAGAACAACGACAGTAACAAGCAAGGGCCAATTGCTGTCCTAAACCTGTTAGTAGGGGGAAATATTCAAGATCAAACTTTTGGTATCACTGACCCTTACAAAAATACTTTCTGAACATGCTCTATACCCTATCAGCTAGAAAGAATAAAAAACTGTTCATGAAAGAAATACTTAGAGCTCAGGGAAAATGAAGGTTTTAATCCTCTGTTCTCTTCCATAGAAATAGTTGTCTTTACCCAGTGGCTCCAGATTCTAAGACTCCATCTGTTCACACCCATTTGGTGTTTCCACTGCACCTTACTGCTGCCAGCAGAGAAGCAGGTTGTACCTCCACTGTCTACTCACAAAAGGATTAGCCCAACTTCAGGCTAAGGAAGTCAGGGTTTTACTGAGTTTTGTAAGTTCTTTGATACCCTTCAGCAAGGCGGATTTTAGGGCTCCTCAGCAGCTGGCAAACAGAATGGTTGTGTTTCAGTTTGCCTTCTGTTGGACTTAGGTTGGCTTAACTTGTGTAGGTTACTATAGATGAATCTTGCATTTTCTTCATGGAATACTGAAAATCAGTAAAACTGTTTCTTGACTCCATTAAATAGAAGTCTCTATGGAAGAAATATGTGCAAAAGTCAGCAATGAACTCTCTCTCTTGCCCCTGCAGGTTTCCTGCCTTGACCCTTCATGGCCACTCTACACTTGAGCTGCTAAGCTGCTCTTTCCCCGAACCACTCGTGCCCGCAAATTCCTGCCCTGATTTCTTGACTATAATCTCCTCCTTCTAACAGTGCCATCTGCATCTCTTTTCAGAACTCGGGTCCTGAGAGTGGGGCCTGGTTGAAAACCCCTTGCATACCACCTTCCCAGGAAATATGTGCACTCACATTTCCTACTGCAAAGCTCGTCCACGTTTCAGGGTTCCTTTTACTTCATCTTCAGATCCTCTTCCCACTGCTGATCTAGTTCTTGGATTTGGACTAAAGATTCTGATAGCCTGTGGATGCCTCATCATGTCAGATGAACATCCTCAGCAGGGTCTTACTCTTCTCCATTTGCTTCAGTTTATTACAAGAGTCTGGTCATTTCCCCAACGGACCCAGTGACAGCTCAAAACCTTTCTGAAAAAAGGTGGGCTTACATGTTTAACAATCATAGATCACAGAGATATCAATCATACAGTCATAGTCATGGTATCTGAAAAACCTCAGCATATGAATCACAGGACTTGAATTAGCCATGATGTTTTACAATTGTTTTGCAGGGCTTAGTGCACAAGTCTAGTTTCTAAGTCTATTTATTTCCACCTAGGTATTCTGCTCACATTTAACGCAAACTGCCCTCTGGAGAGCAATGGCACCTTAAATTTTCAAAAGACTAGATTTTCCCACAAATAATATTCAGTGTGTTTAATGAATAACATGCCTTTCATGAATTGCACATGTGAAAAAGTCTTCAGTATAGAAACTCTGAGTACAGTAAGCATTCTTTTAAAATCTTAACATGATTATTAAGAAAAATATGTTGACCGCTGTTTGGCAATGGCTTATATTTTAAGCTTTAATTTCTAAATTCCTCTACTCTGTCTTAAGTAGTTTAGGATCTTTAAGTTAATTTTGAAATATTTTATTACTTAAAGCATGATTTAGTTTTTTTAAATCTGGATGAAAATACAGTGATAAATAGAATTCAGTGACTTTGTTACCAATCTTTAACTCCATTCAGTTTCTGATATACATATATATATATATATTTAATTTGAAAATATCTTTCTAATCTAATCTAAATTTGCCTTAAACTTTCCTTGTTTTTGTTTTTGGCCCTGTACCTGCCTCTCCCACCAATCTCTTTCCCTTATTAAGTCTGGGTTTATAATAACAGCAAGTCTGTCCTTCACCAATATAGATGGAGTCTTTTTTGAAAAAAATCAGAATACTTTCTCTACTCCTCTCTTGCCTTCCTTGTTTTCTTCCAAGGGCCCTGAATAAAGAAAGAAGGTGACATGGCACATGAAGCTTGACAACATGGGCACCACAGTTGTCTTCTTTCTAATCAGAAGAAGAGTTTACATTTTCGCCACCTTTCTCAACTAGGCTCTTTGTCATGAAAGCTGCAGTTCATTTTCAGGCATCAGATGTGCTGGCACATCTCCCTGCTCATGCATGAGAGTGCATGCACACACCTGTACATGCATACATTCATCTGTCACCCCTCCAAGGCAAACAAGTCTACAGGCTTGACTAAGCCAAAAAGACTCCATCTCTCGAAAATTTAAATCAGGAAGAGATCAGAGAAAGTAGATTGATAAATGAGTCATTTTGATGGGGAATCCTAATGAGCACTTACAGCTGGCCAAGTGTGGTATTAAGTTCTTAAAGGTCTTTTCCTTACCACAGCCTCATGAGGCACTGGGTTTTTTTTGTTTTTTTGTTTTTTTTCTGTTTTATACATGCAGAACTTGGGACCAGAGCAGTTAAACCATCTGTCAGTATTACATGACTGGTCACCTCAGAGATGGGATCCCATGCTTCCTCACATTCTGGTGGACAAGAGAGGGAAGATCCAGGCTCCCCTTTCTAAAGCCAACTGTTTAGCTTTCCTTCGTAGGCCACTCTTTTTACTTGACCAAGTTGTTTTTGCCTCCATTTGGGTTCTAAGAATCCTTTATCACTATCACTGAGAATCTGAGGTCTCTTTTGTGTCTCACGAATTAAAAGTTCTTTTGCCTTCTTCTAACTTTATAGAGGAAAACAGTAAGGGAAATTTGGGGAAGGCACTAAGAGGATCAGTAAAGAAAATTCCCGAAATGAAGGCTAAGGTAACTGTTGCTGACACAATGGGATTGGTATGCCAGAAAGTATGAATCAGGATTGCTTCAGTGTTATCGTTACACGTAGTCCACAAATACAGAAAAACTTTATCTATAGTGTAGTCATTTTCCTTAAATTACTCACCACTTTTAAGTTAATGTTTTCCTCTTTTCATTTGCGTGACTTCCCACGTAAGCCCTGTCGTCTTTTTTTTTTTTTTTTTTTAGCACATCATGACATCTTGTGATTATTTGTTTGTTTGTTAGTTTATGGTAGAAATATCCCTGTGCCTCATAGGCAGATACTGGAAATATTAAACAAAAAATTAGGCCTCAAATTTCTACGAATCCTAAAAATAGCAAAGAGTCAGATTTGCATGACAGACAATTAGTGAAAAAAGAAGCTGAAGATTCATTTTTAATAGATTTAAAAATTGCAATAGTTTTAGGTTTACAGTAAAACTGAGCAGAAATTACAGAGAGTTTCCCTCTGAGACTACCCTATCCCCCTACTCAGTCTCCCCCTATCAACAACCCCCACTGGAGTGGAGCATTTGCTAAAATTGATTAACTTGCACTGACACATCATAGTCATTCAAAGGGCAGAGTTTAAATGGGGCTCAGTGTGGGTGATGTACATTCTATGCTTTTGAGCAAATGGTTAATTACATGTATCCATCAGCATGGAATCATGCAGAGTAACTTCCCTGTCCCCCAAACCCTCTGTGATCCCATATTGATCCCTCCCTCTCCCCAGCCCCTGATAACAACTGATGTTTTTATAGTCTCCATGGTTTTACCTTTTCTAAACTGTCATATAGTTGGAATCAGACAATATGTAGCCTTTACATATTGATTTCTTTTACTTCATAATGTTGACTTTTTTAATCAGCAAAGGAATCTATTCCTATCAAGCTTCTGTCTTTGTATTTGTCCTAAACAGTTGTTCTGGCTGCTTTCTTCTGCCCTCTGATGGCTGAATGCAGATACCCATGTCACTCTTCATGTCCCTAGGACAGTGCCTCGAGAACTTTGAAATGACACAGCTTTCTATATTTACTTATACAAAGTACAATGGGACATTCATAATCAAAATAGTCTTACCTTTGCTTACCTACCAAAGGTGATATGGACCCAGGGAGGTGGGGGATGGGAACAGGGGTGTGTGTGCATTTAGAATATATGTCTGAGATATAGCAACTTGACTATTGTTATTTAAGAATGATAATACATCTTGCAAAAAGTGTTAGTTCCACCTAACAAGAAAATAGAGCCTGTGTTGAAAAGCACTGCCTGTATTCTCTAGATCTTTATAGTCAGGAAGTACTTTATGAATGCAGCTATACCCAAAGGAAAGCACTATGAAGTTTTTATTTTCTTCAATCTTGGCCTTGAAGATTCATAGTACTTCTCCATCACAATAATAGCCATTACTACCCCCCCTTATCTTAGGACTTGATGATTACATAGGATCATAAATCTGTCAAGGGGTCTTTGGAGAAAGAGTTTTCCAAGGAGACAGCACCTTCAAACAGGATTTCTCAGGTATGTACAGGAAGTGAAACTCCCAATTATCATGGGGTTTTTGGGGTGCACTATGAATGACATGTTAAAATTAAAACAAGTTTAATAATGATCATGATAATGATAATAGTTAAAATTTATTGAGTTCTATGTGTCACTCTGCTACTCACTTTGCAGATTATCTCATAAATCTCACAATGAGGTAACATTATTGAACTATTGCTATCCCCATTTTACAGAGGGGTAAACTGAAGTTCAGAGAGATTAAGCAATTTGTACTAAGCAGAGACAGACCTGGTTTTGTGGGACATGATGCATACGCAATTTCAGAGACCCTCCTTTAAGAAAAGGAATACAAACACATGAAATAAATTGGATCTTTCCTTAAGAAAAAAAAAAGAGAAGGAAGGGAGAGGAGAGAGGAAGGAAGGAATGGGGAAAGGGAGGGGAGGGAGGGAGGGAGGAGAGGGAAGGAGAGAAGGAAAGGAAGGAAGGAGAAGGGAAAGAAGGAGCAGTTTTATTATTTGTTTGTTTATTTTTGTTTGTTCCACCCACCCTGTCCCTGGTTCTGAGTTTGGGTCCTTGGGCTTTACATGGTCTATGCCCCGCCACAGGCTTAGTGCCTGACCCACCTGGACCTGCCTCCACTCTGATTTTTGTTATTTCCCTCTTTGTACTCACTTGAGCTTTATTTGTTATTCTTTTTCTGGATCCTTTAGATGTAAGGTTAGAAAGTGTGAGTTTTTTCTCATTTGACATAAATCTATGCAAATGTCCCTCTTTGTATTGCTTTTACTGCATCCCAAAGATTTTAGGATGTAGTACTTTATTTTCATTTGTCTCCAGATAATTTTTTATGTCTTAATTGATTTTCTCAGTGACACACACACACACACACACACACACACACACACACACACACACACAGACTGACTGACTTTGTATTGGTACACTCAGAATTCTGTAACAGAATATCATAGACTGGATGATTTAAAGACAACAGAAATGTACTTCTTACAGTTTTGGAGGCTGGGAGATCCAAGATCAAGGTGCCAGCAGGTCTGATGCCTGGAGAGTGTTCATGGGCAGCAGTCTTCTCTGTGTTGGGTCCTCGGCAGGTGGAAACTGGCTCATGGATTCTGTCAGCTGCAGCCGTGATTCCAGTGAGCACTTAGGATGCTGTTAAGAGCAGTTGTCCTAAGAGAAGTAGGTTTACTCTCTTCTGACTGTTGAATTGTGAAGTAAACACTAAATGAATTTGAAACACTTCGTGTCGGGTATATGGAGCTGCTGATACATGATCACGTGGCACATGCATTTGCCAGTGGGCAGAGCCTGTTTACTGGTAGTTGAGACATGGCCTTTAGCTAGCTGGTTAAGCTGCCTTTGTCAGTGTGGGGCTGGCTAGGTTATTAGAGGCACACAGAGCTGGATGAGCTGCAGAGTCAAACCAAGGTAACCAGGCTGTCTGCAATGAAGTCAATGCAGTGAAGTCAATGATGTGGGCCAATGCAGTGACAGTGTTGCTCTTGGGCTGGCCTCAGTGGCAGCAGTAGTGGCCACACCCAGTCTTGGCCAGAGTAACAGTGAAGTACAGGATCAGTCTCAGAGGCATCAGTGGGGGGTTGCTGGAGGTGTGGTCTATTTGTTAGTAAGAAGATTAGGTCAGACAGATACCAGGCCTATCTGTTTGCTAGGGGGCCAGTCCTCTTTAATTGCTGTTACTTGGCTCTCAGTTGGTTCCTTTGAAGGGGTGGGTGTAGCTCTCATCAGGGGTCCATCTTCAGGGGCTAGTCTGGAGGGTGAGTACCAAGATGGCACCCACCAGGGCTGTCGTTAGCAAGATTGTGAGAGGTTGTCAAGATGGCACTTAGCAGTGACTGACATCCTGGGGAAGCTCCCAGAGATTCTTGTTTCTTGGGCCGGTGCTGCAAGGATTGTATCTGGTTTTTCTTCACCTATGGATTAGTTGCTATTCAGACAGGTGGTACTGCATTGTGTCCCCAAGTAATTCTGCATGTGATCCTTTTAAGGGCTAGTTCTTATTCTCTACTTTTCAGATGCTTTCTTGTACTTGTTTTCCTCTGGCTCTCAATGCAGGGGTTCCCAGGGCTCATCTCCACCGTGCTTGTTTTAAGGGTTGGGGTGCCAGTTGTTGGGCACAGCCCTTCCCTCTACTCCCGAGGGAAAAGTTCTGCACCTTAGAGATTGCTCCCTAATTACACCTCTGCTGCCCCCGGTGTAACTTGTCCTTGGTGAAAGTGTGTCTCTGTTTCTCTGATCTTCTGGGTGCCACCTTTTTATCCCTTGTTGTGGAAGCTCTTTTCATCAGGTTTCTGGTCTACTCCTGGGTAGATTAATGCATATTTAGCTGCAGATTTGTTGTGTCCATAGAGGAAGTGAGTACAGTTTCTTCCTATGTCATCTTACTGGAAATATTAGTTTCCTAAATTTTCTTAATCAAAAAGTTTTAGTTAAGAAAATTTGTCAATTAAAAATTAAGAAAATATGATAATCTAAATTTACATATCATTTTAATATTGTGGTATATGTACTTAACTTTATTTGAGAAAATAATCACTGTGTAAATGTTGTTAAGATAATACATGTAGAAAGTATACATGAAAATTTTTCAAAGTTATTCCAAACACCATCATTAAAAAATAATCATTATTATCTAGACCAACATTAAATCCAGAAAATTTTCAGTGCATTCATACACATAGAAGGGAAAGGTGGATGGATGGGTACTAATAAGTGCTGTTTTTAGATAGATAAGTAGGAATATTTATTAAAAAACAGTTCATTTCATTTCAATTTATTCAGGAAAAAAGTAAAACTGAGTTGTAGATAAGTGAGAGAGATTAGTTCTTTTAAGTGTTTTGGAAGGTTAAAAATAGATTCATAATGGTTCTTTAAAATTACATTAAAAAATGTTAGATTGAGTGCAGCTTTATAGCCCAAGGACCCGGGTTCAAGACCGGGAGTTGGGGTGAAAAAACAAAATGAATGACTGAATAAATAAAGATGTTTCTTCCTCCTCTCCATTCCTCCTTCCCTCCCTTCTCTCTTTAGAAAAGGTAAAAGAAAAAGTTAGATCACATCAATTACCCCTGCCACGAAAACAGAGGACTATAATATTTTACTTCCACTTCTCTTCTCGTGGTTTTTGCCCCAATTTACAGCCTTCATATTTCAATAAGTAACATAGTTGTCAGAGTAATATATATTTATTTATGTGTATGTGTATGTCTTCATGTGGATTTAATATTCATCTTAAATCCTTTTACTGTAGCTTCTTCATCTCTGAGTTTTTTATATTTGATTATTATTTTTTAACCTGCTGGATTTTGTTGTCAAGTTCTGTAGCTTATCCATGAAGAGTTATGGCATTGCATTCCCTGAATTTTTCAGTGTTTAAGAAATGTCGGCCCCTGCCTCTTTACTTGAATGACATCCTTATCTGGTCTTATATCCTTCTTCCCCTCAGAACTTTGAGGCCAGTGCATATTGTCTCCTCTCCATGAAGACTGTAATGGAGAATTTTGTGGCCAGTCTAATTTCTTATTTGTAAGTTGCTTTTCTACCTGAATATCTGATAAATTTCTTTTTATCCTTTAAGTTTAATAGTTTAACTATAACATCTCCTTGGCATTCTACTGTATCAGTTTTCCTGGAATACCATTTGTCCTTTTGATCTGCAAAGTCTTTGCTTTCTAGAACTTTTTTTTACATATTTTGAATAAATATTCTCTAATTTTTAGGATCTTCAGGGATATCAATTATCTTAAGTTGGAATATCCTAATCTTTTTTTCCGTTTCTATTAGTATCTGACTTGTTGCTTTACTATCTCTGTCTCTTTCATATATATTATTTTAAATATCTCAAAATTTTACATATGCAGTTAGAATTTCAGTGGTACCTATCTCTTCCTTCTGTTCCTAATTTATATAACTGTTGTAAAATTATATTGTTTGTGTATTCAATTGATTTATATCTTCAAACTATTTAATTTCATTTTATTGTTTAAAGATATTCGAATGGGTTAATTTATACTACATTAAATGAGTAACCAGAACTTCTCAGTGACTTATCACATATAGATTTTCTTCTCTCTCATGCTGACAAATTTCTTTTCCAAGAGATAATTCAGAGCTCAGGACACTTGCATCTGGAAGCAGGTCCACACATTTCGAAGTGGTCATGGAAGGAGAAATGGCAGCACAAAGAACTCACACCCAGTCATCTGGAATTGTCTGGAGTTGGCCTGGATTTGTTACATGACACACATTAATTGCTAGAATGCACACTACTTGCCCAGAATGATTCAGGTGGTAGTATTAACTGCAAGACAAGCAAAGAAATATAAAATATGTGTGTGTCTAGGAAAAAGAAAATGACAGAAGATTTGGTGAACACAAAGCATTATCTCCACCTTATTTATCATAACATCCTTGAGCTCTTGCTATACTGAATTCATGGGTTTTAAAAAATTCTTCTCAGCACATTGTGGTGGCCTAGAGGATAGATCCACCTCAGTGTAATTCACATACATGCCAAGGACATGTGTTCAGGACCTGGGCTCAAGGACAACAGCCAGGATCCACAACTAAATGACGTATTTCTTCCTCCTCTCTCTTCCTGCCTGCTTGCCTGCTTTCCTGCATTCCCTCCTGCACTTTTCTTCAAATTTTTTTAAATTCTTCTCTAGAATAGAACTGGGATGAGTTTTCTCTTTTCATTGGAGTTCAATTTGTTTTTAAGTTCTTTGTAGGTCTTACACTTTTCTGTTTGCACTCACTTCTTTCCTCTCTCCCTTTCTCCTCCACCCCAATTCCCTCTCTCTCTCTCTCTCTCTCTCTCTCTCTCTCTCTCTCTCTCTCTCTCTCTCTCTCTCTCTCAACTGTCTTTGAATAGTTGTCATGTTCTTTTTATTCATCTTGAGATCTTGAGCAGAACTTCTGTTTTCTCAGATATAATGTGGCTGACTACTTTCTTCTTTTCCACTGTATCTAAAAGGAATACTTCTCTTCTAAGTTAGAGTTTGTGGATTGAGTTTTTTATATAATATTTTTTTAAATGAGAATGAGAGGATAGTGAGATGGGGAGAGTTTATCTGTAGTGCTAAATAGTATTTTTCAGGATCTATGTTCCTCTATTCTCTTCTAAGATTTGATAGAAATGCTAGTACTAAGATTCACAATGCTTGTGGAGACACAATGCTTGTGTTTGGGACTGTTTCTTGTAATATGCTTGTTAGTTTCTTTATTGCTACTACTTGTCAGACAAAAGGAGAAAGAAAATACACATAAAGTTTGCTCCACTCCAGTGGGTGTTAGTGAGGTCATTAATTCTAGGGACGTCTCTACTCACTGGTCTAGTTCCAGGTGGAGGGGTAGGGTTAGAGGACTAACTACAGCGTATGCTGCTTCTTCTGGCCCAAGAATTCCCGTCTCCCCTTGTCTACTCATATTTAAAAGACTATTTCATTACATTGTAATTTCATGTCTGCCTCTTGGTTGTTTATGCATAAGTTGGGTAGTTTGCATGATTTTTTTCTTTAGGTATTAAAAGAGGGAAATTCTTTTATATAAACCCCATCATCAGTTATATTTTAACCCAGATGTCTTTTCAACCCAATTTTGTCATTTTATAATTGTCAAATTCATCTAAACTGTCTAAAAGACTTGCATACTTGTGATTTGCAAACTTTCATGTAGAGTTTTCTTTTGATTTGGTAAAACTCTGCACTGTATCTATGGACTTAGCCACCTTGGCCCCTTAGTCATTACTAATAGATTTAGGTTTTTGGGTTTTGTGGTTGTTTGGCCTACTCTCTTTTTCCTACTTAGTCCTCCAGACTGTCTAGCTTTTGGGTTCAAAGTCACAGTAACAGTAGAAATTCTTCAGAAGTTTAAGAATGTTCCTTGATTAAACTTTTAACAAAGATGCAAAGTTTAGAAAATTAAAGACTTAGATTGTATGTTATTGACTAGAAAACAGAAGTTTACTTTAGGAACTACTTAGGCAATCAGGTAGGAGTATTTATTAGTTTGTTAAGGCTGCCATAACAAAATACCACTGACTGGGTGGCTTAAACAGCAGAAAGTTATTTTCCTATAGTCTGTAGGTTAGAAGTTCCAGATCAAGGTTTTGGCAGAGTTGGTTTCTTCCTTTCTCCTTATTTTTTTGATGGCTGTCCTCTCTCTGTGTCTTTCCCCTGTTTTCTCTGTGTCCAAATTTCCCATTCTCATAAGAACATTGATATACTGGATATGCCCCACCCTAATAAACTCCATTATCTTTAATTATTTCTTTAAAGACCCTAACTCCAAATGTATTCATATCCTGAGATACAGGGGATATGAATGGTGGGGGTTGAGCAGCGGGGGAGACAATTCAGGCTAAACTAAGTGATCAGGAGAGACTTTTGTATTACGATGTAAGCTAAGAGATTTATATTTATAATGGCTCAAAAATGCATACTATTTTTTCTCATGAAACAATTTAGAAGTAGATGTTAAAGGGCTTCTTGTCCAGAGACCCAAACTCTTGATTGTTGCTACACTATTTTCCAGAGCATTGTTCTCATCTACTTAGTAGGCATTCAGTGCATGCTTCTGAAATAAATAAATGCATGACATGGTATATTCTGGAACAATAGAAAGGCTAGCGTAAAGGAAGCAAGAATCTTGAAAAAAAATAAACAATGGTGCGCCCTGGTGGCCTAGTGGTTTAGTTCACTGGGTGCAGTCCACAGACATCCCAAGGGCGGTAGGGGGAGGGTAGGGGACAACCAAGATAAACAACTAAATAAAATAAACAAATGCTTATTCCTCCTCTATCTTCCTGCCTTCTTACTCTCCTTCATCCCTGACTGCACCTTTCCTTAATTTTTTTTAAAAGGGAGAAAAGTAAAAGAAATAAACAAAAACTATGAGTAAATATATATGTCTGACCTGATTTAAAGGGAACCTTAAAAGTCAAAGGGGACTTATAGGTAATTGGAACCAAAAAGGATGATGCAAATCTAAATCATTCATTTTATACAAATGAAGAAACTGAGGCTCAAGAAAGTGAATTAATTTACTTTACATTCACTGCTTACATAGCTAATAAATCATACTACCCAAGACTCAAATTTAGTTTTGATTTGAAGTTGCTATGATTGCTTTTCCTACTATAATAGGCAAAATATAAATACTGTAATTTTTAACATGATGTGTGCCAAGTATGAGACAGACCAATTTTGGTTGACTTTTAAGTGTCAGTCATCAATGACTATCCACGTACTCACTGTGGCTGACACTGATTCTGTTCACACAAAAATAATTTGCCTCTCTATTAGCTGCTAACAGACCCCTGATCTTGTCCAAGTAGGTGGAGAATTAGGGGGAGAAAGGGCAATCCTTTGGCGTGTGTGTGTGTGTGTGTGTGTGTGTGTGTGTGAGAGAGAGAGAGAGAGAGAGAGAGAGAGAGAGAGATTAATTCTGGTTGACCTAAGTCAGTCATGTTAACTTTATTCCTCTTTGCCAGGGATTGGTCTAAGGTTTCACATGTGACTCAGTTTTGACCAAAGAGACATAAAAGGGATTTTGCTGGGTAGCTCCAGGAAGAGTATTTCTACTGAAGCTATATATAAGACCCAGCAAGGACATTACTTTGCCCCATTTCCTGCCCAGAATGGAATTACACAAGCCATCTTGTGATAATAAAGGAACATCAGAGAGGGCAGGGCAGAAAGACTAAGAAGGCCTGCCCAGGCACTTCAACGCACAGTGGGATTGCCATGTCAAACCTAGACCTCCTTCCCCAAACGCCTTACTGTGTGACGTAATTAAATTTGTTCTTTACTACTTAGATTACCCTTAGTTAGGAATGCTGTTACTGGCAATCCAAATCATATTGAACCAGTATCATCATATTTGCCTTGTAAACAATATTGAAATGTCTAAAAACAACCCCTTGCATTTCCCTACAGTTTTAAATAAGGAAGTACAAGGTAAAAATTCAGAATCACAAAGTAAGAATGCAGGGGAAGAGGGGTCTGGTGGTACCTGTGGCACCTGCTCCAGGACTTGTGTGGTAGTGAGAGTTGAGAAGGCAGATGGAAATTGTTGGGGTGCAGGTGGAAGGTCCCAGCATGAGCAGAGAATGACAATGCCTTTCAATACCTAGAGGACCTGATTCCAGTCTGCAATTAAATTTTTGAGCGAGTGTTACCCATCCTACAGATCCTACAGGAAGTCTTGCTCTTTGTGTTTCCCAGCATGCTCTGAGGATGGGAAGGCAGGGCACTCTGTGGAGGAGCAGCACATAACCATCCTGACCCAGTTCTCAGCTGTCATACTTGCTCAGAGCTCTTCACTGTTCCCTATATTCCCAAGCCTGAGATGTGTATTGTCCTTTCTTTGTGGTCAGAGTCTTCATTTTGATGTCTACAGATTATCCTCACGGTCTGGTAATTTCCTTCATTGCCCTAGAGGGTTCTCATAAGCAAATGGCTCTGCTGGTCTCCTGGTGCAAACTTTCCCATTTTTAGGAGCCATTAGGTTCCTCGAATAACCTAACACCATTAGCAATGACAAACACCATACATGACAAAAAAACAAAACCATGACTCTAAGTCACTCTGCCCCTGTAAGTCCTGACACAGTGGCTACAGAAGAAAACCGTCTCTCATATTAAAACACTAACTTAGTTTCCCGCCATGTGATATTTGTGGACTACATTTTTTTCTCATTTTTAAGGGATGAGTTGTTAGGGCTTTTCTAAACTGAAATCACATTTTAAGTGATTGTTCATCATAATTGCTGTTCTTTCTAGACACGGAAATCACAGGACTCTTACTTTTTCCTCTCTCGCCAACATTTTTAAAGTGGGAGAGCATCTTTAGCACACACAACAAAATCAGCAAAGGAAGAAGTGAACCACAGCTCAGCATGACCCACTGAGCAGGAGGAGTTGGGGACCACAAAGTACAGGTGGCCCAGCAGCCTGTTAGCTTCTGCCTCTGTGGTCTTTGTGGGAAGTCCTTTACCCCTGGTTTGTTCCTGGTTCCAGAGTTCACCAGAACCAAATGGAATAACTGAGCAGGGGCTGGAAGAGAACCTTCAGTGGACTCCAGAGGGGGCAGGTCATGTCCAATGCCCTGTCAGCCATTGGTGGGATCCTGACAGAGGCCACAGCTGTCTCCAAAACTGGGGCAAGTCTTTTCCACACTGGAGAGATACTGCAAGACCAGCACCATGGTGACAGTAGCAATTGGTGGGAAACTCAAGAAAGGAGATCTCCAGACAAACAGAAGATGGGGAGACCTTCTCCAAAGAAAGTCTCCCATCACACTCAACATTGGAAGGTTAAGAATTTTAAATATTTAAAGAGCTGCTGGGTTGTTTTGTTTTTGTTTTTTGCTTTTTCAATAAAGCTTTATACTGGAACTTCAGGTGTAGAGGCCCATGAGAGGAGAAAGGCAACTAGACCAGAGCAGAATGGAGAAGAAAGAGAAATACAACAAGGATGAGTTGGTCCTTGTGGGAATTACCATGAAATCCAGCAGTTTTCCAGCATCACGTTCCAGGAGATGGGCATCTGATGGCTTCCAGTCCAGAGGAAGGGACTGACAACTGATGGCTCTAAGCATCAGGGTTACTTGAAGTCAGAAAGAGGCATAGTCTCAGATGATGCCTTAGGGTAAGGGGAAGAGGGTTTATCCATTAGGGACAAGACTAGTAAGTGTAGATAGTATATTGGTTCATTCGAGACCCAATCTCATTGGAGACTCGGTATTTGAGGGCAAAAGTGCAGGCAGCCCTGTGGGGATAGGTAGTAGAGGACAGATAAAGCAGAGGGACATGCCATGCATTACTAATGCAATAACAGCTAACACTTAATGCTTATTTGGTCCAAGCACTACTGTAAATGGTCTTCTGGACTGCTCCTTTAGTATTCACAACAAACCTATTATCAGGACACCAGCCCTTCTATAGAGGGTAAGAGACTGGGGTCCAGAAAGGTTCAGTGGTTTGCTCAAAGTTATATACAGCAGGTTCTCATTATTGGAAGATCTGATTTGGTTATGCCTTTTGATTAAAGTCACAGATTCCAAGAAGCTATTGCCAGTGTTAAGTGGAGACTTAACTATATCCAGCAAGAAGCAGAAAAACTCTAGTTGGTTGGTGCTGGAAGCTCTGTAGATATCCACTTTACTAGCAGAAGATTTTTGCTTTATGTCATTTTCTGAGTGAGTGACTCTCTGCCCAAAAGTAGTGATCTTGACCTGAATAAGATTTAAGCTACCTGTATGCAAATACTTTTTCCCCTGATTCATCCAGTCATTCCACACCATCCAGTGGATACAGTCACAGGTCTTTAGGAATCAGCTCTCTCCTTTGTGCTTGGTATTAGAGACCAGAAAATCTGGGGGATGGGGAGTGCTCAGGGGGAGTGTCAAGCTATAAGCCCAAGTGGTCATTCAGACTTAAATTTTCTGTGGGCAAAGCACATCACCCCTCTGCTGATTTCCTTACAAAAGAGCAGATGACTGGACTAGATAATCTGAGTTTCATTTGTACACTAATATTTTATGTTTTATCTACACCAGTCATTCTTCGTGAATCTTTCTTTTTCTAAACATTGCAATTGCTCTTTTTCATACACTCTAGAAAAAAAAAGATCAAATTGTCTTGCAATATTGTTTTCCTGTTCCTAAAATAGCCTAGGATGCTTGCCAAAAAAAATCAGGCTTCTTTTTTTTTTAAAAACATTGTTTTAAAAGTCCTTCTCCATAATATCACTAGATGATTAGGCATGTGTTTCTAGCCTTTACCCTAAGTCGCTTCATTCTTTTCCTCATTTCTATCATATAGACATTGTTTTCCTTTGATTCTCCTTTTGAGGATAGTTTCTATTTTCTTTTTCATTCTTGTTTCTACTTACCTGTGCTAATTTTTAACATAGCAGTACTTTTCAAGTCAAGGGGATTTAAAAAAAAAAAAAATCACTTTATTCTTGATGTACCAGATTTTGCATCTTATCATGGCTTCAAACACCCACGGGCCATGTTTCCGCATTCTGGCTAACTTCCGGTTCAGTTGACTTCAGTTGGGCCTGTGGTCTAGGGTCAGGCTTCTCAGGCTGCTGCTGATACTCATGAAGAGCATGTCTGGGAGGAGTCTGGAAGAGGTACAGGAAGGAAAGGGATGGTCTTCCACCAAAGCCGCCAGCAGACCTGCCCTGAGACTGCGTCTGGAGTTAGGGGAACTTTTGAAGTAGGAAGTCTAAAGATGGAGAACTCTGCTAGTCACTCCTACTTACTCAGAGGTGGAAATTGATTTCATAGCTTTTAATAAACATCCTAGTCATAGTCCTACCATTACATAAAACTCAAGCATGTTATATACAATAAACATTCATCTATGTTTGTATGAAATTTATATTTAGATATATTTATGTTTAATATAAATTACACATACACATATATAAATAATCTATCTACATATATATACACATACATACACATAAAGTTTTTTCCTAGCTTTAGGATACCGTAATCTGATGATGGATTTCTACTTACTTAAAATGTTTGGATCTGAGCCTATCACTTCAAACCCTGCCTTGGCTCAAACAGAAAAATAAACTAGGTTGCTTTCAATTGCTCATTCAACCTCAACCTGGCTGAAATCAACAAGTTCTACTGTTCCTCCCAGCAACCTCCCCAGTGTCCCCATTCTGTCATTGCTCAGCTATCTTACAGTCCTCCTTGGAACCTTCGAGTTCTCTTGGGTTCCTCCTTCTCCCTCTCTTTATCCCAAAGGTAATTCTCTCTGTATAAATCCCTTCTCTCAGTCACCAGCCAGAACTATGCTGAACTCTTGAACTTTTCTTTCTATCATTGTTCCATTCTATCCTATCACTTCTTCATAGTTTGTTTCTCCATAAGTTTACTCCTTAATATTTTGTTCCTTTTCTCCTCACTCTCCTTTAATTCTATGTATGCCAGCTTAACCACCCTAAAACTACTCTTACCTGGTATTGGCAGGATGAAACCTATTTAAATGTCTGCAAGGTTGTCTGGGTCCCTCAGCCTTACCTGCGGGGACTTGCTCCCGGGTTCTGACACCCTCCCTCCTCTACCAATCCCTATTCTACACACCTTCCCCACAGCTGACTGCTTTTGCTCTATTTTTTTCCTTGTCACAATGCCCTCTCCTCTCTGCCAATATAATTGTTACTATCTTCAAAACCATTTCCCAGTTTAGTAATTAATGATTCCCCTTAGTACTCATAACTACATCTTCTACTTGCTTTTAATTGCAATTGAATTGCTTTCTAATGTTTCATGTAAGTCTGGCCTTCTTAAATAACCATAAAGTCTTCTAGGGCAATACTTATATCTTCCGTGCTACTATTTTCAAGACTGGCCTAGTATTATAGATGGAGTATATACACACAAAAATACTGACTACATGAAGCAATACATTTTCTGGATCATGCCCATAACATAAACCTTTTCTTTCTAATTATTCAACCAGGTCACTGGAGGACGCTGACACAGTTTCAAGTGAAACAAGAATTTTAAGGATATATGTATATGTACATTGAGTATAAAAGAAACTTGGAGAAAGGAGAGGCATGACTATCGTGTGTGTATGTGTGTATGCATGCCTAACTGATTAAAAACTATTAAAATGATGCAATGACACAACTGAAATGTCTGATAGTAGGGTAATATTTTGCCACTATTAAATATAATAGTTTTGTATTTTATATAGAAATATAAAAGCACTCTCTCTATGTAAAAGAGACTAGCATGAACCATATCAAAGAAATCATGGTAGCTATGTTGAGATAATTGAATTATGATTCATTGTCCAGCCCTCCCCTCATTTTTTCACCTTTCTAAAATGTTTTATAACTGAAGGAATATATTAAAAGTAATATTTTTAAGATAGAGACAAATAATCTTTTTAGATACGCTAACTATATACTGAAATAAAAAATTATATGTTGAAAGAAATTATATAAAATAATTATAATGGTTAGTAAACTATTATACAGATTTCCTCAGCCAACTACTTTTTTAAAGGTATTATTTCCATCTCTGATTTGCCTTTTCTCTACTCCAAGCTTCTCTAATTATCTGTCTGGACTTTTTTTTTTTTTAATTTTCTAAGATAACTTGAATAAAACTTAATTTGTCTTGGCATGCTCTGGTGGCCTAGTGGTTTAAACCAGGCACAGTCGACATACATCCTAAGGTTCCCAGTCAAGACCCAGTGTTATGGAAACAGCTAATGATGAACAACTGAATAAAATAAATAAGGTGCTTCTTCCTCCTCTCTCTTCTTGCCTGTCTGCCTATTCCCCTTCATTACTGCCTATACCTTTCCTTTAAGAAGAAACAACACACTTGTCTTATTATCTCTTGTTAGGACCATTGATTATTACTGAATAATGACATGATAAATGTTAATGAGTTAATAGGTAGCCTCCTTTGGTGAACACATATCTAGAGATTTACTAAACCTCTAGAGATCTCTTCATCCATTCATTCAGTTCTGCCTCGTCATTGATTTTAATGATAGTCTGGAAGGCATATTTATTATATTTGTGAATAATTTGAAGCAGGAGATATAGAAAATGCAATGAATGACAGGATCAGACACCAGCACAGGCCATAAAAATATGCTAAATCAAACCAGAAGTTTAATAAGAGTATAAGGGCCTGCAATTTGAGTTGTCAAAAGGTTTGACTACACAAGTACAGCCAGACCACAGCTCCTGTGAAAAAGCCTCAGGGGTATTAACCAAGATTAAGTTCCATAAGAGTTCAAGGCATGAAGTCACTGGCAGAAAAGACTCCTTTGATCTTAGGTTGCAGTAACTAAAGCAAGGTATCTGTGTCATAGCCAGAAGAGGCGGGGGCAGGGAGGAGGAAGAGGAAGAGGTGAAGGAGCGGAGCGTTAACTAGGTGTCCACAGTTGGAACACACAGCCTCAAAAATCATTTAAAATCCCAATTCGGTCAAAATGAGATCCACAGCAGCAGCTCCAATCTCTGAGGAGCAGACAGTTAGGAACAAAGGGAGCATGTGAACAGAAACAAGAGGAGCAAGGAAGGCCCCTAAGGAGTGCCATCAGAACTCATCAGCAATTGATAGATCAAACCAAAAATGCCCCTGTCTGGTGACTCAGCAGAACTTGCTACATGGGGTTTGTATGTGCTTCTTAGACCAAGGAACCTTAACCATCAAGTGAGTAGGTATTGTGAAGGTTTATGACACTGAAAGTCCTTATAAGATCACTTGGTTCAGCACATCCTGGTGGAGTAGTGGTTAGGTCAATCTCCTCTGAAGAATGCAGGTCACATACCCCTAGGTTCCAGCGGGGTGGGGGGGCGGGGGAACAATATGAACAACTAAATAAGAAATAAATCTCCTCCTCTCTCTTCCTGCCTGTCAGCCTACTATTGCCTTCATTCTTGCCTGCACCTTTCCTTAAAATAATAATAATAATAATAATTTGGTTCTTGTAGTGAACCATACATTTGTGCTGCACATTTTGTAGCCATGGAATATATTTTTGTCTTCAGTCTGAATCTGCCTTAACCCATGTGGAGATAAAATTCCTGACTGAGTCCCAGTGACTTACAGAGAAGCAGCTCTGCTTGATTCATTGTAAGAAGATGAGGACTTGGTTCCCCTCCTGTCTTTCACACTGATGCTTTCACACTATTATTCGGTATTGAATATTAAAGCTGTTGGCTTTACCAACAGTGTGCTTCTGAATAGGGAGTAGAAAGAATCCTCAAGAGAATGTAGCTGATAACAAGTGAGAGTGTCTGGTTTTGCAGGAGATGAAATGTTCTTTAGTACGTGAGCAGGAAACAGCAGATAGTCTACTTCAATAGCTTTTTATTTATACCCACCAGACCTGTTGAAATTGATCTTTCCCATCACTATTATCTATTAAAGCTCTTTCTTTGAAGTGATTTAGTTAGAAGAGTTCTTTAACTTACTCTCATTCAAAGGTATTGTCGCCTTTTAGAGGGGGTGGGAACAAAACCTTTATTCCCCATCATTTTAATTTAGTCACTTATCTAAATGCTCAAATCAAAACTAAAATGAAATCTTGAGCAAAACCTTGTGATAACTTGTAACATCTTGAGTTTTTTGGCTGACAGTGCAACTAGCAAAAGAAGATACAGTGAAGAAACTGCCCACTATAATTTAAAGCCTGCAACTTTTCCAGAGTAGTTGAGGAATTTGTGGAGGGTCTCTCTTGATGCAGAGTGATTTTACTGCAAATTAGATTTGACCTGATGTCTTTTAACCTTAAATAACTGAACAAAATATTAGTGTTGCTGATTAGCATCTTAAGATTATGAAGCTTGTTTCAATTGTCTATCAATTGAAATGATGTTCTGACTTCACGAAGCAACTTGATGTAGATTCACTTCTGCAGCAGGTATATGGAGTATTGTCTCTCTGTACACCGGAAAAAGCAAATGCTGGTGAGCCCTGGTAGAGTCCAGCCTTTGTCAGTCAGTCAGCAGCCTTCAGACTGCACAGTCCACATAGACGCCAAGGACCCAGTTCATGCCTCAAGGTGGAGGAGAACAACCAAGATGAACTAAAAATAAAGTGCTTTTTCATCCTCTCTTTTCCTGCTACGTTGCCTACTCAGCTTCACTCCTGCCTGTACCTATCCTTTAAAAAAAAAAAGTCGAAAGATACCAGATGACCTCACTCATAGGTGGAATGTGAATAGACCGAAAAAGGGAACAGATGAAACAAAAACAACCCTTGGACATTTGCAATAGAACTGAGGTGACCAGTAGGGAAAGGGAGGGGCGGGGGACAATGGTGACGAACACTAAGTGATTTGGTGGAGGGCAGGGTGTGTTGACACAGCTTAAGAGTAGGGAAACTGCACATATGGGAAACCTACACATATGAGTTTATTTTAATGTGGAAAATCAAAGTTACTGCAATAAAGTTTTTAAAATGCAATAAATATCTATCAGTATTTACTGAAAAAAAAAAAAAAAAAGCAAGGAGAATTTGAGAAGTTGTGCTAAACTTTCGTAGGTTGTAACATGAAATAATTTTTTCCAGAGTCAAATAAATCTCTCTCCTGGGAAGCTCTCCTGGGTTCTCTTGACAGACATGTCCTCTCTGAGCCTGCTGTCGACACCAGGGCCCTCCAGCACTGTGATACCTGCACTGTATCTCCGTGGCTTCTTCACTTACAACCTCCTTTCCAGATTTGAAGCCCCTTAAAGGACAGTGGTATTTCTCATTGGTGTTTTCCTTCCCAACAATGCCTGGCTACTGTGAGGTGCACGAAGAACGATATAGACAGCTTTTCTTGGACGATTGCTTAGGAGTGACTGAGGCAGAAAGCTACCTTGGCTATTCCAGTGTGTCCCAGTTGACAGAGTTAGGGGAACATTTGCTAGGAGTATTCGCTGTCGGCTTCCAGCCTCGTGATCCGTATTTACTAACTTCACAGAGGGATGATCCAGCGGTTTTGGAAGAGGCAGAGAAAAGAAGTCAGGGAGGGTGGTGAGGAGCATTGGAAAAGTGAAAGGACAGGTGAGGCCGGCAGTCACGAAAGGACTCCCCATGGTCATTTTTCTGAACCCGGAGTGACTGCAGCTCCCGAGAGCAGACGCCAGGTGCCTGGGACCTCTCCTCGCTCGGCTGCCCAGGGGTGTGGCAACTTCCGGTTGCCCAACCACCCCTGGGGGAAGGTAGTTCATTCCTTCAGGAGTCACTGACCCTTGTTTAAGAGCCATCACTATTGTTTTGTTTTTGCTTTTTGTTTGTTTGTTTGTTTGATCATGACCGTGTGGCATGTCTCAGTAGAACTGTTTTTCAAAGCAGCAGTATTATAGAAACAAGATTGACGGCTCTGAGACCCTGGGACGATTTGTCTTCGAGATCATGGAGACATAACTGAGGAGTAACATGGAATTAGTGTCGTGGCAAATGATCTAGTGATTCAAGTTAACTTCACCTAGTTTTGTTAGTGATTCAAGTTAACTTCACCTAGTTTTGTTGGAAGAGTCACTCATCTTGCGTAGCAAGCAGCCAGCAGGAATTCTTTTTTTTTTTTTTTTTTTTTTTTTTGAGCATGTAGGAAATGAAGTTTAAGTGCTCAGTCCTTACTCGCGGCAGGGGCAGTTTCACGCCTCGGCTTTTGAAAAGGCATCACGATGTTATCCCTTGTTTCGCTTCTAGGAAGCTGGGGTTTTAGGAAATGGCTTGGGCGGGGGTATCAGTGAGGCCGAAAAAGTCACAAATGCATTCCCCAAGGACCTCAGCGGCTTCACCGTCTTCCCGAAGGTGCCAAGCAAGCGTCTGGCCCCGCCATCGGGCACTCCCGATCCAGTCCCGGGCGCCGAGGATCCCGGCTCCTCCCGAGGTCTCCCGACTGCGGGCGGCGGGAAGCGGGGTCAGTTGAGAGGCAGCCCCTTGCAGGAAGAGGAGGGAGCCGGACTGCACCTCACTCCTCGGTGCCAAAAACACCGACTTGGAGACGCGACCGGTTTCTCTCTGGTTCCCTTCCTCTGGACTTTCCGCCTGCGGGCCGGTGACTGAGCTCCTGCCGGGTCGGGTCCCCTCGGCCGCGTGGAGCGGCCTCCCGGGCTGAGTAAGTCGGGCGGAGGGAGCCTGCAAGGATTTCCTGAGTGCTAAGGCGAGGGGGACGAGACCCGGCGGGAGGGCCGGGAACCAGGACCCTGAACCTGCCGGAGGCCGGCGGCGGCGCCGCAGCACCAGCCCCTCCTCAAGTGCGCTCCTCCTCTGCACCCACAGGCGCTCTGCCCCGGTCCCCTTCCCCCGCCGCCCCCGCCCCCGCCCCGCTCCGGAGCCGGGGAAGTCAGGTCCGGGAGGAAAGAAAGTAGGTGGGGAGGCGGATGAGGGGTGGGGGACCCCTTGACGTCATTGGAAGGAGGTGCCGGGGTAGGAAGTGGGCTGGGAAAAGGTTATAAACCGCCCGGCCCTCGTCTCCTTTTAATTGAGGTCCGCTGGAGGCTTCGAGTGCATCAGGCGGACTCTCCTGGCGGCACCTCCCGGGTGGTGACGGCGGCGACTGGGAGCCGGCTCCAGGACTGGGGCACAGCTGCCAGAGGACGCCGGGCTGAGAGGATTACCCGGGCAAGTGGTTGTCTCCCTGGCTGCAGAGGGACGCTCCAGGCATAGGGCCAAAGCACTGGGCCAGCAGCGGCAAAGCGCGAAGACAGGCTCCAGGGCTAGGTCGTTGGCCCCCGAAGACCACGGCCCTGGGTGAGCAGTCCGCGTTGCGCTCACCATGGTCAGCTGCTGGGACACCGGGGTCCTGCTGTGTGCGCTGCTCGTCAGTCTGCTTCTCACAGGTGAGGCACTGCCCCGGCTGGATGCCCGCACTGGGCTGGGATGGGGCGGAAGGGGGCACACCCGGTGAATCCGATCCGGCGTGTGCGGGTAGATGAACCAGCTGCTCGGAGAAGCCCTACTTAGTGGGAACCTGGGGCACCAGTTGCCGAGGGCATGCCAGGGGCCCCGGCGCCCTTTTTCCACTGGGCAGCCCAGTCCCTGAGCTAGAAGCTGGCGAGGGCCTTGGCCTTCGCCGCCCGGAACCTGTGCTGGTGCTGCGCTCGAGGGCACGCTGGGGCTGCCCTTCGGCGGCTGGAGTCACAGATCCCTTGCGTCGTTCCCCAGTGGGGTCTCTGCTCAGGCTCTGTGTTCAGGCAGTGCGGCGCAAACCGACGTACCTGGCACCCTGAGCCTGTTCCCAGGAGGAGACTGGAGCGGGTCCGCACGGTCCTCCACCACGAGGAGCAGATGCTCCTTGAACTCCCGCGAGGCGGCCCGGGAGCTGGACTGAGACCTGAGCGTTGTCGATTTTGGACACTAGTCGCTATGTCGCTCCCCCAAAGTAGAGCCCACTTGGGAAGGAGTCGTGTGCCTGTCGGGAACAGACGGATCCCGGACGAAGACGAGTGCTTCTATCCTTTTACCCACCTGGGGTCCTGGAGCCCGGCTGTCTAAGGGAACATTCTAGGGACGTCCTCTTCAAACTAAAGTCTCCGACTGGGCAACGCGCAGCCAAAGGGTGCGGCCTCTGCCAGAGCAAGAGGGATGCATGGTCTAATCCAGTCAACGACCTGAGTGTACCTGACTGATGGGTTAGTAGAACCCAAATACCGTTACATTTCCGAATTGCATACCTAGCTTTTAAATTCCCAGCGAAGAAAAGGAGGATGATATGGACAAAAAGGTTCAATGTGAGGAATCGGTGAGGTCTACCCCTTTGCGGAAACCGGCGAGGAAAACCCCAGGTCCCGGAGATTAACTCGCTGTTAGTGTGGGGCCAGTCAAGGTGCTGAGTCCGAGGGATTTAGGGGCTCAGCCTTTCCCCACCAAGTAACCAAACCCTGTGGTCAGCGTCCTTGGGTGTAGAGCGATTTTGGTGCGTTTTTCTTTTCGGCATAGTGGCAAAACGGTAAAATAGAAATATATTACTGAAACACAGTTAACATAAAGTCAAATAAATTATTGCAATAATTCCTGGGAAGGAAAGTCAGTAGGACTGAACATATTAAAAAAAAAAAAACAAAAAAACTCCAAAGACTTTATAGTTATTGTTATGCTTTCACTTAGACTGTCAGTTTCTAAATAATAATATTTCCAGTTAGATAGGCGAAACTGCGAAACCTAGAGTTAGGCAAGATAGTCATATCTGAGAACGGTGTTGTGAAGGCTGCTAAAATAACCATAGTAAATGAAATGTTTTTCTATTTCAAAAGTACATTTCTTATTTCTTTTGAAAGTCGGTTGTGTTATATATAATTATATACATTGAAATATAATTACTTAGAGCACTTAAATATCTTACTGGTCTATCCATTTATTATGTAAATTAAAGATAAATCAAGGTAAATTAAAATGAATCCAAAAATGGAGGAAGAAGTGTGTTTTATTGGATTTTCTACTTAACATAATTTGACTTTATTTTTGTGTTAAAGATGTGGCTGGCTAGTGTTGCTTACAGTTCTGCTCCTAATTAGGAACAACCTCAGAACTGTGATATCTCTTGTGATTTCGCTTAGATTTTATTTTACTTAAATCAGGTGGGAATATTGGAACTTTTGTGATTAAAAAAAAATGCATCTTTGTAAGAAAAAGAAAAAGCAAGACCAAATATCGGCAAGATGAGAGCTCCTTTACCTGTGGGTTAAGGATTGCTCTAGCAGTGTTTGAGGCTTGTAATTTGGAAGCATGATTTTGTAAACCACAGACTTCTTGGGCTGACAGACATCACACAGCAAAACAATCAAGTACTTTTTAAACCGCATAGGTCTTTAAAGCTGAACAGAGGGATTGTGTTTTTCCCACTTGGTGTCCAGAAAGAAGGTCAAGTTTCTGCCATGTGGATTTATGAAGTGTCTGCTTGTATCCATCATAAGCTGGAGCTACTCACCTTCAGGTGCTAAAGAGTCTTTGAATACTTATCAGTAATTTGTGTGTCCTAAATGTGAGTACCTACCTTGAGGTATAAATGACCACAGGTTCAATAATACAAAAAGATAATGCATTTCCCTTCTTCCAAATATCTTGGAAAATAAAATGCCAATAACCCAGGTATTGTACTACAATCCTCTAAAAAAAAAATTGCCAAAAATCTCATTTTCTTACTTTTAAGTTACCACACCCTTGATTAATGCTACAGATCATTTTTATTGCCCCATTTTTCTTGAGTAGCTGACATATGCAATGTGGTCTAATAGCAAATAGTTCACTTGTGAATTTTGTGAGGGAAGTCTGCATTATTAACATACATTAAGTTAAAATATGTATGAAAATAATACCCATTTCCAAATTGAATATAATGCATTTCTCATAATCACAGTGTACTTTTTTTTCACCTGTGGGATGCATCTCACCAACCAATTAATTTGGTCTTTAGTGGACTGCAGGAGCTAAACTGTTAGAGGATGATGGTGACATGAGTCATCATTATCTTGGGACTAGCAGATGCATAGCTCTATAAGACAGACTCCACTTCATAATTCTACTTACATGATTTCTTCTAAAGATACCTGTCATTTTGAACCCATACACATTTCTTATTTTTTTAATTAATGCTAACATTTTATTTTGAAATAACTTTATTCTAAGAATTTCAGATGTCCGCAAGGATACTAGACCTCTTCTTTAAAACTGAACCTATTTTATATGATTTTTAAAACATACCAATCACTGTTCTCCTTGCCCAAAACTTTTTGAGACTTTCAAAATCTACTTTAAAGGTATAAACTATAAAAGCTGAAAATACATTGGGGGGAGGAATATTTTATAGTAGAAGCCACCCACCCACTCCCCACAAGTGTTCTTGAGGAAAGATATCCTCCTATCTGTTGCAAAATTATGGTTGCTATTTACTCTATCTTGGGAAGTTCTGCAAGGCAAGAATATTACACTGAGATGTATGAGTGGGGATGAGAATGGAAGGTGAGAGAAACTCTCAGCATAAGGATTTTAAATGCAAAGCTTGCTGGTATTCCAGGATCAGGAGTTTGTTGAATGTCAAGTAAATAAAAATTTTCAGAATATTTGTTATTGTGGCTAGAGAAAGAACATTTGAATAATACCAGGCCTTTTTTTTTTTTTTTAAGAAAAATATATATTAGGAATGTTTAAAAGCATAAAATTGTCTGTTGCATTTGGTTTAAACATTTTACAGAATAGTCCTTTCTGTTCCAATGGCCTTAGTATACTGGTGAGGTTTGTAAGGAATGACAGAAGCTCCCGCCAGATGCTTTCCAGGATCATTGCTGTTTCCTCATTCACTTGGGTGCCTTGGAAATTGCATGCTGCTGATTAAATTACTGGATTTTATACCAGATTGAGGGAGGGGAAGGAAATGGGAGGAATGGGGTAATTGAGGGAAGGCTTAAAGGAAAACCTCTGGCTAAGCATCTGGAACTGCAGCAGGGGTGGGGTTCATTAAGGAAGTGGTTCCATTGAGTCCCCTGAAGATAGTGGACTAGGTTTCCTGCATTGCTGCTGGGGCGGATATGGGGGGATGTCAAGAATTCCTGGGGATTTCCCATCAGTCTTGGTAAACCTGAATGCCTCAGATTATCCTTCCTTTCATTGATTTTGAGCTCTGTGAGAGACTTGCTCTTGTCTCACTGACACATATATTGTGAGAGCTAGTAGGAACCTCATGAATCCAATCAACTTATTTCAGAGACTGTTTGCCCAGAGCAATTCAATGATTCATTTCCAAGGTCAACAGAGGCTAGCCCAAGGACTGAAGCTGGTGTTCATAATTCAAATAGCATTTCTTCTTTACTTTTGTATTTTTCTTACCCCAAACCGTAGAAATGTTCAAATGTTCATTGAATGACATCATTATGGTGCTAAAATTTCTTTTTAAATGCTACTTGTTTCTTTTTTTCTTTTCTTTTTTTTTTTTAATAAGAAAAGGTACAGGCAGGAATGAAGGCAAGCAGGCAGGCAGACAGGAAGAGTGGAGGAAGAAGCATTTTACTTTTATTTGATTTAGTTGTCCATCTTCGTTGTTTGCCAGGCCCTGGGACACGAACTCTGGTCCTTAAGATAGATGTATGTGGCTTGTGTGGCAGAGGTGGCAGATTTACTCACTAGACCCCCAGGGCACGTCACATCTTTTTTTTAATCTAAAATTTTCTAAATGCTTATATGGCGTTTAAATTAGGAATATCAAAATTATGACTGCTTAGTAGTACACTGAGAGATTTAATAAGATTAATTTTCCTTGTGAGCAATTGGAATCCTTTTTGCTGCCATGGCTCAAAGAGTTGTGGCTTACAGCACTAGCTTCATCTTTCACCGCTTCCTCCCACACAACCTGTGTTTCAGCTGCACAGTCTACAGATGGACCTTCTGCTTTCATCACTTCAAATCCATGCTATCTGCCTGCAAGCCCCTTCCCTTTTGTCTGTATTTCCTTCTGCTCCTCTTCAAAATCCATTTCAGAAGCCACCATCTCTTCGTACTCCTCCTTGTGGCCCCCAGATAGAATGAATGACTTTTTCTGCTTCCCTTTAACCCCTACATGACCCTCCTCTAGTTCTCACCTTGCACTGTTAGTGTTTTGAAGAGACCACGTCCTAGCAGTTCTGGATTCTTGGTACCGGGTGTAATGCCTGACATGGAGGCTCTCGGTGTTCAAATGAGCGAATGATTGATTGAATGACATAGCCATATTATCATGTCAAAGAAGAAATCTATCAGAGCCAAGAAAGGAATTTATTCCAGAATATTAATGTTCTTCTGTCTGTCCATCCATTTGGTCTCAGTTACAGTGGATTCCTTAGAAGGACTGTTTTCAATGTTTGTCCTCTGGAGTGAGTGACTAAGACTTAGGAAACCAGCTATGATCTTTACCTCTCTTGATTGAGATCCTCTCCTGTTAGTCATGCTTTACTAAACTTCTGAACTGCCAAAGCTTAACATGGGTCTGTGCAGAAATGCTGTCTTAGCCTCTGTTGGTGAGAAGCCAAACACGTTGGCTTCACCCGCAGTGTCTTACACAATTTTTCAGGACAACAGTGCTCTCAAATTTTATGCCTTGACTTACTCATTCCCATAGACTCAAACCTGAGTCCTTGAGTGATGGGTTATGATGTAAGCCTGAATGACAAACCAGACTGTACTGAGCATCAACACTCAGTTTCAACAGGAGCCTTTGTTATGGGTATAGGCTTGTTGCCCTGATTTCCTCTTTCCTTAGAAAGGGAAACCCTTTTCTCAACCCTTACTACAAATAGGTTCCTGGCAAAACCACCCTACTAGATGTGAGATATCAAAATCTCTGGCCTCTTATTTGGCCTCAAGTTGGTGCCTCCCTCTCTGCACTACCACCTCTGTCCCACACACTGCACACACACACCCTCCAAAACCTGCTTCTCAACAGAGGACGGTGCGTGGTCCAGACATAGCAGCAGCCTCTGGAACTGAATGAATCAGAGACTGCATTTGAATAAAATTCCCAGGTGTGTTGTTTATACATTAAAACTTGAGAAGCGCTGGTTTTAATAAATGATTCATAATCAGATCTGGTGTTAAGGGCTAATTCCTCTTCACCAGTAGCATGGCCTTTGAGCTGTGTGACTAAAGGAATGAGACCGGAGCCAGCCTCTTCTGCTTCCCTCATTACCCTGTGTCTTGTCTTCTGCTGAGACACCTGGGTCCTCTTTAAAACTTTTTGTGCAAAATATTAGACTTGGTGAGGACCTGTATTCAAAATAAACAGGCTATGGTCTTGAAGAATACTGACCAGGTCAAGTGTAGATTTGGCAGAAAATAGTGAAAAGCACATTCAGTAGTTAAATTTTAGCCATAAATAAAAGATCTACAAGGCATTTGCTTCCAAAACAAAGGTTACAGGTGATGAAACTCAATGAAGGCAGCCTCTCCTTCTCCAGAATCTTGTTGTCAAGTTGTCCCTGTCTCTTTGTCATCTGTAGCCAATAACAAATGTCTTGTGCTTCTTACTGACTTGTCATGTAATGTGTTTCCCACTTGCATTCTTCCTTGTCTCATCGTAAATCTTGGTGTCTGTGTTTTCACAGATTATCACAGTGCTCATAGGCACTTTTTCTCAGCCTAGCCTTCTATCCTTCTATTAATGGGTGGAGTACCAGTGGGTTTCCTTTCAAAGCCACAGACCAACCCATGTGGTCTACACAAGCAAAGCTATAACAATGATGAGATTTTTTTGTTGTTGTTGTTAAAAGAGACCTGAAATGAACCTTGTATAAATGGAAAGCCTTGGCTTATATTATATACAAATATGAAACCACTTAAACCCAAGGCCACCTTTAGCAAAGCCCTGATTAGTAATTAGTCTGCCAATTGATTTCCGTGAAGCTCTTTGCCTCTCTCCAGGGCCGTGGTCTCCAGCCTTGGCTCTACATTAGAACCATTTAGGGAGCTTTTTCAAATCCTCTTGGCTTGGCTGCACCCCTGACCAATTTAATCATAATCTCCTGAGGGGGAGGCAGACATCAGTTATTTTAAAGCCCCTGGGTAATTCCAGTGGGCAGCAGAGGTAGGAATCTCTTATTTTTGTACATCTGCATCACCTGGAGAGCATGCTACATGAGAGTGCTCAGTCCTACCCCTAGAGTTTCTGCTTCAGTGGCTGTGGACTGGGGGCATGAATTTGCATTTCTCACTTTGGTACCACCAGGAGAGACCACTGTTTGAAAGCCTTTGCCTGGGACTAGGTGCCAGTCTATAAAAGGTACTAAATCATCACTAGACATATAACAAGTGGCGTAAACTGCATTTCTGAGAACTCCTGTCAGGAAGAGTATGTGTTGGTAGAGAGTGGCAGAGGGATGCAAGGATAAAGTAATTGGGGCCAATAGACTTGGCAAAATTGCCTCTGGAGAAAAGTGCGTGTGTTTTGTCAAATGAGATATGTGGAGTTAGGAGCCAGAACTGAATTACTGGTCTCTGCAGTAGGGGTAATAGTAGCCTCTTTCCACACCGCATGCTCAGCCTTGCTTCTGTGTCAATACTGGCGAATGTTTGCAGAGTCCTTTTGAAAGATGCTGTCCTGTTGATCTGTTCTGGGTACTGACGTGCCTGCATTGAATCCTGCTCAGTGTGTCCTTCAGGGTGTGTCCTGCATGATGCCATCTGAAGCCTCATGATGTTTTGCTTCTAATGGAGCCTCTGAATCTGTGTTTCCTTTCCCAGACTCAGTGTCCCTCACTTGGGTAGATGAATTCTACCTGTCAGAGCAGGATGGTTCTGCTAACATTAGTGATGTGTCAGCAGTCTGTCACCATTGGTGACTAGTCACTGCTGGTTGGAGGCAAAGCTGGCCTCCAGCTGGCAGAACTGTGGTGCTGGGAGTCTCATGAAACCGCAGGACTCCAAGCTGTGCTTCTCCTTGAGACCATCCAGTGGTACCTACAAGGCACGTAAGAGTGCTGTGGTGTGAGCTCCATTTGGACGTTTTTAATTTTAACTACAAAAAGAGCACCCACCACTGAATCCCCATTTCTGCAGGGCTGAGTCGTGATCGTGATTTGTGTATGTCATCCATTGCTGCCTTATAGGCTGCCCCGAGTGTAGTGACCTTAAACAAGAATTCATTGTCTTGTAAATTTCTGGGTAGGAAATTTGGGCCAGCATAGTTGGGAGATTTTTCTTTGGTTCACACCTGGGTCTCTCTTGCTGTCACCTGAGGTTCATCTGGGACCTTGGTTCTGGCTGTCACTGGACCTCCCTCTGCACATGGTCTTTTCTTCTTCGGTAGTCTATCCTCGGCTAGCTTAGTGGAGGTAGGGCTGGCCCAAGGGGCCAATGGTGGGAGCCCCAAAGCCTTTTGGGGACAAAGCTTTGGAGCTTCTATAACACCACTTCCAACACTTTCAATTGGTCAAAACAGGTATTAACCCAGGGTCAAGGGGTGCACAGTCTCCCCTCTTAATGTTTTTCAATCTATCACACTATTGTGTAACACTTAGCCTTTCTTTTCTTTTTTAAAACATTTTATTAAGGAGCATTGCATTATACCATTATATAGGTTAAAGGTGTACATCATTGTAGATAAACATCTGTATTTAATATATTAAGTTTATAATCAATAGTGTAATTCTGTCTTTCACTCTATAATTGATCCCTTTTACCCAATTTGCCCCTGTACTTACTTAGCCTTTTCTTTTTAGTCCAGTTATTAGATCGGAGTCTGGCCAAGAAAATAATGGTGAATAATGCCTTGGCCTTCTAAATTGGACCTGTGAGTGAAACTATGGTCCAATGGAAGAGCTTCCTAGTCACAAATCTTTGGTTGAGGATACACAGGTCACAGGTACTGTAGCCTCTCATGCTCGGGCTGCTGGACTCTTAGGAATACCATGACACCAGCGAGGAAGGACAGCTGACCTCAGATTCTGAGTGTGGCAGTTTTGCAGCTTCTTGGGTCCTATCATAGGACCTCTGATTGGAATATTCTGGAGGATGTGGTGAGGCTTATGCTTTGGGAGAGGGAGAAAGGAGGAAACTAACACCTACGGATTGTTGGCACCTTGATTTATGTACAATTATTTTATTTGAGCCCAGTAAGTAGGTGCTGTAGCCTCAAATATGAGGAAACTGAGACTTAGGTAAATTAAATAGTTTTCCTAAGATCACAGAAGTTGTAAGCAAAGCTGGATTTCCTTCATTCTGATTCTCTCAGACTCCAAACCTCCTTCCTCTTACTCTGTCTGCCTTACGGCTTAAACAAAACAAGAAGAGAAAAACGCACCGACAAAGTGTGTTGTCCCTTCCCTTCTTTAAAACCATCTATCCTTGGAGTTTTGCCATCTCCAAAGAATGTAAGAAGTCACTGCTACTCCAGCTTAAAGTGGTCTTGGGAGATTCCACTGCTGTGTGTGGCACACACCATTAAGTTCTCCATTAAGACAGAATCTATATCTTGTGGGTTTTCATATCATGGGTATTTAAGGACCTTCCAAAAAATTCAAATCAGAGAAGGATCCCAAAGCCATTAAGAATTTGATATTATATGGACTTCCAAACACCTCTTCTATATGTGATTTTAAACTAATTCAAATGACACAGAAGGACATAGGAGACCTGTGCTTTGATTCTGGAAAACTTTCATCAGAGAGATCTTCTGAAAAAGCCAGGAATTCCCTCTGCCAGATTGTTTCCAAGAATCAGATATCTACTTCTCTGTGCTCCTTTAGATCCCAACAATTTTAAAGATTTGGATCTTTTACTTAAAGAAACTGAAGTACTGGGAAGGAGCCTGATGCAAATTTGACCATGAAGGCATACGTGAGTTGGGGGAGGAATTGCACCCAGTAAGGCCCCAAGGAATGTGAAGGAATCCTCATCCTGAGGACCTAACCACACATGGTAGGTTATGTCCAGTAGCTCGAGGGCATGTCCTCACCACCAGATCAGGTGTGCTTTTACTTGTGTCTTATAGATTCAAACCCTTTTAGGAGGCTGGGGGAAACTTGGCAATTTGCTTGAGGGTCACCACTTGTGGCCAGGATAGGTCTTTCTGATTTTGAAATCAATGTTCTTTCCACCAACATTTACCCCAAATATCTGGAATGGCCACAGTCACAGGTTATGAGTACCCTGTTTGATCATCCTTATACTGTTATCAAAAGTTGAGGCATTTCTTCAAGCTCTGTTATTCCTGTGTCTCTTTCTTCTTAGATCATCCCTTTTAGATTTTCAAAGCTGCGAGAAAGAGAAAAGGTGTTTCACTTCTTTCTTGATCAATTACCTGGAGAGGGATAACACCAGAGTGTGATCATGTTTATGCCAATCTGAGAAAAATTCTATTACAGACTTTTATTTTTCATTCCAAGGTAACAGTGGAAAGTGTAATCAAATAGCCTTGTGTGAAAATGGTAATGACTAGTGAGAGACATGCTGTTTGATTTTGATGATTGTTTTCTTTTTCTAAGTTAGCATTAGAGAAATTGAGAATATATGTAAACAAATGGAAAGGTAGGGATATAGTAAAGGGGATTGCAAAGAAACAATTTTAAAAGGCAACATAAGCTGTCAGTATTTCATCTATAACTAATGGTAGACACACACACACACATATGTATATTAAAAGAAAAACATTTAATTCTCTTTTCCACTTTATGTCTCCTGCTGCATCACAGTTTTGTTCTCTGTTCTTTGGAAATTTTCATAGCTTTAAAATCTTTTCCATAGAGAATTCTGCTAGAACAAGCATGGGGTGGGGAAATCATGGGGCTTGAGTAATTGTATTGCTCCAGAATGGACTTTGTGTACATATATCTTCTTGAGGGCTAGGGAATACTTGACACACATTGTTAATGTACAAATTAAAAGTGGTTCTGACTTTCATTGCCTCATCCCATTCCCTGTCCTCAAGACTGGCAAATGAAAAATGCCCTCACAAAATGCCACACAAAGTCACTTGGAAGGCAAGAGACTAACACAAAAGTTAATTTTCAGGTATTTCTATTTTACTTTAGCCTTTTGGGACTGACGTTAAACTTAGTAATCATATATTCAGATATATCTCTTTTTGGGAGTTGTAAAATTCTGAAATGTAAAAATAGAGTTGTGTATTTTAAATGTGCTTTACCATTCAAGCAAATGGATATGGGATTGCCTGACTGGAGTAATTTACTCACATTTTGGGAGAATATTAAATACAAATTTAGGAGGGAAAACTTCTTTTAAGAAATACATTTTTTATAATGTTTTAGAATGCTGTATTTTTTTCTGCTATGATTTCATGAGGGGAAATTTGGATCATATCAAATTGAATTCTCCTGATGCCAATTTTATAATCATTCTAGTTTTATGTTGATTTAAGTTTTAGTTTAGAAGACTTTAACATATTCAGTAAAAAGTGCTAAAGAAATTAACATCAAAGGGTCCATTATATTTTATTTCAAAATATAAACATGGTTGTGTTTATTGTGCTATATATTTACCATTGTCTTATTTTGTGACATTAACTGAATGTCACTGAAGTGAATCATTTATGTCAGCAGAGGATTTATGGAGCACTGTAGTGAAAAATATTGCCTTTCAAAACAAGGTTTACATAGTTTTAAGTCATCTCTATTTGTTGACTTAGATAACCTATATTTCTTGGTATTCAACTGATCAACTTCTAAATGACTCATGTCTTAAGAATCCTCTCAGGACTGAAAGTCCTTCAAGAGTAAGGACTGTTTCTGATCCATCTTGACTGTTCTGAATTGACCACGTCTGGCACGTAGTAGTCATTCAATAAACACCAGTTGAACTTACAAACTATGTCCTAGTCATCCCTCTGAGTATCAGAGGTCCTTGTGGGTGTCATGGCTCCATATTGGTTCACCTTCTAAGAACCTATGTGTGAGTATAGATAAAGAGGAGTTATAGAAACATGTCTGAAGGATGGCAATAGTTGTCTTGATGTATCTGTAATGATACAACTGATTGATTCAGACAGTTAATTTCTAGGTACACTAATGAATTAAAGCTCTTTGGTAATGTTGTTGCTGCCATTGTTTTCGTCCTCTCAGATAAGAACATTTGGGTTGAAAACTATTTCCTCTTGGCTATAGACCATTCATGGCATAGGTGGGAAGAGGAGAGGAATGGAGGAACGAACACATAAGTCCTGGTTAATGTAACACATCTGATTGCTTTCCTCCCCTATACCCCCGTTGCCACATTTCTACCCCACTCTCTCCCATGATTTTAAAAAGCATGATATGCCCTGGGCATATCTCCTAGAGAATTGTCACTTGGACCTTTTTCCTTGTGAAAAATGAAGTCGCATAAATCCCAGACTTAAAAAAAAAAGAAGGAAAGAAAAAAAGCTAACCAGAGTTTTAAAGGAAGACAATAGGGCTTTCTCCCCTTAACAAGGAGAGCAAAGTTGGAGAAGAAGAAATCCTTGGTAAAAGAAAACAACTGTTTAAAAGTAAAGATGAAGCTTTAGAGGGTTTAAAGATTTTGAAGTCTTTGAAGGAAAGAGAAAGAGACCTTGGTGTTACCTTTAGCAAATATATGCTCATTCTTCAGGTCTAACCTCCAGCTTTATTCTTCTGAGAAAACATCCCTCATTCCCTGGACTGGGTTAGCTACCCCTCAGTAATACTTCCCTAAAATAACAAATAAATATACATAATTTTATATTTATCTAAAAGATAATTCATAAGTATAAAATTGCATGTATATTTACATAGATATACATTTATTTATTTTTCTGTAGCCCACCTAACATTGACATTTTAAAGAAGGAAATATGGTTTGTTTCGCATATTATCGTATCCTCTTAGTACATGTTTAAAATATTAAATGGGAGAATTGAAGGTTAAAAAATAGAGAAATCAACAAGATGAGGGGCTGAAAGGAAAGGGTCACATAGGGAATGTAGTAGGAATAAAACCTGGGTTGACTGACAGTAAAAGAGATAAGACTAGATAAATGAGGGAAAAGAGATCCCAGACTCTTAGAATCATGGATAGGAGTCCAACCCTTAACCCACTGCATCAATCTCATTCTGGAATGACATGTCCAGTACTGGGGGCTTTACTAGCCCTCTTCTGGTTTTATATCATTTCTACTTGTTGGTTTTGGTCTTATCTTCCAGAAGGAACTGGTTGATAAGTTATTTTAAAGATCGTTAGATTAATGGCCAACTGGCAACAAAAATTGGTGTTTTGTATTTTCTTTTATCAGAGATGTGATATATTGGATGATAAACAAAAAGGCGAATTTTAGAAACAAATTCTACTTAGGTTAATCAGAATATGTGAGTAAAAATTCCCTGAAAACTAAAGGCAATAATCTCCAGATTTTAAGTGCAAATGATGAAAGTCTTCTAAGGATTTTTGTATGGAAGACCTTACGTACTGCAGTGTGTAAAAAACATTCATTGAAGGATTTGTTTAAAAACTGTGATACATCTGTTTGAAGCATAGTGCTTTTAATAAGTTATATTTTTTTCTTCCTTAACTCTTAGCAAAACTTGCATAACATTAATTCCTACTGAGATAATATTTTTTTTAAGTTTGTAAAATATTTGCTATGTAAATTAAGCAAGTCTTAAAAAAAAAATTGAAAGAACCCCAAATAAAAAACTCTAGTTAACATGCCCATTTCATTGTCTAAGCAGGATTAGTTTCCAAAATATGTGTAATGAAAAGCAATTGTATTTCAAATTGTTTAATTTAGAAGGAAACTAATTTCAACAATAGAAACACAATGGTTAGAAATTGTGTTTAATGAGCCTTAGAGAGTGTGCTAACATAGCTTTCAAAGACTTAATTCTCCTATGATGGATAACTTTACTGCATGCTCTTGGCCATTTAAATCTCAAGGGTCAGAGGGCTTGTATATATTATTGGTTACAAAGACTGAGATCTCTCAACTTTCTTCTTAGTGAGTGAATTTATAAAGTACCTCCTTTATAGATAGTTTCAAGTACTCTGAAAAAATGTTATCTATGTAGTTTATTTAGACTTCACAAACTCTCAGAGAGAGCTTAAAATTAATGTAGAACTTAATCTCACTCAACCTCCCCGTATCATTTTATGTCTCCTTTCTGTTATATACAAAGCAAATAGCACCCTTATTTATAGCAGATTACATAGCTAAAGAGTATATGAAAAAAGTAGACAAAATATTGAGTTGACTGCTTTCTTCATTTTATTTCACAACAATTTTAGGCGTTCGTTTATATTCAAAATTAAAACATTAGCATGATACATTTTTATTATAACTTAATAGCATCGCAACATTACAGTTCCATGATATGTTCTGTTTTTTCCCCAGAAAGAGCTGTGATGGCTAAACTGAAATTAGAAAGTCCCAATGCCCATTCTTTTGTTTACTCATTGCATGCAAGCGCCTATATTGAAATGATAAGATATTTCTGAGATTTTTCCTGTGATCTTTCCTTTCTAAAGTAACCCACATGAGTTACTCCGTGATCCATCCATGTAAAAAAATGTGGCCATGAAATTCAGATACCCACTATTGTCTCCCTAGATGCCTTTGGCATTAAACAATAATGAAACCAGAATATTTGGTAAAATATTTGGCCATAAATCAAATTGTAGTCCTAATGGCTCTTAGGTGAGGAAAACCTTTAGATCTTAAATTGCAGATTCCACTCATATTATACTATGCTTCCACACTAATATCCATGTATTTAAAAATAATACATAAGATACCTTAGGCAGAACTGAAATTTGTAATACTAAGGCAGTTTAAGTACTTCACAATTTTACTACTATTCCTCATAATGCAATTCTATCCAAATGTTCTTTCAACTCTAAGTATTCTGTCACCGACATAATACTGGGTTTCTTTTCTTTTTTCTAAGGAAAAGTATAGGAAAGAATAAAGACAAGTAAGCAGACAGGCAGGAAGAGAGAGGAGGAAGAAACATTTTAATTTATTTTATTTTAGATATTCATCTTAGTTGTTCCCCCTGACCCTAGGTCTCAAACCCAGGCCCCTGCATGTATGTGTACTGCGTTCAGTGATCTTATCCACTAGGCCACCAGGGCACACCGATACTAGATTCTTACATAGCACTATAATTCTAAGGAAGAGCTACTAACTGACAAAAAATTAACAAAAAATGAGGTCAAGTGCTGTTTGTTTAATCTTTCGTGTATTGTGCTCATGTTTGTTGAAATTGTACCTCTACTGAACAATCTCTTTTTCAGGTGTTCATAATCTGAAACAATATATTCTGGCCTGAAAAAACTCATGAATCAACATGAACACTGATGGTGATTATGATCTCATCTATAGGAGATGGCTTAAGACCCAGTTTCCTCACAATGCTCTGAAACAACCACAGTAGAATACAGAATAACCCAGTAGGGAATAAACTTCAAATATAGTGCATTTCCTGCTATTGATAGAGAAACAGACATGTCTAAGCCCTGCCTAAGAGACAAAACCTCTATGCATTTTACAATTGTAAAGATCATTTGTTTGTTCATCTTCTTTTGCATAACCTGATAAAGGTCCACCAGACTCATCTACTGAATATTTTATGAGCTATGTCTCTGTGCCCTGTCAACCAGATCTTGACCCTTGCTCCAGGCAGCTCAGATAACTTCCATGACATTGTATGGTAAATTGAAATGACCTGTTGTTAGACAGTTGTATGGAGATAGTTTCTGAACTCATTCAAGAAAAGAACAGCAGTGTGGGAGTAGAGCATTTCTGGGGTAAAGGTAACTCTCTGGTCGGCAGGAGATTTCTCACTGACCAACCTTAATTAACTCTGATGTCACATGAAAAGGAGCTATACATGGGTACAGGTCATGGGGAGGGTAGGCTCCTGATGGTAGCCTGGTGACAGAACTAATGATAAATGAATGTGCCCTGTTAAACCATGACCCTCCAAGAAGCCAGTGTCAAGTAAAAATCTCAGAGAGGTACACGGAAGACATGCCCCTTGTAAACATTGACAGTAGGAATGTCGACGTGATTAGAGTACTTTTCTCTTGGTAAACATCTTAAACCACACAGAATTTTTTCCCTTTAAATAACTTTTATAAGGTTTAAGGAAATTCGTAAAATTAACCCGTGTCTGGATAGAACATGGCTAAGTTCTAATTATTTTAGACATTGGCCACTTTGGTGGCTAATAATGTGGTGTCCTTTGTATCAGGGGCTGCAAGAGCTATGCATGAATTTTGTTGGCTGACTATTAAAATATGAATTGTAAGACTTTATAACAAACTATATCAGAAGTATTCAAATGCACATGCCACATGTTGATAGGATAATGCCAGCACTAACTGCTGATATTAAACATTTAAATAACTTTTTCACTTGTCATTTTATACCTGAATTCAAGACATGCATGCTCTATAAATGGTTACTTGAAATTTTCTTTTATGGCATGGAGATCAGATACTTCACATTTCAAATCTAATGCTTTGGGGTTAGTTGGAACAACAAAAATTCTAAAGCAAGATGTCAACAAATTCTTTTTGTGGATCCATGTGGTAAAATAGCAAGTTTAACATAATAGGATATTAAGAAAAATAGCAAATCCCTGGTATTAGCAATTTTCTACACATTAAATACATTGTTGCTAGACAGTAACTATCTAAACATTCAGTCCTTTATGGATACTGGAGAGCAATAACAAAGTTACCCTAATTTAAAATGCCCTGTGTTTGTCCACCAAAAGTGGCAAATAATCTTATCTACATAAAGGGTTAGTGAGCAGTGACAGCTTGTTACTACTGTCAAATACAAGTCAATTCTAAATCACTGCCTAGACAGAGCTCTTCCTATCCATAAGAAAATGAAGAATGCAATCAAAACACACCAAAGAACTCTTTCATTTCAGCCCCTTTTGCCCCCACATATATGCCTAAAAAAAAAAACATGTTTTCACAGAAAATGTATGTATACATGCAGGCAGGCAGGTCGGTATGTGTGCATTCATTTATGTGAACATCCTTTCATTTCATTGGATTCCTCCTTGATTTAAGTGTTAGGGGAAATAACATTTTTAAAACATGTCCTGGTTAATTGCAGGACTCAGGTTACACGGCTATCATACAAATTCCCATGGCTTTCTCATCTTTGAATTAGTTTGTTGGTAGATGAAATGTGAACCCTGTGTTCTCTCTCCATCATGCTGAAAGTGAGACAAAAGCATTTTATAATGCCCTCTATCAAAGCACGGTGTCCGTCAGTGTATGTAGTGGTGTATTCTTCATTGAAGGCAGTCATTTTAACTGGTGCATTCGGTTATAATGTGCATTTCACATTATCTGATAGTAGAGGCACAACAGAGAGGTTAAAACCAAGATTTAAATTTTATTGAGTACTAAATCCCTGTAGGATGTAGCAAAAATTTTCATAGTTTCTAGAAATTTGGTCCATCTGCAATTGCATTCTTAACCTCTCTCCCACCCTTGCCACCATCCAAAAAGATTCTACGAGATTTAGTATGAGACGTAAGCTTTTAATAAGCTACATCTTGAGGAAAAAATACCTTTTGTTATTGTGAATTATGTTTAATTAACCTCACACAACCTTGGATAAAGCTCATGGTCTTAAAATCAAATTTTAGAAACATGATACTTGGGGATTTGTATTTAGATAAAGAGGTCATTTATCATGTAGGATTATATACGATTGAAAACATGGTATGCAAAATCAAAGACAGATGCATCTTATTTGAAATAAAGCTAATATGTAAAATTTCTATAAAAAATAAGTAAATCAGAAGTCAATAATTTTAATAGAAATAGAAACACCAGTAGATTTCTTCAGAGAGTTCTTGCAACATAATTTGCAATGTATAGACTCTAACACTGATGAGGTCATAATGTGGTAACAACATTCAAAATAATTCAGGAGTCTAGACTTCCAACTTAGCTGATTATTTTAGTCAACTTTTTGATATAATTACTGATATGAACATCATAAATTGTATAATTGGGTGATCTTTAATTTGGTCACGGTTATAAACCATCATCACTAATCTTTGTTACTCCTAAAAAAAACCCAGTCCCCATTATTAATCTCTCTCATTCCCCTTTTCCCTTAACCTCAGGTAACCTAATCTACTTTCTGACCCTATGGATTTGCTTATTCTGGATATTTTAATAGAATCACACAATATGTGGCTTTCTGTAACTGCCTTCTTTTACTAAGCATAACACTTTGTTCTTTAAACAAAGGGATTTTATTTTCTTATGGTTCTAGAAGTTAGCAGTCCCTTCTGCTGGCAGGTTTGGTTTCTGACGACACCTCTCTCCGTGGCTTGTAAACAGTCGCCATTGTGCTGTGTCCTCATGTGACCTCTTCTCTGTGTGCATGGCATAATGTTTTCAAGCGTCATCTACATTGTAGCATGTAGCATTCATTCTTATTGCCAAATGATATTCCATTGTATATATCTACATTTTGTTTATCAATTCATCATTGATGGACAGTTGGGTTGTTTTTACCCTTTGGTTCTTAGGAATAATGCTGCTTATGAACATTTGTGTAGAAGTTTTTATGTGGACATATGTCTTTAGTTTTCTTAGATACCTAGGAGTGTTAGATACCTAGGAGTGTAACTGCTGGATCCTATGTTTAACAATTTGAGGAACTGCCACACTATTTCTCAAAGCGGTAGCACTGCATTTTATAATTCCACTAGCAATATATGAAGGCTTCAATTTCTCCACATCCCCGCCAGCACTTGTCATTATCTGTCTTTTTTATTTCAGCTGTCCTACTTGGTATGAAGAAGTATCCCAAAGCAGTTTTATTTACATGTTCTTGATAATTAATAATGTCCTCATTTTCATGTGTTTGTTGACTATTTATGTTGGGGTTTTTTTTGAAAATGTCACATAGGAGAGTTTTCATGCTGGAGCCCACGCTGCTCAACCTTTTCATGTTTTTCTAACAAGGAAGCATGTGCTGAAGTCAATTGCCATGGTCTATGTTGAGGGCTATTTTTTTCAGTTTTATTTAAGTAATAATTTCCCTCTATAAGGAGATCTGTTTACTCCTCGTGATTACATTGTAGTTGACTTTGATGAGAACAATGGCTCACAGACCATTTAGTTCACTGGGAGGACAATAGTTCTTCTAAGCCAGACTTCTCAGCTCTTCTAAGCCAGACTTCTCAGCTGCCGCAGCAAAGAGTGGAAAGTTTGGATCCTCATTTGAGCCTCACAGTGGGAGAATCATTGTTAAGTTGTAGCGCTCCACCCCTGGAAACGAAGTATCCTGCAGATTTATTTCTGAAAGGACAATATGACTTTGAGCTACTTACTAAGTAGAAAAACTGAGTTGCATATGATGTGAAGATGTGCATGTACATGAATATAAACATATTTATGTCTCTATATATGACAGAGGAAGAAACTTTCTGACATAAAGTAGATGCTCAAAAAATGTTAGTTGAACTGTCATTTCTCAAGAAGTTGTATGGATAGTAAAATGCATCCAAAAAAAGTCTTAAGGCCTAATGTGATTTTAAAGCATTTGAGGAGTAAATATTTCAATTTCTTTTTTGTTAGTTTTCCTGTGAAATTGTAGTCTTGGCACTTCCATTAATCTTTATGAGATTTTAGTTTCCTGTTAACTGAGGGAGAGTGATGTACTCAGTGTCTAGTTATTTGGAAAAATACAATTTCCTTATATTTCTCCTTTCCTTTGGTTTTACTCAATATTTTAACATAACTTCCTCATTCCAAGTGCAAAATTCATGGCAAACGGGGTACAGATGGCAGTTCTTTGTGGAACCATCTCTCAGCTTTGCTTTGGGCAGCTCTTTGAAGTCAGAGTTTCTCTGTGATGAGGATCAGGAGAACTGGTGTTCTGGGGGGCTGATAAAGAAAGATTCATTAACTTGGAAACCTCATGTACTATGAAAAGAGAGGCTTCTTTCTCATGGCTACTGCTAGATGAGAAAGCTAATTCTCTCCTAACAAACAACAGAGAGACGGTAAGGAATACCAGAATTTTCTGTAGGAAACTTTGCTGGATCTTTTCTAGCACGAAAACAATGACTCAATTAACTCCTCAGAGTTCTGTGCCATAAAGAAGGGCTGAAAATAGTCTATCCTGGACATTTTTTAGGGCAGGTGTTATCAGTTGTTCACTATGGCTTTAGAAAAATCTGTTGTTTCCATAAATTTTGAGCTACTTTTTCATCAGAAAAATCATAAACATGAATAAGTGCAAACTGTTTCACTAGATAACTAAATGCATTGATATGTTCTGTGGGGTTATTTGATAGGCCAATTGGATTGACATGAAACACTGGTTTTCATTTCAATTAGTTAATACAGAACTGTTTTTCCAACTAGTAATTTGATCCCAGGACCTATTATAAAGTTACTTTTACAGTATTATTTTATATCGTCTGGAGCACTAGGCAAGCTTTGCCTTTGCATACCCAGCATGATATTCTCTGACGAAAGTGGGGAAGTGGTTCCACTTGATCTGAGTGACAGCGGGCGTCTGCCCTGTGCTGGACAGCCTGTTCACAGCGGTGAGGCCGATCATGGTTTCCAGTTTTACACGTGAGAATACCAAGGAGCAACAGATTAAGTAATGCCAAGGCCATGCAGTTAGAAAACAGAGGAATAAAGCTTCAAGTGCAGATCTTTTAACTAAGTTTACTTTTCTTTGGGCTCTTAGGACTCCAGGAGAACAGTAGAGAGCACCACTAGACTTAGCCATGGCATATGACACCTGCAGCCATCTCAAAGCTCTGTCATCTAACAGTAAAACCTTGAGGACATTCCAGCTCAATCCTCTATCTGGAATTCTACTGCATAAACCTATATTTTTAAGTAATAAAGTATTCCCCAGGATTACCTCCAAACACTTACTTTCCTTCTTCCAAAACTTTCTTCACTCCCTCTAACTCTTTTCCCTGTTAATCCTGGTTCCCTTATCTCCTGCTTTAACCAGGCTTTGCAGCAGCTGCTTTAGCTGGAAAAGGAGGCGAGGCAAAGGGGAAGGAGGAGGGAGTAGAATAGGGGAAGAGACTGGAGTCTTTAGAGATGTCTCTTCTGACTAGTCAAGTGGAGTTCTAGAAGAAAGAGGCAAGCTTTCAACATCGTGGCTCAAATTGTCATGGGACTGGTAACATCAGAAATGGAAACTTGGAAATCCAAGGTCATGTCATCCGATCTTCTATTTTACAGATAAGAGGACTGACATTTGAGGAAGGGGGTACCTTGTCCAGGGTGACACGGCTAGTCCCTAGGATGGATATTATTATTGTGTTGTATAGAGATGTGTAGATTTTAGAGCACTTTTGCGTAACCAATTTCATTGTCTCACTACAATCCCAATGAAATATGCTTGCCAAGTGTCACGTAGGAGCCAGCAGTTCCCTGTTTTCTGTTCTGTTGTAGAGGGAACTTGGAGGTTATGTAAGACACAAAAAATGGCTCCTAAAACTGATTTTGATCCTATGATTAGTTTTCCAAATGAGGAAACTACTTCAGAAAGAGAAATGACTTGCCCAAAATATCCTGGGTCAATTGATGACTGAGTTACATGTAGAATCCAGGAAAATTTCTATGCTTTGTATTCAGAAAAACAAATCAGACTGGACCATGTTACCAAATGATGTGCACTCACAGGAGTTCAGTGTTAGACATATACTTTTGATGGCATCGACATTTAACCCTGAGAGTTTTTAATTATTTACAATATACTCTTAATGTGGTTGCTTTTTGAACCATGTATGGATCTATTCATGTTCTAAATTAAAAGACTTTGGATATTATTTAGAGCACTTGGTATAATGGATATATAATATGATACTTGTATAGAAAAATGTTGTGAATTAAAATAAATTTATATTAGATGAGAGAGCAATTTGTAAATAATACATATTTAAATGTTTTCCAGGATCTAGTTCAAGTTCAAAATTAAAAGGTCCTGAACTGAGTTTGAAAGGCACCCAGCATGTCATACAAGCAGGCCAGACACTGTATATCAAATGCAGGTAAGTGACTGTGTTTGGGGATAAATGTCTGCCCTTCTGAAACAAAATCATTCCCTGGCAGAGTTGAAGGTCACCTCAGAGTAGAAAAGTAGCAATTTCATTGGTCTCATGTGATCTGTGAAGTGCAAACCACACATATGCAGTCACACCTGAGTGTGATTCTCCACGGAGAGAATTACTTACTCAACTCAAGGGGAGTCAAAGGGAGACGACAGCCCAAAAGTTTTTGCATATTTATCCTGAGTTGTTTAAAAGCTTTTCTGAAAAGAAGACTATACTTTACAAAGGACCTTAGAGGACCTTAGGATACTGTTTCCTAATGGAATGGATACTTAGAAACTGTCCCAGCTGCAATGGTGTTTTTTTTCTTATCTGTGCTTGCAGGGGGGAAGCAACCCTCTCCTGGTCTTTGCCTGAAACGGTGAGTAAGGAAAGCAGAAGGCTGAATATAACTAAATCTGCCTGTGGAAAAAATGGCAAACAGTTCTGCAGTACTTTGATCTTGAACATGACTCAGGCAATCCACACTGGCTTCTATAGCTGCAAATATCTCTCTATTCCTGCTTCAAAGAAGAAGAAAACAGAATCTACAATCTATATATTTATTCATGGTAAGAATTCCAATTTTTTTATATTCTGATTGCTATAGCTTTGCATACATACAATCCACTTTGCATACATAAATCCACTCAGTCCCTTGCATTGTCAATGTTAACTGTAATTTTCAAGGACCAGTCAACTGTATGTTCTCTGAAGGGAGAAATGCTTGTCTGTTTTATTCACCACTGTATCTTATTACTAGAATAGTGTCTGGCACATAGTTGGATGAATAAATGAATGATAAAATTTTAGCTATAGTTTGTAATTATTGATAATTAATGAAATATTGAGTATAAGATTTATTGTTTTTAACAATTCCATTCTCTTATATGTTGTAATTGTAAAATATTTTTTCTACTCAATTCAAAAATATAATACTTGCCAATGTCTCTTGAATATTACAAAATTGGTTCCAGTTGATAGTTGTGTTATTTCATATTTATTAAACAAACATGATTATATAAGTCGGCACATGCCATTATATAATGAAAAGGGAAAAGATTAAAAAGTAGTCATTTTTTTAGTTACATTTTTTATGGTAGTGTTTTACCCTCCTTAGAAAATGAAAAAAATGCAGTAATATTCAGAGGGAAGAAATATAAAAATCCTTAAAAACTGCAAGTTGACAATAGAAAGAATCCTTGAGAAAGAAGAAAGATAACAGCTTGTCATTTTGTTCTGTCTTGTTTAGTTCCAGCCAATTTCCACAACTCTAGAGAACTTAAAACTGGTAGGACAGCTCAGGCACAAAATCAAGTTAAAAAAACAAAACAAGCTATCATCAGGTCGGATCTACCTCCTGATGAGTTCAGAACTGAGTGTGTGCATTGGAGGCAGGACAACAGAATTACGGTTTAGTAGGAGTCTTTAAAGTTTTGAAATGAGGTAACTAAATGTTTCACCCTAGCATAATATGTAATCATCCAGATTCAGGATTAGATTTAGGATAAGGGTGCAGTAGTTTGTGTGACATTGAAGCAAACACCTTTTATCTCTGATCAGCTTGATTTTTGACTGAGACACCTTTGTGTCCCAGCTTCTCCAAACTCCTGCTTTACATTTTGCATTTTCCCTGGGGGGTAGATAACAACTTCCCAGCAATCAGCACACTTAAAAATAAGACAAGGAAGTCAGTTAGGGATCTTTGCTTGGGGAAACCAGCCCACTACTATATAGGAAGGGTGAAAGTGTGGCAGGCAGGATTCAGAGAGTTCCTTTTTAGGGAGAAAGCACACACAGTTGATAGTGGTGGGAAGAGTCATATATGCAGCCCTCTGTTCTCTTTCTGGTTCCATGCCATGTGTTATGGTCTTTCTGGAACTTGTGGAAGAAACAAAATGCTTTATCCCTGTCTTTCTAGACCAGGTGGGGAAGATTGATGCTAAAAAACTCATGAAAGTTTCTTCCTATCGTTTATGAGTCTGACTTGTGAATCTAGTACTTAATGAATAAAAGGCCATCTCTCTTCTTTTCCTAAAAAAATAACATTCAGCTTTATCCATGTTTAACTCCTACGCTATTCAATGAAACTCATGGGTTTGTGGAGTCTATAGGTAGAGAATGCATAACCTGTTACTTCAATAATCCTCCCTCCCTTTCACACTTAATTAATAGAGACTTCCTAAAAGATTTTCTGAAGTAACATTTCATGATAACACAAAGGTTTCAATATCTGTATATACTACATTTATGTTTACCACTAAAAGTCTAATTCTGACCTTCATTATACAATTGACCCCTTCTATCTGACTTGCCCACATTTTTCCCCCTTTCTCTCTGGTAATAACCACTAATTTAGTTTTGTAGTCAAAATGTTCATTTTTGTTTTGTTTTAGTTTATATGCTTACTTTGTTTCTTTAGGTGCCGCATCCAGTTCAGTCATATGGGGTTTGTCTTTCTCCATCAGACTTATTTCACTAAGCTTGATACCCTCTAGTTTCATCCACGTTCAATCCTCACTGTTAATAGGAGAAAACAACTATTTAGAATTATTCCCACCTCTGTGTAAATCAGAACCATAATATCATTACACTAGTGAGAATGGCCTATATTAAAAAGACTAGAAATAATATGTGTGGGGAAAAAAGGAACAGTTGTACTCTGTTGGCGGGAATTTAAGTTGGTGTAACACTTTGGAAAACTGTATGTTGGTTCCTCAAAAATTTAAAAAGAGAGCTACCTTATGATCTAGCAGCTCCATTTCTAGGTATATATCTGAAGAATCTGAAAATACTAATTCAAAAAATATATACAAACCTATGTTCATTGCAGTACTATTTAGGTTAATATTGAAACAGCTGAAATGTCTACTGATTGATGACAGGATAGAGAACATGTGGTATATATACACAGTGGAATTCTCTATAAAAAAGATAAAAAATCTTGCCATTTGCGACAACATGGATGGAACTTAAGGGGATTATGATAAGTGAAATAAGTCAGAAGGAGAAAGACAAATATGATTTCACTGTATGTGGAATAAAAAGAACAAAACAGACAAAATAAAACAAAAAAACTTCTAGATTGCAACAACAGAACTGATGTTACCAGAGCAGAAAAGGGGATGCAAAGGGTAAAGGGGGTCCCAGTGGACAATGGTGGAATACTTTTAAAACTTTGGTGGTGGGCATGGTATGGTATCATACATTTAAAGAAGTGTGAACCTATACTTCTAAAACAAATATAATGTTGTAAAACAATGTTGTCTCAATTAATATATATATATATATACATGTATACTTAAAAAGTATGTATATATATAAAAGTATGTATATATGTATATATAAAGTATATATATATTTCCACTTCAACTATTTAATAGAATACACTGGTAAATAACATTGTCAAATCAATTGATTTAAAACCAAGAGGGCAAGACTCATGTTGACCTTAATTACTATAATCTGTAATGTACCTCCTGGTACAGTGCCTAGCACGTAGTAATAATTTAGTAATATTTGTTAAGTGAATAGATCAAGTGATTGATAGGGCTGTGTGGAATACTATGTTGAAATTGACTTGAGGATAAATTCCAGACCAATGGGAAGGAGTACCATGACTAATTATTGAAGTCTCTTAGGAGATAGGGAGGGGGCGTAGTGGCCACTATGTCATCTACTTACCATGTCTGCTTTCCTGTGGTTGCCCACAAACATCAGCATCAAGTTAAAAGTCCCAGTATCTCAAGACTCTTGAACAATTTTGTTGAACATTAAGAAATTGACTATTCTTGGAGAAGGATTGTGAAACACATTAGTTGTTTCACAGGACATTATTATATAATTATATCAGTACCATCAACATTACATGAGCATACTAAAATATATCACTATAATGAGACTATTTTTAAGTAAAACTACTACTAGCGTATATTTGAAACAATAATAGGAGCCATAGAATAACAACTGAATCTTGTTTGTTAATTAATTTGACCAGCAAATATTTACGGAACACTTGCTATATGCCCATAACTATACCATGTTGCACAGTAGCACCTATTTTATTGTCTCTTTTCTGGTAGTTTTGTCTCATAAAGACACTTTACTGAGGTCCCATGTTGTTGTGATAATTTCATGAGGCAATTGTAACTTTTTCCAAATATGCTAATATTTTGTGTATTTTCTATTATCATTATTCTCTTTCTAAGAAAAGTTGGTCTATGCTTCCATTTTTATTGAATACTTACTATATTGCAGGTTTAATTTTATCCAGAGCCACAAAACTCATCTCTAACGACAGGATTGTTTCTGGGATTAATCAAACTAACCAGTTCCTTGTACACATCTGTGATTATTCATTAGATATTAACTAGTTGTCATTTATTATTGTTGAATATTTACTTTAGACCACATCATTCTGTTTGCAGGATTTCTACCCATGTTAAGTATCTGCAGATGTTTTGGCATTTCATTTTGCTTTTTTATAAAAATGAGAAACACCGTTAGACACATTTTTTGAAAAGGTATGACTTTGTAGTCTGATAAGATTCTGAGAAAAAGGACCAAGACTATCTAACTTTGTCTATATAACCCCAAATGAATTCATCATGTGAATAATAGACACATATTATTTAGACATTGTCGATTGCCTGTTGTGTGTAATAGGCACAGTTTCCACCTGAGCACTGTAACTTCCGATAGGTAGGGTGCAGAAAAATCAATATGACCACTTGATCATTACAGCTTTTTTAAATCTACCAAACTTCTGACATAATGCATCATATCATTTCAATGATTCATGTTCTTATATTTAACCATTTAATTACTAAATTGGTAAATCAAAATTTTCATTAATACAATAACTTCTTATGTTTGCAGTTTCTTTCCATTTATATCAATGGCTTTATTCTCATTATGTCATTTAGTTCTCACAAGAATGCAATGATGCATTCTTCTCTTCATTTTACAAGTGAAAGACCTAAGATCCACTTCACATGGAGGCTCCAGGGAGTGATAGAAAAGTGTTAGTGGCAGAGTAAGGTAGTGAGGTTTCCTTTTCAATGATGGTGTACCCTGGTGACTTGGCAGTTAAGTCCACCAGGTGTAGTCCACATATATCCCAAGGACCAGGTTTCAAATCCCAGGGCTGGGGATAATGGTACAACCAAGATGAACAACTAAGTAAAATTAAATAGAATGCCTTTCCTCCTTGTTTTCCTGCATACCTGTCTATGCACTGTCATTTCTGCCTGTACCTTTCCTAAAAAGTAATAAAATAAAATAAGATTGTCAATGTTGGGAGGACCTGCGGGAGGCATAAGACTGAGGCAGGAAAGCTGGTAGCCCACAGTCAGTATAGGTCACTGTGGAGAAGGAGAGAAGTTGATAGAGGATTCAGTTGGCCTTCTGAGTGGGTAGGAAGAGAAATGGGTGAAGGGAAGAGAGGAGTCTTAAGTGACACTCCAAATTCTGCAGGAACTGTAGAACAACTGCTCAGGTAAATTACATTGATGCAAAGATGCACCATCCTCTCCTAATATAGGCTTGACTTGGTCTCAAAATGATTTTTAATGAAAACAGCTGAAAAATATGATTACACATCTTTTAAAATTGTTGGTAGGAGAATGAATGAATCCTTCAGTAATTCTAGCTATACTATTCTGGGTCATAAAGAAAAGCATATTATAAAGCCCTTCTGAATGCCTTGCTAATTACAAAACAGAAGGACATCTAAGCTAATGGTCATCTTTGGGCTTCTGAGGCAGTGTTCATGCCCTTGGGAAAGAAAAAGGAATACTTTGGCACCTCTTTCCTAACTGGTACACACAAGAAATGGACTCCAGGTCATCCTTTCCTGAAAGCTGAGGATTTCATTGAAAGTATTATTATAATATATCAGTTGTAACTGTAAAGTGAGAGAACTGTCCAGAAGGGTTTTTAGTGGCTTCTCCAAAATATTTACTTTGTCGGTATTTAATTAGAAGGACTTGAGCATAGCATTTGAGCTCCCCACACTTCAGTCAGCCTTACTCTTTCCCTCTCCATTCCTAAACCTTTCAGGGCGATTTAAGCATGATGTCTTCTCTTGAAAAAGTGTAACTAACTGAAAAGGGGAAAAATGTGTGTGTGTGTGTGTGTGTGTGTGTGTGTTATGGTTGGATGAATATCTTCTAGTTCTGCCTAAAAAAAAAAAACTCATCTCTTCTGTTCCTTTTTGTTGATTGTTTTTCTCTCCAAGCCTATTAAAGCAAATGTGTTAGAGCATTTTTTATAACAGATTTTTCCCCCATTGGAAAAGTAGTAGAAATTTTAACAACCTAGATATTTTGGGGAGAGACTGATGGTTCCACATAAGTGTATTTAGTGGGGGGAAACTCTCTCTGGCTATGGGACTTTGAGCCAGAGAAAATCCTAATAGGGGAGATAATCTAAGAAGAATTCAATGAGCTCGTTTGCACAACATTTCATATTTTCATGAAGAACTTCTACATAATTATCTCTGCGATAAGCTGAATTGATCTTGTTATTCCACTTTATATGTGAGAAAATGGCCCTAGTGACCTTGCACAAGACAGACAGAAAGAATAAACTGACAAGCCAGGATGGAGATTTAATGGATCTTATGTAAATGTATTTCTTTTTGTGGAACTCAGTACTGAAATATGATGAATAGTTTTAAACTTATTACAGTTAATCAGGTAAACTTACTAAAAGATATAACACGTTTAGAAAGTCCTATCTATACCTTTTATTTAGGAAAAGTACAATCGTAAGCACTGTGATTTTTGAACGCCACCGTTGAAACAGGCTGGGAAAGTCGTTGGTAAAGGATATAACCGCAGTCTTCTAGTTGACATGGCTACACTGCTAAAACCCCACTTTTCTCCCCTAAAGCACCATTTCCCATAAATAGGTCTGACCCACATCTGCTACATGCAAGGCCCTGTTTCTTCTGTGAGTGGCACACAAAACAAAGTTATGGAACCTTATAATTTTAAATTCCCTGGTTATGACTTTCTAGGATCATGATTCACAATAGATTTGTGAGGTCTTTAAAACAAAAGACCCCACAGGCCCCATGTAGTCTTCCCAAAAGCCTGTCATTTGTTCCAACAGTGCCCTCCACTGGACTCCTACCCAGCAGGATGCACTGAGGAGCAGACACGGGGTGCTTGTTTCTCACTGTGTGATGGCGTGGTGGCTGTGCAGGTGTGTGTGTCGCCCAATTTGCCAGACTGGCATGGCCACGTCCAAACAGCATGGCCATTCTAGCAATCAGGGATACTCATGAAAATAGCCACCTGCAGGTTGAGACAGAGTCTCAAAGCTTCTACGTTTACCCTGTGATGATAAGATAGCTCTCTGTAAGCTGGGCATGCCCAGAGGCCGTCCATCCTCAGAAATAAGATGAAAGGGAGGTCATGACGCTTTTGAGGTCAGCAAATGACTGCCTGTGCGGTCAGGTCAGAACTGAGGGGTAGAGAGGCCATCACGTGACTGAACAGATTTGCAAGTCCTCTAAAACATTTCAACTGAATCACTTGTATTTTTGTGAGAAAAACTTTAAAGATGTATGATTGGGCCTATTTGTCAAAATTCTCCTCCAAAGGAACGCAGGATGAAACCATTTACATTTGTTGGAAAAAAAAACAAAACAAAAAAAAACAACTAAGAAAGGGACTTTTAAAAAAAACCCAGAAACTTAGCTATACTAACTGAATTTTTTTAGGCGGTCTGGACTGATTAGCAAATCTATGGCATTACCTATCATTGATTCGTTAGTACCTAGTCTTAAAGTCTGTTTCAATCTGTACTCATTCTCCCATTCCCCTGTCCATCCAAAGAGCATTTCCCTGCACCTCCCTGACTCCCGTCACCTCTATCCCTAACACATGGCTTCTTTCACTTGCTTTCTGAAACATGCTTATTCTCACATAAATCTGTAAGTAAGAATTGGTTTCCAAAGTTTTGATCTTGGGGATTGTTTAAAATTATACTCTAGCAGTCTCTTGAACCCATAGTTGTTGAGAAGAAAACTTACGAGTCATCTTGCATCACTAGGAAACATTGAATGCAGACAAGTTGAGGGCATGGGGGTGGATCATGCTTCTTATTCTCACATCATTGCCTGATGTATTTGCTCAGGAGACAGATGAACACACTGGGGTGAACAAAGTTTGGACTCAGCCTCTGGAATACAAATGGCAACAGTCTGAGGCTGATATGCATTTGAAGAATTCTCCTTCAAATGATCTTCCATAAAGAATTCCTAGGAATTTTCTGACCAGTCTCTACATACAGCTTCATCAAAAAATCTAGTACAAGGTCAGGTTTCGCTGATATTTTTTCACTTTGATGAAGTTGTATAAAAGGGGAAACAACTATTTCTAGGACTTAGGATATATACACTGACAACACTGCTGATTGGAATCACAGATTTTCCTTGGGAAGCAGACTCCTCTGCAGTCTGGCTCTGTGCTCTCTCTGGGACTGAAGCATGAAGGAGATTATATATTCTATCCATCACTGGGGGGACAGTTGATTAGGACCACATGGTGGGAGTTCAGAGAGGAGTAACTTAACTCTTATCCATTCTTCTTTCCAGCTCCATGAACATTTGATGGAAGACATTCCTGATATCTTTAAGCCCTGCCATTTCACATTTCCCTTTTAGAAACATTTTTGTCATTAGACAGCATGGGGCTTAGACTCTCAGAAACACGTGATTGGGACAGAAGTCACTGTTAGTAGATTCTTCTAGCAGTCATGAATATTCCATCTTCTTTCCTCAGTCCCTACAGCAGACCCTGTGTTCATGTAGCATATTCCTAGGAATCTTGTCCTTAACATTTGAGGGTACCTGCCAAATAGCCAAGCCACTCCTTCAGAGAGAAAGCATCTCTTGACACTACTTAGGCACCATGCCAAAACATGTTGGTTGGCATGCCGACTCTCCAGACACTGCTTAACTTACCTAGAACAACACACTTGTATATTGAGGACAACTTCATAAATACTCAGAAAATAACCTGAGTGAACATAGTCTTGTCTGAGCCACTTGTACACAACCTAAGACTCCAAGTTAATGATTGAAGTAGAATTATGAAATCTCAAGACGGCGTGAAACCCAAAGGCAATAAAATTGACCATATCCTCTCATTCCTATACCCTATAATCAAGAAGTTTGAAAAATAATACAGCATAACTTTATGGTTTTTAAAAATTCTCCTTTAAGGAATCTTTTAAGAAAAAATGAGCAAGGGACTTTTTGAGGAGAAAATCCCCTTACGCTGAAAAGGCTTTAAGTTTCTGACATTTCCAAAACTTTTTAAATAATGATAATGAAATGCCTGCCCTGCCTGGAGAGAGAGAGGCGATCTGTTTTGACCTTTATGGTCTTGTGGTTCTGATACTCTAAAGTTTTCCTGTAGTGTTGAAAATATTCATTGTTTTTCATTTGATGCGTTTTTGCTGGTTTAGTTGGCAGCCATCTTGACTAACTGATTTTTCTATTCAAAGCAGGGACTTTAGGCAATAAACAACCCTCCCTTCCTTCCTTCTTTCATTAAATATCAATTAATAAGCTATACTTGAAATAACATGATCTGGGGTTCAGATTGAATTCAGGTCCCTGTTCCAATACATGCTAGGTCTTTGGACAAATTCCTTACTAGGTCTAACTCTGTGCTGAGCACTCTTCTAAGTACTTTTCACGTGTTCACACATTTCATTCCCACCACAGCCCTATGAAGCACTATCGTTTTCCTCTTCCTTTCGCGGAAAGGTTAAGTGAACCTGGCCCAAAGTCGCGCAAGTAGGGTACATGGCAGATGAGGCAACAACGTTCTTCTCCTCAACCACCTCTGATCACAGAGTTTATAAGTATGAAACTCCCAGTTTTAGTGTTTGGCATATAATATGCACTATATACTTGTTTACTGTCACTGCTACCACTGTTATTATTATCATCTTCTGAGCCTCGGTTCCCTCATCGGTGGAACGAGAAGAGCATTACTTCCTAGGGTTATTAGAATTCATATACATAGCACCATGCCTAAGCCTTTGGAGGATTAATGAGTAATAATTACTGTGTGTGAAAGACACTGTGCTGAGCATAGTAAGAAGTATAAAGATGATACTCTCAGCATTCATAGGGCAAATAAAATGTTACAGCTAATCATACTATAAAAGGTCATGGAAAAAGAGCAGGAAGAAGGGCATAGACTAGGGACACTCTGCCTGGAGCACCCGAAGCCCTCTCCATGCTTTTTCTGTCCCAGCCTGCTCTCACTTCAGGTCAAACTGAACTCTTACCACCCTGGGAATCTCCCTCATGCTTCCCTCAACTAGATCTGGTGCTTCTATGGACCACTCATTTCACATGGGACTCCTGAACACTGTGAAGACCAGGCCAGACTGTCTGGCTCCCCACCATAGCTCCAGCACCAGCACAGCATCTGGTACACAGAAGGTGCTCAAGAAATATTTGCTAACTGAATGAAAGCAACTTCGTATTTTTAATTTCTATTAGTCCGACCTTGTCTCTTGTACTTGGATGAGGAAATTGAGGACACACTGAGCAAATGAGCCAAGACTGGAGCAAAACTCATACACCATGTGACAGAATCATGACCCCCAAATTTTCTGACAGACTAGAACTGGAATTAACAAAATGAGTTTGACAGGAAATAATGTAGAGGATTGTATTTGGTTTACAAAACCCACCCACTACTCTAGAACGCTAGAGGGTAGACCATGGTGGAGACAGATTACGTGAGAAAGATTTTGGTCTTTCTGTTGACACCATGTTCACCAAGAAAGTCAAACCAATCTCAGATAGCTTGAATAAATATGCTGTTCAGAAAAGGTGCTATCTGTCTTACTGTTTAGTTTACACTTCAAAAGGGACAATGAAAACAGGAATTCTAAGAAACTTGCTTACCTGCTCTCTAAACTTCATTTTCATCATCTTTAAAATGTGTACCTGCCTTCTAGAGTTGTAAGCGTTAAATAATTTGATAATTTTATTATTTTCATTGGCAAGAAACAATTGAAGGAGGTGAAATATTTTTAAAAAGTAAAGAATTGAGTCAGAAGATGAGACATGACTGATTGTCTCCTTTGAAGTTTTCTTAAATGAGAAAGAGATTAAGTTTCATCTTTATCATCTAAGATGGCAGAACTACTATCGAAGAACGAAAGACATCAAAACAGGCAGATCTGAGCTTGACTTAGGGAAACACATTCTAACAGCTAAAGCTATTCAAAGGTAAAATGATATGTGTTAGGAGATGATATATGTCTAGGTATTCAAGCTCAGGATAGGCGCTGACCTGGTGAATCAGGCAGGATAATGCCTCATGGCCTTCCATCATAGGTTCCATTTGGGCCTGGTGTGTGTCTCTATCATCTATCAATATCTGACCCCAGTCCATAAAACATATCATTTCTTGTTATCCTCACAGTAACCCAATGGAATAAAAATCAATCTCTTTTACAGAAAAGTTGGAGAAATTTAATACCATGTTCAAGACTGCATACTGCATAAATTGCCAAGTAAATTTTGGATGCAGGTCTGGTGGACTCAGAAGCCCCTGCTTTTTCCAGCATGGCCTTGCTTCCAGCCCAATCCCTTGGGGATTTTGTGTGCTGTATAAAATGGAGTCAGGGGCAGTAGAGGCACAGTGGAGGGCTACAGACCAGGAATCTGACTGCATGGCCAGATTCGGCTGACATTTTGACTGACAGGCATAGTGCTTTAACAATGTTTGATAATTAGAGGATTTCACATTAAAAAAAATTGATTTCCTGCTATCTTTAAAATTCAGAAACTCTAGCTATAGTGGGCCATATTCCTACTTAACAACAACTGACTGCAGCAAGCAGGAAGCTGCCACTTTCAGACCTGACCCCCATATACTCAACTGCCACCACTCCTGGCATCTTCTGTTACTCCAGTCTTTTGCCTTCCTCCCCCAGTCCCAGAGAGATGTCAGTGTGCTACTCCTAGTGTGACGTTCCACCTGAATGCATAAGAAACTAAGTTTGGGAATAGGGAAGAGCCTGTTGCATTTTCTAGATGAGAAATTGGGGCCCAGAGAGTCCCTGGTGGTACAGGTCATCTGTGCAGGACCACAGCACAACCCTGGCTCCTGATAGCCCACTGCCCAGGACTCTGGAGGGAATGTTCTTCAGATGGGAGTTACTGAGGCTGCTGTCCAGGGGAACCCATGTCTAGGGTGAAGAGAAGTTTGACTGAGCACCCCCTACACTTGAGGGTGGCTGTACCCTTGGAAAGAATTTCATCTCTTGTCTCTGTAATTAAACAGGACTTTCTCTGGTTTGGCTGCTGTTGGTTCTGAAGTGGTTATCACTGAGAGCCCTATAGCATCCCCACTACCGTATTAGCAGAGGGAGTTCAGTACAGGCTCCAATGACGCAAGTGTGATTTGAGTAGCAAGAGTTACTTATCAGTCTGTTTTTCATACATCTAAGTTCTGAAGGGAGATCCCATATTACCCCTGTTTCTGTGCCACCATTTCGCCTACTGATGTGATATTGAAGTGTAATTGCGACTCCTGAGTCATTTGGGGATTGGAGGCAGAGGGACCAAGGCCAAATTTTGGGTTAGTGGGGACAGTGGTGCAGGATCAGGAGGATGGAATTGCATTTTGGCTCAGTCATTATTTTTTTCCCTGAGCTTGTTTGGAGGTCTCTCCCCTTCTCTGGGCCTGTTTCCTCTTTGATGTGAGAGGAAGTGTTAGGATATACTAGAAATCCCTTCACAATTTTTTGATTCAGAAGCAGAGCTAGGATTACTAGATGACTAAAACTCTTGTCGGAAGAAGAGTTACATCGATCATCAAAGCTCCTTGTTTTATCCTTTCCTTTATCCTTCATTTATGTTTTTTCTCTCCTTTCCTCCTACCCCTCTCTTCCCTGTGATTATTCTCTTTGTCTTTCTGTTTCTTCTGAGATGCTTCAGTAGGTCAAGGTGAAGATCTGACTAAGGTCATTCATCAGGTGAACAAGATGCAGAAATCAAACAGCCACTTCTGGGTGAATACCCAGTGAGCACAAGACCTCCTTGGCCTTCAGGGATCTTACAGCCTAGTCAACCTTACCCTCCACCCAAAACTCAGCTCCTGTTTAGATCTTAGTTGTCAAAACTTTGAATGATGTTTCTTTCCTTCTTCAAAGGAATCAAAATGAAATTTCTTTGTGTGGGAGATGTGCACTAGACAACAAAGATCTTGAGTTTATGGACTGTGCCTTATGCAGAGTGCTGGGTATATAATATTCCTAATTTCATCATTTTTTTTCTTGCTTCATCTGGTATCTTCTCCATAAGATCAGTTGATTGTGCGCCTGCCATGTGCTCAAACTGTGAAGGACATTAAGGTAATTGATTAGTCTGATGATCACGAGGGAGAAAAAATAAACAGTTCCCTTCTCTTTAGTTCTTTTGACTTTTCTTATTCAAGCTACTGTGATGCATGCCAATGGGGCTTCAAAATGAGATAGAGCAAAGTCACATGTCTCTGCTGAAGAAAGGTAGGTAGTCAGGAAGAGCTATTTTAGAAAGAGGCATTTTTTATTTTGTACCATACCACAAAAATAATGTATTTTTAAAGTTTTGGTTTTAGGATGTTACCTTGAATCTGGAGCACAAACTTTTCTCTACTTACCTTGCTCTATTAGAATATGAGTATAATTTCTGTTAGAGGGTAGAAACTAGCAGGTGAAATTTCAAAGTATTTATTATTTGTGAGTCCAGAGAGTGACCCACCACTAGTGATGACAGTGACTATTTGGGTTGGTGGTAAATTACAGCTAAAGTTTAATGATACTCACTGGGATAATCAGAATTACTTACTAGGAAATAATTCTGTACTCTGTGTGGTCTATAATACTCAGACACATCAATAACTTCCCATTAAATGAAGGTAGACTTATTTCTCTAGGCTCCCTCCTCAGCTGGGTCTGCCAGGTGGAAATGAAGGATATATTTACAAGGATGGCTTTGTCAAAGGGGAAAATCCCACATTTTTTGTGAGTAGTCCACTTAGGTGCAAAGTAGAGTGGAAGAGAAAGGTTCTAAGGACCCATAGGGATTGAGATGATACTAGATGATCTCCAGGAACTATTTAAGCTCAGAAGACTGTGGGTCACCATTTCTAAGATAGAACCCAAAATTGCCTTTCTTTAAAACAATTTCTTTGATCCACATACCATATAATTCACCCATTTAAAGTATACAATTTAATGATTTTTAGCATATTGACAGAAATGTATAATAATGACTAGTCAAGTTTCAGAACATTTCATTATCTTAGAAAAGATCTCTATACTCTTTAGCTATGACCCATATTCCCCATCCCTCCCCAGGTCTAAGCAACCACTAATCTACTTTCTGTCCCTATAGATTTCTGCCTATTCTGGATATTTCATATAAACAGAAAAATAAAATTCATGGTATTTTTAGACTGACTGCTTTCACTCAGGTTAATGTTTCAAGATTCTGCCAAGTTGTAGCATTCATCTGTTCTTTATTTCTTTTTATTGTCAAATAATATTCCACTATATGGATCTACTACATTTTAACTATTCGTTTATCAATACGTACATATTTGAGTGTTTTGCTGCAATAAATATTTGTTATAAAAATGTATGCGTGGATATAAATGTTTATTCTCACCTTGGGTAGGAGTTCCTACGCCCTATGGTAACTATTTGTTTAGCTATTTGAAGAACTGCCAGGTTGTTTTCCAAAGTGGTTGCACCATTTTACTTTCCTACAAGCAATACATATAGGTTTCAATTTCTCCAAATCTTCACAAAAACTTGTTGTGTCTTTTTTATTATACCCACACTAGTGGGTATGAAGTGATTTTCATTGTGGTTTTGTTTTGTGTTTTCTGATGCCTAGTGATGTTGAGCATGTTTGCATGTGCTTATATATAACTGTGTAAATGCCTATTTATATGCCCTTTCCCTTTTCTTTCTTTTTTTTTTCTTAAAGGAAAGATACAGGCAGGAATGAAGGCAAGTAGACAGAGAGGCAGGAAGAGAGAGAAGGAAAAAGCATTTTATTTATTGTTATTTAGCTATTCATCTTGTTTGTTCCCAACCTCCTAACTCCTCATCCCTTCCATTGGGTCTCAAACCTGGGTCCTTGGGATGTCTGCGGACTATGTCCAGTGGCCTTACCCAGTACGCCGCCAGGGTATGTCCCCTTTCCATTCTTTATTATTGAGCTGTAAAAGCTCTTCCTTTTAAAAATTACTATATATTTATGTATTTCATATAATCATGTTATAAATATATATTCTAGAAATATAATGTACAGACATGTATTATAGATACATGTATGCATATCTGGATTTTAATATATTCTACATATATAATATTTATATATTTTAGATACAAGTCCCTTATCAGATATATATTTTGCAAAGATTTTTTCTTCTGTGGGTTCTCTTTTCACTACCTTGATATTATTCTTTGAAGCACAGAAGTTTTGAAATTACGACGTTTAATTGCTCTACATTTTTCTTCTGTTACGTGTGCTTTTGGTTTCATATATGAGTCCAGTGTCAACTGTGAAATCATAAAGACTTACCTGTAAGACTTACCTTTAAAGATTTTTACAACTTTAGGTGTTACATTTAGTTCTTTGATCCATTTTGAATTAATTTTTGTGCCTGGTATGGTTAAAGTCCAAGTCTACTCTTCGCATGTGGAGTTGCTCCAGCATCATTCATTGAAAAGATTACTATTTTCCTGTTGAATGATCTTGACACTTTTGTTGAAAATCAATTGACCTTAGACACCTGAGCTTATTTCTAGTCTCTCAGTTCGACTTCACTGATTTATAATGTCTGTGTATGCCACTGCTACACTGTCTTCATCTCTGTTGTTTGTAGTTTTAGTTGTAACTTTTGAAATCAAGAGGTGTAAGTCTTCCAACTTTGTTCTTTCTTCAACATTGTTTTGGCTATTCTGGGTCCCTTGCAATTCCATATGAATTTTAGCACCAGTTTGCTAATTTCTACAAAGAAGTCGGTTGGGATTCTGGTAGAGATTGTTTTTAATCTGTAGATCAATCTGAGGAGCATTGCCCTCTAAATAATTTTTCCTTCCAAATCATGACTTTTTTATTTAAAAATTATTTTATTTTTATTGAAGGAATATGTATTTAGATCTATAATTTCTTTCCACAATGCTTTTGTAGTTTTGAAAGTAAAAGTTTTACACTTTTGTTAAAAAAATTTGATTACTTCCTTTTGAATCTGGATGCTTTTCATTTCTTTTTTTGCCTAATTGCACAGACTAGACCCTCTAATGCAACGGTGAACAGAAATTGTAAGAGTGGACAATATGATCTTCTTTCTAATCATTGCAGGAGGAAGGCGTTCAGTATTTCACTATTAAGTATTTTCATTTTAGTTTTTTTTTTCGTAGATCTCTTTACTATGTTGAGGAACAAGTCCTAGTTTATTGAATGTTTTTATGATGGAGGGAATTTGGATTTTGTCAAGTGCATTTTTTTGGATCTATTAAGATTCTCAGGTGGTTTTGTTTTATCGATATGGTGTATTAGTTACCTCATTGATTTTTTTAATATTAAAGCAATCTTGCATTCCTGGAATGAATCTCATTCAATCATAGTGTTAATTCTCTCTCTCTCTCTCTGTCTATATAAATACATATATGTGTATATATGTGTGTGTTTATGTATATTCAGTTTACTAGTATTTTGTTGAGTTTCTTTTGCATTGACATTTATAGAGAACATTGATCTGTAGTTTCTTTGTGATGTCTTTGGTTTTGATGTCAGGGTAATACTGGCCTCAGAATTAATTTGTAAGTTTTCTCTTCTGTTCTATTTTTTAGAAAAGTTTGTGAAGAATTAGTACAAACTATTCAAATATTTGATAGAATTTATTGGCCATCTGGACCAGCTTTTCTTCACTGCTAGTGTTTTGATTTCTAATTCAATCTCTTTATTTACTATAAGAATATTTAGGTTATCTGTTTCTTGTTGAGTTGACTTTATTATTCTCTGTCTTTCTAGAAACTTTTCCATTTCACCTGTTATCTAATTTGTTGGGAAATAAGTATAATTCCTTTATAATGGTTTTTTTATTTTAGTAATGTCAGTAGTTTGCCATTAATTTATCTTCTATTTTTTCTTGACTTCTCTGACTAAATATCAGCTGTGTTCATCTTTTCTAAAAACAAGTTTTTGGTTTCATGGAATTTTGTCTTATTTTTTTTCTGTTCTCTATTTCACTCATTTCCATTATAAGTTTTATTATTTTCTCTCCTTACTCCTTTTAGGTTTAGTTTGTCATTCATAACCCAGAGTTCTCAGATGCAAAATTAGGCTATTACTCTTTCTCCTTTTCAATATAGGCAGCTGTAAATCTTCCTTTAAACATTGTTTTAGCTCCATTCATAAGTTTGGGTATGTCATATCTTCATTTTCATTCACTTCAAATTATTTTCTAATTTCCCCTTTTCTCTCTTTAATTCAATATTTAGAAGTTTTTGTTTAATTTCCACATATTTGTCAGTTTTCCAAGTTTCTTTCTGCTACTGATTTCTAATTTTATTTCACACTAATCAAAAGAACACACTTGTATTATTTCTGTCCTTTTAAACTTATTGAGGTTTGTTTAATGACTTAGCATATGGTCTATCCTGGAAAATGTTCCATGTACACTTGAAAAGAATATATATCCTGTGGTGATGGACGGAGAATCCTATAGATGTCGTTAGGTCTAATTGGTTTAATAATGCTATTCAGGTTCTCTGTTTCCTTCTGATCTTCTGGTTAGTTGTTCTATTCATTTTTGAAGGTGAGATATTGAAATCTTTATTTATCATTGTTGAATTATATGTTTCTCACTTTATTTCAGTCAGTTTCTGTTTCATGTATTTTGGTGCTCCGCTGTTATTTACATGTATGTTTTTAATTGTAATATTTTCCTGATGTATTGACCCTATTATTATTATAAAATTCCCCCTTTTTAATCTCTAGCAGTAGTTCTTATTTTATTCTACATTATATTTTACTATAGCTACTTCAGTTTTCTTGTGGTTGCTCCATGTCTTTTGAATTCTGTCTCTGATGGGCAGTGTAAATCTGTGAAGAAATGGCCTTTTGCCTCTTTTCCTTTTTTTTTTTTTGTTCGTATTGCAAATGAACTACTTCAATCACATTCACCTTGGGTACTAGGTATGTGCCACAATATGAAGACCTGTGTAATGTGAAAAATTCTTGAATAGTTAGAACACTTTTTGTGGGATTGATTAATTTCTTATTCTTTTTATTTCATTCTCAAAAAACTACAATATCATATTCTCCTTTAAAATAACTAGGAGTCCTCATGACCAGAACTTAGAGGTAAGGCAAATGAAGTTAAGTGGAAAGGAATTCAGGAAAATGTTCCCCAAAAGTTGCAGGAATAAACAAATACTAAGAAATACGATGTTCACTTCTGAGTCCCAGTTCAAGTCAGAAAAGCTCTGTAAAGTCTTTGGGTGGCTCATTGGCCTTGAACCTAGTGAAACAGCATCCTAGATGATACCAGTGGGAAATTGAATGGAAAGAGGATGGCATGTTAGGGCCTCTATATTTGGGTGCCTTAATGTGCCAGTGATTACAGATTTCAAAATGAAAAAACACATTTAAAAAGTAGATGTAATCCCATTCTGAACAAGGGTGACCGTTTGATCTTCCCGTGTCTGAGCCACTTGCCCTGAAGGATGACAGCCCAGACACTCCCAAAGGAGGAGTAAAGCCTCATATTATGTGCCGGTTTCCTGTCACTGCTTTGAGCTTTAAGGGTTCAGAGAGGGGAGGGTAGTGTGACCTCTACCTAGCTGTGTGCTGGCAGAGTCTCTGGTGACACTGTGTCTGCACCGCAGGTACCCCCGCAATCTTTAGAGCAGCTCTTCCTTACTCTTTCAACAACAAGCCAATTTGGCCTCAGGAAACCACTCTGCACTGCCGGCTGGGTTTGGAAGTCATTTTTAATTTTGTGACAAAGACAAATGTGTCCTATGGGAGTAGTAAGTGGTTTTACTGGTGATATTAATGGAACCTGACCTCTTCTGTATCTATGGTCCTACAAAACAAAAAATGTTTGTATAATGTGTCAAGTAATCGCATTCTTAGCCCTTCCTTGAAGCAAATTGTAGAGGAAATATACTATTAATAAGCCCAGAGAATATTGTGTGTGTGTGCACGCCTGTAGTCATAAACTCATTTGCAAATCCAAAAATGTATTTATATTGTCACTATCACTATGATACAAATGATTTTGAGTGGTTTTGGGATGGACATCTGCCATTGAAGATCTGGCATCTTTGAACAGAACTGTAATGAGTCCAGTGCTGAAACTGGTATTGGCTTTTAAAAGATAATAGCTGTAGTAAAATTCAAGAGTTTGGAGATCCAAAGTGACAAAGTAAAAGGAGAAATTCAGAGGCACAGTGATGCAAATTCAAAGGCACTCTTCTATTTTCATTTGCAATTGGCATTCATTAGCCTAGAAATGGCTACATTGATATTTACTATTTCCTGCAAGAACTTTTTTATGCCAGTGTCCTTTGTTGAAAATTGTTACTTAAGGAGATAGTAAATTAAATGTGAAGGATTTACAGTTTAGTTACATGAATTAAGCCATTTCCTGGTGTTTGTGTTTACCTTGAGACTCACAAAAGAGACAAAAATATAGACTCACAGGGGGAAGGAAAGGAACTGATCAAATCCCAATAGTCCCTGCTTGAATGTCTAGCTCAGCAGCTTTACTTAGGGGAGGAATTTCGTGCTGATAAGTGAATCTTTGTCTCTGTATAATTAACTTTTCCTCTCTTTATCTGCTACTACACCCATAGAGCTTTTCTAACCCATTAACTGTGATAGTTAATATCCAATTATATTGGACAAAACTGAAGTAAATCAAATGCAAAATTAATAGTTTTCCTTCAATAAAAATTAAATGTTTTATAATTTGAGATTTAAATTCAGTAATTAAAAATGCTAATATAAAACAATACACAATCTTTCTAGAAAATCTGACAAATACAGGAAAAGATAAACAAAATAACAATAACCCATAAAGCTACTACTCAAAGATAATATTTGTTAATATTTTAGTGTATTCATTTTCTTTTTTTTAAATGCCATTATGTGATCACAGTTAAGATCATGAGGATAATTGTGGTTTTAATGTATCTTAACATCCTCCCTCCCTAAGTTCAACTCCCATAATAATAATAAGAAGAAAATGAACAGTTAACCAATACTGTTCTCTACCAGGCACCATTCTAAGTGTGTGTGTGTGTGTGTGTGTGTGTGTGTGTGTGTGTGTGTGTGTGTAATCATTCATTCATGGAGTCCTCACAACAACCCTTTGAAGTAACTTTTAAACATGAAGCATAGAAGGTCAAATGCTTTGTCCAGGGTCTCCCAAAGCCAGAATTCAAACCCAGATTAAAAAGTGTATACTCTTAACCACCATGATCTGTGGCCTCCCTCTGCCTCAATAAGTCTTACAACAGCCTGTCCCAGAGCCTGCTCTCACAACCCATCCTTTGATGATTGTTTTCTCAAATTTCCTCTAATAGTAGACAGTCTGATATGGCACATACTTTCCCCATTGGACTTGTGAAAGTCAGCCTTAGTCTCTGAAAAACAGTTGTCAGCAACAGCCCCTCCGATGCGGGACCTCAAAAGAATGAAGTCAGATCCAGCCATCAGGGTGATCCAGGAATAGAGCCCTGGTTTGGAGGTCAGGAGAAACTGGCCTGTGGGCCTGGCGCTGCTCACATCTAGACAACTCACTTCACCCATTTGCATCCGTTTTCTCATCTGTAAAATGATGGAATTGGAAGTCATTCATTTATTCATTCATCCATTTATTCTTTATTACATTTATTCATTCAGTATACTTTAGACAGAGATGAATGTGATCTATTTCCTTTCCTTGAAGTATTCATCATCCAATGTGTGACTAGAGAAATAAACTCCAGCTCAGTGTATAGTGTTATAGATGTTGTAATAGCAGAATGCCGAGGATATTAGGAAAGTTGGACTGGAGTGGAGAAGGATATAAGAAGGAAGGGATCGACCTACCAGAGGACAAACAGGAATTATTTAGGTGTCTAGGGGCATACAAGATGAGCTGTGTGATGAAGTTTCTCTAGAAATCTTTAGCAATCTACAGGAATCTACCTTTGGGGTTTTTGTTTTGTTTTGTTTTGTTTTGTTTTTTTGCCTTAAAACTACAGACATATTTTTTCTCACATTCTAGAAACTGGACATTGGAAATTAAAATGTTGGTAGTGTTGTGCTACCTCTGAAAACGGTAGGGGAATGCTTCCTCGCTTTTCCTACCTTGTGATTGTTGCTGAGATCCTTGGCGTCCCTGAACTCACAATTGTATCTCTCCAGTCCCTGTCCCTGCCTTTGACTTCACATGAGCTTCTCCCCTGGATGTCTGTCTTCACATGGACATCTTATTACAAGGACACCAGTTATCTTGGATTAGGAGCCCACTCTATTAAACTGAAGTAATTACATCAACTATGACCCTATTTGACCCAAATAAGGTTACCTTCTGAAGTACTGGGGCTTAAGACTTGAACATATCATAATGGGGAGGGGACACAGTTCAACCCCTGACAGTATCTCTCTGTAGCCACCATTTACTCCAGGTAACCGTCTACTAAATGTTCCACTTTATTTTCCATTCAGCATCCACACTTCCTAAACTGCAGCAAGCAGGTGAGGGCCAGGTTGATTCTTTCATGATCAGATGGAAAGAATTAACGGGAGTTTTTTCATCTGGGCCTCCAAGTCTGGAGCCAAGGGGAGAGGATGAGATCACAGTAACTACTGAAAGAAAAAGTGGTGGCCTGAGGATGTCAAAGGATTCCTGGGGCAAGGCCATGGTAGGCTGGGATAATGTTTCTAAAAGGATCTGATGTCATTCTGATCCCAGAGGAATTTACAAATATGCTGAACAGGTAGCTTGGATCCTTCTGGCCTCTGAAACTGGCCAAATACCATACTTTTAAAGGATTGTATCTTGGTGATGATTTAAAGCATTTCCAGGACATCTTTGCTCACATTTGCGCTTGCTTTGGTATTAGTAGGTAAGCTAATAAGCAGGTATACCAAAGAAACAGACATAATACATAAATAAAATCACCGCAGTATTTTGGGCTGCTTCTCCAGCCTTTTTGCCTCCCTACAGGTAGCTGAGACCCTCTCCTTCATTATTAGTCTGCTGGGAAAGGTCTACAGAACCTTTAAGTCATGCTTCTGTCATTCACATGGTAATCCTCTCTCCAATTTAACACCTCTGCATCACCTCTCTCTGGTATCACCTGTGCTCCAAAAACTGCTGACCATTTCACCTACCGCCCTTTGACTTACAAAGGCTCTGGAGGGCGCTTCCTGGGGCATTTAGCATAGCTGTGGGAAGAAGTTTATGCAGAATATTCTCCTTTCTCCTTCCTGGCATTTTTATGGCTTTTTCCTATAGTGCTTTAACCACTCCTACCCCCCATATCACAATTGCATATTAGGATTTGGCAATCTGCTCAAAGGCCAAGACCTGAATAATGAATTAGGTTGAGTGGAGAAACATTCTTTTTCTAGACAGAAGCACAGAGGGCCAAATTCAGAGACAAGAAAGTGAATTTATGGGTTGCACTAATGGAGATGGTGTAATTGCTGGTGCCTGTATCCTCTCACCAGCTACAGTGTCTGGATGTTTGTAGTTCATTTTTTTTTTTTTTTTTTTTTCTTCTCATTCAGATACAGGTAGACCTTTCATAGAGATGCACAGTGAACTACCTGAAATGATATATATGACTGAAGGAAGGGAGCTCATCATTCCCTGCCGGGTTACATCACCAAACATCACTGTTACTTTAAAAAAGGTAAAACTGAGCAATGCTACACGCAAAATAGCTGCTGCAGCTGTGCATAATACAATTTTAATCATTTCTCTCTCTGGAATCATTTTCTCATAGACACTTGGGTTTCTCAATGAACTTTACTATAACGTCCTTTTATAAAGTATAAGTACTAGTACTTAAATGAACTAAAACGATAATGTAAGTATAAATCTCTGTGAATCATCAAAGAAGCTAAATCAAGAACATTTTTATATATTGCCAGAAATCTAAATCTCCGCAAATATGAGACAAATCCATTCTATTGCTAAAAAAAAGTAATAGTTTGACAGAGAGTGGTTTATCCAGATTTTTTCTAAAGACAGCTGTCAGGCAGAATGCCTGTTGCCTGAGTCTGCAGGCATTTAAGATCTCGTTTAGTGCCTGCAGAGCTTCTAGCTTGAAGCCACTGCCTTGGTTTGAGTTGAGAGGCTCCTGGGAACGAAAGGCTTATTTCCTGCTGGGCATCCAGACTTAGCCTGTGGGTGAGGAGCAGAAAGCAATAAATAATAACTTCATATTATGTTGTAAATTGTGCTTGTGGAGAGTGAAAGATTCAGTGTAGAATCTAACGAAGACAGACACTCCAGTGTGACATTCCAGCTAACTCATCAACAGAAAGAGTTCAGGAGTATACGAAGACTAGGAATTGGATAAAAACACTCTAACTGGAAATTGTAGTGAATCTGGATCCCTCAGAGCTTTTAAAAGGAAAAGGCTGTTCCAAGGACACTGCCCTTTACAGTGTAGCTACTCAGGAAGTGCTTGGTGGTGAGGATAGACAATTTGGAAAAGTATAGAGTGATTTCACTGTTACCTGTGGACCCTAAACCCTAAAATATATGAAGGTCTTTCCCTGTTGTCTTCCCTTTACATTAACTTTCCTCTGTTTTTAGCTTCATTTAAACCCTCAGTATAGTCCATGAGAGAGGGGTTGGGTTTCCATGACACCTGTATCATCACCAGGGAATACAAAATCATTTATCCTGTGGAACTGCTACAGGAGTCTAACTCAACTGATGAAAATAAAAACAGATTTCCAGAGAGGGGCTTCCTGAGGTGTCCTGGGCATGGAAATGGAGACTTTGACTTCTCCTTCGGTGAACTTGCCATTCTTGTTATTGGTCTCATGTGTGTAGAAGGAAGACCAGAGTGGTTAAGAGCAGAGACTGGTGCCACTCTGCTGGCTGTATTCTTACCACCTCCCCCCACCCACCTACCTGCTGGGCAAAACTAGTAAGTTCTCTAGCCTCATTCCACTTCAGTTTCCCCATTTGAGAGGTAGGGGTGATCTCAGCGGCCACTCACATCACATGGTTCTTAGGAGGGTAATCATGTGATTTATGGAAAGCACCTAAAATAGCACCTACAAAAAGTGAGCCCTACTGAAGGCTTAGCTGCTGTACTGTTGTTATATTTTAACACCCAACACTTGATCTATTATCAAGTCATTTTTTTCAATAGCATAGCATCACTCTTCTTGCTGTGAGATAATTGTTGTTTGATTCCTATGGAACCAACTATGGGGATATGGAACTTCTTTGATATGCAAGTACCTTGCCTTTTTGTCCTAATGCAGATCACTTGTCTGTTGAAGGAGCATTAAAAATATTCTCACCAGTAAAATTTTTGGGAGGAAAGCCTATTTACTCTGTTTTTAGATCTATAGTGGAAAAGAAGAAGAAAATTCTAATGGGGGTTTTAGTTTGGCATGCAGATATAACATTCTAACCTATTACATATGTGCGCTGACATGAAATGAATCTAAGATTGTCCCCTTTCATTTCTTTCATTATTCCTTTTCTTCTAATTTACTGAGCCTGCTTTGGCAGAGCCATTGTCAGCTGGGGACAGGCCTCCCTGCACATTCCTCTCTTTCGAGGCTGCCCATCTGTCTGCCTCTTTATGCCACATGCAGGGATTGCTGCAACGGATGAGCTTCATAGTCTTTGATATTTCAGTTCTTGTCAGCTAGAAATAAAGTTAATTTGTCAGTGAAATACTAATAGTGGCGGTAATGGATAGATTAGAGTAGAAGAAGCACTTTAGAGGAGATTTTCATGTATTTTTAAGTTGTGATGAGGAAGTTCATGAGAAATATTTTCCTTAAGATTCAGCACATGCTTGTTTTCACATATTTTCAAAGCTTCAAGATCTCAATTCCTGATTGAAAATTTTCTGAGTTTTTCCATTAAGGGTTTGCACTAAATTAGAAGAGAAAGCTTTGTCTTCACTAACTGCTGCATGTTCTTAAATTTACTTATAGAATCCTGATTGACTAAAACATGAAATCAATCCTTCAGTTGTTTTCAGTTCTTAACCAACCGATTGCAGTTTATTTCCAACCCAAGTAACACCCTGGTAACAAGTACAATACACACATTCACTGGAAGAGAAGCTCAAGTGACATTTGGAATAGAAATTTTTGTCATAGGGTCACAAATCCCAGCCAAATTAGCTCCAAGAAATGATCAGTGGATAGAGTAGTGTTTGGAATACTTTTTAGAAGAAGATAGAAAAATTTTGAAACTTCTTTATAGCAATTTGTCACTTCCTTTTTAAATCCATTGTGGGAAAGTAATCCAATTTTATTTTTGCTCTACCTGGAGATAAGTAATAGTAGCACTGTGAAGATGGGCTGGCAACTCGGCCTCAGGAGAACTGAGCTGGGCCACACAAGGGAGCAATGATGCTTTATACGGGTAGATCATTTTATTGTAGTCTTTAAAAATTAAGTCCTTGACATCTAGAAGAAGCCAAAGGGGAGACTCGAACCATGGATTCTTTTCTTCCTTTTGGATTCACTGTGTTTGGGAATACTTCTAAGAATGTGGGAGCACTTCATTCAAACAGTGTCTCTGGCCTCCTCACATTTGTAGCTGTCTTCACTGTCCATGGCTTAGCTTCTAGAGGCAGAGTCGATATCCTCAGCCTTCTTAGAATGATGACCCTGGTGAATCCTCCTGGAGGGCATGGAGTGATGCATAGTCCCTTTAAGATAGCCACCTCTTTAGTAAACCATGCAAAATGGGAGGACAAATCATATGGCTTGTTAAAAGCTCCAGCTAATATAATGATACTCATGACGATAACTGGCAGTCCCCATGAAAATAATAGTAATTGGCTTCTCTGTTGACTATCAGGCCAGTTAATTACAAAGATTCTCAGAGGCCAGAGGCCAAAGAGATATGGGCTTCCAGTAGAAGTCTGATGTGACAATGAGGTCTGTCCTAGCTGGGTAACCTTGCTAAGGCTGATAATTAAGGATCATAATCACTACATAATAAGTGTATCTATATTGCTACATGCAAACAAAATGAAATCAGTTATAACGAATTAGAATGTTTACCTAATTCTCATTTCAGATGAAAAACTATGTCTTAACCGACTATTAGTGAAACAGTGTTAATATGATTTTGTTAAAGCATGTTTCTTCCTTTCCAGTTTCCACTCGATACTCTGATCCCGGATGGAAAAAGAATAACCTGGGACAGTAAAGAGGGCTTTATAATATCAAATGCAACATACAAAGAAATAGGGCTTCTGACCTGTGAAACAACAGTCAATGGACATTTGTATAAGACAAATTATCTCACATTTCGACAAAGTAAGTGATGTTTCAAAGGCTTGACTATAAGCCAAAATGCTCAAAGGTTAATGAAGTTAACTGCTTAATGAAGTCTATTTTTTTAATGTTATTTCTTATGCTTGCAGCCAATACAATCACAGATGTCCAAATAAGCACACCAAACCCCACCAAATTGCTTAGAGGCCAGACTCTTACCCTCAACTGTACTGCTATCACTCCCTTGAACACAAGAGTTCAAATGACCTGGACTTACCCTGGTGAAGTGAGTGCCCCATTTTTCTATTTCTTCTGTAGGACAGTATTTATTTTTAGCAAGTAAAATACCAATGAGTTCTTGAGGTGGGAAAAATCAGAATATTCTGGCTTCTATGTCAGTTAGTGGATGAAAAGCTTTGAGTTTGGGTTTGGTTTGGGTATTTTTCCATTCCTGGCCTCTAAAGAGTGATATGCTTAGATATGGCCTTTTGATGTCTGGAAGTTTTGTTTTGAAATGTATAGGCTGGTATGTCTATTGCATGATTCTGGTTGGAAAAAGGAATTGTTTCATCCTTGGAAGCTATTTTGTAGGATTTAGAGATGAGAGAGAAATTTATCACTAAATGCCAGGCAGGATGTCTTTTACAGCAATAACAGCAGCAGAATTGTCAGTGCATCAGGGAAGATAGAGCAGGCAATCAGGCCCCTGAGCATGTCTGGAAGAGCAGCCATCCAGTATTCCAACCAGTGTTCCATTTGTGCAAGTGTTAAAGGAGCAGTTCTCTTCTCTAGAGACATGAGTCAAATGAAGACTGAGTTAAGTTCCTTTATTCAAACTGAACGTCCTTACAATCATTATTTTTTAAATATATAGATGAGGAATCTATGATAACCTGTTTGAAAAGTTTGACAGTAGTTCCAGTCCTGATTTCTCATGTATCAGTTTGATTATGTGACATATCCCAAGGACATTTGTTGTCATTCAGATTGCTCAATCAAAAGTTAATTTAGGATTAAAATATGTATAAAAAGTTAATGAATTAGCCTCAATTAATTACTGTTTTTCATATATTTCTTGCCATGGAAATAGAATAATTTAGCAACAAAAAGTATAACAAGTGCTCTGTAAGAAAACATTGAGGACTCATCAGTCATGAATCTACTTTCTAGGAAGTGTTATTTCATTCAGATAAAAATGTTATGACATAGCAATATTTTCTCCATTTTGATGGAATTAAATATTCTCAATAAATGCCAAGAGGGAAAAATCTTTTACCTTATTAATGTTGCTGCTATAAAAGCATCATAATACATCTGTTGGATGCCAATAATCTCCTACAATTATACTGTTTAATAGAACTTTCTGTGTTGGAAATATTCTATCTTTGCTGTCCCATACAGTAATTACAGACACATGTGGCTAGTAAGCTTTTGGAATGTGACCAATGTGACTGAGGAGCTGAATTTTATGTATTATTTATTTACTTCTTTAAAGAAAAGGTGCAAGTAGGAATGAAGGCAGGTAGGCAGTTAGGCAGGAAGAGAGAAGAGGAAGAAGCGTTTTATTTATTTTATTTAAATTGTTTGTATTGATTGTTTCCCTGGACCCCAAATCCTGAACCAGGGACCTTGGAATGTATGTTGACTATTCCCTGTAAAATAAATTGCTGGGCCACCAGGGTGCACCTGAAGAAGTGAACTTTTTGCTTTGCCTACCTTTAAGTAACCACATGTGGCTGTTGCCTATAGTACTGGACAAAGCAGTTCTAAAACACAGGGTGAGTGTTTTTCAAGGCAGAAACAATACTGGGTTACTCAGACTTGAGAAGAAAAGGACTCTCAAAGGGAAAGGGAGTAGTAATACCTACACAAGTAGAGTTGCTGAAAATCTCTGAGTCATTATGTTAGGGGACTGATTTTCTGAATTTGATGGTAATAATGGACATTTTCTCTCTGGTTACTACTCAGCATGGAGAAAATGGTCTAAACATATGTCTGGTCCAACAGGGCAATAAAAGGACCGGTGGGTAAAATGTATTAAATATGGTGTGGAAGAGAAATTCAAGACCCCAAATCAATTCTGGACAACTTCCGAAGTCTTTTTCCCATGTACCCTCATGGGGAAGGATTGAATAGAGGAAATAACATTTATAAGTTATAAAATGTAATCTTTAAAAAAAAATAGGAAGAAACAATGAAAGGAAAAGACCATGTGATCTCGTCTTCTCAGGACCAGGAGCAAGTCACAATGTCCACTTTACCTTGTTAAATCTGGGGGCCTGCTCTTAGTCTCCCCCAAAGGAAATGTATGCTGATGCTTTCCAAGTGGTGGCTACATTTTGTGTCCCTAGATCTGTTTAGTGTGATTTAGCAAAATGGGGAAGCATTGCTCAAATATAGAAGTCATGAAACTAAGATTATTATACCTGAGTGAAGGTAGCTAGGAATTTTTTCATTCATTTCTAGTAAGGAAGCAAGAGGAAACTCACATGGTGAGTTATAAAGATAAATGTTGTCATTAAGCCAGACACTAATGATAATTGTTACCTGTGATTGTGTGTTATCTATGTCTAGAGAGCAGGTTACTGTTTAGAGAAGTGAGTATGTCAGAGGGAAGGCATTAGATTTGTGCTCTAGACCTAAGTTTCAGGCTTACATTGATTGGCTAGTGTTTCTGTCGCTTCTCTGTCTTCATCTGTCAAAATACAATAATCTTGCAAATCTCACAGAATTGCTGTTAGATAATGTTGTAAAAGTCCATTTAAAGAAAATGAAGTACTAAAAAAAATGCTACCGTGTTACTGATTCAAAACACATCTAGGCAGAGATGTAGTTTCCAAACATCCCTCTCTACCTGGGTTTTTATCCTAGCATGAAGTATTGATCTCAGTGATCTGAGAAATGCTCTCATTTTAAACATGAACGATCACTACTCCTACACTTGTTTCTTTCTAGGCAAATAAGAGAGCCTCTATTAGGCAACGGATTGACCAAAGCAATTCCCATGCCAATGTATTCTATAGTATTCTCATTATTAACAAAGTGCAGAAAGAAGACAAAGGACCCTACACTTGTCATGTGAGGAGTGGCCCATCCTACAAATCTGTTAACACCTCAGTGCATATATATGGTAAGCAACTCATGCTATGTGTTCTAATCATTATGACTTTGGGAGGAGTTTAGAAACAAATTTTCCTTTGGCCAAGAATTACACTGCCATGAAAGAATACAACTTTCTCCCAACTCTCCCCACCTGCCAAAAAGCAAATAACATGAAGTGCTCTTTAATACTTTTGAATTGGGGTGAATCTTCTCCATACAAGTTTATTGGGCTGATAATTCATTTAGGTTATATTATAATCGATATGAAATTTTCTATTGAATGGTCAATGCAAACAAGACAGAAAAAGATGAAAATTCTCAGGTGCTTCTATGATTTAGAGAAATAAAAAATAGGATGTGATAAATTATTTATAATATTGCTCTTTTATCCCTGGTTTTGCTCTTATAAAATCTTAGTATTGTTGCTAATTTTAAAAGGCAAATTCTGTGAAGAAAATACTTAAACTTTTTAGAATCTTTTAAAGTCTTATTTCATTCCACTGTTAAGGAGAAAAACAGTGTGAGGAGCAGAAACTACGGGGCAGTTCTATCAATGGGCTTTGATAATCTGTTGACCTTACCCAGTTTGATTTTTTTATATCAAATTAGTTTAGAGTAACTGAGCAACTTTTTCCCACCACATTCAAATTGACCAAGTAGGTTTTTAGAAACATTTAGAAACTTCTTAGGATGTTTCTATTTGTTATTTGTGATAGAGGTGTGTAAGATGCTTTACTTTCTGTGTCTGTCACCCTGTCACTGTTTTTATGTCCCTGGGATTTACAATCATTGGATTGAAAAGTATTTCACCAATTAGGGTTTTTTAAATTATTTATTGGTTGATCAATAGTTGGGCTCATTGATGGGCTTGATAATTGAGCTCTGCTTGTCAATTGGTGATTTCCTCCTTTAATGAGGTAATAGGTTATGGAGGGTGGAGGTTAAACGTAAGTATAGAATTATTCTAATGTATGTATCACTTCTCCTTTCAAAGATAAAGCATTCATCACTGTGAGACATCGAAAACAACAGGTGCTTGAAACAGTAGCTGGCAGGAGGTCTTACCGGCTATCTATGAAAGTGAAGGCATTTCCCTTGCCAGAAGTCGCATGGTAGGACCACACTTACTTTCATATCAGTTTAAAATATGCTTTGTAACTAGGAAGATGCAGCAGCTCAATAACTTGAATTCCTTAAAAAAAAGAAGAAGAAGAACTTATCAAGATAAGGTCCCCAGACAGCAGGAGAGATCTAAGAATGGTGTTGCTGTCTGGCCTGGAAGTAGGGTAGTAGGAAGATCTAAAACGGAAGGGAAGTAATGTAACAGGAGGGAGCAAGGGATGAGGATTTTTCCAATGCTCATTTTAGTTGAGTTATTTACTCACTCTGACTAGATTTATGCATCTCAAAATCTTCCTATGATGTCAACATCTTTTGACTGGCCTGTATTGGGCAATTACTAGGAAGCATCTTGAATATGTAGCATGCTCTATTAACCCTGAAGAAGTGGGCCCTTGTAATGAGGAAAATAATTCCTTTATTATCTGAAAATAATCCTTTTATACACAGTTGAGTGGAAAGATCCAATTTTGTTTCAAAATTAAACAAATATTAGTAGAGACAAGATTTATTCAGTTGCAAGGGTAGATAAATGAACCTGCTTGAACTAATTACTTTTTTTTGGCTCAAAGCTTGCAGAAATTCCTTCACCAATTGTTTTATACTACTGCATCACCTGATGTAAAACAATGTGATCTGTTTATAATCTATAGTCATTTTATTAAATCAATTTTAAGTGCCAATATCTTTGGCTCAAGTCATTACATTTAAAACAATAAGTATAGTACAAAACTGATTAGGAAAACAATCCATATAATATAGAAAGGGTGCCATTTTAGAATCTCCTCAGCTAGGACTTATGTTTATTTCAATATCATATGAGTGTAGTGTTTGTTTTCAGTTTCTTGGAACAGTTAATAGAGAATTAAAAGAAAATTACACTTTGTGCTATACCCCTTCATGTCATTGCAGTAGAAAAGAGATTTATTTCTTTTATTCATCTAAAAAGTTAATAGGAAATTCCCTGTGTGTACATTATTTCTTAACAGGAATTTAGTGATTCTCAGAGATCCCTTCCCTCTTTCATTGTCTGAGAGTATCCCCACCTATTAAACAGTGCTAAATTCTTCAGTAATTAAGTAGCAAGGACCTAAAAACTATTCAATCCATTGTCAAAAATACTTGGTATTACTTGCTGACTTGCTAATATGAAATAATTTAAAGTAATAGCAAGATGATATTTGTAATCACAAAGTAGAGCATAGTCATTTTAACTGCATTGAAACCGAGACCCACTAGTACTGAGAATTTGATTGCAGGACAGTGTGATATTTGCATGAATATGAACTAATACCATTCATAATATTAAATCTTATAGAACACAGTAACTTCTAACAGATTTCAAATTGCCTATTCAAAGAACTATGATTTAATGAAGTTAAGGAATTGTAAAGTTAAAAGATATTTTTAAGAAATTCTAGAATATTTGGAGAAATTGAGTCTCAAACAGATAAGTCTGTTCTGGGAACACACAGTGACAGAGCTCAACCAGCAAACAGGCCTCCTGGCTCTCAGTTCTTAGACAATTGCATGCTATCTAGACATAGATTCTATATTAAAAGAAAAAATAATAATAAGTAAATAAGTTTACCTATTTGTGAGTTTTACACCTCAATTATTCTTCCTCAGGGAAAATATCTTCATACTCTTGATTCACTATAGCTTGTGAAAGGGACAACTGGTGTGACCATTTATATAACTAATAAGAACTCCACATGAGACCACAATAGGAAAGTCTATTTTTATTTTTATCTGGAGAAGTGATCTAGTTGATCTGACTTACAATGGCCCTTGTATTACTGACGGAGCCTCATGGAAAACTGAAAAACATATTGGATGGAATTAACTGGTGCTTCTGGCTTAATGCTTAAGTCACAATGGTGACCAGCATCTCTGTGGGTACTTTAAGCCATCATTTTTTGTTCATCACTTTACTTCTTCCTCTTAACCAATTAATATGAAGTGTTGCCCAGTCTAAAAATCACACCTGGTGTTAGTGAGAACTTAGCACTCGCATTTTTTAAAATCAGAACATTGAGAATCAAAGAAACATTTCTGTTTCATTGTTCTGCATGCCTGTTTTTATTTCAATACCATGCTGTTTTGATTACTATCACTTTGAAGTATTGTTTGAAATTGGGGTAAAAAAATAACAAAATTAAGTTCATAAACTTCAATGGCGGTGCTGTCAAAATAGTATTTTAGAGACAGAAATAACTTACTGGTTATGCTTTTAACTACAGGCTGAAAGATGGGTTACCTACAACTGAGAAATCTGCTCGTTATTTGGTTCATGGCTATTCATTAATTATCAGAGATGTAACTGTAGAAGATGCAGGTGATTACACAGTCTTATTGGGCATAAAACAGTTCAATGTGTTTAAAAACCTCACTGCCACTCTAATTGTAAATGGTAAGTTTACCCTTCTTACTTTCTTCCGGTTCTGAATGAAAATGTATAAGTCAAACATCGATATACTATCCAAGAAAACGAAACTTTAATTATTTTTATGACTACTTATGCCCCCATCATCACATGATGGATCTGCTGTTATTTTCTATAAGAAATACAGTTGTTCTAATCTTTGTAATTACAATTTATATACCATGGAATACATTTTTTAATATTCTCCAAATACTTTAACTTTTTAAGAAGTTGATATTATTATGACAATATGAGGGCACATTTGTTTTTCTGTTTTTGTGTTTGTTTTCTTGACATAAAAACTAATGAAATGTGGTCCTTCATGCTGTGGCCCAGGTTAAAGTCATTAGGATAGATCTTGACTTCTGGTCTCTTCTTTATCTCTTTTGCAGTGAAACCCCAGATATATGAAAAGGCCGTGTCATCATTTCCAGACCCGACTCTCTACCCACTGGGCAGCCGACAAATCCTCACTTGTACCATTTATGGTATCCCTCAGCCTACAATCAAGTGGGTCTGGCATCCCTGTAACTATAATCATTCCAGAGCAAGGTAGGCACAGCTAGTTTCTGGACTAACTTTCAGACACATTTTGACACCTGGACTCAAGATTCTTTAATGGACACAGAGAGGAGTTTGTAGATGGAATATGCAGGATATTTGGAGAGAAGTCTTTCCATGATGTGGGAAGTGGTAGGCAATAGCTATTATATATATATCCTGCCATTTCTAATCATTTCATAATTTTTCACTCTAGCTTACAGTTTAGGAGCACAGGGACAGAATTAATGATACCCTTTGAGCTGTTATTTGGAATTCAGTTTGGGACTTCTGTTTCTTGTTTTCCAATTGAAGACCCAGGTTTTGGCTTCATCACCATATCAGTTGCATTCACCATCATAATGCTCATTTTGAGGTAATTGATATGATAGGTGATCTTTCCAATACTTATAATTACTATCTTTCGCTGACTTTCTTCCATATGTCTAAAATGTGCTTTCACCCATTTTCTGCCTTCTGATAAGTCCTTCTTTATCCTCGAAAGCTCAGTGTCTGTCCCCTCTTTGTGAACCATCTTGATGCCTCTTTCAAATCCCTTTCTCACTCTTCAGTATGAGCAGTGCTTTGACCACACCATTGTTCCATCACTAGGTATGCATGTGTTTGTCTTTTGTCTGAGCTATGAGCTGATTAAGGGTACCTTTGTATCAATAAGTCTAGTACAGTGGCTGGCACATAGTAGATGCTCAGTGTGTATTTGCTGAATGAATTCATCTCTATCCTGTTAATTGGGCAGTGTTTCGTATTGATGACTGAGCCTTGTTTGCTTTTTTCCTTTTTTGATTTAGCCTAGAGTAATGATACTAATGACACTTCATGGGAGCAAATTTGAAGAACAGGAATAGAATTGATAGGTATAACAAGAAGATAATGAGATTGCGCAGGGATTAATATGATACCAAAATGCTTTATTGCTTTTAATTCCATTTGTGGAGTATTTGGGAGAATTTACTTAAAAAACAAGCTTTATAAACAGTAAACGAGACTGAATTTTAGCACAGTCAGAAATGGCTATTTGGTTTTCTAGATTTTTTCCACAATTCCAACTTCTCTTCATGTATTTTAATCTTTATTTAAGGCATATTATCCTGATGGTGAAAGTTATTGGTGAGTTATAGAATTTCTGAGAAGTAGTTTTTCTACACATGTCTCATTTCTTATGAATTTAATTTTCTAATATATGTATGAGGAACTTACAAATCTTGAATAACTATTTTATCACTGTGAATATTTGACCCAAAAGGAAGTGAGATCTGCTGAGATTTTGCATTCTTTTGCTTATTTGGAGCTGACATCCATATTTATGAACCCACTTCTTTAAGACCTTGATATTTGTGCTAACCTGACATGGAAATAAATTTTAAAAATAACTAAATAATTTAAACTATCAGGTTTGGATAAAAATATAGAGTTGAATTTTTATGGAATAGCATTGCCTTTTATAGATTGTTAAAATTTTTGTTTTTATGAAAGCAAATCTAAAATTTCAATTCTATTTAGGATATAGCTAAAACTGTTAGAAAATAGTTATAATTGACAGTATTACTAAGTTAGGTTTGAATAATGTTAAAACAATGTGTTTGGGGGAATGAAGTCAGCTGAAGTGAAATTTTATCAACATTTTCTTTGTATATGCAATCTTTTCCCATGTTAAGGTACAAGCTTGCTTAGGCCATAAAGACATCTTATTCCTCTTGGAACTCTGAGTCAAGATTTCATTGTCTATCTATGGTAACCAGCAAAAATTTATGGAAAAACTTCTGGTACTTATAGTTAAAATTACTCAGAACTTACAAACAGAGACCAGGGTGGGACAGACTGGAACGCAGGAGAGCTGACTATTGCTGGGCTAGTCCCCTTTAGATTTCTAGAACTTCACATCTCCCCTGGATTTTGAAGAACAAAGTGGGGCCCCTAGACCCCATCACTGAGTTCTCTTGATCTCATAGTTTGCTGAACTTTGCCACTGTGATGATAATCTCTTAAGAAATATTAGAAAAGATTCTCCATTGCCAAGAGGTCTCTAAAGGAGCAAATAACAGTACTAGGCTGGAGGGAAGGGGCCACTCTTTGAGGAATGGAAGGGATAAATTTGAGGAACCCAGGAGGGGATTGGGAAAGGACAGTTTTACATTAATTTATTAGTACTCTAGCTATGTTTTCACCAGCTTTGTTTTCTCAGCAAGAATCTAAGATATTGAATGACTGCCTTGACTTACACAAGTTTGAATACCAGTAGCCCCTCTGGTAACTGGTGGATAATTTTATGGATGCATGGATCTGAGCTCTTTCATCAATTCCCCTCAAACAAGAGGGTGGTGGGTGAACTTCTTCTGAGCCATCCTTCCTGACAGTCTCCACTAACTTCTTCATCTCCCTGACTGGTATCTAGTATGTACCAGACGCTTTGGGGGCTGTCTTTAAAAAAAATAACATGAGCCCAAGGCCTGCTTTTAAAATGTGGAATATATTTAGGTCTTTTCTATAGAGAGAGTCAAAGCCTGCACCCTTTCATTATTGTAGCTTTGTCTTTAGCACTCATTCTAGAGAGTCAGAGCTTTAATTCTGCCTCTACTTCTAACACAAATTTCAATCTCAGTGATAACACTGATTGATTATAATAGAGTTGCAACATACATATATATTGCCCTATAATGGAAAAAATGTTATGGATCATTGGGTTCTTTGTGACAATTTTATTTTCTTCATTGTCTACCTGTAGTAACCAACAAAAATTTATAGAAAAACTTCTGGTACTTATAGTTAAAATTACTCATAACTTACAAATATATTTTATATATCATTGGTAATCAGCTATTTCCTCATCATACAAATATTATTTGACACTTAACGTGTGCAAAACATCAGGGTACTGCTTGTCTTTAGCATTTATGCTTTAATTATCTAAGATCAAGTATACTTGCTGATGACTTGTTTGATTTATCTGTGTACCTAAAAAATATCTATTACACATGCTCAGGAATAGGGACTTGGGAATCAAGGAAATGGGTTCTATTCTTGTCATAGACCCTGACTTCTGTGTGACCTTCGCCAGTTAAAATCTGTGCTTCAATTTCCCCTTCTGTAAATGGTAACTGTCTGCTTCCCCTTTCCTATAATACGTAGCTATTAATGAGTGAATGAGAAAACCACTTAAAATTACATTTTCTTCTTTCACAAAAGCATGTAGTAATTTTCAAGTTGTTGCACATTGGTGTTTATTTCCCTTCTGCTCCTTAAAAAGTATAAAGTAATTTGACCTGAGGATTAACTCTGAATCAATTCCAAATTCACAGAAAACTTCATTGTGTGAAGTAGAGTGGTTGTAAGAAAAGTCTGACATGTAAGTAGGTATTCTGTGACACAGCACTGACTCACTAATTCTAGCGTTAACAATTACCCGTGAAGAGAGAAATGCATCACCCTCCACCACTGGCGACAGTCCATATAGTGCTGACCTGGATTGCCTCTGTCAGATTTGCTTCTACGTAAAAGAAGGCATTTTTATTTTTTACAAGCTCACCCCAAAATCTTGCTTGCTTTATTTGGTCTTTTATCAGTGTAAAATATCAAGTTGGATTCTCAACTCAAAGAAGGTGGGGGAGGTAGAGCAATCTTTATGCCTGTCTTACCTAAAATGGTGACCTTTCTAAGAAAAATCTAATAATCGTACGTGGAACCTCAAAGGACTGCTTCTGAAATTTTGAAGTGAGTGGTATCTAGAAATTTAAATAATTGCATGCTTTTAGAAGTTTAATACAGACTAATCCTTGCTATTTTCAATGACAATTTGATACCCCATTTCTGAAATATTTTTCTGTCCCTGTAGTAGAATATTATGGGAGCAGCTAGAGAAGAGAAAACTAACCACTCCAGGACTAAGTTTGGTTTGCTGGTTGTTTTTTGTGTTTTTGTTTGACACTGGGAGTGGCCTACAAAATAAGCAAAAGCCAGAGGCATCTAGGCACTCTGAGAAAGGACTTGCCTAATTGCATTTCTCTATTGTTTACATCAGCCAATTGGCAAAGAAAGGAAGGCCTGAATCATTAGGGATGTGTTAGGGATAAATCATTTAGAAGAAACAGTTTTGTGCATCAGTGGGGTGTGTAAAATTAACAGGACAAAAACAAAATCATTGTTAATGGTAGTTCATTAGAAATGTACTCAAGGACTCGAATTTAATTGGCTGCCAGCATGAATGTCTATTAGTTTTATACTATCACAGTTTTATGTACCATATTCTATTATCTAGCTACAAAATGAAAGTCTACAAATTTTAAACATTCAAAAAGTCAACATTTCCTGGGGATTAAATGTAGGTCAGATGTCTGAGGGAAACTGTAATTTAAGATGTTTTCTTTTGGAAATGTGATCACAACCTCATGTTTTAATATTTATCACACTTCTCTTAAGTACACATACAATATGTATCCATGTGTCTCTTGGCATATATTCTGTGCAGGGTATATAAGAGTATGCAGACTCAAAGTAGGCATGTTGTAGAGAGTTTTAATTTGCCATGCATAAAAACCTTGAATCAAAATGAAGACCACTTCACCAAAGACCACTTTAGCAGGACTTTGAGCTTGAACAAACAACTGAATAAATCTGGTCATCTTATACAGGAGGCTTTCATCACAAGCCAAAAGTGAATGTTTACTTACTAATGAGAAACTTCTTGCTTTCTGTTCTATAATTACTGGATGAGAAAGTGCATGCTACCCAATATGAGTGTCTGGACAACAGCCCTTATTAATATTTCATACCAAGTCCTGAGAACAGAGCATGAGTTCATTTGCCAAATGCCTCTTTGCCACTTTTCTATGCTTTGAGATTTTCCTCTTTTCCACAGTAGTACTACTGTGTTTGATGGATGGTTGTTTCTAATGGATTGACTGTCTCCTGTAATTGCTATCAAACATTTCATTCTATGTTTAAATTAATCTAAAAAGCTAAGACTTAGGAAATCTACATTGGATGATTGTTTAGGGATCTTTTGAGCAGGATTTGAAGTAGCTTCCCATGAGTAGGAATAACAGAAGATAGTGACATACCTTTTTTTTTTTTACCTTAAAGGAAAGGCGCAGGCTGGAATGAAGGCAAGTTAAGTAGGCAGGCAAGAAGAGAGCTGAGGAAGAAGCATCTTTTTTTTTCATTTAGTTGTTCACATTGGTTGTACCCCTTGGCTCCGGGTCTTGAACCCAGGACCTTGGGATGTATGTGGGCCTGATCCCAGGGTGTGCGAGACTGCTAGGCCACCAGGGCATGCTCAGTGACACACAATTTATGAAGACTCCTTAAGAAGATTGTCAGATACTCACCAATTTTCTTTGACCGTGTTCATAGATTTAAAAAAATTAAAAGGGCTTTTTATTACATTTCATTAGAATCTAGAAACTAATGTCTGATACAGATCCTTAGGTAAATAGATAAATAAGACAAATCATTTGTAAAACATATGTCTATTCTTAGAAAGTTACATTTTATTTCTCTTTCCAGTAACTCAGTAGACTGTTCCATGAAACATGACTCCGGTCTGTACATTAATGTAACCTCACTGCCCTTTTAGGTGAAAAGATGGAAAAGATCTGATGGAGTTAGACTGTGACCCAGGTGGTGACTTCTAATCAGCTTCAAGTCACTAGATCTTGTTTCTTCATTTCTTTCTCTAGAAGTCTCCTGATATATTTTTGTCACCTTGAGTGCAACTGTCTGCTTAACGGTAACAGCCTTAACAGATTTAATCAATGAGTTCTTCCTAATGCAAAACTATGTTCATTTCTTTACACACATGGTCCCTAATTGGCACAATAATTCTGCATAATGGACATAATTTGCCTTATTTTTCCCATAAGTAAATTAAAGCTCAGAAAGTTATTGCTCAGGTATTTTCAAGTCATGGACTAAAAGAAGCTGAATAGGCTGACATTTAAGAATGTTCCTTTGCACTGATGTCCCATTGAACTCCTTAGAATGGATGCCTATGGTTTCCCAGAGGAAGGAGCAGAGTCCTCAAGGAGACAGGTTTGGGGGAGGACTGGTCTAACATATTGGATTTGCTGTTGTCACCAGTGACGCCATGGAATCTACTTGTTGAGTTAGAGCTGAGTTGAGGGTGGGAGAGAAGAGGACAAAGAAGGTAGTAGCAAGTGGGATAATTTGACTCAAATTTCTTTGGGAACTAGTGATGACCCTCAGCTGATTAAGGCCTCAAACTTGCAGCTAGCAATAGGCCTTGTGAAGGAGTATAAACTAACCACAATGAGATGAGCAGGTCTAAATAAGGCCAACCTTCCTAAATAAGAGTAGTAAATCAACAGTTAATGGGCCCATTTATTGTGGTACTGCTTAATAATGCTGCCATTCTCTGTGACTTTCTCACCAGGCAGGGGTAATTGATCTCTTTCAGGGACAGCCCACCCCACCATTATTTGAAATTAATGTTGTAGATCAGATTCAACAATTGCTCAGTCCTCATAGGCCTCACAAAGTTTGTGGATGTTTAAGCATAGGAGACATGGGAGAGTATTTAAAGGATAAGAAGGAGGAGAAGTCGAAAACATGGATGAGAAAGTATAATTGTTTACAGTTAGTGAGTGATGCAGTAGGACATGGAGGTTGCAAATTTCAGCTTCAGCATGCCTTGGTCTAGTCACTTTGATTGCTTCATTTATAATTAAGGAATTTTAAAGATAAAATAAAGCTTGGTTTATAGATAAGAAACTGAGGCTCAGGGATAAATAACTATCCCTCTCCTCATAGCTAGTTAAAGGCAAGTTCAAGACTAGACCCAATTTTCTGACTTTGTGCTTATCATTCCTTTTTATTCTTATTACACTATAACATTTTATCCCATCTCCATGGGAGATGCTTTTAATCTGGCTGAATAAGTGAGTCAACATGTTTCCAATGGGTGGTAGATAGTCAATGCTATAGCTTACAAGAAACACCACAGAGGAAGTGGGATCTGAGTCCTAAAGATGAACATGAAATGGAAAGAGAGAGGAATATAGAGTGACACAAGGATAGATAGGAGTAGGTTGAGGAGTCAAAGAGTGCATGTTGGAAGGGTAATTTGACAGGCTCAGTAGATTTTAATTGAGGAAAAAATATTGGAAAGGTAAATTTGGGCCTGACACAGAACTTCTTGAATGGGGACTAAAGAACTGAACCAGTCATTCTACTTCAGGTTACCTTCCATGACCAGTGCCTAGATATCCCACCCTTGATTGACAGTAGTCCCACCCTGTCCCTCTTATAGACTGATGGACTTTTATAGACTCATTTTTGATAGTCTTATTCCATCTTCAACATGTATTATGTGCAGCACATCCCTGAAACTCTGCCCATTGTGTCTGAAGGTCAAGGTCTTAGAATCCAAGAAATTAGATTTTTGCTCAGGCTTTTTAAAAAAAGTTATATGTGCACATATTAACCCATCTTCTTAGGGCTTTAATGTTCCATTTAATGTCTTGTCTTCATTATGTAAAACTATCACCTTATTGAGATGTTCTTCCTATGATGTAAAAAATTCTCTGAGTAAAGTGAGAAAATAAAAATTGGTATCTAGAGACCACTTACAGCCAAATAGAAGATCATGGCTCACATGCCCTAGGATGTCTATTTTTATTTTCTTTACAGCTGGGCGTTATTAAGCACTTATCTATAAGATGGTAAGCTCTTAATATGTGCTTTTTGTGCCTAATCTCATTTAATTATTGCAGAATTTCTGAGGCAGACACTATGATTATCACTTTCTAGATGAGGTACAGAACATTCGCGTACCTAGTAGAACACCAGTCTGATTGGCATGTCAGAGACTAAACGAGTGGTCTTCTAGCACATCATCCACCAGGTTCTTCATTCGTCACTACTAAGTTTGGTTCTTCAACAGCTACTTAGATATTTATACGAGTAGTTTTGAGTAAAATCTCGTGATTCAGAAAGCAAATATGTTTTGAAAACGTGGTGTTGTGACATTGGTGGTCGTGTTGAAAGATGTTTGAATACAGAGTGACAAGATGGTCTGGAGGTTAAGGGCGTGACTCTGGAGCTGCATCTGGCTCTTCCACCTGCTACTGTCTGCCATCTGTGGGCTTCTGGGCAAAATAAAACACCTCTCTGGAGCAGAGTACCCTGATCTGTGGACTAGAGATAATAGCTCTGACCTCATAAGGTTGTGAGGGGATTACATGAGATAATATGTGCAGTACTTGGCTGGCACATTACAAAGGTTAAGTTTTCTTGCTGAAGTGGCCTCCTATTTTTTCAGGTTGCTCTGGGACTTGCCACTGCAAAGCCACTTCCCTCTGACATGATATCATGTACATGTTAGAACTTTGTGAAATAAGCTGACAAAATCATCCTTGCTGTTAGGTTAATGTTCTCCCAGGAAACATGCTTGTATCTTTGGATAGGCCTTCTGACTAGTAACTTAATCCAAAGAAACTAAGATGGGAGCAGAAATGAGAGAAATTTCTGATTATTTAGGAAACTAGAGGCGTTACAATGTCCTGGGTCTACTTTCACTGTGAATTCCACCCAGCACTCAAATGCTCACTGGCCCTAGTCTTGTCCAGTGTAGAGTGGCATTTGTGCTCCTGACATTTTATTTGCTTGTACTTACTTGTATGCCAGTATTTTTCCATGTACTTGGCTTGTCTCATCAACAAAGTTATATGATCCTTAATAACAAAAGGAGCTAAATCGTATACTTCCTAGGGAGGACATGACTTTACTTCTTAAATGGAATATGTGTGGGAAAAAAATTGATTTGAATAACATGGTACTAGTAATTAGAGCCAAAGTTTGCCTACCCATGAAGAAAGGATTCCATTGTCAAATGGTTTTCTATTCCCCATTAGACCAGAAGACACTTCTCCCATGTCAGCATCATTCCCTAAGTTGAAATTGTCCATGGCTGTCAGTTTGTCAGATACTGATACTGCAGTGACAAGTTTATGCAGGTCCCAGTCAACTCCCCTGTCTTCATTAATACCACTTATTGTGAATGGATACATACTGATGGTGGTGACATATTGCTTACTTTAGGGGGAATATGTGTGGGGTCATTTGAGGGTCACTCAAATATCCTTTTTTCAGCATGTTTGGGGTAAGTGATGGATGGCAGGGTTGACACTTGGCATGAGGTTGAGTCCACATCTAGTTAGGACATTATCAGGACTCACTGTCTCATCAGACAGTCAACTGAGGAAGAGATACTATGCTCTCGTGCTGTTCCCCAGGTGCTTATTCACAAGGGTTACAATGGTGAATAGGACATAGTCTCTGATCTTAAGTAGCTCTCAAGCTATTAGGTAATAAAATAACAACTAACATAATACTTTGTCTACCATATGTGAGGAACAGCTAAGCATGTTACAGAAGTAATTCATTTAATATCTCTTTAATGTTTGTTGGTGCGAAGGGTCTTCTTTAAACTATTTCCCTTCTGTTGTTGTTGTTTTTAACCTCTGTGATAAAACTGTTATGGTACAGTAGCACGAGGTTGCTTCTTTTGAGCTGACAATGCTAAAAACACATATTTGTTCTCTTAAGAATTGAGGTGAGCCACAAAAGTACAGTAAATAATGGAGAAAATGGGGTAAGACTAGTACGGAGATATGACCCACTTGCTTTGCTTTCTGATTGTCAAGAGGGAGAAAGAGACATGAAATAGGCATTTGTAAGATTAAAGAGCCCATAAGATAAAAATCAAAAGAAGTATAACCTTTTGGGAAACTGAGAAATACAATTTCTCCTCTCATACTTTGTGTTTCTACTCAACCACATTTCTCCCACAATGAGTTGACAGAACTGGTAATTATAACATCCCTCAGTATTGGCCAATGGCATAACCCCAAAACAGGACTTATTAAAAGTGATTTTGGAATACTGGTGTTATCCAACAGTTTCAGAACAATTCAAAGGATTAGAGAAACTGTCAGTCCCCTGTGCAATTTTCTGACTCTGATTCTCACAGCTGGGCTTTTGTTATGCAGGGTTACATAACTAAAAGGTCATAAAATCATGATTTGAATTCAGGTCTGAGTATCTCTAGAATGTATGTGTGTTATGCTAAATTGTGATTTCCCCACCCTCATTGCTGAAGGATTTTTGGAAGTTTCAGTGTTGATTACTGTGAAATAAATAAGCTACTCTCTTCCTTTTTATGAGAGTAAAATGTAATAATAGCTTGGCATATCTGTCACTGAGTGGTTGGAGTTAATACCTTAAAACTCCTCAAATGTGTTAGCATAAAGATATTATTTGTAATCATTTCTAACATTTCCCTAAAGATTTCTTCTTTGTCACATTTCCCTTAGTCAACGAATATTTCACTGAGAAGAGAAATGAATGAATGAAATAGATGTTCTCTTAGAGGCCCATGTCTGGGTGTAATTAAATAGGTGTCCACCCTTCTAGCCTCCAGTGACCCAGGTAAAGCGTGGTAAAGGAGGCCTTGACCCCAGCTCAGATTCTGTGAAAGAGAAAGATGGAGTTGGAGTCAGGGACAGGGTATTGTTGGAACTCATTGTGGAAGCAAGCAGGAGAAAGAAGGGGAAGGAAGGCAGAGGCTGGGAAGACAGGCCTGGCTCTAGTGTGAATTGACCCCAGGCCCTCCCGAGCAGGAAGCTGCACAAGCCAAGATGCTCACGGAAAAACTCTCTTATCTAAACAGTGGTGGCCTGGAGGCTGGATCACCTCCACCATTGTCCAGAGAGCTGACCCAAAGCCTTCAATCCCTGAAACATCTTCTCTACTCTTCCCTCTCCATTCAGACAAGAAGCAATTTTCAGTCTGGGCTCCAAGGCGTTACCACTTCTCTCACTGCGCAAGCAAGTCACTCATGCAAAATCCCCTCCACCTGATCCTGTGATCACTCCAGAGGCCCAGGCCCTTTTCCCGGGGCAAAAGGCACAGGAACCACTCTGTCTAAACACTGCTTCAAACTCTACGCCTTCTTCTGCCAGCATCCTCTCCTCCCTTATATTGTTTTATTTGTTTTAAGAGAATGTGAGAGAAGGGGAAAAGATAGTGTTTGCAGATTCTATTAATCTGATGGCTCAGACACACCATCACTAATGTTTTGACACGAGACACCCAACCACAGTAGCAGAGGAAAGTTTACATCAGGCCCCTTACAGGCTGGTGCACCCTGATGGCTGGGTTCTCTGGCAGGGTTCCATGTGGTCCTTTTATTCCTTTCTATTTTTTTAAAGACATTTTACAGCCTCAATTTGCTCTTTATTACTGCTCTGCCCCTTTGTTTCTAAACTTGCAATGATTCAATATGCTTTACAAACAGATCCTAATCACAGTTAGCACGTGCAGTCAAAGCCCGTTAAACAGATAAGCAGAGTCCACCCAGATTTCATCATGCAAAAAAGGAAAACAGAGAGGAGTTTATCCTTTGTCTTGGGACTTTGTTGAACTCTCTAAATCCTCTTTTTCTGTAATTAAATGTGCTTTCATTATAAATTAACACATCTATTCATTCCTAGGCCATGGCTCAGACTCAAGTAGCCATTGGGTTTTGGGGTGCTCAGTTCACCACTGCACCTCAACACCACCACCCCCTTCTTTAGAAGCTTTCTTTAAAGACCACTGCCTGTTATCAGTGTATTGGAGTTTGTAATATACCAGGTAGCTTCATCCCCGAGCAGGACCAGGAATCAGGAAGACGAAATTATCAGAGAGAGAAAAAGATTATAATAAAAGTCAGATTTTAAAAAAACATTGCTGCAAGATTTTTAAAAATTGATAAAATTTACCAGTCAGTAGATAAGAGTTCTTATAATTTCAGAATCAAACTTTTTTTCATCAAAACTAACCAGAATGATATAAATAAAGTATTCCTCTGTCCCTTTCCCCGTTCCCCGAAAGAAGAACTGCTTCTTCTTGAAAGCTAGTATTTCGTTTCTCTTGGTGTCTGACTTGAAGTTTGATTAAGAGAACCCCTAGCGTTTTCCTCCCTAATACACCACTGAGTATAATAAAGATTTGGGGAGGTTCCTGGCACCAGAACTCACCCCATGTGATGCATCGAGCTCTGGTGTGGAGGAATCAGGAATGTTCAGGTTCGAATCCCAGGTCTGCTGCTGTCTGTGCGGATCTGAGCAAGGCATTTAATTTCCCTGAGTGTTTCCTTATTGGTAAAAGGCTTGTGGGTGAGAAAGAATCAGTCGAGATTCACATGTACGGCTCCTACCCAGGCCTGGCACGTTAGTAACCACTCAGTAACAATTAGTATCAGGCTGCCAGGCGTCAGAACTTAGCAGAACAGAGATTTGGGGGAAAAAACAAAATGAAAAACTCAGTATCATTTATCATAGTATGAAAAAACAAAACAAAACAAAACAAAACCACATCTCTTTAAGACTCAGGCTATAGAGTGGAGGAGGAGAGCATCTAGAATCAGGGTGTTTATTAAACCTGCTAGAAATCATCTATGAAACAAAAATCTTATACTGGATAGCTATAGGAGTCTTGGGACCATAGCAAGCAACAAACAGATGGACAATTTCTAGAAAGACCAGATGAGGGTTGGACCATCTCACCCCGCTCTTCACAATGTCAGCCACTTTCTCGCATGAGAAAACCACTTCAAAGAAAACACAGAGAGTAACTCATGATGGGTCGATAGCTAAAGTTTTCCCAGCTTGGCTCTCCCTTCTGATTCCACCAGAAAGCAACAGCCCACCCTCTAAAGAACAGAGAGTGAGGGCCCTCTCAGGTCGGGAGACAAAAAGGAGGGCAGGAGGAGTGAAGGCAGTCTGCAAGCAGAACTGTACAGAGCTAGCACTTAAGGACAGAGGAACACAAAAGGGCACCTTTGGGTACACACCGTAAGCCCAGTTTCCTGAGTCGGATTTGTAAAGGAGAATGGGAACTGAGTTCAGGAACTGCCGGATGACAAAGTGAGCTCTAATATAAACTGCCTTTGCAGACTACACACACACTATGCACAGACTCCATTTTGGTTGTGAGATCTTGCCCAAACTTTAGAAAGATGACCATGTTATGTGCAAAGGACTGAAAAGGATTTTAAATCCCCTGTGTAGTAATGGTATTTGTGTAGTGAATTTTGGAGAAGTCTTTCCTTTCTCTATGCAAAGAAGCACAATAATTTCCTTGTTCTGTGATAGTCATAAGTGAATATTAGGTCATATATGTGTAGAATTAAATGCATAGATTCTGAAAAGGCAGAACTGAGTACAAATTCTGCCTCTGCCTCTTACTAACTGTTTGGACTTGGGTGACTTACATAACTTCTCTAGTCTGCAGTTTCCTTATCTGCTAAATAAGGGGCAGTACCTACTTTTTAGGATATTGTACAGATTAATGAGGTGGTGCATGTGAATCACTAAGGATAGTGCCTAGCACATAGGAGGTTACTATAGTAGAGTATACTACTGCATAGATATATATAATTGTTATTATTATTATTATAGTCTATGACTAGTTAGCTAACCTGATTAAGACCAGCAGTCAATATTGTGAAGACTCCTTTGCATTTAGACTTAACCTTGCATTTTCTGTGGCCTCAGATCGCTTTTGTCTGTCTTTGGTCACAGAGGAACAAATATTTATGATTGTGCAGGGAACAGGGCAAATCCATCACCACTACAGGAAAATCAGCCCAAAGCATGCAGGTCAGTAATGTCATCTACATCTATGGATGTGGGGCACGTTTTCCCATTATGTGTTGAGAAGACGCCTAGTAACTTAGACCAGATGGGAGAGCCCCACAGATGGCTCCCACTTGGAGTTAAACAGACTGACATGTCACATGTAGGGTCCCAGCCCCGTGTGTTAGATACATAATTGGCACTTTCTTTGAATTTATTTATATCATTCGCTGGTCCAAAACTAATTTGTTTCAACTCTAGGGCAATCGACGGAGATGACATGGAGTACACTCTTACTCCGGAAATTTTTTTTTTCTCTCAATGGTTATAAATACCTCTATGCTATTGTACTTGGCCTGCTGTATGCAAATAGAGGTAGGAGTCTTAACACTCTTTAGGAAAAGGACAGAGGCTTGCAACATAGAGAGGACAGCACTGAGCTGAAGCTGATAACAGCGGCCTTGTCCAGAATAGTGCATGGGAGCTTTCTTATCTCCCTTTGGCAGGAGGTGCTGTGGGCTTCCTGTGCGAAATCAGGGGCGAATGCTGCTTTCCTCTTGTTGTTCGGCTTCCTCCCCCCTCAAGACGGTTCCCAGCACAGCGATTATCTTTGCATCTTCAAACATGGCACAATCTACTTCCTTACGAGCTTGATGTATTCTTAAGGCTTAGGCAAATTCCCCTCCCCCTAAATCTCTTTTCAAGTGCTGTTATATAGTCAGCCTCCTAAATGATATTCTATTTTTATGGTTCCAATTACAAAGAGGGAAAAATACCAGCCCCCAAATTAGAAAAATAGAGAATTTGTCCTCTTCAGATGGAGGTGCCTATAATAAATTTAGCCTAGAGTTTCCACACTGGACATGGTGCAGCCAGTAATTGCCCTTCAAGTAGGGGACGCATGGGTTAGGGGGTCAGAGGGAGACAGCCCCAAGTGAACTCAACAGCAGAGTGCATTTCCTGGAGGAGATACCTAGACTTGCCTTATTCCTGCGTATTTCTTTGCACTTCCTTAAGACCAAGAATGTGAAATTTAGATCTTTGTCTAAGGCCTCTCTTCTCTGTTTCACTTCCCTGGAGGAAAAAGAATTAAATTAGAGATTTCTCTTCTTCTGTTTGACTTCACAATGCCAGCTACACACGCATGTGTCTATTATAGATGTACGTTTGTGTATATGCTCCACACCAGTAATGTACATGCACATGTAATGTATGTATGCGTTGCAGATACGCTTGCGTGTACTGTGTGTGAAAGATGAGGTCAGATAGTTCTAAATAATTCTATCTTTTCAAGGTCTGAATGTTATAGTTCAGGGAATATAGAATACGAGTCATGAAAAATAAGGCAAAATACTTTTCTGTAATGATTTTAAGCTGTATTATTACATATTTCAAGTAAAGCACAAAATGCATCATTTCTCTTCTTTCACTTTCTTCTAATCTATAAGAATTCTAGTGCTCACTGACTTTATCTATGATTTTAAGGAATAGCTAATTGAAATCTCAGAAATTCTTTAAGGAATGGTCAGTCCTTATTCATTCTTTGTTTTAAATCTTATAATCTAATTGTAAAAAAAAAACATTTTAAAAAACATTCAGGCAACTCTGATATATGGACCAGGTACAAAGAACACCATGGAATTATTTCTGATTCTATTAGCTGTGATAATGGCATTGTTGTTGTATCAGAAATTGTCACTTTTTAAAAGAAATGCACATTGAAATATGTAGGGCTACAATGACATGTTATCTGGGATTTACTTTAAATGTTTCACAAAAGAAAAAAGAAATAAAGGATGGGTGAAATACACATGGCAAAATCTTGCTAGAGTTTGAAGGTGAGTCTGAGTGATGGAGGTTTATTACCCTGTCTTTCTATTTCTCAGTATGTTTAAAAACTAACAAATGAAAGCACCTAATAAGAGCAGCAAATCAGTTCTGCATGCCTATTGATATGTTTACAAATGTTTGTGAGTGCCAGGTACGTGCTAGACCTGTGCTTAACTATGAGGACAGAGTGAATCAGTAGATGTGGCTTATGCCGCCCTGTATGTTCAGGTCTCAGATGCATTCAAGGTGATGAGTACTCGGGGGGATGCTCTTGGAGGGCAGTGACCCCCAGAGGGGTGCCTAACCCAGAAGACTCTCTTAAAGCAGGTTTGATATTCAACATTCCAGAGTGCTTTCTCATTTGAAGGACAAGAGTGGTCTAGTCACAAAATTTCTGATCATCACAATCCCTTCCATCTTACCTCTTCTCTCGCTTTATCGTCTCACTTTCCTCTCTCATAAATAATTGCTGCCTTGGGCTACTTAAGATCAGCCACTTATTATTTTTGGAAACTGGGCTTTAAAATTCCCCCTGGTTTGAAAAGCTCCTGAATTTTCCCAAGACATGTGCAGATTAGAGTCCAGCAAAGTTCCCACTCACCACGAATTACCAGACAGTAAGAATACAAAATGATTCAATGGCATGTTGCCAGTACAAGGAACCATGAAGAAGCGCAGCCTTGCACTTGAGGTGCTCACTCTTTTATTTGGGGAGCTGGAGCAGCACTGCATGTGGAAAAGAGATGTAAGATAAAGGCACCGGTGTTGAAGGAAATCAGTTAGAAGAAGAGTGGGAGAGCAGCTTCAGGCACTCAAGTCGGGTTCCTAAATCTTCTTTTTGTGTATTTGCATGGTGTCGCAAATAAATCCATATTTAAATCTCAAAAGGCTGTTTTAAAGGAATCAGTACTCATTTTATAATAGTAGAAAGCAAATCACCTGCTGTGTTTGTTTATAGAGCACCTATGTCATATATTACATGTATATAACATTGTAACATTCATAAATAAATAAATATGGTTCATTTCTGTGCTCTGGGAAATTTACTTGAGCAGGACATGAAAATTAAGGTAGGCATTTGAAAAGCTCATTGAATGGTTCCAATTGTGAAAGTATTGTGGACATTGAGGGTTCACAGTGATGAAAATTAGAGGTCAGGTTTGGGCTGGTGAGGTGTGTCTCATTGGTGACAGCTGAAAGAATGAAGAAGGATCAGGGTGCGCATGGCAAACTCCCTGAATACAGTATGAATGATTCCTTACTTTTCTTTGGTGTCTCTGATTTATAAAATTTCTGCAAGTGAATTAAGTAATGCTTGTACAATACTGTGAGGTTAGAAAGGCAGATGTATTTTTATCCTTATTTCTCAGAAGAGAAAATTGGTTGCACAGCTGAAAACCCAGGCAGAGCCAGGCTTCCACCCTCTGACTCCAGGTCTAGTCCAAACTGTGGTTTGACTACAACAAAGGGCTTCTGTAGGCAGAGAGCTGGAAAGGCAGGTGGGCAATGGACTGTGGATGGCCCAGACTGTCCGACATAGAAGCTTGTGCTTTCTTCAGTAGAGTTGTTGAAGTTTGGGGGGAGCCAAGGATGTTATTAGAAACCAGAAAGTTCAGGGGTGCGGTCTGGCAGTAAGGTCGTGGGTTTGGGTATGGCAAAGCCAGCCGCTGGCAAGCACTTCAGGACCCACTGCATTGCCCAGGTCCAAGAGGACTTGAGTGTCTTCTCTGTCATTTGAGTTTTCTAGTCATGCAGAACATAGGATACAGAAGACATAATAAGTGATCGATAAGTACCTACACCAATGATTTGGGTAGTGAACCATATAAAAACAGAAGCCTGATAATAGCAAATATTGGACAGAAATGCCAATTATAGTTGTAGGTCAAGCTCTCCCTTTATAATGGTACTCTACTAGCAAATTTCAATAACAGGTAAGATTTTTGTGGACTTTAAAAGCAAAGAAGTATTTTGTAATTCAATATTGAGATTTGAGAAGAAGCTTGCCATGAACACCCCCAAATTAAAAAATAGACTGAATTTAATTACTGTTTCATGGTATGTGTTTCCATATGCACTTAATTAGCCCTGGAAAAAATTAGCTGTAAAATGGAATATTCTGATTAAAAAACAGCCTGTTATAGATGTGAAATGCTATTATTTCCTCGAGATTTCCATTCATTAACAAAACTTTTTTCCCCTGTGTTTGCATGTTTCTTCCACAAAGAACGAATCAAAATCTAGATATTAAAATTTAAATTTTTGCATTTTATTTAATATTTAACATTAAGCCTTCATATTTAACAGGAGGAATGTATGGAGGTTCCCTGATAAATATGTTTGCTACTTTTAAGTTTTGAGGATGGATAGCAGAAAAAAAAAAATCTAAGGAAAGATTTATATTAACATGTAAATTTGTTACTTGAGGGCTTATTATCCAGAAGTTTTCGTTTCACCTGTCACCATGGGCTGGACCAGGCTGTGCAACCAACTTGTGATGTTTTCCCCCGCCTTTTTTTTTTTTTTTTTAAATAGGTCTGACTTTTGCTCCACTACTGAAGAGTCTTTTATCCTGGGTCCTGACAGCAATGTAGGAAACAGAATTGAGAGCATCACTCAGCGCATGGCAATAATAGAAGGAAAGAATAAGGTATCGTTTGTAAATATAAGTATTGAGTTATTTACTCTAAAAAACATACCCTCAGCTTCCAGTTCTGGACTTATTAGAATCAGAAGTAATCCATATGTTCAAACAAAAATTCACAAAAAAAGAAAGGCTTTTATCTGGTATGCCTTCACGGAGAGAGGCACTGAAATAACTCAGATTGCTGCACTTTACAACTGACCACCAGTGTCAAAGCAATGAGTACTCAGTCTGATGGATGAGGTGGAGCTGAAATGTCAACCTGGTCCACATCAGTGGTTCTCAACCCTGCTGCATGTTAGAATCCTCCCGTTATCATTATATCCAAATCTCCAAGGTAGAACCCTGAGTTCATAAAATCTCCCCTTGAGGTTCTAACATGTAACCAGGACTGAAATCATTGACATACATAAGTAAAAACAAGTTTAATACTTAAAGCTAAAATCTAATGTTTCCATTTCACAAAATATCTTATTTTCTTTCCAACTTTACAAGGGTAAATCATAACTAAGTTGTGGTCCACATACACACACACACACACACACACACACACACACACTCACACTGAAGATTTCCTGCTGAAACAGGGTATAGCAAGCATCTTTTCTTCCATTCTTTTGCCATTCATTTCTGCTCCCCTAGCTTCCAGGGAGCCCCTGCACTAGCTGAGACCTTGTGAACCCGGCAAATCTCAATGAGTCTCAGAAGTGATTGCCGTTTTTCTGTTGAATTAAAATTCTGCTCTTGTCAGCACAGGGATAGTGGTGCTTTCAAAGAGAAAGAATCAGATAACCCCTTGCTGAAATGGAGTTGTTTATGCTTATGATATCTATTTATTCAGCAGTATTCTTCTCATTTAATGGCAATAAAGTACATAGCATTGTTCTCCATGTAGAGTTTGACAATAATAATAACAACAAATAGCATCTGTATTCTTCATTATGTAAAACTTTTTGTCATATGCTAATGTCAACATCATTCTTTGGCAGAACAGGGTGGTTATCTCCATTCTAAAGATAAGAAGCACCAGATTGTTAGGATGATTAATTCAAAGTCCCACAACTTAAAAGTGGCAAGGGAGAAACTCAAACTAAAGTCATCCTATTCCAAAACTCAGTGTTCTGTCAACTAAACTGATACAGACATGACTTAATATGGTGATGGCTTGCATGACAATATCAACAAACACTTTTAAGGATTAAGAAAACATTTTTAGAAATAGCTGTAGCTGGTTTACAAGTCTTTCTCTTTACAAATGAGCAGTAGTTTGAAACATTCCGTGTTGTATAGTTATTGATGAAAGAGCAGTTTAATGAAATACTTTGAAAAAATAAATTCTACAAACTCAAAAGCTCAATGTGAGCAACATTACCTTTTTTCAACAAAATTACATCAGTAGAAAGCAAGTCAGTTGTTACAAAGTCCTAGAAAAATTTCAAGGTGCCATCCAGGTACCAATTCATTTGTCTTTCCCTGTGTGTCCTGTTAACTGCTGGATATTAAAACAAGAATTTATTATCTTAATTTCAGTTGCAGTTCTAGTCATATTTTGGTATCCTATATGCAAATATAAATAATATAAAAGAAAGTGGGAGGTGAGAAAGCTGGGTAAGGTTTCTGATTATCCAGTACTGGAAAGTAGCAACCTGACTCCAGATAGAACAGCTGTAAAAGATGGTGAGGTGAGTAACAGAACCTTGCTTGGATAAAGGACCTTCCCAGATTTTTTTTCATGTGGACCTGAAACAAAGTTATTGCCTTGTTTTGTAGTTTTGCAGAAAGTTTTAAATATAGAGCTCAAGAACCCAATTGGTACTTGTGTTCTCCAATTGTAGTCAGGAGGCCTGGGGAATGCACCACTTTATATCTGGTATATCCACCTGCAAATCAGTTCACTTCTCTTAACTTGAGTTCTCTCCTCCAAAAAGGCTTACGTTATTTGCCCTACCTTGTCTACCTGTTGATATAAAGATGGTTGTCATTTATACCCTGATGCAATTCTCCAAATTAATTATAGCAATATACAATTAAAGACTATTAAACAATTATTTACGTTGAAAAAACTTTTAATCTTAAAAATTTTGAAATATGTATTCATAGCTAGAAATGTGAATAGATATATGAATAAATGGATAGATGGATAGATACATATCCTATTAACAACTAACTATAACACAGTGAACTTTAAGTAAATTATTAATTTCATGTTCTAAAAAGAAAGTTACTACATTTTGGCATCTATGAATAGATCTTTTCGAGCATGTCTAAAAATACAGCTTTTATACAATGATGACAAATGGAAGTTTTGGTATTTTAGAATCATCTACATTAGTCTTTACAAATAGAATTGCTCTTGTTTTCTGTATTTTTTAAAATGAATTAACATTCCCACTTAGACTATGATAATCCTTTTCTCTGTAGTCTCATAACCAGCATACCCAGCAATATTACTTCACAGACCAGTAGAACAGAGGTCCCACTGAGTACCTGTTGAATTTCAGGAACTTGCTTTCTTCTTTCTTTGTTTCATTTTGTTGTTTAACACAAGCAAGAGTGTAGAAGACAATAAAATTGAATTTCCTTATTGGCAAGTTTTGGCCTGGATTTGCAAAAAGTGAGTCATCAATTGGAGTTGCTGATAGCAAACACGGAGTTTGAGTATTGTTTAGTGGAGCTGTCAAACTATTGGGTTTGTAGATATGGAGTAGGAAGTAGAAGGAACCCCATGTTAGAAAAAAACACACAGGAAATACTTATTACAGCATTAATTCTTTGAGACTAAAGAATTTGACAATACTAATGTTTCAGCAACATTTCCATTGAAGTGACCTTGTGGTTACATTGAGAAATCTGTGTATTGTATGAGAAAAATCTATGACAGAATCATTCTTGTCTAGTCCCAGACTTACAGTTTGAGTTTCACTTCCTACACGCTCCACAGTGTTTTTTTTTCTTAATTCTTACATTCTGTTTTCCCATCATTTAGCTTAAGTGTGCCACCCCAGGTTAATTTTAGATTCTTCCATGACCTTTTCATATCTACTTTTATTTCTCCTGAAACACTTAAAAGGAAACTATATTAGAAACATCCCGAGATTAAAATCACTGTTCCATATATAGATTTTTTAAAAGCTAGTGCTGGAAATTAGGCTGAATTACACATCCATTCTATTCAGTGAGGTTCAAACCACATTGTGGTAGTGAATTACTAATGCTTAGCAAAAGGAAGGAAGGAATATGAATAACCCCCAAACTTACAGCACTGATGATAAATTTCATCAGTGCTCATACAAAAGAACCCAGAGAATGGATTCTTTTTAGTGTCTGTTTCTAATGTCGAAATCTTTGAGATCCTGGCCGGGAAACTAGAGGAACCTCCTAAAATATTGGTACAAAAATGTGGCATAAGTTTTAATATAGAACTAATACAAGCAGACATCCTTGAGAATTTCTTTTGCTGTACCTTATAAAATAAATGATTGTAATTTCAAACACATGCTGCAACTCAAATTCTTGGCACTTTCTCTTTTAAAGTTTTAAGTTGGTATTTGGTGCTCTAACTGCTATACTATTTTTATTTTTCCCCTATTGAACAATAATATTTGGGTCTGAGCACTGGGGAATAGATTTGTCCCTATAATTGAGAAGATTCCTTCATTGAGACTTCCTGTCCAATGGAAGCTTTCTTCTCTCCAGCCAGACTACACTTAGCTACAACTTCCACTTGAGTTCCTTTTTCTGACCCTAGAAAGCTTATATTTGAATTGTCAAATACCTTTTGATTTTTCATGAAAATGTTTTAAATTTATAATTTAAAAATATATTCTCTGGATAATGCAAGGTACTCTAAAAATCTGATAATTCTCAATAAAGTTGATCCTGCTTCATCACAGCTTTATTTTAATTCTTCATTAATATTCCATTATTAGTTTATAGTACTATACATTTTACAGGAGGCTAGATTCACATCTCCATCCATGTTCTATCCTACCACACTCACCATCAGAGTTCTGGTGCGATCACCTCTATCATGTTTACTCCCATAACCCCAGTTTTTCTAACCCCTCCCGACTGCCCCTCTCTGGTAACTGGTTGTCATATCTTTAGATTTTCTTCTTTTAATTATTACTTTCCATTCATCTGTCATATGTCCAAACCATATAACACTATATCTGTCAAAAAAAAAAAACACAAAACTGACTTTATAAAATATGATCAAAGAAAGAAGATAATACCTCTGTACATAATAGCATTTCACTTATGGGAGCTCTCTGCTGATTAAAGGATGTAGTCTCAAGGATAAACCCAATTGAAAGAATAGGCAGAACTCTGTCAGATCTGTGACACTAAATTTTAAGACTTTTAGGGCAAGAAGAAATTTCAGGTAGAGATCACACGTAAGTCCTGGAATCAGATGAACCCAAGCTCCATTGCTGCCCCAGCCAGTCTGGTGCTGTGCGTCATTGGGTCACTTAGCTCAACTCTGTAACCTCAGCTGCCTCTTCTGTAGAACCAGGAACACGCCTACCTCATAGGAGGGTTCATCTTGCTTGTCGTGCTACCTGGCATGGAAAGGGCTACATAAAGGTGCCCAGAAACAAAGAAACAATGTAAAATCCCATCAGTGTTCATCTTCTAGCTCAGTTTTAATAGAAACATTGGATAAGTGAGTTTGAGGACAAGCTTTCTTATGGATAAGATTCCCATTTTTGGAAGGGGTCATTTAGACAAAGTAAGACTCATGTACATTCATATTTCCATGGATTATTATAATCTGGATTCACTTCACTGATAGGTACCTTAATTTTATTCTTGATTATACAAAAATGCTGATATGACTGTTAGATTCTTATAAAATGATTACAGCTACAACCTGCGCAGTTCTTCAGTGTGGCAGATGTGTCCATCTGAAATAACTTACCCTTGCTGTGAAGGCCCGTTCTAGTTTTCAGTTGCTTGGAATTCAGTGAAACAGAAAGAGTTTTAATAGAAATCCAAGCACAGCTTGCAGATTCAGGTCACTGATGTCCATAATTTAAAATATTCTCAAGCCAAACAGAAATGAGCTTTTCACTTATTTGTAGAGCAACATGAAATCTGAGAATCCAAATAAGGTTCTGCGAGGCCCCTTAGAGTAGATGTCTGAGAGCTAACTTAGGAGGAGCAGTGTTTGACTGAGAGGTAAACAGTGGGAGAGGGTCTGTGAGACCTTCATTTTTGCTCCTTGCCTTTGAACCTGTTGCATGTTGCTTCAAAACCTCGGAGCCAGAGTTTCCAGAGACAGAGCAAAGGAATCAGAGTCTTACTTGATAATCCCCACTGTCTTTCCACCTGCTGACACTTCCTTTCAGTGGCCACCTACAAGCTTCTCTTCTAACTCCTTCCACTTTCTTCCATGACTCTGGTGGTGAACACAACACTTACACATGCAAATGGTATCCAGAACTTTTTTATCTCATACCTTTTCTAAAGATTAATAGTCAAACAGGGAAAGATACCCCCTAAAACTTCTTCCCCCCTGGTTATTTGCCTCAATATATGTTTCTCTTCAGATGCAAATTATATATATATATATATATATATATATATATATATATATAATCTTCAAGTTGGGAAATAATTCTCTATCACCTTAGTCCTTCAAAGTGAAAGTAGTGTTGTGTGATATTCATCTCTATCTCCCTTACAACACCTGGGAAACTCCTTGCTTAAACACTCAATAAATGTCTCCTAAATTGAATGGGAAATGCCACACTATTTAAATAATTCACAGACAATAGTGGATAGATGTAATTAAACAAAACTAACAAACTGAGAAATACTATTGTAATATTCACTATATCATTTTTGGAGCAATGAACTTAATGGCTAAAACAACTAAGAGTGTATTTTCAGTCTTCCTGGTTGGTAGATTAAAGATAGATATTTATTAATTTATTGGATGGGAAATGATAAGTAAACTGACTACCACATTACCTTACTTAGAAATCAGAAAAATGTTTCCATGACCAAACCACTTGTAGAGCTTGTGTTCACTCAAAATGTCTACAGCCTATACCTACCTTTACTTATAAGTCACTCACTCAATCCCTTTTAATTCAGCCTGGATAACCTATTTGGTAATATCAGCTCATCTACAATTTCAAAGCCCACGACCAGTTATTTGTGTCATGGGAGATAGGCTGCAAAGATTTAAAAGTAACTAGATTAAACTTTTTTGTACAAGTTTAAATTCTAAAAATTAGCTTTTTCATTTTTTCCTATTTACATGTATTACGTTTACTTTTGTAAAGTTGGGTTAAATTTAAGAGCTGTCAGCAATTTATTTCATGTTGCTAATTTTCATGTTTAAAAGAGAAGAGCAATGCAAGTCTTAAACTCTACATCGTGTCTCATTACTTCGTTTCATTACTTTTTGAGACATCATAATTTGGAAGTGCTTTCAAGTTCACGCACATTTACCTACTAACATTTATTTAGAGGCTAATTAGTCCAACAGCAGCACTAAAATCTAGCAAAACAATGTTGTTGTCTTGATTCATATCATATCTCTCTATGATTCATATCATATCTTGATTAGGAATAGACAGAAGTGAGAAATCAGATCATTTACACACGCACACACACAATCCTCTCCTTCTCATTGCGCTCTCCCGCCTCTGGTCTTGGTGTTGCAGAGCCACATTCTTAGAGCACATGAAAGGGGTCAGTCAGCCTTTTTCTTCCATCCTTGTTGTTCACTTAACACACCCTTCATAGAACCAAACAGGCTCTCATTACCAAATGGCATCCCTGATCTCATACCACCCAAACAAAAGGGCCGGCTTGGCCTCACCTGTTCCTCCCATTGATGTGGAAGTGACCACCTCACAGAGCAGGACGTGCAGTCCCACATCTCGACTTCAGGTCTGTAATTGTTACGCCAGCAGCATGAGATAAATAAGCCTGAAACCCTCATATGAGTCGGATGTCATAGCTCCCGGTCTCCTGAGGACCTGCTTTCCTGTTATTTTTCCATTCTTGTGGGGCTCGGCAAGAGGAAAGCCTTCTGGTAACCACCACTCATGCATTACTATCACTGCTGAGTGAACGGAATAAGCGAAATCATTTCGTCCTCCAGAAGTATCTTAGGGATTTTGAAAGAGTTCTGTATCTTATTGCTAGGTAAAGTTTCCTTTTCTTTTGCAGATGGCTAGCACCTTGATTGTGACTGACTCTAGAATCTCTGGAATCTACAGTTGCATGGCTTCCAATAAAGTAGGGACTGTGGAAAGAAACGTAAAATTTTATGTCACAGGTAAGCCAAACCTCCTATACTCACAAATGTAGCCCAGTAGCATCCGTCTTTCTTCAGATCTTGTTTGCTTCCAGTGCACTTATAGCTTGAGTGATTCTGATTAAAAACAACACAGCATTCCATAGAATTGTTCAACTTGGAGTACCATCATCCTTGTTCTTAGGAACAGAATCCAGCACATCATTGGATCTCCTAAAGAGTTATTTCCCTGAATTCTCTTTTGGAGTTATTTATGTGTCACTCCCTCAGGCTGGACTGTGAAGTTGGTATCTTGCATTTCACTTGTGAACACCCTTGTGTATCTAACACAGGGTCTGGCACGCAATGGTCGTTCAATCATAATCAAGGAAACCAATTATAATACGTGTGATGACATTTTTCTTTAACCGAGAAGCTAATTGTTTCATAACTTTAATAATTGTGACTTTTTTTTGAGAAAATGAGGCGTTCACATAGAAATCTGAAACTGATTGCTGACATAATTAATATGCTCCTCTTTGTTTGCATTTGAGAATTTTGAACCTTAAATATGATGGTCTGCAAATCTTAAAACTTCCAAGGTACACAAATGGCACTCCCTATGTCCCTCCATGGGTACAGGAAGGAAATAAGTAGCTCAAAGTATAAAAACAATTGTCTGGCTCCACACGCCCCCAATTTTCTGAGGAAGCCTGGGCAGTTTGCCAACTCTCTGGAAACTTCGCACTGCATGGGGCAGGCAGCAGTGCTGCCTAGAGTTTTCTAGAAAGAAATAGGTAGGACCCCATTTCATGAGATGAATGGGCTGCCATACCACAGAAAATCTTTTGCAAGTTAGCCACCCCTCAGAATCTGTGTTGCAGGCGGTATTCTGGAGTGGATTCTCAGATCATGTCAGAGCTGGAAGCAACTTTAGAGATGATTCAGTATTACAGCTCCTATATCTTACAGATGAGGAGACGGGAGACGAAGAGGCACATTGGTCTAGACAAACCCGCCCCTGTCCTGTCACATCCAAGAAGGGGAAGAGAGTCATCTGTGCATCCATTCCAAGCAGGAAAAGTCCTTTATTTAGGGAAGGATTCATATTGCAATTTCACACTAATTCTAATCAATCTCAGCTGAAGCAGACTAATTTAAACACAAAGGTTTGACTTGCTCTTTCTACTTGGTTTGAAGCAAGTCATGCTCCAAATCTGAGGAAACAAAGAAGAAATGTTCTAGCATCTCCTAATATCACAAATTATGTGCAGAAGTAGTGTGATGGCTGAATTTACCAATGCTAAGTCAGCATTGTCCATTCAATAGAAATATTATGTAAGTCTTATGTGTAATTTAAAAAGTTCTAGTAATCATGTTTTTTAAAAGTAAATTATTTTTATTTAATCCAATATATCCAAAATAGTCTCAGCATATAACCAATATTCTTTAAATATTTAACTACTTCAGTTTTTTTAAAAATTTAAGTTACTGGAAATAAAATTAGTTGGATAAGATTAATTCTCCAGCCACACTCACCACAGTTTAAGTGCTCAATAGCCACCCAGGATTAGTGGTGTTATACTTGGTTTTCTTGAATGTACAGTGTAGCTCTAAGCCTCTGCAAAGGAAGCAGGACTTAAGGGGGATGATCATGAAGGAAATAAGGCAGAATTTAAATAAATAGAAAGAGGAGTCTGGGCCTGTTCTGACCAAGGCAAGGCAAAAGAATCAATAGGAGCCCACAAACCATGTTTCTAACCATTTACAAGCTCTAAATCAAGTGATATGTTTCAGCCTCCTGTAGATAATTTATCTTCATGAAGACCTGAAAAGTCAAGTACAAGGTCAAATTCTGGGACTACTCAGAATTCCACAGCAGAATATGGCAGCGCCTGGAGGTCAGAATTTGCTAAGCCCAGGCTCACCCATCTCCTCTTTTCAGTCCTGGCTCTGCCCCACGTTGTGAGGGGCTGTACGCCATGTGTGTAGTCTCCCAGGGCCACACATCCAAACTCTCTCCACACCCCCCACAACAGTCTTACCTAGAACCTAGAAGTGTGCACACTGACCTATAGTCTGACCTCAGGAGTAAAGACCTAAGGAAGAGGCCCAAGTCAGTCTGGAAGCAGACTTGGCATCATTTTTACAGGGAATTGAATCCTGAGCTCCTAGGGAGCCCAAGCCAGATAGAGAAGTGAGTGACACAACTTTGGGTGGCCATGTCCCTATTAGCCCCTCAGATTCTTCACATGTGGGGAGGAGTACAGAACAGAGCTTCTAATGGAGCTAGAACAAGGCTCCCTGTTGTGTGGGCTGTCCTAGAAAAGTCTATACTGAGCACCATGTTCATTCCCTCATTTTTCAGAGTCCACAAGAAAGGTGAACTGCTGTCCAGCACCAATTGCTCATCATCTAGCCTATGCAGCCTGTTGAGTTTTTCCTTGCTGCATCAGTGTGGTATTCTTGCTCAACGGGCCCTACCTTCCACCACATAATACAATTTATAACCATGGAATGGTTGAAACTTTTCTAGATTCCAAAGAGCCATGAGAATTCAATTTGAATATACTTACTTGAAGCTTAAAACCTAGAAATTGAAGAGCTATAATCTTTAAATTGAGCACAAATTCAGCCAATCAATCCCCCATTGCCTAGAATAGAATTTCTCTGAATTATTTCCTACCACTTCTGAAAAGTTCTAGCATTGATGGGCAATGATAGATTAATCTGGTTATATTCATTATTTTTTAAACTATTATCTTATTCTTACTCAAATATTTATCACAAGATATAGTCTTGCTAGAGTCTAAATACTCTTAGGGATGTCATATTTTACATTTCTTTTATGAAAAATGAATGTATATTTCATTTTTAAATACGAGTATCAGTGTTTATACTTGACCTAGTATGAATGCTTTAAAAGATGTAAAAATTTCACTGTCTGAAATCAAAAGATGTAGATTTGGTTTTGTATTGACCCTCATTTCAATCATTTGTTGCCCCTTCCTTAAAATACAGTAGCAACACAGTAACAACAGAGAGTTGCCTTCCAAACATGAGCACTGGTTTGCTGTGGCCATGGCATTCGCTTGTTTATGACATCAACCTGAAAGAAGAAAAACTGTCTAATAGCTCCCACTTTCTTTTTAGAGAATGTTTTTTCACTCTTTAGAAGACGTGATCTTCTTTATTTCCACTTGACTAATGAGATGACTTTCATTCCTTTCATTTCTATGCTTGTCTCTTTTGTGAACTTAACCCACTTGTTGGATTCAATTGAATCAAAATGTCTAGACCCAAATATGCACCTCTGAAAATGGATTACTCTTTCGCCTCACTGACTCTGGGTTTATCTCTTCCAAGCAAGGGTAATTCTTCTCCCTGACACCTCATAAGAAGCCAGGGATGTGATATGTGTTAGTTGGGTGAGTGTTAGTTGGTGGTGATGATTGTATTGAATCTGTAACAGACACTTAAGTATGGGAAGATTTCTTATTCACTTTGAGAGATAGAAGGCAGTTCTTTCTCGGGCCTGCGTTTGTACTCATGCAGGAAAAAAAATCAACATGAATGACACGGGGGCTAGCCCTCTGAACTCGTTAGCTAGCTTAGAACATTTTATTTATCATCTTCCATGGATCAAAATACCACAAAGGGTTATACTGAGAGATACTAATTTCTATGAGGCTTCTGACATCATAAACCAAACCAGTTTAGGTAATAGTGTCCCCCATTTGAGAAACAGACCCCCAAACTATTTTGTTCTTTTCTTTTCCTCTGTGTGCGTTTTCATGGTTTTGCTGGCAGTCAGCATGACTATGGGTGTGTTAGCAATTACTGAGGGTGAAACAGGAACAGCTCTGCCTTATCTCCCTGGTTTCCCAATGTCACTAAATGCATTTTATTTTGAGATTCCTGGTGGTGCTTGGCAAAGATAAACAAAATCTTCCATCAGGAAACCTGTGAGCTATTTCCACAGGAAGTTTCAAATCACTAAAGTAAATAGAAACTCTCTACATGATCTCAGTGGTGTCACTTGGCTCGCTTGGGCTCTAACTACCAGGATGAGCCCTCATAAATGGGGAAGGTCTGTGGTCTTTTAAGAAATTATTTTATTGCAACTAGTGCACAATACATCTGTTCTAGTGTTTGTGTAAAAGTTGATGACTGGTATTTTACTCCCCATGCTTGGAAAATGTCCCAAATATAAAAGGATGCTGAATTCAAGGGGCTATTTCTGACACTTCATCATTATCTTAAAAATGACTGTCAGCTACGTTGGCATCTTCTGACAAATTCCTAGATTTTCATTTTAAAACCAGGAAAAACTCTGCTGGTCTCCTCTCTCCCTCCAACCACTGACACCTTCATAAGCTGCTGTTACCCCCGCTCCCAGTTACAAATGAATACTTTGGCATTTCTTCAGACGTGACACTTTATAATAAAGCCAAAGTCCAGAAAAATCAGAAAAACAAGCAAAGTGAGACTGAGGAAAGAGTTGATATGATATCTAATTTTGGACTATTGTCCCCTAAAGGTTTAAAGGTTTCTTTATAGCTTTGTGTGCAAAGGATAATAATAATAATAGCATAACATAGTGCTTTTCATCTTCAAAGTACTTTGTAAAATGTTGGCCCAAATTCTCTGCCCAAAAACAGATCCGACACCAGTAACAAGCACTAGAAGGGCTTTGTGAACACGTCAGATCAGGGCTGGGAACTGATTTTTTTTTCTTCCAATTCTTCGGTGAAATGGTCCCAAATGAGTCTCGAGAACTCTCAGCATACAAATTAAATGTTGGCACAGAGTGAGAGGCTTGAAAGATAGCTCAGGAGGTGTTGCTCAAGGTGCTTGGACATGGAGATGTTGATGAGCTGGGAATTGACATTGGAGAAAATGACTTTTAATGACACAGTCACTTTCAGGAAAATGTGTCATATGTTTATTAGAGTAAATTTGACTTTTAAAACTATACTCCATCCTCCTCCATTGCTCCTACTTTGGAATCTTCCAAATTAGTTTACATTTTTGTAAGAAATCTTTACTCTTTTCTGAGTAGGATAGTCTGAGCAAACAGACGCCTCAGGACCAGCAAAGAACTGGGGAGGTAATGGAACAGCAGCAGAGGGTGGGTACTGTCTCTCATTGTAGGAAACCGGTGAAATCCATAAATTTTTGTTAGAAATGTTCAGGATCAAAGTGGTGTTGACTGGCAGGACTGAAGTCTCTAGCATGTACCTTGAACTTTCTGTTCTCATTTGTGTAGGAACAATGCTTAAAATATTTGGCTATCTTCTGATGTCTGAGAGTGAGACATTGATTTGTCTGTGCACTGAAATTCTTTATTCTTCTTTACAGACGTGCCAAATGGATTTCAGGTAAACTTGGAAAAAATGCCTACAGAAGGAGAAGACCTAAAACTGTCTTGCACAGTTAACAAGTTCTTATACAGAAACATTACTTGGATTTTGCTGCGGACCGTCAATAACCGAACAATGCACCACAGTATTAGCAAGCAGAAAACGGCCATCATTAGAGAGTACTCCATTACTCTTCCTCTCACCATCAAGAATGTTTCCCTGGAAGATTCAGGCACCTATGCCTGCAGAGCCAGAAACATATACACAGGGGAAGAAATTCTTCAGAAGAAAGAAGTTACAATTAGAGGTGAGCACTGCAACAAAAAGGCTGTTTTATCTCGGATCTCCAAATTTAAAAGCACAAGAAATGATTGTACCACACAAAGTAATGTAAAACATTAAAGGACTCATTCAAAAGTAACAGTTGTCTCATATCATCTTGATTTATTGTCACTGTTGCTAAGCTTCTGGCTCAGAGGAAATGCTCCTCCCAAAATGAGTTTGGAGACGATAGATAGGACGATAGTGTGACCCCAGGGTCTCAGCTCTGGGTGCCTTACTCAGACTGAGGGCTGAGAGCTCTTCTCTCTGGGGCCCACTTGGTGCGCGTTTGGATTTGGAGGATCCCTGCAGTGCATTTTCTGTGTTTTTGTTCTTTGCTGTCTTCTCCTGCCTGATAAACAACAACTTGGGACTGATCTTTTCCTTCTACTTTGATGCCAATCTCTTTTTATTTTTAAGTTTCAAAGCTGCACAGACTGAACAATTTAAACCAACGCTGTGTTCTGCCAAAGATGGACATGAATAAGTTAATTTTCCAGCTCAGAATGAGTACAGTTGAATCTAAGACTCTGTTGGACCTCTATCTGGTTTTATTTTGGACTACTTCATCTGCTCTTGATTTGTAAATAGCACCTGGATAGCACGTTATAATGCTTATTTATTTGAACTGCTTTTTTGTTTTCAATTAAGCACATTAATCTTAAACTGGAGCCTGTGAAATGGGCCCCAGGGGTGCAAGGTGTTGGTGTAGTTCTATTAAAGCTTTATCACAATCTGAATTATGAAGGTCTACCCATATTGAGCTCACTTCCCTCTGGGTAGCTCGTAGACTAGTTCAGCAAAGGATTCCTCCTCTCTAAGCTCTGAGGGAACTAGACAGCTGTCAACAGCACCTAGTTGAAAGTACAGCACATTCTCCATTCAAATATTTTTGGCCCCTGGTTATTCTCTTAAAGAACTGTATTGATTATCAAGGAAATAAAGGCAACTGTGACCAGAGCTTTAATACATTCTTCTAAATGTAAATCTAAGACTTATTCTCTTAAGCAAGTCCACGTTCCCCATGTGTAAATGTTAAGAGGATTTTGATGGGGATTTAAAAATGGCAAAATCACAAAAACAGAATTCAGAATCATTTAAAAATGTACCCCATTTTCAAACAAGAGAGATTGCTCTATTTTAAGTTCAGGTTTGAAGGGAAAGTGACTTTTTCACCAATTTAATATGCATTGTTCTGATATTTTAATTTATGATTGACCATTATATGTGACTTGCATAACCTGTTGGAAACAAACTGTAATGACCAAAATAGCCGTGGCTGAGAACACAGTAACTGGGCAGCTCACTAGGAGGTGACAATATGACAACTTTCCAGGCTTGGGAACGCACCAGACTGTTTCCTCCTTTAGGTAACAGACTCTGTCCCACGGCTAAACTTGTCTTTCACGTGGGAATTGCTTTTGTCAAGTGTGAAAGAGTAAACAATAGCATTTCCCCAGAATGCCAATTTTATGGAGCCCCAAATGCTCTGAAAACAATTCGTGAGCTGGAAGTTGTCAGCCCAAAGGAAAGAATAATCAATTGTATCTTGAAATTTACCAATGGCTCTTTTGCCTGGCATCTTTGTTCATTATAAATCTGTGTGTTCCTTCAGGAAACCATGCCTTTAGTATCACAGAATTAAGGACCACAAATTTTACTCAAGGTGAAAAAACAAATGGACTGGTTTAGGGATTGCTTTTTAAATATGGGGAACTGGATAGACATAATCTATCATTTCTTTCCTCTGAAAATTACAATTTTTATGGGGAAGAGAAGGAGTTTCTTTCATCGGGGGTGATTTTAACGATTCCATAGAGTTATTCATTGATCACTATATAAGAAATTCTGCCAGGAAGTTTCAAAAAGAGGATATAATTAGGTGGGTTTTGTTTTTATTAGTTACTCTTTTGGGTGGGGAGTAAGGGAGGATGAAAAGAGAAAACCTAATCCGCAGAATGACTAGGATGGAGTGGAGGGCATGAGACTGGCTCTCAGCACCCATTCTAAATGGAGAATTGGAGCTCTGAGTTTGGGAGACATGACCGATCTCGGGGCTACAACACTAAAAAGTAAAAGAACCCCTGGGGTGGGGGGCTAGCTACCTTTGTCTATTGATAACCAGCATACATATTCTGCTCATTCTGATTGTTCTCACTTGGAAGGAATGAGCTCCACTTTGTTAACTTTTGGTAAAACAGCTGCTGATTTCCATCAAGAAACTTAGGTTTAAAAATATGGATTCAATGTACCTTTCTTATTTAAAATGTCAAAAATAGATTAATGCATGAAGTGGGCATTAATAACTTGATTCCTTGATTGGTCATTTAGAAAATAGTCCAAAATGAAACTTGTCACATCAAAGAACATTTTTCAGAAATGGGTACAATGAAAAAAGTCATGATACTGTATGTTTCAGACATGTTTATGTGAACTCTGTATTTAATTGAGAGTCCTGTGTTTATTTCTGCAGCCCTTTTGCTGTTTTTCTTGTCTGAAGTTTGTGTAGTACAGATAGGGCCTTTGGGAGTTCTTCATGATGTTTACATTAAAATAAAAGGTTCTCTTCTAGATATGCATTGTTTTCCAACACACCTGTTGGGGAAGTCCAAATCCTGTCTGTGCTGATGGTGTTACAGTTTGTAGCTCTGCTACAATAATTTAGGTGTTCTGGGCCCTACATTCAGATTTCCTTTTTATAATAAGGCCGATGGACAATAGATCATTCTATTACATTTAGTATCTGAGAGGTAGTACATGTGCTAGATGGAAAGTTTAACTCAGTGAACTGGGTCTGAGATTTAAATGAGATATGTCAAAGTTGGCTTGCCACTGTAAACAATACTAAATAGTAATATGATATTGTAATTGTCATATTTCAGTGATATGTTTGGGGTCGTTACTGTGTAAAAATGTTAAAATTGTAATAATTGAGCATGTAAAAATTATCAAAATGGAAGAATTTGATACATGGCTGCATTTTCAGTTGGGGAAAGCTGTTTTGATCGATTGCCCAGAAAGCAAAAACAGCAATATTCAAGTGATTCCGCCTAGGGAAGGGCAAGGTAGACTAGGAAACTAGTCTACACTGACACAGGCGAAAGGATCTTCGCTGGCATTCCTTCCACTTACGTTTGAAGACTTTAGACATCAGAGCACTCACTTCCTTCAATACTCTTTTTGCCTTCAGGTTTTATTTTGTACAAAATGAGAAACATTTAATAAGCTATGGAAATCAAAATGTATTGAAAACGGTTTCTCCTAACAGATAGTAACCCTACCATGTTACATACTATGTCAGCATGTTATAAAAGTTATATGATAATATACTTTAACTTGAGAGTTCTAAATTGCTTTACTGAATGCTAATCCTGAGAGTTTCCCTGCAGGAATAAAAAGAGAAAGGTTTTGAGACTCGGCAGACTGCAGGGATATGGAATCAAAGCCATTGCAATGTGTTATCTCTTAAAGCATTGTAATCATTCCTAAACTGCTTTCACAGTTTTAGCACAATAAGATGAGGAAATCAAATATGGTCAGAGAAAGCTCATACTGTTTAATTGAAACCAGGGACGCAGAATGCGTAAGTTATGCCACAACTTCTGATTTCTGTTCTAGGATTTGAAACGAGGTGAGAAAAGGATGATTTGGGAAGGTGGGAAAGATATTATCTTGGAAACTTGAGCTACCAATCCAGCACCCACCTAACTAGAATGTATACACATCAGCAGGACTGACTGACTACTTCATTCAATAGAGACACTGTACTCATTTGGGGGCCTTGGGGGTACTGTTACCCTGCGTGGGATTTTAATGTTGTAATGTATTGCATTCTAATGTATTAAATTCATTTTGTTGTACTATATTGGTTGGCATTTTATTAAAATAAATTGTATTGTATCATATTTGTATGTTTTAAGAGAAAATAATATAAAATATAATATTTGTACTATTATATAGTGCAAAAACTACAAATCTGTGCCTCTGCCTCTTGAATTAATCTTTTGGTTGCTTGCATTTGGGAAGGGAATGAGGGAAGGAAATAATCAATAAAGCTTTCAAAGTTAATAAATTCTCCTGTTTGGTCTGCTGCCTTGCAATTTGGATTACTAACAGCTGAGTAACACAAACATGCCCTCACAAGCACATCAATAAAAATCCATACAGAATTTCATTAACTCATTACTACAATACTATCTATTTCTGTAAAAATTCATTACAAGACTATGCAAAATCTCCTAAAATATTATAAAATCCTTAAGTTTTAGACAAGCTTCTCTCAAAATAAGGAAGGAAACCGGTTGGCCAGGGAAAAACCTTAACAGTGATATCTAAAAATACAGAATCTAGTTCTTGATTGTACTCTGTCTTCTAACAAAAGTTTTGTAGAAACTTAATAAGGAGGACGCTATAGCTTACTCAAAGGAAATGTAGGAACAAAGAGGAATGAAACTTTGCAGTTGAATTTTGCCGTTTCTATATCTATTAAAAATATTGATATGCATATACAGTAAAGGAATGAGACTGGCAGGCAATAACAATTCCCTTTTTTTCTTCACTAGATCAGGAAGCTCCCTACCTTCTGGGAAACCTCAGTGACCACACAGTGGCTGTCAGCGGCTCCACCACCTTGCATTGTCAGGCTAACGGTGTGCCAGAGCCTCAGATAACCTGGTTTAAAAATAACCACAAAATACAAGAAGGACCTGGTAAGAGACTTTTTCCTGTATTTATTCTTTCTCATTCTACCCTTCTCTTAACACTCCTATCATCTTCTTCCAGTGTATCTAGAACCACTTGCTGATAGAGCTGCAAAAAATTGGGCTGATTATGACATTACAATTCTAAGTGAGAAAGATTTGAGCCTGCTCTTGAGCAGATGCTAATCCTAACCCCACAGAAAAATCCTTACAGAAGGAATCTGCTTGAAATCCTGCGCTCAAAAAAATGCTAAGAACCACTTCTTGGCAATAGGGAAAGTGAGGCAATAGGGCTTGAGGAACTGCAGACACCTGACATGTGAAGTTCAGGTGGGTTTATTATCCTTTTAATTCACTGACACCATTTGCAATGATTTGGTAAAAATAGGAATATTTTTAATGATATTTTATAAAACTAGTTAACAAAATCTAAAGTCCTGATTCTGTATTTTCTTTCCACACACAAACACAATTTTTTTTTTAAAATTAGACTTTAATCAGTAAGTATAAACATTACATGTGCTTCATGAGTCTATGGTTAAAGAAGAATAAATTAAAATAATCAATTTGACTAATATTTATATTAAAAATAAAATTGCCATTTATTTGTACCCTAACAATCTAAATCAAATAAACTACAAATACAGAGTAGTCCTTAAATAGAAGTCCTTCATAGAGTGAAATCTTTAGTTAAGTTTGATGGATAGTATAAATCTCCGATTTTAAGATATCTACTAATGTAAATTGATTTTCCCAAGATATATACTATTAAAATTGATAGATTCATAGAAAACAAATCCCTTGATGTATTCTACCAAAATAAAAGGAAGAATAATACATGAATAAATAAGTAGCTTCTGAAATAAAGCCATTAACATTGAGATTTAGAGTGACATTAGTAAATTAAAGACCCAAAGAAATCCTGTACTATATAGAAATCAGGCGAACTGTAGCTTTAAGTTCTGTATTCCCCATACTAACATGGTCACAAAATGTATTTTATGAAATATTAATGTAAGATGTTAGGAAATTCTTTAAAGAAATAAATTAGACTTAAGTTCAGTTTTCATACTTTAAATGTAGGTTAAAGGATTGGATTTGAACCAATTTTGAACGTTCACAACGGTTCTGGGGCTAGAGGACAGACAAAAAGGACTGCCAAGGCAGCCACTACAAACAGAAAATGATTTTGAGGTACTCGGGAGGGTTTGAGTTAGCATTGCCTTCAGGGGTCAGAGAATTTGCGTGGTTCACTATCCTTACTCTCTGAGCCTCTAATTACTTTTTTTAAACATTGATCAGCATAATATATTTAACATCATAATAATTTTCAGATTTGAATAAATTTTGACTATAGTCCCCATGCTGATGCTACATCTCTGTGACTTATTTTTCAGTTTGAATTTATTTTATTGAAGGAAAATTGCATCATAGCATTATATAGGTTTAAGGTGTGGTCTAGTACATCCAATCCATTAAGCTCACCTTCATTTCAGTTAATCCTTCACCACAATTGATCCCCTTTATCTACTTTGCCCACCCACTCTCCTTCTCCTGCAACCACTGATTTGCTTTCATTAACTGAAAGTCTAAAGCACAGTCTAGGAAAATCTGTGGACCCAAGTTCAAGACCTGTGGCTAGGGAAAAGGGCAATATATAGATGCTTGGGATCATACAGCTAAGCTGGCCCAAGTTACTACTTAGTAAATTCTACCTATAAACTCACCTTATTTATATAGAACTTGGCCAAAGAGATGTCAGAATTTATTGGAAGGGGTCAAATATTAATAAACCAGTTCAAATGTCAGACAACTCTATATCTAATAAAGATTTCAACTTTCTTTGATCATCCGAGGTCCAAAAGAATATCCCAAAAGAGATATAAGTATATTAGTTTCATAAATGCATTAGAATTTATTGAGTTCAGTTGTTCTGTTATCAGTTTTATCTCTCTTACTTTAATTCACTCTTTAAAACTATCACCCTTTTGGAAAGGAATGTCTTGATTTTCTTATGATAAGTTTCATGTATAAGATTTCCATCTGAGGCAGTAATTTCAACCACCAAAGTAATGTGCTCTATGACTATGACCCTTAGGTTTGTGCAGGTAGGTAACTTCAAAATTGTCACTTCTTTTATGGTTCATTCCTTTTACAAACCTATGAGTAAATTTTACAGGTATCAAATGTGATAATCTTTGACTCCCTGGTTGTTCCAAAACTGAAATGGAAAAATATCAACATCACAGCTTAAAAGATACTGAAAATGAGTTCATCAGATACTCAGTCTTTTGAAAGCTTGACTGAGTTTTAAAACCCTGAGAATAGTACATCCTTTAGAGACATTAGATGCATTATTTTTATATGAAAACTGATGACTCAAAAGAAAAAATTAATAGAGTATTTTGGTGACCTTGGATCATTGGTAGGATCTGGCCCATTATTGTTATTTGTTAAATGGCAAATTACTATATTCCAAAGAAAATATGAGAGAGGAAACAGGCCACACATGAGAGCTCACACTTGAGACAAGTGGCCATAAACTGCCTGCTGAAAGAACTGAGAGTTGAAACTTTCCTCCCTTCTCACTTCCTTTCAGGAAAACCTCTCAGTGGGGCACATCCATTCTATAGGAGAAATACAGTTTCAAGACAGTGCTCTGAAAGCTGAGTAGTAATTTTTTTGACCAGAAGACATCAAGCAGGAACAGGGGTTCTAAGCATGAAGGTACAGGAGAGCATAGGCGCTATGGACATGAGACAGTGTCCACAGAATAACCCAAATGAGAGGAGAATGGCACCCTGGAAACCCCGCTGCCCGGAGCCTCCTGGGGGCTCTCCAGGCTCTCGGGGGCTTCATCATACAGCTTACCCTGCTCAGTATGTTTTCCTCCGCCACTACTCGACCATCTTTCTCTCTCTCTCCCTTCAACCTCTGTGCCTCAGGACTGCTTCAATTCCTGCCTTCACTAAGGATCCTTCTTTCACATTCTTAGAATATAGTGACTCTTCTTTTTCTCTGGGAATATTTACAGTTTGACTGCTTCTTTTGTTCTATGTATTGAGGTAAAATTGGTTTATACCATTGTGTAAGTTTCAAATATACAGCTTTATACTTCCACTTCTGTGTATATTACATTATAAATACCACCAACAGTCTAGACACCACCAATTGAGCCTCTGCCCACTTTTCCCACCCCCATCTCCCTTTCCTGTAGTAACCACTATCCTATTGTCAGAATTGAAGAATTTTATTTTGCTTTGTTTTATTTGTTCATTTGCTTTGTTTCTTTATCTTCCACATGAGTTTGAAATCATGTGGTATTTGTCTTTCTCCATCTGACATACTGCACTTCACATGTGTGCTTACATTTTAAAACATTCAAGATGGATATAATATCCTACTATGTCTTTTTACTTAAAAAATAAAAGAAAAATGTATTGAGCACTCACTGGGTCCCAAAACACGGTGATAACAATTCAACAGATCTCATTTACTTTTCACAACTATCATCTGAGATAGGTACCATTATTAGATGAACTTCTCAGATCTGTTTTGACTAACAAGTACTTTTCAGGTACTCAGAACTGTTCTAAATACTTTATTAATTAATCTGTTTATGCCTCATAACAATTCTCTGAGGTTTGCTCAATTCTATGCCAGTTTTACAGACTAAAGGATGAGGGTGTTGAGACAGAGGAGAAATAACTGGCTGCAAGTCATAAAGTTAGTAGGTGGCTAACCAAGTCTCAAATGAGAAAAATAAGTTATACTGCTCTGTGTATTGAACAAGAGAGCTCAAAATTAGTTATATCACTCACAAGAGAACAACTGGGCACTATGTTAATACCCACGAGGTTATTTATCCAACATATCTTTAAAACAATGAATATTTTCCCATTGGCATCCCTTAAAGATTAAGCTTCCTAAAGACTATAGTTTCTTTTGAAATTTTACTTTTTAAATAAAATGTGTTTATTAAAAAACTTACACATAAAATATGTAAAGTGGACATGCCACATATAAAGTTAAAAAAATCATTTTGAACCTAAATTCAATGTCTTGTAAGTTGTAAAATCTTCAGGATTCATTTAATATCAACCAACACTTTATTTATTCAAGGCACTTCTTTGTGTCTGGTCCTGTGCTAGGCTCTGTGAATATAGCAAAGAACAAGAAAACTAAAATCTGAATAACCCAATAGCTAAAGTGATTCATCTGTGCATGTGTGTGTTTAAATGACTACAGCTTCTTCAAGCAGCAAGCATGAGCATCCTAACTTATTCACTATCTTCACATCAATTAGGCACCAGTGTTAGTCTAATAATGGAAGAAGGTGAATTATCAAATTGAACAAGTAGAAAATATGACTCAATAACCAGATAAAACTGTCTTTAATGCATTAGATCAATGAAAAAAATACACCCTTTGTGCTTTAATTTTTCTGCTTTAATGCTGTACACACAGTATGTTCTCAACCATTCACTGTTACTTGAATACTCAGAAGAGAGATAAAGAGAAAATATATGAGAAGTAATAAAGGTAGGCGAGCCTCAGAATTAGAATTGACTAAAGAAACAACTGGGAATTCTTAGGAGAGGCCAGTAGGGTGCAAAGTATTGAAAGTAATTTGACACATATTTACTTTGAAGACACAAGCAAAAGAGAATGGACAAGCTAGAGGGTAATAAAAAGGATCAGGCACGAAATGAAAAAACGTAATGTGAAGATACCACTAGCATAAACTTCATGTGAGAGATGAATCTATTTGATGGTAGAGCTTTGAGTGCAGTTTTATTCTTTGGGGTATATAAACAGCAAAATTCCTTCAAGCAACATTAATTTCTGTTGGGCTAAAAATGTAAAGCGCTTACTCTCTGACTATCAGGGAAATACAAATTCAAACACCAATGAGATATCACCTTACACCTGAAAGACTGGCTATTATTCAAAAGTCTGGAAACAACAAATGCTGGTGAGGATGTGAAGAAAAAGAAACACTTTCTCACTGTTGGTGGAATTACAAATTCGTGCAGCCCCTATAGAAAACAGTTTGCAGAGTTCTCAAAAAGTTGAAGATGAAAATTCCATATGATCCCGTCATTCCACATCTGAGCATCTACCCAAAAGATACAAAAGCACCATCCACAGAGATTTATGCATCTCATGTTTATTGCGGCCCTATTCACAATAGTTAAGAACTAGAAATTACCTAAGTGCCCAACATCAGATGAATGGATCAAGAGGATGTGGTACATATAGACACAGTCCTTAGAAGAGATGAAACCCTGTCACTTGAATCAACATGGATGGAACTAGAGGGAATTATGTAAGTGAAGCAAGTCAAAAGATAAAGATAGATACCAGATGACCTCACTCCTAGGTGGAATGTGAATAGACAAAACAAAGGAAATGCTGAAACAAAACCAACTTGGACACTTTGTAACAGAACTGAAGTTACCAATAGAAATTGGGGTGGGGATTGGGGGGAAAATGGTGGTGGAGCCCATTTCATAATGGGGAAGAACACTCGGTGATTTGGTGGAGGGCATGGTGTGTTGACACATATCTAAGGAATGGGAAACCTATACATAGAATATAAATAAATAAATGAATAAATAAATAAATAAATAAGAAAAATAAACTGCTAAGAAAAATGCAAAGGATTTATACCCAGACTTGGAACAATGGTATGAAGTCACCTTGGAAAACCTAAAACCTCCCTGAATATCTTCAGTCCCTCTCTAGGCTATCTGTCCTGGGGACTAGCAACTCCTCCAAAATGGTCCTGAAGTCCCCTTTTATACCTCATACTCTTCCCAGATCCTCCAATGAGATCCTAAAAAATTTCAGGCTGTGACAAAGCTGAGCAAATGTGGTTGGTGGGGCTGATGGCAGCTCCCTTCAAATGACACTGGAAGGAGTCAATATATGTTTGCAAAGCAGATGTGGCAGAAGGCCTGTTGAACTTAGTCTGGTGCTGACATAAGCACAAGCCACCTCACAAGTACAGAGAAAATGGGGTGTCTTAAAGTCACTAAAATGCTGACAAAAGTACAATGTCTTTTCTGAAAATATTTAACAGAACAGGAGGCAATGTTAACCTGAGGTTTTTATTAAAATCTGCCTGAACCGAGCAACCATTATCAGACTATTACTTATATTACTATGACATTTAAAACAGTTTTAGAATATTCAAGATTACAGCAATGGGATTTGCACAACAAAAATTTCAAAAAGAATGAGTTCTATCTTAAATAGGCTGAGACTGGGACAAAGACAACCACCTAACCCAGTCATAAATATTCCTTCTCAAGTGGGATCTTGGTCACTAGGACTAATAACCTGAAAGGGACCGTTTTCCTTTCATGGACACTAAATATTTACACCTGCTGTCTTAGTACCTGGGAACAGAATTAATCAGAAGTGTAAAATAGTTTCATAGATGAAGAAGGCTCCTAAGGAAACGTTAAGATGAATAAGGATAAATGCCCAGAGATGATATACTGACCCCCTCAACCTCTGAGAATCAACAGCTTTACTTGATTTCTTACTAAAAGTGAAACAGAAATGCCAGCTCTCTTTTGTGAAACTTAAGTAGTAATTGCCTTTTCTTTCTCATGAAAACCACCCTGTGTGGCACCAAGTGAATGAAATAGTGCTGAAAAGAAATGTGTACATGATTCGCAGGGATGAAGGGCAGTTCACATGAAGATGAGCTAACTGCTCTGTTTACCAACCCACAAGCCAGTCAGCGTGTTGATGGGATTGGCTGCACAACTCTTCTCTTCATTCCTTGTTCTCGGTTTGTAGCCTTAAGGTCAGGGGATCTATATACCCAGATCGAGAGGCCAAGCTTCACTAGCGGGCATGCCAATAACTCCTCTCCTGTCAGCATCTTCAGAAAAATTATCAAGACTTACTTGTACCTCTGACGATACAGATATGAAGGGTATCTGCATGTGTTCAGGACCAAGGCTTACTTGTATATGCTTGGAAATGCCATTGATTGTGGGAAATTGGAAAGGTAGGAAATGACTGCCTCAAACAAGTGTCATCTTATGTTAACCAATGATACCACTTGTCCTATTTTTAACCAGCAAATGCTGTATTTCCAAATATAAATAGAAAGCAGCCCCACCTGGTCTCAGCCCACTCAAAAGGAATAAGGATAAATCTCCAATTAGGAGTAAGGAAAAAGGAGTAGAATTAAGGAAGGGGCAGAGTGAAATAACAGCGGGGAAAATAGTTGACATTGCCAGAGTTCAGAGCTCCAAGTGTAACCCCAGACAACAAAGGAACTCTGACTTTGACCACAGTCCCTCTACGGTGAAAAAAATGAAGATTGTTTCCTTCTGCACTTTCTGTAAGTCTGCAGAAATTATTAATATTTAGCTAGTTCAAGGAGACTGACAAGTCCAGCTATAGGCATCTCTGGTTTACATCCAGAAAGGTTAAATAAGCCATGAATATAGTCCTATTTTGTATTGGAATTCCCTATTAGTTATTTATGGAGAATCAACCTTGCCCTGAGTCATAAGTCTCTTTATTATCCAACTTATTGAAGTCATACACATACCTATAAAGCATCATATCATGTCTCAATGCTTTGTCCAAAGGATATTTCTTGGATACATTTTCCAGCACAGCATCTTCCTCCTCATTCAGTCCAGAAAATCTTCCTGAAAGCTGTTGACTACAGCAAGACTTAACTGAGCCCCCTCAAACATTAGGTAGCACAAACCTATCCATGTAAATAGCAGGGACATTATATTTAGTTTAAATTTGGTTGTGTGTCTTTTTGAAAGCCCTCTTGAATTTTCAAATAAAAAATTAGAATGTCAGAAATGAACACTTGCAAATGTGGGCATTGCTTTAGAAAGAGCCTCTTGCATTTATTTTTATTGTGGCAAAATCTACATACCTTTTTTTTTTTTCCCACCATTTTAGCCACTTTCAAGTGTGTAAGTCAGGGCACTAACTACACCAATAGTCTTGTGTAACCAGCACCACTGTCTAGTTTCAGAACTTTTTCATCATCTCACACTGAAACCTCATATCCATTAAAGCTTCACACTTTGACTGTGAATTCACCTTCTCTTTTGACTCTGTGACCTCTGGTAACACAGGACATGTATTTTAGGCATGGCCAAGAGCAGCAGGCTTGTGTTTTCTTGAGGGATCAGTGTCAGAGAAAAAGAAATGGGGGGAAGAGGAAAAGCAAAGAGAAGAGAAATAAAGAAATATGGGGCATGATGGATGAAGAGGGAGAGTAGCTCCCACATCTTCTAGACATCTAAGGGACTGTCCCCTGCCCAGAGTCATTAATATCCAAAGCAAGAGCCACTGTCCGGGCTCTTACAATGGGGAGAATTCTCAACTCCTAGTCTACAATTTCCTGCTTATGATGAAGGTTGGGAGAACGCAAGAAGAAAACTCATATACTACCTTAGACAAACATTCTCCATCTTTTAGCAAAACAAGATGTTTGTTTTTAAATTTCATATGTCCAGAATTTGAATGGAATCCTCTCCTTCCCCCAAGGACAAACTTGATACAGTTTGATCAGGACTAAAATGACACACAATGAACTACCGACTGTGCCCATTTCAATTAGGAAAACATGCAAACAAGTAGTGTCAAATAACCTATTCGGTGAACTTCGCCCACCCCTTGCATGACTCCAAATCACTGCTGAAAATGTTAAATCAAGGAAGTCTGGTCTTCTGTTACCCCATATTCAAGAAATAAGCTTGATTTTTGCATAATCTCCTGCTACTAAGAAGTTTTAATATTATGATTATGTATTAGCTTAAGTAACCATTTCATTGAATTCAGGCATAAAGTGACCATCGCTGAAAATAACACAGAAAACATACCATGTCTCCAACACACACACACACACACACTTTAATTGGGGTGAATCTTCTGATGGGTTTTGAAAAACTGGGCTTCATAGTAATGCATTTTGGTTTATCCTTTCATTGCTTTAATCCAAAATTATTATGAAGTATAAATCTACTTTTCTTCAAAAATATTTCATCATTCTATACATTGTCCGTAGTACTAAGTTTTACAAAGTTTATTTGTATATATACTATTTAAATTTTCATTCCGTGGATCCTTTTGATGGTAAAGAAACCTATCATTTTATTTTTTAACTACCATCATTTAAATATCCTATAGTACAGAAGTAAAATAAGCTATAAAAATTTCCCTTATGGAGAGTTTATACATGGTAAGTTTTTGATGTGTATCTTACCAATGATTTTTCATCTTTAATCTATAATGTGCATATACACAAATGTGGGGTGTGTATCTATCTATCTGTCTATGATTCAATCATTAATTCATTGAACAGCTATTCACTGAGAGCTAACTCTGTGCCAGGAATATGCTAAGTGCTAAGAACAGCACAGGGAACTTAAATTTACCTTCTAATGGAAAAGTACAGGTAATAAATTTAATAAAAAAAATATAAGTATATAGCATGCAATCAGTAATAACTGTTATGATGAATAAAACAAGGTAATGTATAACAGTCAGTGACTAAAAGTAGACTATATAGAAAAGCCAGCATCTTTAATATAAATCTGAGTTAAGATCATACTATGTGTTTTGTTTTATGACTTTCTTTTATCATAATACAGTTGGTGTCTTTCTGTCAGTACATACCATTCTGTCTCATTCTTTTAGCAGCCCTGCACTGTAATACAGTACATGTTTCCATAATTTAATTAGGTTTTCTACTGATGAAAACACACTTTCCTGACTTTGACCATTTATGCAATGTGATATTATTTCCCTGTCTTAAAATAGCCATAGAGTTTCTACTTTGCTAAACACAGAAAGGCTATGTCCTGCAGTATGTATGAACCCAACCTCATGGAAGGACTATGGTAAATAGCTCCTGACTACACCAGAAAAATGTTTTGGAGCAGGCATGAGTGCATGGGTGTAGACATATGTGTGCATGTCCATGTGTGTGTGTTTACAATTTATAGATATACCTAGTCCATAGCTAAGGTTTTGTATTTAATAACCAGTGTTACCAACACTTGACATGCTTTTTAAGTGATCCAATCATAATACTTCATTAGAACAGCAACAAAGTTCACACTGAAAAAATGCAAAATGTTTTTCATTTTTAAATGTTTAGAAATAAAAGTGTTTATGGCACAGTTTCAAGGTGCTCACTTCAACCATAAACCCTTCAAGTCAACCATTTTCCAATTTCTTGAAAGCTTTTAGGAATGATTCTGTTACCACAACCCAATTTTTGTCAATGAAATAGATGAAACAATAGATTATTCCCATCGAAAGACCTTTGTTTACAGCTTTTCCCTCTCGTGGTGGATACACAGAGAAAAAGGTTATATAACTTTCTTCTCCACTGTTCTTGATCTTTTTTTTTTTCTAAGACCTCCTACTCTGTCATTTTCATGGATAGAGACCAAATGGTCTCATCAGGGATCACATTGCCCATTAAATCTTTAAATCATATGTTTTTGACATTTCTTAATTCTCTTCTTATTTAAGATTATTATAAGTCTGTGAGGAGGGGGGGTGAAGGAAGGGAAAAGTATTTAAGGAAAAAAGGAAGAAACATCTTTATTATTTAGTTGTTCACTTTTATTTTTCACCCTGACCTAGGTTGAGAACACCAGGGTCCCTAGACTGTACGTGGTCTGCACACCAGTGTCTCAGTGGCCTCACCTACAAGGATGTACGTGGGCAATTTTTCACTGGGTCTCAGAATAATTCACATTTCAACCTTTTTTCTCTTATATTCACAAAGCTGTGTCATGAGGATCTTAATATAAAATTCTCAGTAGAAAAGGAAGAAGCCACATGGTGATCATGTGAAAACCATTGGAATCATTCATAGTCTTAGTGCCATTTAACAAGTTCATCATCCTTCATTTCCCAATTTTGTCAGCTTTTGCTATTTCACTAAGTTGGTATTTCTCTTCCCCAGACACAGTTTTCCAAAGTTTGACTAGATATATTAAACCTCCTTTATGTTCTTTATGGGAAGTCAATCAAACATCCCACCTCCAGTTTTCTTGGGTTATCTTTAACCACTTTGAACTCCTATCAGGCTCTTCGGGTCCTTAGTTTAAATACAGCTCTTAGCTAATCAAATTCTTTAAGTGCTACCAGTTAAAGGTATGATTATTTGCTATGTCCCCAGGACTATGTACATCATCATAGCTTCTACCATTTGTTAAAATATACATGTCAACATCAAAGAATTTATCATTTAGTTGAAAGCAAGGCCACCATAACAAAGTTTTTATTTTATTAAACCTAACAAACATATATTAATTTCCTACCATGAGTCAGACACTTTATATATTCTAATGAAAATGAGTGTCATCTAGTCCTTCTTTTGAAAAACACATAAGTACAAAATCTATTCATAAATGTGCAACATGAATTGTATAAAATTCTATCAAATATAAGTTTGCACCTCTGGGATGATCAGAGGAGGCTTCATGGAGGAGACATCATTTGAATGGGATTTTGATAGGTAAAGAGGGTATTAATGATAAAGATTATTTGGCACTATTGGATGGACATCAGTCTCTAAGTCAGAATTATGTATAGATTATCAACTGAGACAAACCAGGAGTCACTGGTCAGACAAGGAAGTCAATTTAGGAAAGTGAAAGTCAGACTTTTGGGTAAGAAACAAGAGGCAAACACATGGTATGCATTTATTTAATCAAATACGTGAATCTAAAAGTTCTCCGGATGTATTTACTTGGTTATAAATTGGATTGAATTCTATTTCATATTCTTTCCTGGGCTATATGGTGCTTTATATATAATGTCAGGACTTTCTTACCTTATGTATAAGGGCAAGAAATGTAATAACTTACAAAACACCTTGAAAATACTAAATTCTGAAGGTGTTGAACACATGTTGAAAAATTTATACTGTCTCCCATAGATTGATACATAGACAAATATGGTCACAAACTGACTCACATCTATTAGCAACCAACACAATATCATTCAGCCTTACACTGAGTCTCTTCATCAGTTTCCTTGGAGTACATTGCAATTTCCTGAAAAAAGAGCCCAGTGTGAAGTTTTACTTGAAATTTTGGGGCTTATTTTTTAGCAGACCAATGAAACCACCCAAGTTTGAATTTCTAAGCTCTAAGAACTAGAATTTTTTGACAGTTAAGATAACAAAATTCATTGGCATACAATTTTACAGACTTGGAGGAGATCTGGGCATTCTGCCATTGATCAGTATCACCATTTAGGGAGTTAGCAGTAGCTCCTACCTTAGCGTCATAACATTCAGCAAGCATTGCGGAGCTCACTCCTCCCTTCACCTCTAAATCCTATTTTCCATCATCTTGCTTTATTTGGATATTTCTTTAGTTACTGAGGGTCTGCCGTCTGTTGGCACAGCACTAGACACTGAGGACTCAGTCACAAGTAAGGCAGTTATTGCTGTACAGGAGCCCATAATAGGTCGTGCCAGCAAGAAGTCAGCAATTTTACTACAAAATGAGAAGTGCCAGGAGAGAGGCATACACAGGGTGAGACCAGAGTAACATGGAAGGGGCCTGAGAACATCAGAAGATAATTTCCAGAACAGATAATCCCATAGCTGACTATTAAAGAAGTAAATCAAGTGACTGAGGCAAGAGACTAACCTGTACAAAGTCATGGAGCTTCTCGTGAACTGCCAATATCAGATGACTCATCTTAAAGTTACATGCAGGGATATAGCAGTGACAGAAGTCAGAAAGAGGCAGGGACAAAATCATGGAGTTCCTTTCTTAATAAAAATGTAAAAATATACCCCTATGTACCTCCTCTAAGTCAGAGTTGTGTCAAATCAATTGAAAATACATATTTTTATTAGCTCTTTTAGCAAATTTCTGTAGGCTGATTTGGTTGACAATATTTGAAAATCATGAAATTTAACATGAAAAATATCCATGTTTTTCTGTCTTTTTAAAACTCAGGTGATAATCCTGGGCTTCAGTCCCCAAACTCCAATTGGTTGGAACTAAGTTAGTGATTTCACCTGTAGATCAGAAACAGGCCTTCTGTGCTCCACAGACACAATGCCCCTTCTCTTATCCCAACTCAACTCAATTATGTTATGTGCCTGGCACCTGAACTCATCTAGATTTGCAAATCCTGCTCTGTACCCTGTTGGTTCAGTTTGGTACAGCTTCTTCCAGAAAAGGAAAATAAACCACACATTTCTATAGAAATTATTATGTTGTTAGTGGTTGGAAATCACTTAGGCAATCTCTCTAGAAGTAAGCAGGCCTACAATTTAATGATTCTGGCAACCCAGAGTAGAATATCACGTCTCTAAGTGAATTCCCTGTGCTCATTCTACTGACTAACTCCCAAAGGTGTCAAAGGGGAAAGAGAAAATTCAGATTGCATTACTTTTCACAGAACTTAAACCCATTTTGCATAACAACAAAAATTACAACATAACTAGGAGTAAATATAATTAATTAAAAAGAAAAATAAATCATATAACTTAAATGATGTAAAAGAAGACCTGAATACAGTCGTCACTCTCTGTATCTTGGTTCACTTATCACAGCTTCCCTGTATTGTGGGTTTTTTAAAAAAAGTATCTAATTCTGTATCGCAGAATTTTCGCTATATCGCAGGGTTTTGCGGTATACGTATAAGTCACTAGTGAGTACCGCATAGAATTTTATATGTTGTTAAAATTACGCAGGTTTAAGAGTGTAGAAAGTGTTTATAAAAGTATGGGAAAGGTTAATGAGAGTGTGGGAAGGGTTTATAAGAGAGTGGGAAGAGTTTATAAAGTCTTAAAATATATATAAGTAATAAAATAAATTATAATGCCGCTACTTCGTGGATTTTCACCTATGTGGGGGGTCTCTGGAGTGTAACTCCCATGATAGGTGAGGGATTATTGTAATTCAAAAGATATTAGACATTCTTGGATGGAATATTTATTATTAAATTGAGTCATGTTTGAACCATTTTTGTAGGTCAAAATATTTCCAATTTCTTATGTTTCCATCTAAAAATAAATTAGTAAATAAATCCAATGAAATTTCTATCAACATACCAACAATGCTTTTCACAGAACTTGACAAACAAACCTGAATTTCATATTGAAGTATAAAAGACTAAGACAATTTTGACGAGGGGTCATGCCATAACAAATATCAAGGTGTATTATCAAGCAATAATGAATTGTGGTATGAAATAGAAAAATAGGTTGTTTTGAATGATCCTAAAAACAAAATCACAAATATATAGAAACTTAGTAACTAATGAAACTGGCATGACTCGGGGGAACAGAATAAATTATTTAGTAATAATGCTAGGGTAACGACTATATAAGACTTAGATCCTTGCCTCATACCACACACACATGCCCTTCCCCCAAAAGAAAATTCAAATAAGAAAGAGTAAAACTGTTAAAAAAAACTTTGAAACATTTTTCTAGAAGGAAGTATGTAAAGAAAATGTTTTATGATATCAGAGTGGAAAAGATTGTATTAGCAAGAAAATAAAGTACAAATAATAATAAATATTAATACATGTGGCTACATTTGAATTCTAAAAGTTTTAAAATACTATTCATAGAATACAGAAAGACTTGTAACATATTTAACCAACAAAGGATTAGTAATCCAAAATATGTAATAAACCTGAAAGTTATTGAGAAAATGACAAATAGGCTAATAGAAAAATGGCCAGAAATGTAAGAAAGATATTCACAGGAAAAAAAGTCAGAATAATCAACATAATTGTAAAAAGATTTTCCACCTAACAATTAGAGAAATGTACATTATAACCATAGTTATAGGAAAAACATAAATAAAAGAATGAAATTAGACCACTATCTTACATCATACATAAAAATTAACTCAAAATAGATGAAAAACTTGAATGTAAAATATGAAACCATAAAATCTTAGAAGAAAACTTAAGCAATAAGCTCTTTGACATCAGTCTTGATGAATATTTTTTTTGATCTGATACCAAAAGCAATGGTTAAAAAAAGCAAAAAAAAATTAAGTGGGACAACATCAAACTATAAAGCTTCTGTGCAACAAAGGAAACCATCAGCAAAATGAAAAAGCAACTTACTGAATAGGACATAATAATTTCAAATCACATATCTGGTAAGGGGTGCATATCCAAAATACAGAAAGAACTCATAAATTCAAGAACAAAATAAATAAAAAGAAAAAAAGACAACATGGTTAAAAAAAAGCAAGGATCCAGGCTCACATCCCAAGACTGGGATGAACAACAAAGATGAACAACTAAGTAATATAGAGTGCTTCTTCTTTCTCTGTTTCCTGCCTGCTTCTGTTTACCTTCATTCCTGCCTTCATCGTTCCTTTAAAAATAGAAAATAGGCAGAAAGTCTGAATAGAGATTTTTCCAAAAAAGGCAGATAGATGGCCGACAAGTACATGAAAAGGTACTCAACACTGCTAATCATTAGGGAAATGCAAATCAAAGCCACAATGAGGTATCACTTCACACCTGTTAAAATGACTTATCAAAACGACAAGAAATAACAATTGTTGGGGAAGATGTAAAGAAAAAGGGAACTCTTGTGCAATGTTGGTGGGAATGTAAAATTGTCCAGTCACTATAGAAAACAGTGTAGGTGTTTTCCTCACTGAATTCCTCACAAAATTAAAGATGGAAGTACCATATTATCCAACAATTCCACTTCTGGGTATTTATCCAAAGAAAATGAAAACATTAGAAAATATGTCTGCACCCTATGTTCATTACTACATTATTTATAATAGCCAAGATGTGAAAACCATCTAAGTGTCCATTGATGGATAAATAAGCTGTGAGATATGGATAGATAGAGAATTAATAGATAGATAAAACAAATAGAAATGAATATTACTCAAACATAAAAAGGGAAATCTTGCCATTTGTGACAACATGGATGAAACTTTAGAGCATTTTACTAAGTGAAATAAGTCAAAGAAAGACAAGTACTATATGATCTCAAATACCGTATGATCTAACTTACACATGGAAACTTAAAAATATTAAAAAAAAAAAAAAACAAGCTTATAGATAAAGAGAATATATTGGTGGTTGCCACACATAGGGAGTGCAAGGCAAAATGAGTGAAATGGGTCAAAAGCTCCAAACTATAGCTATAAAATAGTCATGGGATTGATGTATAGAATGGTGATTGATTATAGTTAATAATACTGTATTGCATATTTTGAAAGTTGCTAAGAGAATAGCATTTATAAATTCTTATCACAAGAAAAAAATGTAAAAAAATATATGGTGACAATATTAACTAGAAATGTAGTAATCACAATATATACAAATATCAAATCATTATGTTGTATACTTGAAACTAGTATGTTATATGTCAATTATAATCTCAAAATAAGACACATCTGCATGTAATGGTGGAGTAGAGGACACAGTCTATATACATCCCAAGATCCCACGTTGAACAATTAAATAAAATAATAAAGTACTTCTTCCTCTTCTCTCTTCCTGCCTGCCTATCTCTGCTCACCTTCATTCATACCTGCACCTTTCCTTTAAAAAAATAAAGGAAAATAGCACATCGAAAAGCCATTTCACAGTCATCATTTTGCCATCAATTAAAATCCTTTTAATTCCAGGTATTGGTAAGAATATGAGGAACTACAAGCTTTCAGTTAATTCCTGATTAAATGGGTATATTTTGGAAGACAATTTTTGGAATACGTGGTAGAATTGGAAATGAGTATATTCTGGAAGATGTGTACATAACAATATAGACATAACTGTATCATAAATGCATTGTGACTTTTTTTGTAGGAAAAAGGTGAAAACTACCTGTCTTTCCATGGTAGAGAAGTGAGTTTTTAAAACACATATGGCATTTTATGCAATGTGTATGTCAGTTAAAAATGAAATCATGTACATCTATCAATAAGGATATTTAAGCACTGTGGAATAGAAAAAAAAGTTGAAAAAGGATATGCACTCTGTTATCATTTACTTCAAGTTTTAAGCATGCAAAATAATATTGTGTATTCTATAGAGATTTATTTATGTAGAAAAGGTACAAAAACATGCATGAGAATGATATGCATCCCTTTAGTAGAGTGTTACCTCTGGAGGGAGGGGGAAAAGGAAAGGACAAAAGTATAATTTTTCAGGACACAAGATGATGGCTGCCAGGATGTGGTGGGGAGAGAGAAGGAAACTGGGGAGAAGGTGGTGGTGAAGAGCCCTGGAACTCTGGGGGAGGATGTGGTGTGAAAAATAGATTGAGATACAATCTAAATATTAAAAAATGAATGGAGCATTTGTGAACAAAAGAAGGAAAAACAGCAGACTAATGAATGCCTGAAAAATTTCCTATTATTTTAAAAAGTGTTTATAAATTTTATAAAAATAAAAGAGGAGTCTTAAGCAAATGTGGCAAAATGTTGGCATTTGGTTATCTTAATGTTGGGTAGATGGGTTCTATTTTTCTGACCTTTTTGAATGTTTGGAGGTCATCAAAATTAAAACATAAAACTAAAAGTGAGAACCCTTTTTAAGAGGTGAGCCCCTCAGTAGAACAGAGTCTACCATTGACACAGTCATATACAGAGAGTATCAGCAGGTTAAGGCATTAAAGAAACTTGGGAAGATACTATGAATAGGTATGGGCAGAAGGTTTGAGGAATGGGCAAAATAATAAGTGACTGGCCTATTTTTGTGAGGAAGGAGAAAAGTATCAAGAGTAGAAAATGAGAAAGGGCCTGACGAATATTCTAAGTGGCTATCTGATGGTGACACGTTGATGTCATTGAGTGCAATGTGAGGGCAAGTCAGAAAGGAGAGCTTTGCCTGTTGATTTTGGACACATCCTACCCCATCTCCTCTTCTCCATGTGATGGAAAGAGGAAACTGTGCAAATGATGTTAGCTCATCAACACCCTTGGCACTGTTGTCTCACTTTCCGCAATTACACGTCTTCTTGGGTGAAATCCAAGTCTTTTGACTCTATCTGTTCATGGTATTATCCTTAAATTGGGGTTTGAGTGATAGAAAATTGGTGGATGTCCAGGTCTGCTGCAGTGGAGATGACTGTTGGCAGCAAGAGAGCTGCTATTTTAAAAGTCCAATGCCCGCAACCATCCACTATTCAACCATGCTTTTGCTTTCAGTGATTGCTATTTATACCATATTTTACATCTTTCAAAACTTCAACACTTTCACTTAAATTATATCAGTTGATCCTCAGAGCAACAACATGAAATAGGCAAAGCAGGTATTACATACTCTCGTTTTGCAAATGGGAACAGCCCCAAAGATTAAATGACAGCCATGATTACTGGGGAGAGTTCTCTCTTATTTTTTTTCTTTCATCTAGGCTGAAAATATTGAAACTATCTTAGACTAATTTCTGTCTATTCCTATATGCAATGAAGCATCAATTCCTGTAGAATGTTTCTATAGTTTCTTCCTCTCCACTTCCTTTCCCACCATCCAGATTGAGAGATTCATCATTCCTGACCTGAATTGCAACTGGTGAGCTGAACTTCCAGATGTCACTTTTTCTTCATTCCAGACCATCCTGCATTTGCCTTCTAGACTAAACTTCCTTAAACACAGCTTTCATTATGTCATTTCCCCACTCAAAATCTTCGTGACCCTCTTTCCTTCTGCATTGAATGGAAACTCTTCAGCCAGGATTTCAAAGCTCTCCTTCATTTGAATTCACCTTTCCTAACTCACAACAGGTACTTTGAAAATAAAAATGGCTAATAATACATGAAAGGACTTCCAAAGAAATATAAATTAAAATAATAATTATTTTCATCTATCAATCAGTAATGTTTTGTGTTTTATATTTTTTAGATGATATTCAGCAACTAGCAAGAGAGTCATAAAATTGTCTCTCATCCTCTGCTGGTAGAAGTATAAATTAGTATAATCTTTTTGGAAGGCAATTTGGTTATATGAATCAAGAGCTTTTGACCTAATAATTGTGTTTCTAGGAAGCTATCCTAAAGAAATAATCCAATTACAGAAAAATGTTTCTGCTAAAGATACATTATTGTAGTTATGAGCAATTAGATATGACTAATGTCAATCAATATAGAGTGTGCATATAATTAACAATTATATTAAAAGTATATAAGAATATGGTGCTCCCTAGTGGAGTAGTGGTTAGGTCCACTGTCTCCAGTTAAGCACAGTTCATCTACATCCCAAAGACCCAGGTTTGTATCCCTGGGCTGGAGGTAACAACCAAGATGTACAACTAAAATTAAAAAATAAATGCTTCTTCTCCCTCTTTCTTCTTGCCTGCTTGCCTACCTGCCTTCAATTGTGCCTATAACTTTCCTTAAAAAAAAAAGTGTATAAGACCATGAGGGAATCCTTACAATATATAAAGGGGGAAGAAACTCAGTACTTTAAAGTTTTAGAATCATTACAAGTTACCTTTTCACATGTCACTGTGCAATTTTTCTTTCTTTCCCAACTCACATTTATACCCTATTTTCTCTCTTCAAAACTCCAAATTCTGTCTTCTTCTTCCTCCAAACAGATGAGTACCTTATTTACTAAAAAAATGCACCACCAAATTGTCCAACCTACCAGTACTTTCTATTCTTTCCTGCTAAAATGAGTAAACTATCCCTACCCCCATTCAAGGCCACCTAGGCCACTGACTCCCATCCCCTCTCACATCTTCAGGAATTTGGCTAATTCTACTCTTGGTATTATTCATTCTATTTCTCTTTCCTCTCCCTTTCCCTCTATCCTCTCTCAGATTATCCCATGAGCACATAGGCATGTTGTTCAATTTCACATTATGAAAGAGAATGCCTTGACCTCATACTGTTCTCCAGCTACTTCTTCATCATCTCTACACTGTCACCTTCAATTCCCTCTTTAAGTGACATTAATCATGTGGGCATTCCCATACTTCATTGCTTATGCAGTGCTCCATGTCTTCCTTGGTCTTAGTCTCTCATCAGGACTGAACACAACTGACTATTCTGTCTTTTGGGAGCTTCCCTTGGGGTCCAAGAACATGTTTCTCCTGGATTTCTTGTCACCTCAATGGTTCCTCCTTCTTAGCCTTTGTTGCTGCTTCTTTGTCTTCAAGGTTCCCAGTACTCACCCTTCGGACTTGCTGCTCTCCCTGTGCTCCTGAGGAAAACTCCTTTTGGATATGTAATAGGTACCCCAGATTTAATTGTGGGACGTGCTAAATGTTGTACGCCAGCAATTCAGCCCTTGTCTACTGTTGAAGCTACTTTCTATCAAGGGCCCCTCAACCATCCAGCCCCAGACACACTTGAAGAATTGCAAGGAGAATATGACCCTGACACCTCACCCCAACACCCCAGTTCATCAGGAAGCAGCCAGAGTAGTCACTGTCCCATTTCCTTGCAAGATTTCAGGATTACAACTCCTTGAGGGGTTATTTGTTAGGTAGGCTAATCTAGGGAGGGGCTGGAATGGAGAAAAGGGGGTGGTGGCAGGGAGCGGGGCTCAGGAGACTAGATCCTAAAATGGTCAAATAAAATTCTGACCAACACGAGAGCAGCACATACATTCTTGCAGCCAAGAAACAGAACCAAAAAGGCAGCCCAGCCAGCTAAAACCAATTTGCTGTGCAGGCGCGCTGACCACTGTAGCCGCCTTGGAGTAACATTTGTCTCATTATAATCTACCTAACATAAATTGTATGTAGGCCCATACATTCAGCTCATTAGAAGTGAATTATCGGTAAGGAGCATGTGCAATAAAGGGAACACCTTTCCCCAGAAATTGCCACCTTGGGGGAACAGGGAGGGACAACAAAAGGATCCCCTTTACAAAAATGCCTATTTCAGATGGGACAGCTGGTGATGTTAACTCAGACCCGGCCGCTTCCTCTCACCTCCTCTCACCTTCTTGCTTGTTTTCAATAAATTCTCAACTTTATCTTTAAAAAAAAATTGAATGTGTGGGAAACAGAACATGATGCTTTTTCTCCCTCAAACCTTCTCCCCTACAGGAAAAATACCACTATTCTCCTAGTTATTCAAACCATTAACCTTGAAGTCAAGTTTTTATTACTCTTTTTCACATTCCACATGTAACTCATCAGCAAACTGGTTCTGCCTTCAAAAAGTATCCTCAAAGCTACCAGTTTTTAGCACTTCGAACATGATGGTTCTCTCACAACTTTCAGAGGACAACTTCGATACCTTGTCTACTGTCCTCCCTGTGTCCACCTTGTCCTACACAGCATAGTTACCCTCCAGTGGCTTTCTTCCATTCTAATGGAATTCTAAGCCCTTGCTGTGCCTGGTGGTGTCATACTTAACCTGGCCCTGCCCAGGTCACATTTGCCCTTCCTGCTTAGTCTAGCCACAATGGTGTTTTCACTGTTCCTAAACAAGTTTGTTCCTGCTCCAGGGACTTTATATTTGCTATCCCACTACCGAAGGTGTCTTTTTTCCGATCTTCAAATGACTCTCTTTCCCACCTTTCAGGTTTTTGCTCATGCATCACATCTATGGAAAAAAGTCTTCCCTGAACATTCTATCTAAAACAGCTTCTTCACCCTCCTTAAGCTGTTTTCCTTACTTGTGTCATTTTCTTTGCGGACTTTATTGCTACTTGAAATTACATTACTATTTGTAATTCTCCAAAACTAGAATTTCAGTCCTTGGTAGACAAGCTTTATTTGCTTTGCTTATTAGTGTATCACCAGCTTATAGGAGAGTGTATAGTACCTGGTACACACTCCAAAATATGTGTTGCATGAATACTGTGTAAAAAAGGCCATGATAAAAAAAAAAAAAAACTAAAAGAAATATCTGAAGTTAAGATTAGAGATTTGTTTAGTTTTTTTTTTTTTTACAGTTTTTTACATTTTCAAATATTTCTCAAATTTTCTATATTGAGTATTTCTTGTATAGCCAGAGAAAATACAAACTATTTAAACTAACAGACTCTAGTCAATTGTCTGTTAGGAGTATTTTATCACTATTCCAGAATAAGCAATCAGTGCATATTCATTTCTGCACCATGCCTTTATCTTCCCTTCCCTGATAATCTTTTAAACCCAACTCAGGGCCCAGATCCTCCATGCTGCCTTCTCTAGTATTCTTATCCTGATGAACCTCCCTGCCTGCCCCAGACTTTGCACTTAATTGGATAAGCTGTGCTACATTGAGTCATTCATTCTCATTCATTAAACATTTTCTGTTTGCTGGTGTATGTGCGCATCTAGAGGAGGGAGGTCAGGGAGACAGGAAGGGAATGAATGTGTATGTATGTCTAAGAAAGAGAGAATATGTATTTATATGTCTTTGGTATGAGTTTCTTTTCTCAACCCAACAGATACCATGTCTATATCTACCCCCACTCAGTTTCTAAACACAGACCTGTGGTAGAGTAAATACTCAGTAAATACAGCCACGCATCGTTGATCAACGACAGATTGCATGGAACACGGTGGCCCCAAAAGACTCAACCATGTAACCTAGGTGTGGCATTCAGTTTACAAAATCACTTTCTATGACATTCACTCAACCAAGTGTTTAATGATGCATTTCTCAGAAAATCTTCCTATTATTAGGTGGCACATACTACTGGGTCTGGAAGCTGGAGTCTACAAATTCATGGTGCTCCTGCGTTTACGCCAGTGATACTTCAGTTTTTATTCGCTGAGCACTTACCAGGTGCCATCCACTTTGCCATTTATTTTCGCTTTTATCTAGTAGGAATTGCTTTCATTTTCATCTTCAGATTGAGGAAACTGAAACTTAGAGAGGTTATGTAACTTGCCTCAAGTGACAAAGCTTGAAATGTAAGGCCTAGATTAACACAGAGCCCAAGCCTGACCACTGACAAATAATACCAGATTTCCTTTGACCCCAAATACCACAAGTGTGTTTTCGGTCAAACTGCATGCTCTTGGTCAAGCTGCTTAACCTCAACAAATCTCACTTTCCACACTTGTGAACTGAAGATGATAATACCTTACAGGGTGTTACAAAATCACGCTCCGAATGGCATCTGGCCCAGTGCCCAGCACACAGCGGGCACTGAGTAAGCGGTAGATGTGATTATTAGACATGCTCCTTCCTTGCTCCTGATTGCTGGCTGTGACAGCCCTGGCTCATTTCTTTCTGCACAATGAACAGCCTGGGCTCTGCACCTCACACTCAGCTGTGGTGGGGAAAGTGCTCTCCCAAAGCCTCCAAGGACAGAAAACAAATAATCAGGCCTGCCTCAGGTGAAGAGAGCTCGGATTTCCTTGTCTGGATGCATAATGATAGGAAGAGCTTTGTGTCACCCAGGAGCTGTTTTTGTTTGTCACTGAGGCTCACTTATGTAAACATTTCTCATTCCTCAGGAATTATTTTAGGACCAGGAAGCAGCACGCTGTTTATCCAAAGAGTCACTGAAGAGGATGAAGGTGTCTATCACTGCAAAGCCACCAACCAGAAGGGGTTCGTAGAAAGTTCAGCATACCTCACCGTTCAAGGTAAAGTGTTGCTTCAGAGAACAACCAGAAGCAGTTCCAACACTGACTTCCCTGCTTGTTTAACTCTCCACCTCCCCATCTCCTGCACCCACTCCAGTCAACCTTGCCCTGCCCTCCCTGTCCCTTCCTGTCTTTTCGGAAAAGACTGGTTCCACCTGGCCAGGCAGGTGAAGATGCCGGCGGGCCACCCCGAGGAGCCCATCATCTGAACATGGCCTGTGCGGGAAGCAGCTCCCGGGAGAAAGGACAGCCAGCGGCTGCCAATCTGATGAGACACTAACCCTCAGAGAGTGACCCGAGTGACCATACCTGTGAGAATGAAGTGCAAGAGGGACGAGCTCAGTGTGGATGGGGAGGAGCCACTCACTGAAAATAGTTCATTCTTTTTCCTTTTCCAATTCCCACAGATTAGACACATGCTGTTCTTTCAAATGTTTTCATAAGCTGGTTCTTAATACGAAGAAGTTTTCAAAATATTATCAGAGAGAAGCGACACATAATAAACAGACCACATTTAAGAAAATTATCCCAAGTGCTTCCTCTTTAGAGGCCTCAAATAGTTTGCTGAGCAGCAAAACACAAAGAGACTTAACCCCACCCTCAGCTATGGCCATGTGGCTTCCATTTAGAAAATAGTTTAGACCTCAATTTTAATTCTCCAATGCCAGGAAGCATTCAAAACCTAACATTTATAGCAGCAGAAAATATCCAATTGGCACCTCTTAGATGTAAATATCTGTGGCACATTGAGATTTTATATGAAAAGACAAAATTTATTTCAGTAGCCTGTTTCCCAGTACTCACCAGTAAACTTCAAAATATGTAAGTATTTCAGGGGGAGGAAAGAGGGAGAGAAGATAATATACATCTATATACAGTCCTTATGCCCTAGAAAATTACACTGTTTGAAGATTATAACTCTGAGAATTTAGATTCTTCTAACACAGGACATCAACCCCATTCTTTTAGAGTCTTCTGAAACTACCATACTACAAATGTAAACCTCCAGAAAAAGTTGAGGGTAGCATCCCCCCGCCCCCAAATAATCCATTTTAAGGTATTCCTTCAGTTCCTCTGCTTAACTGTGGAGAATACTACTTACTGAGTGCAGCTCTAACACCTCCTTCTTCAAAAGTCTGCTAATACTTCTTTTAATGGACCCTCAGGGAGTAGCTGCATCAGGCCAGGGAGGAACCTAGTGCGGTAGCAGTAGAAAGCCAAGAGGACCCCTCAGTCAAGGGCCTGAGGGCATATCCCTGCCCCTTATCCTTACAACAACTCTGTAGGAGACACAGAACCATTATTATGAAACCTAGAAAGGAATGAAATAACGTAAATGCTCTAGCCAAATGCAGTGGAAACTGGCCTCTCTCTGGGATCCCCTCCAATCCACTGCAAACCAGCTTTTCCTTGCCACATGCCTGTTCTGAACATCTGATGGCTTGGGAGAAGTCCTTGGCCACAAGAGACATTTGGACAAGTTTGTAGTTCTCCCCCAAAGACTGGACAATTTACCCTTGAACAATGCGACCTGTGACCACAGACAGGTTCAACTAACCAACATCTGACATCCAAGTTTGGTTCAACCCATGAAAGAAGATCCCATAGATTGAAAAAACAAAATCCACATGTAAGTGGACTTGTGCAGTTCAACTACGTGTGAGGGCCAACTGTACTCCCATTCCCTTCTATTTTCTGCCACGCTGATCTGTGTTGCCCAGAATCCTGGGAAACCAAACTGTTTCATGGCATCCGTGAGTTTCTTCTGCCACCAGTCACAAGACCACTCTTCCATTTGTCGTGACTGCTCTCCAGGGGCTGCTGTCATCTTTTTGCTGTCCACGGCCAGAGCAGTGGCATTGTACAGCCTCCTAGATTTAGGCTGATCATATTTTCTTGAGACAAAACGGGACATCAGGATGGCAAAAATGTGATGGCGCTAACTCTGGGGACTAAGGGAGGGGAGGAAGCAGATCAATCCGAGCAGGAGCAGAGCAGCCAGGCCAGCAGCAAGTGATACCGATTGGCAGTTGCATAGTAAAGACTTGTGGTCCAGTGGGACTTCATACAAATGGCCAGGGCCTGTATAAGGCATCTTGGTAACTTAGGCAAAAAACAAATTTGGCGCCCCTATAAAACCCCATCTAGATGTCCCGCCTAAAAAACATGCCACTTTAACCAAATTCATGCAAGAAATGCCCAATAACTCCTAGTGCCAGAGATACGCCTCCATAGTACTGACCTGAAACTCAACTGCGCTGCAGTGTTCTGTCCCTTTGAAGAAACAAGTATGCACAAGTATGGGGAGAAACGTCTTCCTGTGGGGCTACTGTTTCCTCACAGTAGGTGAGCACAGCAGTAGCTGCCATGACCTGACGGAGTCAGTGCCAGCAAGGGCCGTTTTTAACGTGGAGTAAGAGGGGCAGCTGCTTTTGGGCCCCTTAGCAGACTGGGCCTGGGGCAGCTCAACTGCCTCTTTTGCCCCATTTTAAAAACAGCCTTGGTTTACTAGAAATAGGACAAAATTGACATTTATATTAAAATGACAAGTCAGAAAATATGAAAAAAGCAAACAGTACTGTCCCATTTAAAACAGTACATATGGTCAGACTAGCTAGAATGTACTGTAGCCAGGACTCTGGCCATTGGTGAGACTGTTTCGCCACATAATGCTAAGCGTGGCCTTTGTTCATGATACTAACATGGCCCGGAATGTCTTGTCCAGGCTCCCTCCTTATTTCAACCAAGTCCTCCTTATCCCCTAAGATCTACCCTGTGATGCCCTCCAGGATGAAGAGCTGAGTCAGATATTCATTTTCTCTGTTTTTCCACACCATGGTTCTTGGCTCTCTGTTCGGTACTAGATTCTACCTGTCACTGTTATTTAGGTTTTGTTATGTTTCCCCTCCCTACTGAATTATAAACTTCTTAAGACAAGAACTATGTCTGATACATCGTTACAGTCATACATGTGCAGCACTTTGTAGGAGACCAACATCTATTTCATACTTTTAGGTACTCTGCTAGATACTGGACACGCTTAACTCCATTCAGTTATTAAGAATCTAGGAAGTAAGTAGCATTAGCCTCAGTCTACAGTCAGGAATATGGAGACTCAAAGGGGTTACATTGCTCAAAGTCACACAACGAATTTGTTGTAAGACTGAGGTTTGAGCCCATGTCTTTATAAACTGCAGAAGGTTTTCACTCTTCTTCCATTCTCCTCATTCCTAAAGTAACAGGAATTAATTGTCTGCAACGTTTTAGCATAAAATCAGAATTTTGGACTTTCAGTTTTATTGGGTTTTCTATCTGTCTCTAGATTTCCTTCACTGGTTCCTTTTCTCACTCATGTAATGCTGTCTGAAAAGTCAGACAACGTTAAGAATGCTGTTATCACTGATAATTCCTAAATTTCTATCAGCCTTTATCACTTGATCTTGAAGAAAGGAGATTGATAACAGTTCACTTGAATTCCTCTTATCATCTACCATTGTAGATAATCTGACCCAATATCATCTCTTGACATCATCTCTTTGGACTCCCAAATAGCCTACCTACTTTCCTTCTCACCCTCCTCCAATCCCAAATCTAGAGTAAATTTGTTAAGTGACTCATTTTGCAACATGTTGGTTCCCTGCTTCAAATCTTGCAGTGGCTCCTGATGACTGATTGATTATATACCTCATTCAGGCACCAAGGTCTTCCCTGGGCTCCTCCCCAGCCTCATCTCTTACACACATGCCCCAGCATAGTTAAAATGACATCATTGAATGTTTGAAAAAAAAGTAATATTTTGTTTAGGGTAATAGAAAAAAATCTATATTCAGTTATTCGTTAACTCTTTTTTGGTCCAGGACTGTGAAGGCTAGGACAAACCTTAATCCCCAACCTCAAGGTGCTTTGAAAACCTAGTTGGAAGAAGATTACAGTGCACATGAAACTGTTAGAACCAGACCAATGAACATTTTGTACTCCTCCTGAGGATAAAGTATAAAACAGACTATAGAATACTGCTAATAAGGGTTCAAGATGTTCACAGAGGCAAAATAGGATGTGGAGAATGATTTGATGTCAGGAAGAGATCTAGTCGGATGTTGGATTAGAAGGATATTGGAAAGGAGGAAAGAAGACAGCAAGTTATGAGGCAGATTTGGACCATCTACGTTGGTATCTCATTGGCAATAGCAAAGGCTGAATAGTTCCTATTTCCTAATTGATTGAATTTTCTGAGGAATTGGTACTTCCGATTCATCATCTCCCCTCCCTTCTCTGGCATTAATCTTCAATATCACTTAGACAAATGGTATAATTTTCAAGGTGGCCGAAGATACTTTATATATACAGTGACTTCTTTTTTACTCATTATTTTCCCAACTACCATACTTTTTGAGTTCTTATGTATACTGTGTATAGTAACTTTTCTGCCTTCTCTGTTGTTTTCTTTTGTCTTTTCTGCTCTCAGTGAAGGCTGTAGCCAACCTCTCTGCTTAAAACATGTGGTTTTCTGAAGAAAAAAAAACAACAACAGATTACCTGGCCTGCAATTGTCAAACCATACTGAAATAGTGTATCGCTTATAAGAGAAGCACAAATCAATGAACCCATAAATAGGGTAATAATAGAATTATTGCAAGGAAATGAGGATGCATAATCTTAAAAAGAGACCACTTGGGAGCAACATGATTGTTTTCTTTAAATATTTAAGAAGATCTTAAGACCAAGGAGACATTTAACTCATGCTCTGACACACCAGAAGAGATAAGTACAACCAAAAAAGGGAGATGGTGGTGAAGTTTCAAGGAGGCAGGTTTCAGTTCCATATAAAGATAATTTCTGAATCGGAAGAATCTTGAAAGTTGATACAGTATTTTGAATGGAAATATTTTGGGTTCATTGATAAAAGTTTGATCCTTGGATGCTGTTCAGAATTGCTGAACACATTACCTGCTCCATAATTTTATCACTGAAGTTGGATTATTGCTCTAGAGTCTCAATCATTATTCTCACTCTGGAGGCTGTCAATTATTCTTTAGCTTTAGACTGATTTCCTAATCTCTGCATATAGATCCTTCACATTGACCTATCTTGCCAAGTTGAGTTTAGGAAACGAAACTGGGCAAATAAGTTGTGTCTGTGGCTATGTTTAAATAGATTTAAAGAGGTCCATGAATTAGCCAGGAAGGAAACTGTCTGCTCTTTTTATTTCCTTTGAAAAAGGATTCTTATACTCACAGATAAAACAATGTGTTATTTTTATATCTGAAAAGGATGAGTGGACTGTGGAATCAAAGTAGCTTCTTTAATCACAGGTCTTGTTTTGTTTGGACTGAGCACAGGAGTGCATGTGGAGATCTCCGAGGGGAAGTTCTGGTGTTAACAACAAAAAACTGTTACGACCAAAATAATTTCTGAAATTAACAGAGCATTCAATAAATAGACCATGGAACTATTATAATGAAAGTATGGCACATTTTCATCCAAGAACCTAAGATAAACTGTACTTTATGATTATTAGTGCAAATAATAACTGTAATATTTATAAATATATTCTTTTAAGAGATGTTGGCCTTGTTATTGAAATGCTATTTCAATGGCATTTCTAATTACACATGAGAAGACAACTTAAAGAATTACTAGCATTTTAAGCATTCTTTTGGAGGTTGACTGATGGATAAAAAATCAGGAAAGCACAGAATGGTTTCTGGGGCCCTTTGTCCAAATACTTGAAAGGGCATTACAGGTGTGATATGTACATTTTGTGCCACAATAATGGCACATAAACACTTACTTTAGGAAGTGACTCATACAGGAGGAAGTTTACACTGTGTTCTTTAATAAAATTCCAAGAGTAAAAAATAGGAAAAAAGCTCAAAAGAAATTGTTTTGGGTGTCTAGTCACTCTTTTTTTCTCTCTTGGCCAGCTTTCCATTTTCATTTCTTTTTTGACCCTCCTCTGATCCCTTACTGTCACCCACGTTAGCTCCTCTCCTCCTGAATCCTGCCCCCAGATTCACTCCCCTGGCTCTTCTGACCTAGAACTAACTAACTCACATGAAGATATTGTTGACTGACGTTACTCTTCCTATGGGTGTTGGCAGTTCAGCAGTATTTCCCAAGTTGAGGACTGTGCTCCAGAGAGAGATGGAGGGGCTGCTCACTAATTGCACACAGAAGGGGTGGGAATGCATGTCTTTGTCCTTCAAATCTAAATAATGACATAAAGCTGGAAGGAGCGTTATTTGACATCTTTGAGGATAGCTGTTGGGGTGAAATAATTCAAATTTTAAAAATATTCTTCTTAATTCCTCCTGTGAAAACCAAATTGGCAAAAACAAACAAACATACAAAACACATGCAGAATCAAAGAAATGAATATTCTTGATCTGAGGCCCTGTCAAGACCTGGGGCTCTGTAATCAGTTTATTGTGTTTACTGAATATGCGGTGCGTGTTGTGAGCGTGTAGGTAGGCATTAGCCTACTTTACTTTTACAACAACCTAATAAGGGCTTTTGAGTTTTTTTTTTTTCCTATTTATAAGGGGTATCTGAGAAACAGAGGTTAATGACTTTGTTACAAAGCCAGGAAGTGGCAGAGCTGAGAACTGGGTCCATCTTCCTCGACTGCCTCCAACTCCGAGGAGCAGAGCCCAGCAGTCAGGAGGACCCACAATGAGATTGGTGTCCATTTGCTCATCTGCAAAGTGGATGTTAACAATGGTGAACCAACCTTATAGGACTGCTGTAAGGAGTAGCACACTTAAAACAGTATCTGACATTTAATAGAAGTATTTGGAATATTAATTAATATTGCTGTTTGTTAATATAAGAAATCAATTTCATTTCAACAAAACTTTCTGTGTTATAGTTTTCCAAGACTTAACCAGTAGGTCACTCAAATGCTGTTCCAAACCAAAAATTCCGACTTGGTCTAAGGATTTAACTTTCTATGACTAAAAAAAAAGTGTTGCAGAACTAATGTCACATAACAACGATTTTAAATATCTCTATCTAAAATTACTTCTGAAAATGTACTTCACATTTAACTTGAATGCAGTATCTTTATGCATCACAGTGTATACTGACTCCTACAAATCTTCATTGATAGTATGAAAGTCAATGGTAATATTCCAATAAACCTTAGAGAAATGACATAATACATAACTGGCTTACTGGTACAAGATTTTAGAGAGGAGGTAGTCTTACTTAATTGGCTCATGAGGAAAGTTGAGGCTAAGTAGGTTTGACTAATTTTTTTTAGGCCATCTATAAATATTTATGAGACTTTATTTAGGCCCGTGCTGAAGTTGCAAAATGAAAAAACAAAATCACACACTTCTCTTGATGACCAGTAAACCCACATAAACATTTGCTTCAAGTTACAATAATGATAGACTCAGACTAACCTAGGCCACCTGCAGTTTCAACAAATTTCTCAGGGAAAGTGATAGCTGAGTTATCTGCAGAAAAGGGTCAGAGTCTGGTTCATTTTAGAAAGAAAAGACAAATTGTAATATATGCAGTATGTCTGGTTAAAAAAAATCCTGTATTTGAAGTCTAAAAAGTGATGTGGGGGCAGGGGGGTGAAGGAGGGAAAGAAGTGAAAGAATCTTTAAAATAATAGTTTAAAATCTGTCCTCCGGTCTTAGCCAGAACAATTAGGCAAGAAAAGTAAATAAAAGGGATCCAAATTGAAAAGGAGGAAGTAAAACTCTCATTTGCAGATGGCATGATTATATATATTGAAAAACCCAAAAACTCTATCAAAAAACTTCTAGAACTCATCAATAAATACAGTAAAGGGGCAGACTACAAAATCAATGCACAAAAATATGTTGCATTTTTATATGCAAATGACACTAGAAGAAAACGAAATCACGAAAATCACACCATTTAAGATAGAAGTTAAATGAATGCAATACCTGGGCATATATCCAACAAATGAAGTAAAAGATCTATACAATGAAACTACAAGTCCTTCTTAAAAGAAATAGAGGAGGACACAAAGAAATGGAAAGATATCCCCTGCTCGTGACTGGGAAGAATCAAAATCATTAAAATGGCCATCTTACCCAAAGCAATATATAGGTTTAATGCAATCCCCATTAAAATCCCATGGGCTTATTTCCGGGAAATAGAGCAAAAAAATCTTAAAATTTGTATGGAACAACAGAAGACCCCAAATAGCCAAAGCAATCATTAGAAAAAAGAATGAATCTGGACAAAGGAGCCAAAAGTATTTGATGAAAAAAGGAAAGTCTATTCAACAAATGGTGTTGAGAAAATTGGACTGCCACGTGCAAAAGAATAAAGTTAGACCACTCTAACACCATTCACAAAAATTAACTCAAACTGGAATAGAGACTTGCACATAAGATCAGAAAGTTCTTAGAAAACGACATGATATCAGTCATAGAGACGCCTTTGGGGACTCAACACCACCATCAAGGGAAACAAAAAGGAACAACTGGGACTACATTAAACTAAGGAGCTTCTTCACAACAAAAGAAAACCAAAAGGAAATGAATGTAAATATCTTTACCCAGTTAGTAGGTTTCCTTTTAAGATATTTGCATTCGATATGTCCAACAAAGTCTTAATATCTAAAATATACAAAGAACTCAAAACTCAGCAACAGGAGAACAGGCAATCTAATCAAAAAATGGGAGGAGGAATTGGAGAGACACTTTTCTGAAGAGTGTATACAGATGGCCAACAGACACATGAAAAGATGTTCCTACTCATTGGCTATCAGGGAAATGCAAATTAAAACAACAATGAGATATCACCTTACACCTGAAAGACTGGCTATTATCCAAAAGTCTGGAAACAGCAAATGCTGGTGAGGATGTGGAGAAAGCGGAACACTTTTGCACTGTTGGTGGGAGTGCAAATTGGTACAACCCCTATGGAAAGCTCTAAAAACTGAAGCTGGAAATCCCATATGACCCTGTCATTCCACTTCTGGGTAACTACCCAAAGATACAAAAGCACCCATCTGGAGAGATATACGTATCCCCATATTTATTGCGGCCCTATTCACAATAGCTAAAAACTGGAAATTATCTAAGTGCCCAACATCAGATGAATGGATAAAGAAGATGTGGTACTTGTATACAATGGAATACTACACAGCCCTTAGAAAAGATGAAACCCTGTCATTTGAATCAACATGTTGGAACTAGAGGGTATTTTGCTAAGTGAAACAAGTCAAGATAAGAAAGATAGATACCAGATGACCTCACTCATAGGTAGAATGTGAAGAGACAAAACAAAAGAACAAATGAAACATAACCAACCATTAAATATTTGCAACAGAATTAAGGTGTCCAAAAGGAAATAGGGAGGGTAGGGGCAAATGGTGGTGGGGCCCACTGGACATGGGGAAGAACAGTTGGTAATTTGGTGGAGGGCGTGGTGTGTTGACATATATCTAAGAAATGGGAACCTATACACAGGAAATTATTTTAATGTGTAGAATAATTACTACAATAAACAATAAATAAAAAAATCTTGCTGTCTCTCAATAAGGTAGTATTCTAGCCAGTAAAAAATATAATAATGACAACAACAAGAATAGTTCACACTAGGTTTACATGTTTCACCTGTGAGGTAGGACACTGGTGTCAGCTCCACATTTTAAGATGAGGATGTTGGGGCGTAGAGTCCTTAATTCCAGGCAAAGCAGTTAGCAGTATCACTTATTGGGCGCCTTTCCCCATAAACCGGCAGTCTCTGAAGTGAAGGCAGGCCCTGTGGCCTGAGGCACCTGTCTTTTGCTTGGAGCATTTCTGGTTCCCCTAATTTCTTAGGAAGCATGTCCCAGTTTTATTGTGGGAGCTGAGTCACTTGACTGTTGCCTGCTGATTCGAGCAGTTTTGTGCCACATGGTAGGACGGCGGGTAGCTGCTGCCAGCCACTCAGCCCCTGCCCCGTGCAGATTGCTGCTGTCACCATCAGAGAGATTCGGGGCAGGTGGCAGGATTCTGCACCCACTCAAAACCCCACCCTTCCCTGGGTGGCACCTGTTGAAGGTCATCAGTGTAGAACGCTCTATGCAGCAGGCTAAGCAGTCCCCACCCTTCACCTCTTCAGAACTGGCCAAATTCTTGTCAGCACCTGAAATGAAGAGGACCTGGTACTGGATCCTGTCATAGGGGAGTGATGCTCTTGAGCCCAGAGTCAGCTCCTTGTCATTGTCAAATCCCACCCATGTTTCCAATAGCTTCTGATCACCTCCATCATGGCAGCTGGGCTATTTCATGTGCTGAGCTCATCAACTGTCACCAAAGAGTTGAAGCAGGGTCTGTTAAGGTCACTGTGTGGACACTTGACCCCTAAGAAACATCCAAGAGTTGTACAGAAAGTGTGTCTGCTGACTTCGATCAGTCTATCCTACATACAACAATCCTGGGGGTTACTTTTCAAATGAAGAAAGAGATTGAACTATCAAGGGAGATAGAGCATAAACACTATATTCTATCTTATGAGACTCTAATTTTAGTTTTCAATAAGCAGTAATATTAAATTAGAGCTTTCCCTTGTAATCAGTGATCATCTTGAGGGTGTTTTTTTATGGAGTTGATTCATAAAGCGTCTAAGTGTACACAAACATATTTGGTCCCACTGAAAGGAATTTTGCCTGAGTAAGGACTATGGAATTATTTTGGGGGTCAACTTCCTGCCCCGTGGAATGCAATGGGAAAGTTCCCACAATGGGAAGGGGCCTCTCCCAGAGTATTCCATGCAGGAGGTGTCTGCAGAGGTTTCATGCCAGCAGGTTTTTTGCTGTGTCTCAAGATGCTATCAGCATCTCCAACAGCCAGTCTTGACCCAATCATATTCCACAAAGCTTATTTGCAGCACAAGCAGAGTATACGTGTGTGTGTATGTGTGTGTGTGTGCGTGTGTGTGTGTGTAGAGTAGAGCAGCATTAGACCTCTCACTGGGGAGGAGGAAATCCAAACTCATAATAACTTGAGTTTACAACATTCCCATCAAGAGGATGTGCACTGAGAGAAAAGGTTACCATACTTAGAAACTTCTTCAAGGAAGTTGTTCTCAATTAATCTCATGAGGTTCAGGGAAACTTAACCACAACCTGAAAAAAACACAAATGAAGCCAAATTCATTCATTTACTCAAACAGTACTTTCAGGATCCTACTATGATCAGAAATTCTTGCAAACTGCAGAGCAGTGAGCAAGAGAGCTTCAACCCTGCAATCTGCTGCTTCACTCAGAACGTGAGCACACACATCAGTTCAGATCCGAGCATTAGAAGGGGTGCTCCAGACCAGCACCAGCACCATTCACTAACCACTGTCTGCCAGCAACAGGAACAGAGCCTGGGACAGAGGAGGTATATTATGCATGTGTATTCAATTAGTACATATGGACAGGAATTAGTTTAACCCTGAATCTTTTGAAAGCTTCAGCCACTCTTTAGAAGCAAATAAAGCAAAACATAATTTGTCCATTATCACCCAGTCTGATGAATGGAACAATAAGATCTATAAAGATGAATAAAATGTGGTCTCAGTCCTTAGAAAGCTTACACTCTGGTAGAAAAAAAAGCAAAGGCCAAGCAGAGAAGTGAAGAAGGGCTGGTATATTTACAAAACAAAACTATTTTGATGGGACTGGAGCAAGTGGATGGCAGTAGAAGATGAAGCTAAAGATAGGCAAGGTTGGAGCATAAAGGACCTAAGGATTTGGATTTTTATTCTGATTTGGGGGAGGAGCAATGATGGAATTAAGCTAAGAAATAATTGGATTAAATTTGTGATTTCGCAAGATTGCTCTGGCTACAAGGTGGTGGAGAGAATGGAGGAGCCAAGGCTGATTAAGAAGTTAATGGAGAAGTCCAGGCAAGAATTGATGAGGCTTTGATTTGCAGCAAGAGTGAGGTAGGCTAGGAGGTGATACTCTCATGAGCCGTGGAAGTAGAATGGGCAATACTTGGTGATGGACTGGATGGAGAGAAAAACGTCAGTTTCTCAGCTGGACTATAAGATACTGTGTGGTCAAGACCATGGCCTACAGGAAGTGATTAATATGTACTTAACTGAATGGATGAGAGTGAAGGAGGAAGAGGCTAAGGTTCAGGCTGGTGTGTGTACTATTACTCGAAGCAGAGAGCCTTCACTAGCTCCACTTGCAGCTTTTAGTTCAAATTCATCACAGAGATGCTCAGAATTCTCTAAGGTCTGGTCCTGTTCTATATTTTGCATTATCAGCATACAATCATTTCCCAATTCTGGGTCTTTACTCCTACTGTTCCCTCTATCTACAGTGCTGTCCCCTGCCTTCATCTCAGTTGTCAAAACTTATTTCAAATGTCATCTCTTCTGCAATGTATTAGATTCCTCCAAACTCCAAAGCTCTTTTCATCTGATTTCTTTGCATTTGTTTTAAATCTCTTTGTTAGGTAACAGGTGAGCTCCTTGAGAGTAACAATTTTCCCTCATTCAATGTCCTGTCTGCTCCATCCTTGACAATTGCCTGTAGAAGGACACAATCCATCCTTGTTAAATGGAAACAGAGCCCATAAGACAAAGTCTCAGCTATGAATGGGATATTACTGCCGTCTACTTCATAGGGTGGTTGTGAGGGATATCACATAGCAAGAGTTCGATAAACGATATCATTATCCATACAATCATCTAGAAAGAAAAAGCTTTACTTGTTCTTAATCTAATAGCACTGTCTCTGTCTCCTTTTATGTAGTTAAATGATAAGGGCATTGCTTTAGGACTTCTGGAAAATTGTCTACTGTAATCCATAAGTAGAGAACCCAGTGGGACCTTCCTTTACCAATCCCAAAGAAGTTCCTCCCTGAGGCTTTAGTCTCCTGAATTCCTTGGGTCTTTTTTGGGGGGGTCCTGGAAAATAGTGCCTGGTTTTGATCTCTGTGATTCTGGGAAATTAGATGATTGGGAAGAATCTTGTTCCAACTCTTAACTTCTTGTGTCAGGTCCCACAGGCTGAGTGCTGAGACGGTCAGAAATACAGGCCCGGGTGGGGGGCACAGGATGTGTGTGGCTTAGATGATCCTAAAGGAGTGAACAGGCAATAGTGATAGTCCTTGAATCTTATTTTTATTTTCAAAAGACTTTGAAGAATTTTGTGAGTCCCAAAGGAACCCCTTTATACTTTTTCCCCTTTTTCTTTAGAATTTCCTCTAAAACCAATTACGGAGATTTAACATATTCCAGATTTAGCACTTGAATGAGTTTTTGTTCCGGCTTTAATTTTTTTCTTATTTTTAATTTCTCCTCTGATTTTTAATTAGCTATTTCTGGGATTACAAAATTTGTAATCTCAACAGCATAAGTTCTGGAAAATAGTTGAAGTTTTGTTTAAGTTATCCTGAGAGTATCATGGAGTTTACCTGATGTGAAAGAGAGGAATGGCCCCACAGACGAGTTCCTGTGCCAGCAGATGGCGTTCACCCCAGTGAACCACTCAGGGACAGTGGACTTTTTGGTAAAACCCCAAAGATGCTGCATTTCAGCATTGCCTTTTAGCCTCATCTTTATTTCACCTCTCCAGGAACCTCGGACAAGTCTAATCTGGAGCTGATCACTCTGACATGCACCTGTGTGGCTGCTACTCTCTTCTGGCTCCTGCTCACCCTCTTTATCCGGAAATTGAAAAGGGTAAGAGCCTTCCAGATGTGTTCTGTGCTCCTGTTTACAAAATATTCTAAAGTGCTGTCTGATGTGTAGAGCAGACACTAAGCAAATGTTAGCCCAAATTCTTCCCCTTTTCTCTCGTTCTGACACTAAAAATGAAGCAGTAAAATCTCTCAAACTTCCAATGCCATTTTTCAAAGTGATGGAATAAATAATATTAAGTATATCTCTCAACCACCAATTAGGCTACTTAAAGCAAAGCTAGGACAATGAACAGATGACTATTTACCAGGAGCAGAGGGGAGTTTTCATATAAAAACACATAAAGCCTCTCAATTCAATTGAACACGAGACCAGCAAAGATTTAATTTTCTTAATCATACTCTCTGCTAGGACATAAAAAGGGAAATAAAGAGCCCCCTCTAACTTACAGCATCGTGAAAACACAAAGAAGTGCACTACTTACCTTTCTGTCATTTCTGAGTGTCACCATTCAATTCAGTTCTTGAGAAGGAGGTTTGGGTTGGACCCCAGAACATCAGATTCCTGAGTAGGCCTGTGGCATATAGATTGCTTCTCTGGAGCTCAGTGGAGAAAAAGCCAACACCCATTCATTCATTCATCCATCCGTGTCTCAGATACTCACAGCACGTCAGCTCAGTGCAGTGGCAGGCCCTGTGTAAGGCACCCTGGTGACACTGAGAGCAAACACCAGAGTGTTCAGGAGGAAGAGACACATGCAGAATTGCAGGTGGAGTTAGTGACTGAAGATGTGTAATGGGGTCTGACAGGGAAGGGAGGGAAAAGCATTGTGGGCAGAGAGATGTTATATGAGGCTAGAGCAGGCATGAGAATAACTGATGAAGACCAGTGTGGCTATAAGGATGGGAACAAGGTATAAAGTTCAGAAGGAGAGGCTGGGAAAGGCTAGACAGGGCCTCCAAGGCTGTGGTAAGGAATTTTAGTCCGAATTTTAGAAGTAGTAGGAAGCTGGGGAAGCGGGTAGGGGAGAGAGCGAAGGTAAGGTATTGTAAATGTGAGAGAATTGTCTGAAAAGAATATTTGATTGCTGTGAGGAGAACAGAAGGGGGCAAGAGTGACTAGAGAGATACTTAGTAGAAGACTTCATAGAAGTCCAAGCAGGGTGATGATAGTTTACTCTAAATTATTAAAGTCACAAGATATTTAGGAGGTACAATCAACAGAACTTGAAAAGTGTCGAGTAGTTCTCCTCGATTTATGGAGACTTATTAACCCTTATTAATTAATTAACAGGTATTATGGAAAGTTCTTGACATAGTAATTCAGTTAATCCTTCCAATAAGGCAAAGAGGTATTCTAACTCCCATTGAACAGATAGGAACACTGAGGCTTGGTGAGTAAAGTAGCTTGTCTAAGAACACAAAATTAGTTTGAACTGAAGCTGAGTTTTGAATCCAGTTTGTTTGATCTTAGATTTTATATTGAAAACCAGGGAAATTGTTCTGTAACAATGACAGCAGCCACCCTCTGGTGCAGGCGTGTGCAATGCTGTGACTGGTTTTAAGACATGGCAATTAAGAAGGTCATACTTTAGAAGGAAACAAATGTCCAACAATAGCATTTGAAATGGGAGATACCTCAAAAGAGGAAAGAAATCTTAACAAAAGCTACACTCACCAAATCTGTAAGGCAAGTACAAAGTCTGTAGGAGGTCAAAGAAAACATTAAAGAAAGCAAAGTTTTAGAGACAGACTTTGCCAGTTATGACTGGAAAGGAAGGAGCAGAAACCCATCCCACTTTACTCCTTCCCACTCCGCAGATTAAGAAAGGAGTCTGGTAACTTTGCAGATAGAAGAATGGTGGAAATAAAACCCGAAAGATAAACTGGAACTAAATTAACAAAATTCCTGGTATTTCTAAAAATCTGTGAAATTCTGATGACAATAAGAAAGGACGAGATAATCATCTCCATAATAGAAAGCGACAGAATTTCAAAAGTAATTGGTGATGGGAGGCAAAGAGAAACATGTTTAAAAATCTAATTCCATGTGGTTTCTCTAACCATAATTGTAAATTCCTTATAGATAAAGACTGGCTTTATCTTCTCATCCCCACCCAGCATAGGCCAGTGTTATAAATATAACTAACATTTCTAGATGTTTGCTCTATGCCAGGCCCGGTTCTAGCAGCTTTACTTGGGTTATTTCATTTGATGTTCACAACAACCTTATGAGATAAGTTCCATTATTATCGCTATTTTACAGATAAGAAACACAGCTTAGAAAAGTTGAGTAAGCAAGATGCCCCAAGGTTACAAGCTGGTCAGAGGTTGAGCTGTGATGCAGATACGGGCAGTCAGCCCCAATGCCTGGGTTCTGACGCCCTTAGCTGTGTAACTCCCATGCTAAGCACTTAATAACTGCTCAGCGTTACTGTCAATTGAAAGAATAAATATTTGTCAACTAAGATCCTACTAGCATACTTCCCCCAAGGTCCTTACTTAAGGGTTGTTTGATGTTTGCTCTCATCTGCCTTATTGAGATAAACCACAAATTCCAAAGGTGCCACACAAACAGCTTGCTTTCCATTGCCTGCTCCCCACTACCAAGCTCCCCCTGCCTCCGGGAGAACCCAAGAGTCGGCTTGCAAGGCCTCGGCTAGGCCCTGCTCTCTGAGACTTGGGAATTGTTCCTCCACCCTTGACACTTTTGAACATTCAAAAGATTAGTCACTAAACTTACTCTGGCAGCTGCTCTCATGAACACTGGGCACCCTGGGATAGAGTCGTCCTCCTCTGCAGTTTTGGGGACTCACGCAAGTGTCTGACAGGCTCTTAAAAGTTATTACCAGTTTCTAGTGCAGTTCATGACAAATGTGCTCCGTGTCCCTCTCTGCTTGCCACTCTTGGTAGCGGTCGGTGGGTCTCTGCCTTGAGCAATTTGTCACATGTCTTAGTGGTAATTTTTGTGAGAGGAGACTGATTGCAAGTGACGGATGAGGTGAGCTGCGACAGCCCAGAACCGGGCAGGCGCGGGTTGAGGAGCGTAGGCGGGCGTGAAATGTGCGTCTGGAGGGGCTGTCCTTGCTGACGGCCATCCTGGTTAGCGAAAGGCTAAAGGAAGGGCTCCACAGCTCATTTAAATGAATGTAAATAACTGCTAGACAAGCGGTATTAAAGCCCATCTTTCTGTCCTACCCACAGAAAACCAGCATCAAGTCTACATTTAATACACAGGGAAAACAACCAGTGGTATGAAAGTCAGACACTAAATGAAAATTCAGTTATCAATAATGTGAAATAAAAAATATTTTATGGGCTCAATTTTCCAAAATAATCTTGCGTAAGCAAGAAAGAAAAAGCATTTGAAGGCAAATATGTGCCTTACTTAACATCTTACCAATGGCCAGACTCAGAGCAGGGTTGTAAGTCTTACATCCCGCTGGCTCCTTGGTCTTTGAAATAATCACTCACTGCTGCTCGCTGGAGGTAAATCTTACGTAATCTCACCAGTGACTCGAGTGCTGTCAGGGAGCCGCAGCCACTAGGAAGTTCAGACTGCTTAGTGGATTTAGACACTTCACATGAAGTGTGCCCCTCTGCCGTCCCCGGGATTCTCAGGGCACTATGCCATCTCTGGCCTTTCCTGGAAGCGGAGAAAAGCCATAATCCTGTCCCCACTGTCGGCCCGTCTGTAATGTATATTCCCACTGAGACAGAGTGGCCATGCAAAGTTAGCATCACTTTTGAATGATTTGATAAAGATGGTTTGCATTTGCTTTAGAGCAGGACTGTCCTCTGCTGTAGTTTCGCTGGAGAACGAGCAGTTTACCCGAGCTAGGGCGGTGGCGCTGGGACTGCAGAGCTTAGTGGGGGGCTGTCCAGGCGTGCTGAATGGAAGCTGCGCTCCAGAGGGATGTGTGCATGCGTCTGTGAGGCCTTAGAGTTTCAACCAAAGGGACCAAAAGAGCGGCAAAGTTGCCAGGTACTGCTTCACACTGGATGGCTGGGATTGTTGGCGTCCTTGTTGGTAACTTTGAAATCTCTTTCCCTCTCAGTCTTCTTCGGAAATCAAGACTGACTACCTCTCAATCATAATGGACCCAGATGAAGTTCCCCTGGACGAACAGTGCGAGCGACTCCCTTATGATGCCAGCAAGTGGGAGTTTGCCCGGGAGAGGCTGAAACTGGGTAATGTGTTTGTTCAACAGATGCTTAAGCTTACGCTGTGCACCTACCACCTGCAAAACACAGTGCTTCGAGGGACGGAAGATGGCACAGAATTCCAGCTGCCGTCCGGGTTAACAGGGCCAGGACCCAGGTTGCATGGAATCATTCTTTCAAGCTCCTCTGAGTAGCAGACAGCCTAAGGCCTGGGGCTAGAAAGCTGTTTGAGGTTGCCGCAAAAGCAGATAAAAGTAGATTTTTTAAAAGGAGATAAAAGCTGATAAGGGAAAGGAGAGATTAACTCCACCCGCTACAGATACGGGCACTCTTAAAAAATGAACTACTTCAAGGCGTTAGCAATGTGTGGCCTAGAACACAGCTCAGAGTGGGCAGGAGTGGTAAAAGCAAACATCTAGTGAAAGAGTTGATGTACTTCAAGGCCATGGGTCAAAAACCCCTCTGCACAAATCACTGGGAATTTCCCCGATCCCTGGAATGTCCACATGGAGAAGAAAGTCCTAGGAGGTCATGGAAGTCTCATTTTTGAGGAGCAGGTCTGTCAGTTTCCGGGGTAAATTAGGTGCTGTAAACACCAGGAATGTGTGCTTTCTTTCCCTCAGCCTGTCCCTGAGCCCCGAGCCCCCAGCTGTGACTTCACAATGCAAAGCCCTCTCCAGTCTGTGTGCCCCACATACTCCTGTCCCACATATGTAAATGAACTGTGGCTTCTGAAAGTTTTCCACTCATTCCTGTGTATGCCAGAATCATTAGCAGTTGGACTAGGAAACGGATCCAGTGTTCCTGGAGTTTCTCACTCTCACTGTAAAGAGCAGCTTGCTCCAAATCCAGTTGCATTGTCTCCTCTCATCCCCCTTCCCCTGAGGTGAGCGAGGTGTGCGGGACAGAAAGGGAGAAATACCTTTCCTCGTTCTCTTGGGCCTTGAAAGAATTCCACGTATATTTCTTCCCACGTGAGAAAGAATACTTGGCCCCAAGAGTATGTCCTGTTTGTCTTGAGGAAGAAAATTGGAAATCATAAAAGGCTGGGGAGACAAGCAAAAGTCAGCAATGGCTGCTGACAGGGAAAAAAGTCAACTAAATTTAGCATCATTAGGGCAGGTGGCACACTAGATGAGTTCCTTCTGCAAGTCTAAATTATATGGCAGCTAGCCCAGCTCCTCAGTGACCTTGGCAGGGAACGGGGATAATTTTCCCACAACCATAAGCCAATCTCAGACTGCCTTGCTTTCCAGAGTTATTAGTCACTATCAGACAAGCTTCTTCCAGTACCAGATGCATGAGCTTTCTCTCCTGTCTCTTCATTCCTTGGCCTCGTGTTGTTGAGATCTATGCCACAACCAGGGAGACTGCTGGTCCTCCTACCAGAGTTCCCCTGGGCACTGCGGGTTTAGATAATCCTATTTTGGTGGATTTCTTTTTATGGCAGAGCTTTTTGTTGGACAGATACCAGATGCTATGGTTTGGCTGATGTCCATGTGAGTGTCTTTGATGAATGAGAGAAAAGTGTGTCGATTCAGCGAACTCTGTCTCTCAGTGCAGACTGTGACCATGGGACCAGAGGACTTGTTCCTCCAGTGAGCACAGAACAAAGATGCCCAAGATACGTTTGTTGTTTTAAGTCACACCAATGACATAAAATAATCTGAAATACTGTTTGGCAAGTGAAAATAACCAAGATTATGTCTTGACAGATGGAGAGAAAAAGCTAGTTTGATGCGCAGAGTTTCAATGGGGTTAGAAATGTCTGAAGGCACAGACCCAGCTGCTTTGGGTTTCAGCCACATGTACTCTGCTGGTCACTGTTGGCAGCCCTGGTGAGGGAAGTCCTGCTGGCCACAGTTGGAGGTTGGGTCAAAGGTGTGGTTACCATTGAAATTCCTGAAATTCAGGAAGGAAAGAAACCTGTTTTGTTAGTGATTTCTCACTAAACCTGAGAGAGAATTCAGCTTCTATAAATTTATCACAGAAGTGAGGATAGTGTCTGACATTGAATCTTTCTCCTAGGAAATAAAATCAGAAATACCAAATAAGGAAACAGCACTGGGAGCCTGGCATTCATCAAGTGGATGGTGCCTGGGCTGATACTGCCTCTTATAAGACAGACCCTGGAAGCCAGAGATGGGCTCGGCCCCATGCTCAGACTGTCCCTGGGATATGGCCAGTCAAGGACATTCTTGGAAAAGATTCTAATATTCTTTAAGTGTGTGACTGTGATCTAGCACTTTTCTGAGTTAGTAGCATTTAGGTAACACGAAGGAGGACTTTAAGAGGAAAAAAGGGTCAAGAAAGGTCGAAGCTCCCTGACACTGGAGCTGTGGGTCTGCAGAAGGGCTCTAGCTCATCCGATGATTAAAAAGCCCCATAGCTGCATGCTATTCTATGTAGTGGGCAGCCTCCAGGAGACAAGTAAAGAGATGGAGGGGAGCCACCTGAGAACGGGTTTATTCTCAGTGATAGAAGTAAAAAGTCCCCAAACACTTGTCAAAATAAAGTGTGTAGTGATGGCTCAGAAGAGACTGTGGAGGCTAAAGTTGTGGGAAGGAAAGGAGTCTACTTGCTCCCAAACAAACAAAAGTCTTTGGAGTATGTGGAAACGTTTCCCAAAATAGAGATTCTCTTGATATTTCTCAGGTTCAGGACACTTTTCATATTAGATGGTAAAAGGCACTACAGAAGATGAATGTTCTTTTATCACCAAAAAGCAATGAATAAGCCTTCAACCAAAAGGCACTGATTTTCATAAACCTGGAAAAGGTACCTGCTGCTATCTTTCCAAACATAGTTTCCATGTCCAGCACTTTCAGGTCCAGCTGAGGCTCTTTTATTTAAAGAGACCCCATTCTGGTCTATTTCATGGACAATTTTGTCCAGAGGAGGAAGTAGACCACCTCTCTGCTCTGGGATGTACTCTGGGAGGAACGATTTCTATCAATTACTACAGGTGCCTGTTTGACCAGGGGACAAGCATGCGACCTCACACGTGTCCATCTCTTAATGCTGAGAGCAACCCTATGAGACAGATGCAGAGAGACAGCTGCTAAGAGACTCACCTTGGTCCTTGTGCTTTTCCCATGTCCTAAGGGGATGCCTAGGGCGGCTGGCAGTGGAAGAGACAGAGCAGAGGCAGGGCGAAGATGTCATTATTGCTGAGGAGCTGTGCATCAAAAATACAAGTGGGTGCACCTCTGTGGCTCAGGTGGCTAAGTGCAGGCCTTGTAAATCTCAAGTACAAAGGTTCAAATGTGATAAGGAAGCAGGAAAGCTTCATTATGAACTTTACAAGAATCTTTTAAAAATAAAAATGATGCCCTTTGGGGCAAGGGATTGGAGAGGAAGGAAGGAAGGGAGGAGGAAACGAGGGACTGAGGGAAGGAGGAATGGAGGAAGGAAGTTTGGTTCATTAATTGAAGGCATGCTATCAGGACAGACTGAGAAAGAGAACTTGGGTGGGAGAGGAGGCAGTGTGTAAATTAACTCTGACAGAAGCATTTTGTTGGCTTTTTCCCCAGAAGAACAAAAGTAGTTTCTTTGGCTCACTCTTCTTTTTGCCAGACCAAGCTCGGAGTGTTTCTCTAGGTTCTGTTTAGCTACTTGTTTCCTGATGGTGCAAAAGGAAGTAAGTCCCCTGATACAAAGGAGGTTGGGGCTTTTCCAAGAGGTGCCCTTCTCTTAGAGGTGCCCCCCAGGTCTCCATCTCATGGGCCTCTCTAGTTACCCAGGATGTATGAGACTTGCTTTGTAATCCCATAAATTCCCAAAAGCCACTCTTCGTTCTGCACCAGGACACAGGGGGACTTCTGTAGGCCCGACACTGGACCAGTTCTGGGAAAATTTAGATATCGTCTTTGTGTCTCTGAGTCAGGATGTCTCATGCAAGAGTGTGGGGGAAACATGTTAGCAGTTGCTTTACCATCACATTGCAGACATCATGAAGGAGTCCTTGATTTGCTAGAGCACTTGGCAGCCCCTCTGTGAGGCTGAGACGAATTACTGCCAGTGGTTGATAGGCTCATGTGCTGAACTGTGAAGATTTGCAATCATCATGTAAAGACATGTTAGAAATCCTGGGAACATTTTGCCTGGCAAGGAAGTCTGAGAAATGACTTAGTAATGATTCTTCTAGTTATAAAGCATTATTGTAACCAACAGCAGTAAGCATTCTCTATTTCTCGCTGTCTGCCAAAAACAGATCAGATAAAATGACACTAAATGACAAGAAAAGAGATTTATTAAATGCAGGGAACTCTTGGTCATAGTGTTATCAAATGATAGTCATGCCCACCTAGGATTTCGTAGCATTTCTCTTCTAGGAAGACTTTGTGAAGAGGATTGCACTGGATGTCTTCGGGGACCCGCCTTGATGTGGAGGATGGGATGTCTCAGAAGCTCAGTGAAGAGTTGGAGGATAGATACCCCAGAAATGTGCCCCTTGAAGGGACCCTTTGGGGTCAGTTTCTTGGAGATTTCTGTCAAGGCTGCAAGTCTCACATATACACACAGGGGAAAAAGACATTTCTTTCCAAAAAAGACTTAAGCACATCCTGCTGCCTTCGGAAATAAATCAGTATCTTTTTCACTGCAGGCAAATCGCTTGGAAGAGGGGCTTTTGGGAAAGTGGTTCAAGCATCTGCATTTGGCATTAAGAAGTCACCCACATGCCGGACTGTGGCTGTAAAGATGCTGAAAGGTATGGGTGCTTTGTGTTGCCTTCCAACAGACCTGTCATGTTCCCTGAGTGTCAGTACAAACTAGATACAGCCAAGAGTGAACACAAGCTATTTTTGCTCTGGTACATTGCTTTATTCTATGGGAAGCTTCTTTACTACAGGAGTTCTAGATTCGAACAGCAAGAGCTCAGAATAAATCTTGTAAGTGAAACAGACCAGCTTTGTCCACAGGAAAATGATTTCAGTCACTTCAAAGACCTTCCTCCTATCACATCAGATTCTAGATAACCGGGAACTTAAGTTCATTGTAAGCACAGGTTCAACATTTTGGAGTGATCCACTATGATGTTGTAATAAAAACTTAAGCTGTATGTCACAATCTCAAAGGCTTACCTTGAGCTTGACCTAACTTTAAAGGGAAACTATGAAGCTGTAACAATGGAGTTGATCAAAACTCTAACCGATTTTATACTATCAAAATAACAAATTAAAATAACAAAGACAAACCACTGGGCAGAAGAGTCACAGTGATATACAACCAGCCTCATCAGATAGATTTGAGAGGAAATCAGTGAAATTGACCCAAACATCTCAAAAATTCATATGTTCTTTATTGTGCAGAAAATACTTCCTCATTCTTGTTACTTCAATGCATTGTAAGATTCCCAAACAAAAAGGCAAGAGAAGTGAAAACCCAAAGGACAGTATTTAGATTTCCAAAGTCTCCGAGATGTTGCCAGGGCCTTTGAGGCCACGGAAGCCATGCACCCAACTCAGCAGGTACCTGGCAGAGATAGAGAAAGGCCACTTGCTGAAGGAGACTTCAACCCTCCCAGCGCTGCCACCACCATTGCAAAAAGCCCATGTCATGGCATTTCCCACCTCAAAAGGTTGTCCTGTCTGATAAAACTCTTCAAAGAACCTCATGGTTCAACTCTGAAAGCAGCCAGGAAAGGAGTTTCATATCCCCAAGTCAGGACTTGAGTTCAAGTTGGACTACCCACACCATGCAGCATTCCCACACCCTGCCACGCCCATTCTAAAGACAGGGAGCATCTTCTACATGAGACAGCACCAGACTAGGTAATTAAATATTTTAGATCGAACCACATGAAATTGCCATTTTTCTTATTCTCTCCTTGTAACCTTGTGAGGTAGATATTACCCCAGTTTGCAAGTGAGGAAACATGACCCAGAAGGGTTAAATAGCTTCTGCAAGAGCTCGGGTGGGAGTATGGGTGTGTGGGGTCCTCCTCACTGAGTTTAGCATTGCTCCCCTGCTCCAGGGTGCTGCAGAAGCTGCAGGAAGTCGGCCTTCTAGAAACAGTCCACTGCTCCAAAATCCTGATGGCCTGTTCTAAGGAGAAAATGAAAAGACAGAATGTTAAACAAAGGCCATGAGTAGGAAGCTCAGAAGCTCAGAGTGCCTTTGAGCAAAACCTTTAACCTTGTAGAGGAATATACCCATGTCTAAAATTAGAAAAGTAATCATGCTGTTTACTTATCTAACTAATATTTGTTGAGCACCTACTGGGAGTGAATTCCAACTCCATTGAGAGGCTTCTAGAATTTATCTGGTTATTATTTTAAAATGATTTCATACGTCCTGGGCACTCAGGTGTGAAGTCTGCCGCTGCGGCGGTGTGGTCCACATATAGCCCAAGAACTTGGGTTCATGACCCGGAGCCAAGAGAACAATGAAAATAAACAACCAAATAAGCATATATTTTGAAATGCTTCCTC